>LR990117.1:16342751-16953210 GCA_905147225.2 Euproctis similis | reverse complement strand
GTGTTACTGTTACGTTGCCGACCTTTAAGGGATAGGGGATAGGGAAGGATGGGGAAGGTGGATGGGCCTCCGGGTACCTCTCTCACCGAACGAAACGCGGCATGAACCACTTTACATACATACATAAACAACATTGCAGTTTTAATTATTTGCAGCTGTAATTGGACTGTTAGAATAAATATGTATATATATTTTTATATAAAGCCTTAAGGTGGATGTACATAAAAAATTAATGAAAGAAAGTCCCGGTTTGTGTTTGTGTGTAATGTACGTAATGTAAAAATAACTTTAACTAAGTTATTATAGAGCTGTTAAAATTCTACGAGATTGAGCTACGAGAATAGAAGAAAGCTTCAACTAATAGAATATAGTGAGAATGAAGAACGAGTTGAATTTGAATGAAATGGCGAAACAATGCATCCCACATAACATCCGGAAAGTCAGCCAGGATTCGAATTTGGGACCTATGAACTGAAATATATTGGCTTATACCGTTCTGGACGAAGTGGGGTATCCAAAGGTCCACGTTTTAAAGACTTTCTCAGAGTTTCAGATGTGCACGTCTGAGCTACCGTCGCTTACCACCAGTTGACCCGCTAGCCCATTTTCCTCTCACATAAAAATAACATATCAGCAGATACTTACAAGTAACAAGCATGAGTATGGCGGTTGCGGTGATGTTGCCTGGACTTCGTTTCCAGCATCCGACGACGCCGGTCCAGAACGCGATGAACAGCGCCAGGAATGCCACTATGAACAGGGCCACCGTCGATCGAGCCATGTGTAACCTGGAATTTAAAAAAAATACAACTATTAGAAACTCGTAATTATTATACAACTGACTTTCTTTCAGCTCAAGCTGCAACACCAAGAAATTTGACGGGCCTCGTGGCGCATTGGTAAAACTACCGGCTGTGGCAATGAGGTCGGGGGTTCGATTCCCACCCGAGCATAAATATTTGTGGCAAACATGAATATTTGTGTGGTGTCTGGGTGTTTTTCTATGTATTATAAGTATGTATTTACAAAATAAAAGTATATATGTATTAATATCCGTTATCTAGTATCCATAACACAAGCATTTAGTTGCTTAGCTTGGAACTAGAGGGCGCTGTGTGTCTTGTGTCCAAGATATTATTATTATTATTTCCAGAAATTATGTCTGAAATCAATTACTAACAAAATGGTGCTCAACGTCCAGCAATGAAAGTGACTGATGTTGATGCATGCATTCATAATTTTATCTCACTCTAAGCGGGGCCGGCACAACATGTCATCCTTTCGTCAAAAGATTTGGCTGTGGTTTTATGACTAGCCGCCTGCCTAACGTCAACCGTTTTTGGTATCGCAATTGTCGCTGCCTATTCCTTCGAACATTAATAGTCTGAGGTTGCAGTTTATAGTTATCTATTTGTTCATTTGTAGTAATTACTTCTTTACGCACGCTTAATTTGGTGATTAAGCATTAATGTGTTACGAAAAGTGTGATCGCCCTTCCATTACACATTACTAAAGTTGAGAGGGATATATAAGTTATTAAAGAGAGAAAGAGATAGATGGAGTAATGATTCATATATTAAAGTAGAGGCATGAGCGAGAGAGAGCATGCATACTTAATTTTAAGTTACTCGTGATCTAAAACACATGTGTTTCCACCATTTTCCATCGTTTCACTATACTAGCGGGAAAAGTAACAATTATACAACAGTATTATGTTATTAAACTTCTATCTGCAATTAATTCTACGTTCCGTAATAGTTCTTATTGTATATCGATAATTTTAAAATAATATTTTGGACACAATTATACACAGCGCCCTCTAGTTCCAAACTAAGCAACTAAATGCTTGTGTTATGGATAACAGATATTAATACATATTAATATATTACTTTTTTTTGTAAATATATAGACGCACACTCAGACGCCATACCAACATTATCAACATTCATGCTTGTCATAAATATTTGTACTCGGGTGGGATTCGAACTGTGTCTGATATAAATCAGAAAGATGTCGTCACTTTATTCCATTCGGAATGTAGACATTCGGCGAGTCGAAACCTTAGAGCCACTGCCTACACCTTTAGCTAGAAAACGGCGTGAATTGTACTGGGAAAATAAGTTGGAGAATAAAGACCTCGCTGGGGTTTTACAGTATATGCTACAGTTTCAATAGAATACATACATACATAACTTTACGCCTAGTCCCTTGCGGAGTAGATAGAGAGAAAAGAACTCCATAAGGTACGATTCTTACACTCCTCACTCCCTCCTTTGACCTTCATAACTCTTGTCATACACGCGCGTGTATGACAAGAGTTATGATTTTTTTTAAGTCTGCTGACATCACCTTCCTCATGGAGTCACAAGTGTAAGTAAGTAAATTTCAAGCCTTAAATTCCAAATCAGTAACGATATTTAAATGGCTTATAAATATAAGCAGCTGTTCAAAGATTTCATTGTTGACTAATCACATAACTATTCCTGATTAACTAACTGATTGACACAATAATATTTAAGATCACAAGTTTCTAAATACAGTTACGAACTTGTATTAACAATTTAATATACGTATGTAATTTAATTTTTAATCATGTTTCTTATAAAAAACTAGCTGACTTGGCGAACTTAGTTCCGCATCAAAAGTAATAATTGCTGTCCCGCTATGTTAATACTGCAATATCTTCGAAAATATTAGTTTAAATTGCATGCTGTAAAGGGCTAGGATCATCTATATTACATGCACAATCTATTAAAGATACTTAATTGGATGAAAATTAATGCTGTAATGTTTAAAATTGCTTCGTAAATAGGCTATTATTTCTCGTAAAAAGTAAAAAAATAAAAATGGTCATTGTGTGTTATCCCTAAGAGATAGACATATGACCTCGCGAACTTTTTGTAGAGACCTTATAAAGGTTTATAATAATGTAGTACGTTGTTTTGATTTATCACTTAGGGTTCAGGCAGCGTTTGCGATTAAAATTCTAAATCTTGAAAATTATTACTTTTTTTACTACACTATACATGAATTATAGATCAAAACCACCCCGTTAACACCCTCTAACTATTAAAAAAACCGGATCAAAATCCGTTGCGTAGTTTAACGATATGCGCATATAAGGGGACAGACAGCGGAAAGTGACTTTGTTTTATACTACGTAATGATGATGTAACAAACGTACATGAGCCGGCGAGTCACGTGATGATAAACAACTAACGCTGCCCATGGGACAGTAAAGTGGTCGAAAGTGGGATGGGAACGGAAGAGAGGAAGGGCTTGGGCCTCCGGATATCTTTCTCACCGAGCGAAACGCGGCATGCGCCACTTTACGCCGATATTCTGAGAGGTTGTGGCATTACATTGTGCTCATCGATGAAGATGTTTGAATGGTATCTGGGTGTTTATCAATAGTTCTCTTCTTCATGAGATACTTGAATTTTTTGGCCATAATAAATTAAAATCAAAGTAATGATGGGTGGAATGACTCATGATGAATTGATAAAAATACCAACCGCTGATTTTGGGATTTCAGGGTTCCATAACCAGCCGAGTGCACGAACAAAGAACACGGATATTTGTAGATTAAAATATATTGTCCGGCACCATAAGACAAGAGTTAGTTGTTTAGCTTGGAAACTAGATGGCGCTCTTTATAATTATTAATGTTAATACAAGATTAATCAAAAAATTGCAATAATTACCTGTTCATAGCATCATCGGAGAACCCTCTGGTTTCGTTGTTTTCGTCGGGGATGAAGTAGTCTACATTACTGCAGTGCGTCTCCACAGGCGATAGGTAGATTTCAACTGTAACACATAAAAAAAAATGGCGTTAAATCATTTCCATTTTAAATGTCATTAATGGAAATATGATGTTCTAAGATTAACTTCATTAGAATAAAACTAACAAATTTTTAAGATGTCCATAGTTGGTCCATAGAATCGTAGGCATTTAGTCTATTCTAGCTGACCTGACGAAACCTCCATTTCCTCGTCTTTAAATTTAATATCTTTTTAAAATGCCATCATCCCACGTTCGTAATAAACACTTGAACAAGACAACAAAAATAAAGTAAAAGTAATGAAATGAAATCGGTTCATATCATACATATATAACATCACGCCGAATCCTTTGCAGTGTAGGCGAGAATAGACCGCCATATGTTAACATTCTTCTTACACACCTCACTCGCGTATTTGACTTTAATAACTCTTGTGATACAGGCGCGTTTATTTTTAAGGCTCCTGACGTCACCTTCCTTCAGAACTCGATCTATTTGGTCATGCAAAATGTGTCGTGGCTGTCCTTGACTACTACATCCATCCGCTTTTACATTGTACATCTGCTTAGTCAAACTTGCGTCGTCCATTCTTACTTTTAAACCGACACTCTCTTACAATCCAAGTTCCTTCCTTACAAACTCGCTTTCGACGCGCTTATCCTACTTTCATGCACTCTCTGCTATACTCAACTCTCGATACCATAAGTCAGTGTTAGCAAAACAAGTCTAATTTATTAATTACAACAAAATTATCGATAATTTAATATCGAATGATGACATCAGTTCGAGAAAAAAAAACATGTACAAGTCATACCAAACGCTTGAATCATAGCACACCGGTCACTCGACTCGTTTCTACCAACATATCAAGAATTTACATCCTTCCTTTCACGAGGCGGTCGTGAGTAGGGTGACCACGATATTGGTGTTTTCAGATTGGACATACTTTTGCTTTACTTTACTTTACAAAGATCTTGCAAAGAGGCTGATCGAAGCCTCTCGCGACCAGAGGGCTGGTATATTCTTCGCACAGAGGATTAGCATTGCCATTCAGCGTGGCAATGCGGCCAGTCTTCTGGGCACGCTGCCAGTAGAACGAGATGCGGAGAAATTTGATTTCAGGTAGTTTTTTAATTGTATATATTGTAAATAATGTAATTAATTAATTTTTGTTCTTATTATTGTAACTTTTGCTTTATTTATTATAATATTTTATATAGAATAGGGGCGAAATATGCCACTATACGTCGATATTATGAGAGGTCGTGGTATTTTATTTGTCGAGCCGTCGCCGGCAGCGAGTTGCGTGGCTCTGGCGCAAACCGGCTGTATATTAAGTTATGGAGTAACATACGAGCAAGCGGGTCACCTGATGATAAGCGACTACCGCCGCCGCAAGGACATTAAGGCGTTGTCGGCTTTTAAAATTGGATGGATAGGAAATTGGAAGTAGGATAAGGAAAGAGAGGGAGATGGGTTGGATACCACCGTATACCTGTATCACGAAACGAACGCGTCATGAACCACTTTACATCAACATTCTGGGTTATGTGAAATTAATCTCGATATAAAAGTATCCTACAAATATCACAATTTTGGTCACCCCAAAACAAGAGATTTCACATTCATTCATGAATTTTCAAACATATGACGACGACGACGATGACGACCTTGTTTGTTGCAAAGAAAGTGTTGAAAAAATATCTAGTGAAATCAAAATCTCTCGTTAGTAAATCAACAATATTACAATGATAGTACGTATTAATTGTTTTAAATTTATTGTAGTAGTTGTAATTAGTAACTATAATAATAATATCTTGGACACAACATACACAGCGACCTCTAGTTCCAAGCTAAACAACTAAATGCTTGTGTTATGGATACCAGATAACTGATATTAATACATATATACATTTCTTCTGTAAATACATACATATAATACATAGAAAAACACCCAGACGCCACACAAATATTTGTGCTTGGGTGGGAATCGCACCCCCGACCTCATTGCTGCAGCCGGTAGTTTTACCAATGCGCCACAAGGTCTGTGATGAAGATTTAAAAAATAATATTACTTAAATAAATTAAGTCTCGGTCGAGCACACGGCTTCTGTTCCAGAGGTGACTTTTCGATTTTTTTTTCCGAAGTTATGTGTGATAAATATCGATGAATGAAAACTTTGTGCCCGGTATGGCAATAGGTTCGCCACCTTATTGGATTTAGGACGTAAACATGACAGCGAGTCGAGGCTTAACAGCCGCTGCTTACACCTTCGGGTAGAAAAGGCGTGAAGATATATGTATTGTTATTGTTGTATAATTGAATTTCTATCCATAACTTTAAATTGCAATGGTTTTTCGTAATTGTTTTAGGAATCAGGGCGATATTAAGTTAGCTTACAAAGTATTATTTGAATATGCTAGTATTTACTTATACATTTGAGTTGATCTTGAAATAAATTAAGTGGGTTTTAGTTAATGTAGTAATTATTACAGAAAATGTTGTCAAACACGCTCTCTGAACCAGCTGACGGTTAGTGGGTTCGTTGTACGTGAACACCTGCCAGTCTTGAAGAATTAAGTAGATACCGCTGGTAAGGACATCAGTCTATCAACAGAGATGTAGTATGGAATACCATGACCTTTCAAAATATCGACGTAAAGAGGCTTTTGCCGCGTTTTGCTCGGTGAGAGAGGTATCATGAAAGCCCAACCCCTTTCCGACCTCGTCCATATCCTATTGTAAGGGCCGGCAACGCAACTGTAACACTATTTGTGTTCAAGTGTCCATGGGCGGCTAACGCTCACCATCAGGTAGTGTCCGACCGAAGCTTCGGCATTGGCCACCTTCGGAGGGATCTTCGGCTTGGATGAGCCATGAGGTGACACGCCTGCTCGTTTGCCCCCTATACCATAAAAAAAAAATAAAGAAATATGGGATATGGAGAAAATATTTGGTACCAACCTCACTTTGCGGTATCTTTTATTCTTAATATTTTAAAGTACGTGTTGATTAAATACTTTGACACTACCATAGACAAAGAGTTGAGCACAACATTCGCTCTCCAGTTAATGAGTAAATATAATGACGGTGTATTTTATCTGCTTAGCCAAATTTATAATATGTCAACAATATTTTACTGGTTCAACACTACATATATACAGACATGTATAACACAATTTTCAAAGTAGAATATAAAATAACTAAAAAAAAAATAGCAATTCAAGACATCGCAACACATAAAACCGAGGTTCCATCTTTTTTTTTTTAAATTAGGAAATCTAACAAAATTTATTCAACAAATTTACATACATATCCAAAAATCATCTTTATGTAATAGCATTTAGAGTATAAAATTGGTCAAAACAAAATCACGGAAGAACTTCTCTCATCTCGTCACCAATGAACTCTGAAGTACTCTGCACAGTCTCATTCAAGTTTCTCATGCAATTGCTTACATATTCACACGCTTCTAAGGTATTACCTGTTTAAAACAATAAGCTAGATTTTCTTGACAAAAAATAAATATCAGTACATGTTGTGTAAATACTATTATGTATAAATAAAACCTTAGCCGTAATTCTCTTATAGTTATAGTCGAGACCTGAATAACTTTGCATAAACTCTTTGAAACGACAATTCATACATACATAGCTTCACGTCAAATCTCTTGCCGGGTATGCAGCGAGAACAGAGCGACATAAGGCACGATTCTTACACACCTCACTCGCTTCGTTGACGTTCACAACTCTTTTCATGCACGCGCATCGATTTCTAAGGCTCCTAATATCACCATCTTCCAGAACACGTTCTATTTGCTCTTGATATGTGTGTCTTGGCCGTCCTCGACTCCTACATCCATCCGCTTTTGCATTGTATATCTGTTTAGTCAATCTTAAAACGACACCTGTTTTTAAATATATGTCTATATGACTGGGAGATATTTAGGTGAAATTTCACACATATATAGGTCTAACTTTACGCCTAGTCATTTGCTGGGTAGGCGGAGAGAACAGAGCTGTAAGGCACATTTCTTACATACTTCATCACTCGCTTCTTTGACTTTCATACCTCTTGTTAAGCACGCTCGCCGGTTTATAAAGCTGTTGACACCTCTTTCAGGACACGTTCAATTTGATCATGAAGTGTGAGTCGTAAAATTTAATTTTAAAAATCTATTTCTAATATGGTATATTTGAGGATAATCTGCCTACACTGTGGAGTATTAACAGACGTGAAGATATAATTACTGGGAATGTGTGAGTCGGAACCGCGTACGAATTATTCTTTGCTATATACAGCTTTATAAAAATATATAGCAAAATCTTTGCTATACAGAATTGTTGTTTTTAATATTGGTAGTTACAGCATGAACATTCCCAAGGAGAGTTGACTACATAACAAGCAGGCAGCCGGTCATAAATCCATAACCAAATAATTAGACAACATGGATAGTTCATAAGGATGACATGTTGTGCCGACTAAAAGTAGGACAAGGGCAGGAAATTGATTAAATCATTTTGATTTTTGTATATTTGTAATGTATATAATATAATACATAAACAATATTCAGGAAATAATTTTTGCAAACAAGATATTTGAGTGTGGTGTTTCGTCGAACTGCCAATTGATTTGTCCTTAAACGACAAAGTAACTGATGATGACTAGACCTTGTGGCGTTTGTGTTGGTATTAGTGCTATCTGTCGTGTGGTTTCGCTTCCATTTCCGGGGTTCAATTCCCATTGAAAACATTAGTTTGATGTACATTTGAGCGATGTTTTAGCACTTAATGTTATTCGAATGTTTTTCTGCGTATTGTAAATATAGAAAACAAGTAAAGTATCTACATATAAAATAACATAACTTCACGCCTTTGTTACACCGATATGTTTACGTCCCAAATGGAATAGGTGGCAAACCTATTGCCATACCGGGCACAAAGTTTTCAGTCATCGATATGTATCACACATAACTTTCCAAATTAATTTGGAAAAGTCATTGGTGTCACCGTTTCGAACCTGCGACCTCTTGGTTCAGAACCGGGGTGCTCGACCACTGGACCACCGAGTCTATCTACATAATTAACACAAGTATTTGTTCTAGCAGGAACTTGAATCCACGACACTGCGTATTACGAAGTCTATGTCTGCATATAATTATTGTTTGAGTAGTCAATGGTTATCTATATTACAATTCGTATTGTTCTGCCCACATGCCAAGAGAAATGTGCACAAGTATAAGAATGTACTCATTTAATTTGGTACAAGTCACAACTTATGATGCCTGGGCTGGATACTATAGAAATATATAGATTCTGAGGCATAAACCCGTGATATATATTTTTTTATCTTGAATAGGGGGGCCAACTATCAGGCGTGCCAGCTACAGTACATATACATAATATTACAGTTGCGGCGTTGGCTGTGTGGCGCCGGCTCAGAATACCGCCACCCCATCGCTTCCCGTGGGTGTCGTAAAAGGCGACTATGGGAAAAGGCTGGAAGAATGGGCAGCAGCATTCTCTCTCAACAAAATACAGCCTACTGCGATCGCTAACCCGCCTGCCAAGCGTGGCGATTATGGCAAAAACCCCCCATGAGTGAACGGACCGGCAGTTGTGGTGCTCTATGGGGGAGGCCTGTCCAGCAGTAGACCTCAAAAGGCAAATGATGAATGATGACAGTTGCGTTGTCGGCCTTTAAGGAAGTGGGAAGAAGATGGGAAGAGAGCGGGAAGGGGTTGGGGATGGGGATGGGCCTCCGGATACCATTGTCATCGAACGATACGTGGTATTTGCCACTTTACGTGGATATTCTGAGAAGTCGTGGTATTTCAATGATCGCACCGATGCCACCCACGACTTTATATTTATTCAGAATAAAAATATATAATATAATATAATTAAATTATAATTAAAAGATACATTATGTTGATTAGCGGTAAACACATTCTTTCACGTGTTACATTTAATAGTAAACTAGTTGACTTGGCAAACTCTGTTTCGCTACAGAAGCAATAATAGATCAATCAATCATTTATTTATTCACTAAATTTTGGGTATTTATAATATGTAATGTATTTACAAGTTTCTCCAAAATTTGCCAAAGGAAGCGTGTGAATAGTGAATAGAGTAAATAAAAGATATTTTCTAAAAGTCCCGAGTTCGAAGCTGGGCTCACACTAATGATTTTTCGAAACATTTTCGGATGTTATGTGCGATAAATAACGATAACTGAAAATTTGTGAAAATTTGTGCCCGGTGTACGGCAATAGGTTCGCCATTTGCGACGTAAATATAACGGCGAGTTGGCTTAACAACAGCCGCTGCCTTCACATTCGGGTAGTAAAAGGCGTGAAGTTATGTTATAAGTAGTCAAACTCACTCCTTATTATATCAGCTACCTACCAATAGAAGTCCAGTCAAAATCTGTCTAGCAATTTCAGCGATTAGCCGAAATAAGCAGATAGATTGTTTTGGGTAAAAATGTATATTTTGGTGGCACGTGTCGTAAATGTTTTGTAGGCATGTAGTAAAAAGCAGTTATTTCAATATTACAAACAGACATTCAAATTTTAATTAAATATGCATTGATAAATCGCCACACGCACTTCGCTTGGCCTCAACAGCCGATTATGCAGAAGTAGCAAATGGGTGACCGGGTTCTGTGACATTTGGTTGTACCGTAGGCGAACTGTGCTGTAGAAAGTGGCGTGTCCTTGATACGTGAAGAGCTGGGCGAGTCACAAAATGCTAATACATCTATTCAAAAGAAATACTTGCACCAATAATTAAAAGTAAAGTGGCTCGTGCCGCGTTTCGTTCGGTGAGATAGGTTTCCGATTCCCTTTCCCCTCCACGTGTTCATGGGCGGTGAGAAGTTACTTACCAACAGGTGACCCGCTTGCTCGTTTGCCCTCCTATCCCATAAAAAAAAGATACAACCCCATATAGAAGTTAGAACCCATGGTTGAGTTACCGCAGTAATTTAGTTGCTTAAAGCGATGTGCAACGTTAGGCATAAGGTCGAGGGTTCAAGTCTCGACTGTGGATATTATTTTTGTATCTACAATAATTGATTTCGTTACTCATTAATTACAAAGCCTTATAACGCTTCTCGTTGGTTTACCAACGAGAAGCGTTATGAAAGTCGGAGAAGAGAGAGTACACCGTACACGTGTGTAAGAATCGTGTCTTATGGCGATATGTGCTATGTCTATCCCGCTAGAATTGTGGCGTGAAGCTATATAAATTCAATAGTCATATTCAAAAGGTCTATAAAAAAGGGTTGAATAGTGTCTTCGTCGTCGTCTTTCTGGTTGTTCTTTTTATAACGTAAAACATAACTTCACGCCTTTTCTAACCGAAGGTGTAGGCAGCGGCTGTTAAAGCCTCGACTTGCCGAATCGTTACTTTACGTCCCAAATGGAATAGGTGACGAACTTATTGCCATATAGCGGGCACAAAATTGTCACTCATCGATATTTATCATACATGACTTCCAAAAATAATTCTTATAAATCTTGGTGTCAGCCCCGAATCGAACCTCAGGCGTTCTGAATCTATAGGGAGCTCGACGACTGGACCGTAGAAATTCCACGTATACCATAAGAAAATTGGCTTAAACAAACTAAAAGCAAATGAAAATGACATAAGTGAAAACAAGATGGCCGGCGTGTGTGTTTCCACGGATCACTTTTCCCGCCAATTACCAATAGGCCGAGCACCACTTTCACATTTCGCCATGCAGATGTTGTTACTTAGAAAGGCTGATGAGATGATGGCAAGTACCACCATCTACCACTTTGCTATGATAATTCTGACCTCGTACATGACTGGGGCGTGGATCGAACGAGGAATGTACATATAAATATATTGGTTATTACGTTCGTAGAAAGTAATAATTTCGCACATAACTTGTCTTGTCTTAAGAAATAGGCACAGCTTCATAGTTATCGGAGTCATCAAGTTTTTAGGGTCCCTTATGCGTAGGGTTGAAGACCCCAAAATTGGACTATGTTATAAAAATATTACAATTCATCGTTTACAACAAATCTTTACTTTTAGTGTTACATAAGTATTTTTTTTATGGAATAGGATTCAAACGAGCAAGCCCCATGGACACCTGTTACAGTTCCTTTTAAGATAGTATAGGAATGGGGTCGAAAATGGGATAGACAGGAAAGTGTGGAAAAGAGTTTGGGCCTCCGGATACCTGTTTTAGCGAACGAAACGTGGCATAAGCCATTTTACGATGACCTACAACCACGACCTTTCAGATAGTCTGGATGTGGTATTACTCCCAATGAGCAAGCCCATTCATGCTGCTATAAAACTAGTATAGACAGACAAAGCTGAAATATTTTTTACTTACTTCAATAATTATGTTTCACAAATTGTCGGTGTATTTGTAAATAAAACTATTTAATGTACTGCTCGGTGAAAGTATTCACGAAATGTTAGTAAGTTTAAAGCATTTTATAATAATCCATAAGCAGTTTTTAGTTTTTTTTTTATTTGAACGTAAATATAATTGAAAGTATAATTATTTTAATTTACATAATCAAATCATGTTCTGCTAAATATAATGTAGGTATATTTAAAAAATCGAGGATTACCTTTGATGAAAACTCTTCTGCTCCTAGGACTACAGATATCATACAAAATCAGGTTTAAATTCGGTACAAAGTATTGTGGATAGACATATTGCAGAAAAGTGTGGCTTCCCACTTCTGATTCAGAAGTGGGATCAATTCTGGGCTCACACTAATGATTTATCAGAATTCTTTTCCGAAGTTATGTTTTATAAATATCGATGACTGAGAACTTTGTGCCCGGTGTAATGGCATTTCATATTTCGGACGTATATGGATTCGGCGAGTCGAGGCTTAACAACCGCTTAACACCTTCGGGTAAATAAAGGCGTGAAGTTATGTGTTTATGTTATGTTTATGTAATAAATATTTTAAATATATTTTCTTGTTTTCAAGTAAGAAGAAATTTATGACAAAAGCAAGCATCTGTACCATTTATCAGTTTAAGTGGTAGCAATAAAATAGTATAGATTTCAAAAAGAAAAGAACTTCAAGGTATTATTAGAGTACTTTTACGTAACAAGAAAAATACTCATAGTTGCCATAATTTTCTTTTTAAATGAAACGCATTTAAACTAATTGAGAAACGTAATTTAGTTAATTGTATTATTTACTCTAGCCATAAAACTGAGATACCATTTGGACATTTAATATTTGGTGTGAAAATAAAATAATAATAACATAATAATCGGTTATACTTAATTTATTTAATCGAGTGATAAATTTATATGTAAAAGTTGGATCATTTTACACCGTTCGCTAAGTGAACATTGATGTTCGGTAATGTGTGAAAGTTATGCAATACAATGTGTAACATGGTGCCATTAAATTGTCACAAACGGAAATAATAATTTTCTTTAATAAGCACAATATTTTAATGTTTGAATCTATCCATGTATTTATCTAAAAGACTCTCGTGCTATGGTCCCGAAAATAAAGGAAAAACTGAAATTCAAATAAGCGTCTTAAGTTAGCTTCGTCTCCACTTGGATCTTTTTTTTAATGTGAGGAAATTGTGTGGGACTAGTATGCACTGTTTTGCAAGCTTTTCCCAGGGCTACCCACTAAAACCCAGCGTAGTATTTCCACAAAATCACTTGGGATTACCAGACTGAAACATGTTCTTTTTTTATGGGATAGGTGGGCAAACGAGCAAGTCTGCCACCTGATGGTAAGCTACTAACTATAACTATTCAGCGCCCATAAACATCGTGGTGCGTTGCCATCCTTTAAGGACATAGGAGAGAAAAGGAAGGGGATCAGGCCTCCGGATACCTCTTTCACCGAAGGAAACGCGGAACGAGCCACTTAACGCCTATATTCCGAGAGGTCGTGGTATTTCACCGGTCCAGCCGGCCCATTCATGCAACGAACTGCAAGATTGCACTGTTAAATTACTAAGCTTATTTGATTCAAATCTGATATGTGCGATCGTCATTGGTAATTCCTTATAAGCAGAGCTGCAGGTATATTGAATATAGTAGTATAGACACAACTTAACTTTCAACTGCCAAACGAGTAGCGTTTGAAGGTTTTACTCATCGCCAAAGTGCATACCTTCACGGTAGAACGCCGCTTGCAAAACCACTGATATGGTTGATGTAGATACAAGTTGCGACTTACGAAACACATCAAGTTACGTATGTATGACCATTAGTTTTCTGCTTGGATACGTTAGAAGATTGTCAATATTTATACAAAAATTATAGACATCGTTGATAACTAGATTTCGTTTCCTTTAGTTTATGCAATATCATGATTACCTTCCGCACCGAGCGAGACGTAGCATGAGCCACTTTACGCCGATATTTTTAACGTTGGAGCCAGCCCACCTATTCCGCGAACTGTGTGGCTCTACCACGGTCAAGATTAATGTATACATGTTTCTGACTGCCAAAACTAAAGTAGGCTACAAACTCTGATTGACCTTCAAACCGTTAATAGTCTATGGGCGTAGTCATTTCAATGTTGTTTTCCCCTAATTATAATTCCTTTACGCTTCCTCCGCGCCAAAGGCACACGCAACTAACCGAGTTCGTCTTTTTCGCGAATGTCAGATGCAGGAGATTACTTCCAGAGTGGAGAAAGAGTGTGAGCTTAGGCTGCGAAGGAAGGTGGAGTTTTAAAGTCTCTTATCTTGACAGAATATGATTTTAAATATCGATAACCAAGAGAGAAGAAATATTCTATTACTTATTTATACATACAGAGATCGGGTATACGAGATATCTAATAGACAGAACGCGTATGGGGGGCGAGGGCCAAATGGGGGTCAAACGTCCGATTTCTCGTCCAATTGACCTCTACATCGTGTTCGTAGTCTGAATTAATAGCGAATTTCATAGACAACAACTATTGTTTTTGATAAAAAGAACTTCTAGAATAGTATAGAAAATTCAACAATACACAAACAAACACATACCGGTCAGTTACACACAGTCACATACATATTGTTACTCAAGAAATCCACATATGGCAAATATAGAAAACGAGCGAGTGACTAAATAAAAAAAAACAATTATGACAACTTGAAGTGTATGGACTTGTATGCATCAAGGAAGTCAATTGAAGTATGCTTACGTGATATACAACCAACATGTTGGAATTGGAACTACTTTCTTTCAGTTTCCTTATACTATCTGTGTCGATACGTATTAGGGTTCTTTATTAATTTCACTATATAACTTAGTTAGTTACTTTCTTTGAATATATAATTAATTTTTAACTAGTTAATGTTTCAACGCATTCGGAATGACTAATGTGAACGCAGAATTATAGGGAAGTTTAAAAAAATGTCAAGATTCGTCAAGTCAAAAAAGTCGGTGAATTTCATCCAGCATTTGCAGTGATTTTTAACGCTTTTTTAATTTAGTTACAGGCGAATATTATATATTATAAAATATATACTGTGTGTAGATAAATATCAAGAATAATAAACACAGAAGTTAATTTATTTACAGAACAAAAATTTCAAAATTTTGCCTTTAAATGTAGTTTTAAAGAAATAGTTAATTTATTTTTATCTTGGCTCAGCCGTGCGAATATTTAGCATGGTACGGCTGTTTTAATTAAAAATACTTTCTAATGTTTACGTGATTATTGGATATTTGAAAAAACTACCTTTACTGATAAATACGCATTTAAAAAAAAACAAAATTATCTGCAAACGAGATTAAAGGACTGTTTGCGTTCGCGATTTATAAATACTAATCATCAAGCAGTTTCTAAGTTCAAATGATTTTGAATTTAGAACGTCATGTTTAAGACAAGGTTTTTTTTTTCTACTTTTTTTCTCAGATAGAGCTGCCAGCCAGTATTTCACAAAAGAGGTTTTGTTTGTATGTCGAATTATAAACAAGAAAACTTTAATTCCCTCTTTACCTTAATACGTGGTATTAAACATGTTGACAGTATCATGACCAGAACAACAAACATGAGGAAATATAAATGACATCACCTTATAGTGGCTCATTACGAGTGGTCTAAGAACATGTTTATAGCCGCCATAATTAAAGTACGTACAGGATTATAAAATTAAGAATTACATTCAAGATTAATACAAAAACTGAATCAGTAGGTGACCAGAGTAATTATTAATAACACGTAAACAAAATAATGATCACGTGATCATTTCAAATTTGATTGTAGTTGATCACGATATTAAGTCATATTTAGTATACTGGTTATTAAAAATATGTACCTAGGAATTATTACACCTGTAAATTCGACACTACATACATACATATAACTTCACGCCTTTTGTTACCCGAAGGTATAAATATGTTTTACAACATGCAGTTATCGGTCGTTCACTTATTTAACAACTATTTTTACGATAACACATTTAGTTTAATATTACCTAAATAAATAGTTAAAATTGTTGAACTTCGTACTACTTTTTCATTATATCTTTGAACTTTTAGACTTTTTTGAACTATTATATATTTTATACTAGTAGACCCAACGAACTTTGTTCCGCAATTACTTATATAAATTTTGGATTTTGACTTTTTCTTTACTACATCATACATATATTATAGATAAAAACTCTATCACTAAATCAAAATCAATATCAATTAAAATACATACGGATAGTTAACCTCAATTATATTGGAGCACTTGAAAAAGTATATTTATAAGCACAATTTTTTTCACTACTATTCACAAATAGTAAGTAATATCAATCAAAATATTCAATTTATTGAATATAATTTATTAGCACATATATAATTCGCACTTGTATGAAACTAAAACACGAATGTATAAACTAGAAACATGTTGATAAATATTATAAATATGAAAACAGTGATCAGAGGTGACGAGCGTACCAACATGCGCGACTAATATCGAGGTTCAATTTCTATTTTGTTGGTAGCTTTTTTTTCGAGACTTAATGAGCGGTTAAGCAGACAACTTCATACTGTTAATTTTGTGTCACAGATGCGCGCGCATCTTAAAATTTCACTCTCATCATTTTTTCATAACGCGCCTAAAGAAGTATAACTTCAAAACGCAAATAAAATCCGTTGCGTAGTTTCAAAGATCTAAGCATATAAGGGGGCAGACAGCGGAAAGCGACTTTATTTTATACTATGTAATGATATATGAATTATACCTAAACGTAAATTATTATATTTTGCAAAATTTCAAAGAGGGTTAACATCAGGGAGGCGGCCGGTCATAAAACCACAGGCTAATCTTTTGACAACATGGATAGTTCATGACGTGTTGTGATAACCCCACTTAGAGTGGGATAAAGGCAGGAAAATGATGAATGATTATATTTTCCAAGACTAAATTTAATTCTTTTGAATACTTCACTTATATACTATTTATTTAAAGAATAAATTTAACAACACAAAGATAATAATGTATTGGATTCTTGTTTTTAATTAAACATCGAACAAAATAATATCCGGCCAAATATTAGTTTTATATGTGGCAAAAAAACAATAAGGAAACTGGTATTTTTAACCTAAACATAAAAGTACAACTCATTCCGCAAGATATGCATCCTCCTTTTAAACTCCCATCATGTTCGATATACAAACTCTAAAGGTCGAGTTTGTATATCCATTTTAAAAAAGAAGCAAAAAAGCAAGCAAAGGTGTGCGCATCATACAGCCGATGAACAAGATGCTAACAGTCGCTGGACCGGTTGTTAGTAGCACGAGTTTCACCTGCGTCCATAGATTCTGATGTAAAACTTTTTAAATCATTATTCGATTACCTAGAAAGCATTTTGAATCGATACACACCGATTGGTGATTTCCGTATCGATATTGATATGTGTTCCGCTTTTTGCAGTGACTCTGATAATCGGTCTCAATTTATTCAGCTTTTTTAGATATTTCGTTCGGTTTAGTTTGAAATTTTATCGATTGTCCCACATCTTGCATCAGCCAATTTAACATGCAGCGTTGCAAACGATCTTGCAAATCATGATTGACTTGAATAGCTCGCAGAATAAACAAGTTCCTTATACAAAAATATATATTATAATTAAATAGATTTTGATTGTCTCGGTGGTCCAGTGGTCGAGCACCCCGCTTCTGAATCCGGAAGTCGCGCCTTCAAATCCTGACACTGGCTCACGCCAATGACTTTTCTAAATTGTTTTCGGAAGTTATGCGTGATAAATATCGATGTTTGAGTCATTTAAACTTTGTGCCCGGTATGGCAATGGGTGCGCCACCTATTCCATTTGGGACGTAAACATAACGGCGAGACGAGGCTTAACAGCCACTGCATACACCTTCGGGAGAAAAAGGCGTAAAATTATGTTATGTTATCTTTAAAAAAAACTATCTATGCGTGAATTGCTGAGGTCACGTGCGATTTGATGCAATAGCGGCCTTGTATTAAATAAACTGTTAATATTTAATTATTCATTAAAATAATATCTACTAATGTGCTTGACAGTTATTGTTAAATTTTGCAAGAATTGTTTTAGTATACATAACAGTCATAGACAATGATGACCATAGCACGATAGCGTTGTGGTTTAACATAAGGGGTATTTGCTAAGAAGGTTCCTGGGTAATAATATCGTGGTACACTTTGATCTTATGATATAGCATTTCAAGGCCGAGATAATGGTATGGGTCCGCGGTTCATCTAATTCGCGGGTAGAAAACTAAAACTTAAAAAACTGCAAATTGTCGCATGCTTTTTAATAGAAAGTGCTAAATTATGATTCTAATTTTTTTTTTTATATCTGTCATTATACTGTTTTTTATTTCTTAGTACCTACACCGAGAAAAAAATTACGTAATTTCAAAAATTATAAAAAATAAACACTTTGCTGTTAAATAACATTCATAAAAATATGATTCTCAGATGAGGTTTTCGTGTAATACTATTTCTAATCACCTTAAGTAAAATATCAGTTACAGAAGCATATCTCGCCAAAATATTTTTGTTTTTTTATGGGATAGGAGGGCAAACGAGCAGGCGTGTCACCTGATGGTAAGCAACCAACGCCGCCCATGGACACCAGCAACACATATAGTGTTACTGTTGCGTTGCCGACCTTTAAGGGATAGGGGATAGGAAAGGACGGGGAAGGGGGTGGGCCTCCGGGTACCTCTCTCACCGAACGAAACGCGGCATGAGCCACTTTACGTCGGTCTTCTGAGAGGTCGTGGTATTTCACCGGTCGAGCCGGCCCATTCATGCAGCGAACTGCTTGGCTCTACCACAATAAAAAACTTTATAAATATTAAATATACCGTTGTTACCATTGTTAGCAATTTTTAATTTAAAACGTAATATATGGTCCAGTACATATTTTTTCACACATATGTATAAAAAACACAAAATGGCTACCAAAATGTTGTATAGCATGACTATTGACTATTAAAATATCTTGCTGACAAAATACTTGTCTTGTATTCAGGTCGTTGCCTAACCAACTAACAGACCGGTCTTAAAACAAGATACACTGAGACAATAACGCCTTTGGTTAAGTTAACGCCAAAGTTATTGATTAATAATATCACTATGGAAATAGAACCGGTAAATACAATATACAAAAGATTTTAACATAACTTCACGCCTTTTGATACCCGAAGGTGTAGGCAGCGGCTGTTAACCCTCGTTTTGCCGTTATTTTTACGTCCCAAATGGAATAGCTGACGAACCTATTGCCATACCGGGCACAAAGTTTTCAGTCATCGATATTTATCACACTTAACTTCCGAAAACAATTACGAAAAGTCATTGGTGTGAGCCAGTGTCATTCGAACCCGGACCTCTGGATCAGAAGCCAATGACTCACCAATGACTCTCCCACTGGACCACAGAGACTATGCTAAAGAATTTTAAATACATAATATATAGCTTCACGCTGTTTCTACTGGGGAGTAGGCAGGGAGATCATAGCGCCATAAGGCACGATCTTGCAAGCTTCACTCTCATCTTTGACTTTCATAACTCTTGTCATACACAAACGTCGACTTATAAATTTCCTAACATTCCCTTCCTCAAGGACTCGTTCAATTTGGTAATGGAAAGGGCGTCGTGGCCCTCCTCGACTCCTGCATCCTTCCAGTTTTGCATTGTATTGGCGTGTATTCGAACTAGGGATCTCCTAAATAAAGTCCACGTCTTATTTACTACGTCCCAACTGGCAATAAGACTAAATTAATATACTTACGCCCAAATACTGAACCGCCACTCAAATCTGACAATCAATAAAGTGCTACTTACTGCTCAAATTTCACGTATTCTGTATAATGTGACAGCCACTTAAACGCTTAAGTAGCGCTTATATATTTGAGTGGTGGTTCAGTATTCGGGCTTTAGTAAAAAGATTGTGGAGTTTTCTTTTTGTGTATCCGTTGCAACGGATGTATACATACAAACAAAATTCTCGAGACAGGAATGCAGCAAAAACACAATTATGTAGTCTATTGAAAGTTGTAGGTCTTCCGGTCTGATCGAGAGTATGTAAGGTGTGAAATTGACTTGTACAAGTCGTGACAATTGTTGATAAACATCTTGGGGTCCGTCTATTAATCCCGTGATGTTTGTATCCTAAAATTAGGGAGGAAAAAAGTAAATACACGTGATACCTGACTACACCCCCCCCCCCTACCCCTTCGTGATATTTCGTGATTTGTGCCAGACCCCTCCCCCCCCCCTTCTAACCTCACGTGATTAATGGACGGCCCCTTGGGATCCAGTGGGTTTTTAGGATAGTTTTGAAAAGCCTATTTTTGCCTTTTATACTGGTATTATGCTGGCCGATATATTTTTGTTCTAAATGTAGTAGATGGCAGAGCCTATCGTCATTTTTATGGCACAACTTTGATTGTTACCACCACGAAGTATAGGTACACAAGAGTGAGAACGTAATGTTGAACAAATGGTCTTCATTTAGAGTAAAGAACCCTCGCTGATAATGCGCCCCATCCTTCAAGAAGCACTCGACTTTTCAACTTTTCAACGGGTGTTTACATATAATAATAATCGTACGTGCATAACCTTCGGTACGTTCGAACTTCTAGCGCAGCCAGCGGCAGAAAAGAGAACTAAAATCTCAGTTTATTATTCAGACTCCAGTGTATTTTTACACCGTGCAAATTCGAATCAGAAGCTTCTGAAGCTCGGAATCTGAAAATCGAACAATAATAAACGGGCCTCAAGTAGACGGGCCTCGTGGCGCATTGGTAAAACTACTGGCTGCAGCACTGAGGTCGGGGATTCGATTCCCACCCGAGCACAAATATTTGTGACAAACATGAATATTTGTGGGGCGTCTGGCTGTTTTTCTATGTATTATTCTCGGTGGCGCAGTGGTCGAGCACACGGCTTCTGATCCAGACGTCTGGGTTCGATTCCAGACACTGGCTCACACCAATGACTTTTCGAAATTGTTTTCGGAAGTTATGTGTGATAAATATCGATGACTGATAAACTTTGTGCCCGATATGGCAATGGGTTCGCCACCTATTCCATATGGGACGTAAACATAACGGCAAGACGAGGCTTAACAGCCACTGCCTACACCTTCGGGTAACAAAAGGCGTGAAGTTATGTTAAGTATGTTATAAGTAGATATGTATTTACAAAAGAAAAGTATATAAGTATTAGTATCCGTTATCTAGTATCCATAGCACAAGCATTTATTAGTTGCTGAGTTTGGAACTGGAGGGCGCTGTGTGAAAAAAAAGTGTCAAATTTACTATTAGCCAATGGGTGACTTGGAAATAAAAAAAAAAATCTAACCGCGAAGTTTGGTATCTGCATTCTGCTGGCATAGTAGCAACGCTCCAATTTTGTCATATTGTGTAAACTTAGAAAAAGAATATTTATACTCAAATTTACATCAAGGACATATTATTATTAAATAGACACGACGAAATAACTTCACTAGTATCCAATAACACGCAATCAATATGAATACATAATTATTATTTTTTATTGATATTACGATCATATTTCCCTTCCGTTTAATAATTTCCATTTATTATAGATTAGAATGTATTAGAACTGTTTTGGCCTTAATTGACACGTGTTGAAATAACATCACGCCACGCCAAATATTTCGGGTAATAGACAGAGAGATCTTGACCTAGGAAGTTAGAATGTTATACATATAGATGACTGACAATACTGTGCTAGGAATATCCTGTGCCTACACCTTCCCGTTGTAGTGAAAGCGTTATGCGTGGAGTTATAGAAACAACCATACTTCCCCTGCTTATTGTTTTTGGATTAAGAAGCCAAGCCAAGGTCTCGACCTTAGTAAAATGTGGGTGCTGCATCTATTGTCTATTCGATACGATGTATTGTAATATTGAACAAAGTTTTGTTATAAACAAAACTGTCAAGGTTATTTATAGGATATACAAAAAAATAAATATTTTAATAAAAATAAATCTATAAAATAGCAATACATATCAATTAATATGGTTCTTATTAATATTGCTATTTCATAGAATGTTTGTTAATCTGTATAAATATTATAAAGATCTGATTTGAAAGTATTAGTACATGACACAGAAAGCTGACCGCGACGAAGGAAGTTAGGTTGAAAGAGAGCGTCGGTGTAAAAGTAAGAAAGGGCATGCTCCGATGGTTCGGACATGTAGAAAAAATGGACGATGCAAGATTGCCTAAGCAGATATACAATGCAAAAGTGCATGGATGTAGGAGTCGAGGACGGCCAAGACAGACATTTCATGACCAAATAGGATGTGTTCTTGGAGGAAGGTGATGTTAGGAGCCTCAAAAATCGACGCGCGTGCTTGAAAAGAGTTAAGAAAGTCAACGAAGCGAGTGAGGCGTGTAACAATTGTGCCTTATGGTGCTCTTTTCTGTCTGACTACCCCGCAAGGGATTTGGCGTGAAGTTATGTATGTATGACACAGAAAAATAATGGTAAGTCCAACGATTTATTTATGACTAAGACCTTGATTTTCGACACTGCGATATCATAACAGAGTTCTTTATAATATTAAGGCGTTGTATAATTGTTTAAATGATATTGAGTGACCTTATAAGTATGGCGGGTCGTCAATTACATCGCTGTTATTAAACGACAACGTCATTTCCTCATAGTTTTTTTTTAAATAATTGTATATCACCAGTTCATAAATGAGAATCAATTATAATTATTCCAAAAAGTTTTGTATACTTTGAATGCGCCAAAAAGTTTCTAATCATAAATAACTTACTTATTTTATAATTTGTAATTTAACACTTATTTAAAGTGGTATATTTAATTATTCTTACTATCCCACATATTTAATTTCTTTACTTACAGTTAAAATAATTGAATATTTTATATCGAATAGTTTTTTTTGGAAACTCATATTACCACGGCATTGAAATAAAAAAAAAAAGCAATCAAACCATAGGCAGGTACAAAGCTCAAACAAAGTCGTTGTCGTTGACTTTTAAGATATGTCATTGTTAATTACGTTCTGGAGTGTTAAAAATCTTTTAGTTGCTTAATTAGTAAATATTTTTTTCTGCCTTCATCTTCGACCCAATATTTTTCAGATTCATCCATTGCTTCTTCAATAGGAAATCATAAGGTATAATAACTAGCCATTGAGTGTTTATTTTCTATTCACTCTACACTAAAAAGAATGGCGATTATGGATAAGGCTGCTAAATATCTATGCTCTCAAACGTTCTGTTCTGAAATCTTCATTAGTAAAAGTCAATTTAATTTCATGAAGAAAAAAAACTGGTCTGTCAGGTGTTCTGATTTTGCTACAAAAAAAAAGTCGCACACGCATCGCGCGACTTTAACACGAAAAGGTGACGACGACGGTGAAAGTATTTTTTTTAATCTTTAAAAAGTTTACATAGTGACAGAAAACATCCGAGTTCTTTTATTAATTATTAAAAAAAAATATAGATTATTTTTCTTTTTCCATATTACATCTGTGGTGTAGTAGCGTCCAGGATTTATCATAAGTTACAAACTGTTTGGATTGTTTCCTCCTCAATTTTTTTTATAACCTTGTATATCTTAGCGAAATCTAGGCATAACATTGCACAGCATCAATACCGGTAAAGATGAACAGATTAATGCACGAACATATTTTCCAAGCGTTTCTTTACAAAACGATTACATAGTAACTTATTACAGTAAGTAACCCAGATGTTTTACTTACATGTTGTAGAAGAAAAATACTCATTTTTATAGCTTCTAACAGTAATTTACGTTATGTACCGTACAATTATTCCAATGACCATTGTAAAAAAGAAAAGCTACGGAAAACCGTATCGTAAGACTCATTAAATAAAGATGATAATGCTTTAAATATACAAGTAATTAGTATACTCATACGCCGATAGTTAATCGTTGGTTTTTTTTAAAAAAAAAACGTTTGAACAATTAAAAAATTATTATAGCCGGATCGTTACGAGTGAATTCTTTTTAGTTTTGTTTGTAGTCGTGATGTTTTTAATCTTTTAAAGGATATAATTTTTTTTTAAATAATATTAGCCTAGTATTAATATTATTGAATTCTTTACTAAATTTTTCTATATCATCTATAATAGCAAAAAAGTTTCTTTTAAAAAGTTTGTTTTCTTAAAATGCATAATGACGATTAAGAGAAAGTGACAAATATTCAATCAGGAACAGGGTTTTATATAGGAAATATTGGTCTTGGAAATATTTGGTATAATATCGGTCCAATGGTCGAGCTTCTGAATCAAGAAGTCTCTGATTCGAATCCTGCGCTCACACAAATGACTTCTCGAAATTATTTTCGAAAGTTATGTGTGATAAATATCGATAACTGAAAACTTTGTGCCCGGTACGGCAATAGGTTCGCCACCTATTCCATTTGGGAAGTAAACATAATGGCGAGACGAGGCTTGACAGACGCTGCCTACACCTTCGGGTAGAAAAAGGCGAATTATGTTGTGCATGTTATAATAAAGAAAATAAAAACTAACTAATCTAAATATCTATAGGTAGTCTTTCCAGTGTGTACCACGATGAAGATCTATCTATAGTCAATCTTACCTGAAGGTGGTCTCTCCTTAGGATAGCAGATTCTGAAGAGTCCCCTCGTCCGCGTATAAAAATAATACTTGTTGTTCAGACTTTCAAGTATTGACTGAGAGCTTCCTGAGTTGTCTGATGCATATGTCTGAAACAAAAAAAAACATGTACTTAATAATTTGTTTATGGTCTACGAAAGGTGTTAAGATACATACACATACATACATAACTTCACGCCAAATCGCTTGCGAGGTAGGCAAAGAGAACAGAGTGCCGTTGAACGTGAAGTTATGTAACATTAAAAATACACATTTAATAAACGTCTAACATTTATTGTGCTACCTATATAATTAAATGAACACTCGTTGTCCCTAAGTAAGTTAAATTCACAGACCATTTTTGCATCCATATTTTGACCTTGTATTACTTGTTTGTAAAGGTTTTTAATAAACACTTTACCTTTTAATTTAAAATCAATGAATATTTAATAATAGTTATACTTTAATCTCAACCAACTTAGAAAATAAGATAATTTGTAATAATTTAATAATAACAACTTTTACTTATTAAATCATACAACAAAGGATCTTTAGAAGCAGGATATATGAATGCATCTTATAAATAAGTATTTAACTTTTGTTCTCATGGTCTGATGTGGGTTACCAATAGTAAAAATCCTATTTTTGACATCAACTTTTTGATTTTTGTTTCCAAAAAGTGGGTGCTCTCTGTATCAATGAAAATAGCTTTTGAACAACTTCTTTTTGTTCATCACTCGTGAAAATGATCTCTGTAAAGAGTTCGAAACGTCAGGAAATAAATATAAATAAATAATAAATAAACGCGATATAATCCTAAAAGTTGTTTTGATCAAAAAGTGATAAATCCAAAATTTACTTAATTATTACTTTCGATGCGGAACAAAGTTCGCCGGGCCCGCTCGTAATATATATATTTGAGTATTGCTTAATCGTTACGATTTCCAACAACCATGAGACGAACTGCAACTTTGCTTACGATCTTAGCGACCAAAATAACAACAATGACATTTAACAATGTTTTTTTCACCACGAATTTCTAAAACTATTAAAATTAATACCAACAAAATGTGTAACTCCATTAGGGAACATGAACTAAAACATATTATATGTATATACATATATCGTCTGTCTGGCTGTCGTCTTATACGTCATAAAACCATTGTAATTAGTTATACCCTGCCTCAAACCCCTCAAACCGGTTTTGTCTGCATTCCTTTCGAGGCCTCCCTGTTCCTGAAGGACGGTACGGATTTGATTACGCCCGAGGCATTCTGTGGTTCTTTATAACCTTCAAAATTGAGTTCACTATACATTCGATATTTATTGGGAGAAATATTTTATATAACTACACGCCTTTTTCTACCCGAAGGTGTAGGCAGTGGCTCTTAAGCCTCGACCCGCCGTTATGTTTACGTTCCAAATGGAATAGGTGGCGAACCTATTGCACACAAAGTTTTCAGTTATATGTATATAATATGTATGTATCACATTGTATATATAACTTTAGAAATTAATTTCGACTAGTAGACCGGTAGTTATTGTCGCGTCTCAACTACAATACCATACTATCAATGCATGTCCTAAGAGAGGAAGCCACCGTTCTCACCAGAAGTGACTACGCATTCCTCCCACTAACAATCCGGGGGTAATCCTAGTAATCCTGCGTACTACGAATATTACGCGTATTGATGGCGCCACTGTGTTCACGCTCCGACATAACATAACTTCACGCCATTGCTACCCAAAGGTGTAGGCATCGGCTGTTAAGCCTCGTCTCGCCGTTATGTTTACGTCCCAAATGGAGTAGGTGGTGAACCTATTGCCATACCGGGCACAAAGTTTTTCAGTCATCGATATTATCACACGTAACTTCCGAAAAATTTCGAAAAGTCATTGGTGTGTGCCAGGATTTTAACCTACTACTTCTTGAATCAGAAGCGGGGTACTAGCCACTGCGCCACATACATAAGCTCGCGCCTATATCCCATGGTAGGCAGAGATTCTGGCTTTCCACAAGCTACTTCAAACTTCCGGAAACAATTTCGAAAAGACACCAAACTCAACTCTGATATCCAATTGTATATCACGGATGGAAAAAGATATGAACTATCTTTGTCATTATTCATTTATTGACGAGCCTTGTGATGCATGTAAAACTACCGACTGCATAATCGAGGTTAGCGGGTTTGATCCCCACCCGAGTACAAATATTTGTAACAAGCGTCAATGTTTGTATGACGTCTGGTTGTTTTTCTATGTATTATAAGTATGTATTTGCAAATATATATATATATATATATTAATATCCGTTATCTAGTATCCATAGCACAAGCGTTTAATTGCTTAGTTTTGGGACTAGAGAGCGCTGTGTGTATTGTGGCCAAAATATTTTTTTTTCAAGATATTATTTACTAGTTGACCCGGCGAACTTCGTTCCGCATCAAAAGAAATAAATTAGTAATACTTGAATCTTAAAAAGTTCAATCTGTGCTATTTATCGGCACGCGTTTTGGCGCGCAAACGCAACTGCTATGTACCGCTACGAGTATGTTAATACTGTAATATCTTCGTAAATATTAGTTTAAATTACATGCTGTAAATGGCTATATTAATCTATATTAAAAGCACAATCTATTTAAGACACTTAATTGGATGAAAATTAATGCTGTAATGTTTAAAATTGCTTCGTAAATAAGCCATTATTTCTCGTAAAAAGTAAAAAAATAATAATGGTCATTGTGGGTTATCCCTAAGACATAGACATATGCCCTCGCGGACTTTTTTATAGACCTTTTAAAGGTGTATAATAATGTAGTACATTGTTTTGATTTATCACTTAGGGTTCAGGCAGCGTTTTTATTTCACAATTATCATTTTTTTTCACTACACTATTCATGAATTATAGATCAAAACCACCCCGTTAACACCCTCTAACTATTATAAAAAACCGCATCAAAATCCGTTGCGTAGTTTCAAAGATTTAAGCATACAAAGGGACATATGGACAGAGAAAGCGAGTTTGTTTTATACTATGTAGTGATTATTAAATTCATAAACAACATAGCCAAGCGTTTATCAAATCGAAAATACCTAACCATGGTGGTCCTGTGTCTTGTCTTGTGGGAAACATTTAAGTAAAATTATCACACATTTCCATTGTTCTTCTGGTGACGTATACCTATTCAAGAAGGCTATCAGTATATATTATCTTAAATGATATTTAGCTGGGGTTTTTAATAAATTCATTTGTAAAAATTCCAGGTATATAACAACTTAAAACAGTACCTAATACCTATAAGAGAAACGTTGGAAGTTTATGATGGATTTATCACTGCAACGGCCGTGAGTGACCGGCTAGAGTGAAATTCTAAAATAACATAACTTCACGCCTTTTTCTATCCGAAGGTTTAGGCAGCGGCTGATAAGCCTCTTCTCGCCGTTATTTTTCTATCCCAAGTGGAATACGTGGCGAACCTATTGCCGTACAGGGCACAAAGTTTTTTAGTCATCGATAATTATCACACATAAGTTTCGAAATTAGTTTAAAAAGTCATTGGTGTGAGCCAGGATTTGAATCCATGAGTTCTTGATTAAGAAGCAAGGTGCTCGACCGTTGGACCACCGAGACGATAGAATATTGATGCGATTTTTTTAATCGAAAGAGGGTGTCAATGGGGTGATTCATGGTATAATTCATGTATAGCATTTTAATTGCAAACACTGACTGAACACTAAGTGACAGGATCAAAACATTGTACTACATTATTATTCACATTCAAAAGCTCAACAGAAAAGTCCGCGATGCCATATGTCTATCTCAGCGATAACCCACATTAACCATTTTTATTTCTTAACTGAGGCGAAATAAGGTTCGCTGGGTAGTAAATAATAACTAACTAATATAGTTAGTTAACTAATATAGTATTAATAAAGTACTGTATTGATTTGTGGTTTTTTTCTTGTTTTCATGCAATTTATACAGAGTGGTGTAAGCAGCGGTAATTATGAATCATGATACATGCATTTTTTTGGTTATAATATTTATGTAACACCAAAATCTAACACTCATCACTGAGGAATATCGGTGATTGCCAAAGTTGCTGAAGAAGTTATGCGATGTAACTCAGCAAAAACTGGTAAAATATATGTTTAATTGTTTATAGTCGATAATAGATATAAATTCCACCAAACTTGTTATTTTACAAAAAATAACCAGGTGTCTATTTAAAAACTGACACCCGCGAGGGAGCGTTAAACGATTTAAACGCTTATACAAGAGATATTAGAAGTTTCACTTCAATAAATAATAAAAGGATATTTTTTTGGTCATTTTGATATCTTAATGTGCTTTGATAGTTATGAATAACAAGCGATGTGTATTTATGTAGTAGTTATACGTAAGGACATTACTTATTTTATAATTTAAAATTAATGTAAATCCTAAGAACCGTTTGGGGAATTCAAAAATGGACGCGTGTGAAAATTGCTTGTTATTGTAAAAACCTATTTACTAACATAAACACATAAATATAATATAATGGAAATATCCCTCTCGGCTTAGTATTTAAATACTCAAGTAGTGTATATCGGCAATTCCGTGTAAAGATCCAAGACCCAAGATGTCCATTAAAAATATCGTATTACAATAAAACTGCAAATACGTATTACACTAACTCTAAAGGTAAAACTGCACTCCTTTTCTACCCGAAACTGTACGCAGCGGCTGTTTAAGCGTTGAGTTGCCGAATCATTACGTTACTTACCATGGAATAGGTGGCGAACCTATTACCATTACACCGGACACAAAATTGTAAGTCATCGATATTTATCACGCATACATATCTTTCGAAAACAATTTCGCGAAATCATTGGTGTGAGCCCGGAAAAAACCCACAACTGAATTAGACACAAGAGCTCGGCCACTGGACTACCGAGACATAAACTTACACTTGCTTTTTACAATATTTCATATTAAATGATAGATCAATTTCTTTTTTATATATTAAAACAATATTCGAAATCAGTCAGCGATCAGTGATCATGAGAGTCACCGAAGCGGAGTGTTCTTTCAACTTGAACCGAGTTCATCGATCGTCTAGAATACTTTTTTTTTCTCTAATCGAGAAGACTATCGTATTACGATGTATCGATGGGAAAGTGTACAAAGAAAGCAAAAGAAACTTATACTTAAGACTGTTAGCGATACGCATAATACATAATATTATACGAGAATATATATATATATATATCGCACCCTTAGAATTATAGTGACCTATTCCGAAAATGAAAATTTTTGGGAAACGTTAAATAAAGTTTTAGACACGTAAGTTTTTTTTTAAATGAAGGTTATTAGAATGAAATTTCATATCTTATACAAATAATAGTTGAATTTGTTTCTTAACTTAGTTGTCTACATGTATTATGAGAAAATAAATTAATCGATTTTGATATAGCATTCAAATCATGATTTTTTTAATTAGGTCCCTACAATTCTAAAGGTGCGATATACGTAATAATGTGTCTTGAGAAATGAACGGTTTTAGAGAAAATAATCTACACAAGAAAATAATCTCAAATAAAATTTAAACGTCCGTCTGTAATATTGAAATAACCGCTTTCATATAATTTTTTTTTTTCAACAATTTTAACATTTTATTTTTCAATTTGTACCTGTCTGTCTATTTGATTCGGGTAACCACTGAAATTCGCTGGACCGATTTAGACGGGACATTTAATGGCATATAGCTGGTATAATAAGGAGTAACTTTATAATAAAAAAAGGTTTATTTATTGCTTCCGAGGCGATACAAAATTTATGTCAAAACATTACATTTTTATTTGTTGGCTGTGAAATCAATTCGGTAATATAATAATATTACGACTCGGCACACATACAGAGGTTTCTCTTTATTGTTATTGCAATATTTTTTAACTGTTATTTGCGGAACGAAATAGCCGAGGAAAGAAAGCCTTAATCATAATGCCAGGCACCAACATCTGTTTTTGGATAGGTGGATGTGTTTATAGAGAAACTAGACGGAGCATGCCCAAAAAATCCATTTCTTGATTAAAAATGGTAGTTTATTTGTCCACTACTGAACAAAGGTATCCATCCCCTAAGAAGTGTATAGATACAAGGAGTCGTGCACAATAATAAACTCAGATCTTAGTTCTCCTTACTGCCACTAGCTGCGCTATAATTTAAGACGTACCAATGCTATTATTATTATTATACACGTTAACACACCTTGAAAATTTAAATCTTAAATTACTAAAAAAACTAAATTATATTAACACGCGTTTTGTATTAAACGGAGCTGTCAGCAACAGTAAGGATTTAAACGAATACTTCTTGAAAAATGGCGCTCTCTACCCGAGAAAATTCTGTCTAAATGGAGACCATTCGTTTAACATTACGTACGGACTCCTTGTATTTATACTACGTGGTCTCCCCCATGGAACACTACAACAGTCCCTAGCGATCTTTACATGGGCTTCGGTTCACATATACACTACAATAGAACATAGCAATACTAATTTATTTCCAAAGCTAAAACAAACTTTAGTCTCGGTGGGCCACTGGTCGAGCACAGGGCTTCTGAATCCAGGGGTCGCGGGTTCGAATCACACCAATGACTTTTCGAAATTAATTTGGAAAGTTATGTGTGATAAATATCGATGACTAAAAACTTTGTACCCGGTATGGCAATAGGTTCGCCTCCTATTCCATGTAGGACGTAAACATAACGGCGAGTCGAGGCTTAACAGCCACGGCTTACACCTTCGGGTAGAAAAAGGCGTGAAGTTATGTTATGTTTGTTATGTGCTAAAACAAACATGTAGAATGATTATGTCGCAATTAAAATTTCCAAATGATCGTTTGATGTTGTGTTCATAATTTGCTTAATTGCAATTATTTCTTAATACCTACCTGAAACGTAAAACTTATAAATGTTAAAGATCATTGTTTTTTTTTTCTAAATAAATCTGTTGAAGTCACGTAGGTAGGTTAGTCACGAACAAACAAATAAAATGTATTGTTTTGTTTTTGTAATGCAGATATGTAACATAACATAACTTCACGCCTTTTGTTACCCGAAGGTGTAGGCAGCGGCTGTTAAGCCTCGTGTCGCCGTTATGTTTACGTCCCAAATGGAATAGGTGGTGAACCTATTGCCATACCGGGCACAAAGTTTTCAGTCATCGATATTTATCACACATAACTTCCGAAAACAATTTCGAAAAGTCATTGGTGTGAGTCTGTGTCAGGAATCGAACCCGGACCTCTGGATCACAAGCCGTGTGTTCGACAACTGCGCCACCGAGACTGTTACAGTTAGGTAGATATGTGTAAAGAAATTAATATTACTACAGATTTTTTAAATACTATTTAGTTGTAAATATATATTTATAAAAAGATAAATCGATTTTTCGATTATGGCATTCCCAGGGACGTCAGGCAGGCAGCCGGTCATAAAACCACAGCCAAATATTTTGACAACATGGATAGTTAAAGGATGACATGTTATGCCGACCCAAGTTGAGTGGAATTTATATGAGGAAAATGATGAGATTTTTGGATAATTATATGACAACACTGACGGTCTCTATGGAATCAACAAAACGCAGGATCGAATCTTGGCTCACACTAATGACTCTTCAGAAGTTATGTGTGATAAATATCAATATACTGACAACTTTGTGCCATAGGTTCCGCCACTTATCCGCTATAACGCTAAGTATATACAAGCTGTGCTTCTGTTTACATCATATTATATGCTTAGATATTCCCATGACATAACATAATATAACTTCACGCCGTTTTCCACCCTCAGGTGTTGGCAGCGGCTGTTAATCCTCGTCTCGCCGTTATGTTTATGTCCCAAATGGAATAGGTGGCGAAGCTATTGCCATACCGGGCACAAAGTTTTCAGTCATCTACATTTATCACACGCATAACTTTCCAAAATATGTGTGATAAATATCGATAAATAAATAATCCCAATAACTTTAGGTAATACTAGCGTAATTATAATAACATAAAGAGTCCAACTACATATTTCATTAATAGATCTGTAGATGTCGTTAAAGTTTTCACTTCAAACTATTGTCTATGTGCACATAAATAAAATATACTCTCTAAGCCATTAAATATGTGATTATGCTCGTAATGATCAGGTGTCTGGCGGAAGAACTGGCTTGGTCGAGGGAAAGTCTAGTTAAGAAGTGTAGACAATAGGTTCCGAGTGTGTGTAATTAGTGCACATGAGAAAGTTACCGATATTGACCGACCGAGTTTGCTGGTCTTTCTTTGTCCATGTGTAACTTAACTTGATGAGGTTTTTTTTATGGAATAGGGGTTTAAAACGAGCAAGCCAACAGATAGTGTTACAGTTGCGTTGCCGGGCCTTAAAAGGAGTTGGGAATCCGGATACCTCTCTCACCAAGCGAAACGCAGTATGATCCACTTTTCGTCGACATTCTGAAAGGTTGTGGTATTTCACTGGTCAAGCCGGCCCATTCATGCAGCCAACTGCGTGGCTATACCACGGTAAAATTATTGAATACTTAACATACCTTCGAAGTAGTTAATTATCTGTGACTTGTGATGTTATATCTGTGGTAGAATGATGGATTGAAAGTCCCGGGACCTAATGCGGGGTCACACAAATGAGTTTTAAGAATACTGTCTGTGACTAAAACAATGGTGTCTCGTGTATGATGATAGGCTCCTCCATCTATTCCATGGGTCCGGTTAATGAAATTGGAGTTCATAGCCATTAGGGCGTGAAGTTTTATGACTGTATAATAATAATAATATGTAATGAATAATGATACACCGAACATCGTAAACTTATTAATATCTAGGAATTCAAAATTAAAAGTCGATGTTATCACGGTATTATTTTCGAAAGTTATGTGTGATATATATAGTCAAGGCTTTAATAGCCGCTACCTACACCCGCAGGCAGAAAAAGGAATGAAGTTATCTTATGGTATATTAACTAAAGAAATAATTAATAATAATACAGTAGCGTCCTGTATGTACAACAGTATCTAAAATAGTCTTGTTAGTTTTGTATGCAAATGCACTATAGTTCCTTGGCGAAGTTCGTGAACATAATAAGGACTTGATACCTACTTATGCGTCAAATGTATGATGAAACACGCGTAGAATACACAATGGCGTAAGGCCTCGGTTGCCATGCCACGACACTTCAATAAAGAAGCTAGTAGAATATTTAACGCTGTATCATTACATAGTATAAATAAAACAAAGTCACTTTCCGCTGTCTGTCCCCTTGTATGCTTATATCTATAAAAGTACGCACCGGATTTTCATGCAGTTTTTTAAAATAGTTAGAGGGTGTCAACGAGGTGGTTTCGATCTATAATTCATATATGATGTTGTAAAGAAAAAAATGATAATTTTCTAGATTTAGCACTTTAATGGCAAACGCTGTCTGAACCTTAAGTGATAGATGAAAACAATGTTCTACATTATTAAACACCTTCAGAAGGTCTACAAAAAAGTCCGCGAGGGCATATGTCTATATCTTAGAGATAACCCACAAGGACCATTTTTATTGTTTTACTTTTAACGAGAAATAATGGGTTATTTACGAAGCGATTTTAAACATTACAGTATTAATTTTCATGCAATTATGTGTCTTAAATAGATTGTGCATGTAATATAGATGTTCCTGGCCCTTCACAGCATGCAATTTAAACGAATATTCTCGAAGATATTGCAGTATTAACATAGCGGGACAGCAGTAAAAGCTCATTAATGGCACAAATTGAATACATATTACTTTTGATGCGGAACAAAGTTCGCCGGGTCAGCTAGTTTCTATTTATAATCAAATTAATATTATAATCAGTAGGTAGTCCTTGAGAAAGGTGTTGTCAGGAGCCTTAAAAATCGACGAGCATGCATGCCAAGAGTTATGAAAGGTGAGGCGTGAAAGAAACCTTAGGGCGCTCTCTGCCTATCCCGCATGGGACCGGGCGTGAAGTTATGTCAACATATATAATAGGTTGGGGAAAAAGTATTTTCGTATTTTTGTATGAAAAGTCAAGACATTTTTTTCAAAGTTTATTTACATTTATTTACAATATATATGTACCGTTTTGTTGAATAACTTTCTGCCATTTTGGGGGCAGAGACATTATCCCGTTACTGTAGAAACTTTGGGACTTCTGATCAAAAAAACGGGACAAATAGTTTTGGCAGTCCTCTCTTGAGGTCAACCTTACAGAACCTAAAGAATTCTGAAGAGACCGAAACAGGTGAAAATCTGAAGGCGCAAGGTCAGGGCTATATGGTGGATGCACTAGGACCTCCCAGTCGAACTCTCTTAATTTTTGCTGAGTGGCTAAAGATGTGTGTGGTCTAGCGTTATCGTGATGAAAGACCACACCCTTCCTGTTGATCAATTCCGGCCGTTTTCTCTCGACTGCTTCCTTTAATCTCATCAGTTGCTGGCAGTAAAGATCAGAATCGATGGTTTTGCCGGACGGTAAAAGCTCATAATGAACAATGCCCTTCCAATCCCACCATACACACAGCATCACCTTATTTCGTGTTAGGCCAGGTTTGGCCACAGTCTGTGAAGCCTGGCCAACTTTCGACCACGACCTTTTCCGCACGTTCTTGTCGTACGTGATCCACTTTTCATCGCCAGTTATCAATCTCTTCAAAAACGGCTCGGTTTCATTACGTCTCAATAATGAATCGCAAATGAGTACACGGTTCATTAAGTTTCTTTGAGTGAGCTCGTGTGGCACCCAAATATCGAGCTTTTTTGTATAACCAGCTTTCTTCAAATGGGTCAAAACTGTTTTGTGGTCAATTCCCAGTTCTTCAGCTACATCGTAACTACTAATATGCCGATCTTGCTCCACTCTTTCAAAAATGGCGTCCATTTTATTCGTAACAGGGCGACCAGAGCGAGGTGCATCTTTAACATCAAAATTTCCGGACTGAAAACGTTTGAACCAAATTTGTGCTACTCTTACTGACACTGCATCAGGTCCATAAACATCACAAATTTTTTTCACTGCTTGAGTTGCATTTTTGTTTTTTTTTATAATAAAATTTTAAAATGTATCGAATTTCTTCATTAGATTCACTCATTTTTACGGAGAGAAAAACAAATGAAAAATAGCGGGAAACAACTTTTTTTTATTTTTTTCTTTTCTTTATAATGTAACCTTTTTAATGTTACCAAAACCAGCCAGACACAAATAGTACAGTCAAAGAAATTTTATAATAAGTTTATACCTACGTTATGCGAAAAGACTTTTTCCCCGACCTAATATTTAAGTAGTATGTTATAGAAACATGGAACTCAAGTTGAGGATATTGACGCGGTATCAAATTGGTATCATACATACATAACATAACTTCACGCCTTTTTCTACCCGAAGGTGTAGGCAGCCGCCGTTAAGCTTCGTCTTGCCGTTGCGTTTACGTCCCAAATGGAATAGCTGGCGAACCTATTGCCATACCGGGCACAAAGTTGTCAGTCATCGATATTATTATCACACGTAACTTCCGAAAAATTTCGAAAAGTCATTGGTGTGTGCCAGGATTTGAACCTACTACTTCTTGAATCAGAAGCGGGGTGCTAGCCACTGCGCCACATACATAAGCTCACGCCTATATCCCATAGAGGTAGGCAGAGACTCTGGCTTTCCACAAGCTACGATCCTGACACACTTCTTTCGCTTTACAGTCATTCATCTCATCATGCAAAGAGACCATTTATTTGGTCGTAGTAGCTCCGTCTTGGTCTCCCGATTCCGACTCTGCCACTCACATTCGCTTCTTATACTCTTTTAGTCAGTCGGCTTTCATTCATTCTTGCAACATGACCAAACCATCTTAACATACTTCTCTCCACCTTGGTCACCACATCATATTTCAGCTTGCATTTCTCCCTTAACGCTATTTTTGGTAAGTTGGTATCAATTTTAAAAATTACTTATGTATTTAATTATAAGTGAAAAAAAAAATGGTACAAAAACCTGCCGTTGTGAATCCTTTTCATTAATAATCCCTCGCAATTATTCTTCATAATCCGGTTGAATTAATTACAAGGTCAGTAAAAAAAGGTTTTAATCATTCAACATATAGACCATTAACTAGTTCGCCAATAATGGCCTACTTAATGAAACTTGGTCAAAAATGTTAGTTGTTATCCTTGAACAGAAAGGAAATAATAAATTATAATATAATGGAATAAGTGGTAGAACCTATTGCCATACATCGGGCATAATGTTATGCTTGACCCATAATCCCACTCCAAGTTGGGGGTCGGCGCAACATGTCATCATTTCGAACTAACATCCATGTTGTCAAAGTTTTGGCTGTGATTTAATGACCGGCCGCCTTAGCCGACGTAAATATGTATTTTTAATATGTATCTCCTAAATGCTTTCAATTGCTTTATAAAGCCTCAATTGTATTTTGAACAGTAATGTAAAGTATAAAACTGCAGGGTAGGCAGAAAGAACTGAGCGCTATAAGGCACAGCGAGTGTGGTGTGTACACCACACTCGCTTCATTGACTTTCAATAACTGTAGTCATACACGCTCAACGATTTTTAATGCCCCTGACATCACCTCCCTCCAGGACTCGTTCTATTTGGTCATGGAAAGAGTGTCGTAAAACTCTATACATCTCAACAATTGCCAAATTCTTGTCATATTACTGTCATAACCAAGGATATTAAGGCCAGATATCTATAGCCATAGCTAACGTGTTCTGGAGGAAGGTGATGTTAGGAGCCGTGAGCCGGAAAATCGACGCGCGTGCATGAAAAGAGTTATGAAAGTCAACGAAACGAGTGAGGTGTGTAAGAATCATGCCTTATGGCGCTCTGCTCTCTCTGCTTATCCCGCAAGGGATTTGGCGTGAAATTATGTATGTATGTGTGTCACGTTAATTTCGTGTAATGTATTTATCAATGTTACCTACTGATAAGATGGAGGTTATATTTGAAACTTATTTAGGACTTTTTTAATCTCCACGATTAAAATGCTTAGCGAGGGCTTAAAGAACTAGTTCAAACAATCGCGTACCACAAAATATTTTATTATTATTATTCCTATACTTAATGGCGGGTCGAATCCAATTGGCAAAACTACGTTCAAGTGTTCTCTCTGGCATTTCAGTGGTTTGGAGGACGACAATCTCGCTTCTCGATCAAAAATCTAGAGTTCGATTCTTGGCTCCCACCAATAAGTTTTCGGAAATATAACTGTCAAAATTGATTCTGATGTATATACTATTTAAGTTACGGAACCTATCAAAGTTATTATCGACTGATAATTGCAGCTGCCCATATAACTTGGGGTCTAAATTTAATTTTAAAAAAACTTGCGAATTATTTTAATTGTATATTAAGTATTTGAAGGTTTCAATATTTTGTTTTAAGATTACAATCAAAAATATATATAATTTTCTAAATAAAAATAGAAATAAAAAATAAAAAAATAAAAATAAAATAATAGAAATAGAAAATAATAATAATATAATAGAAATTTGATTTCAGGTAGTTTTTTAATTGTAAATAATGTAATTAATTTATTTGTTCTTATTATTGTAAATAAAGAATATATTTTGTAAATTCAGAAACATAACTCAGGTACTGTAACGAGCTCGGATATCGTCGAGTCTGTTTTACAATACAATGGGTTCGTTTCTCAGCTCCTCAATTTATTTAATACAAGGAACGCCGACTTGAGAACCTCCATCAAATGAATCATAAAGAAAAAAGATTGATCTGTTATAGGGGTATTATGAGCTCAGTGCATGTGTGATAAACACAGAAATAGATCAAGATAGAACGGCGAATAGGCGTGGCAAGCGTGCCAAAACCCTGCACTATATTGCATGCTTTTCGAAACTCGCTCTCATTACGCAACGAGCGTTCCTGCCATGCGTTCAGGACGTAAAAAAATAGATAAAACGTCACATATATGCCTTATTATGCTGTGAAAAATTGTAAAAACAAAAGTAGTGAATCAAATATGAAAAAAGGAAATATTTCGTATGATCAGTAAGTATAGAAAATCAATAGATAGTATTTTTTTGAGATTATAAATCATTGTTTTACTTTTACTATGTTCAATAATTACGATCACAAGTTGTATATTTTTTCGTTATGATAAATATCTATTGCTGTTCGCATTCAACGCTCGTATACAAAAACATTGCGCGTATAAATTATACGCGCAATGTACGTCGAATCGAACGAAATACACAATACACCTGCCAGTTGATCGCTGTGTCTGTTAATCGCTGTGATTCGAATGTTAGAGATGGGCACTCCATGTATCGTTGAGTCTTAGGACTTATCGATAAATTAATTCAATAATAATTTGAGTATCAGCTCATATCTTGCTTTGTCTCTACTTTATTCTAACACCACAAATTTCAACCAAAGTGTTTCGTAATTACATTGGCAGCAGTTTATTTGACAGTATAAGTTTTCACCAATTTGACCAATCGCCGATGGAAAATCATCTCGTTCTTCTCAAATGGGCAGTAACCGAGGTATATGTAGACGTTCGGCTTCGTTATTTAACCAGGACTGTGAGGCCAACCCTTACAAAAAGGCAAATATTTAATAAATATGTATAGTTTCAAGGACAGTAAAATATTTATAATTAAATTTTATATTCTGTTGGAAAAATATGTTTTAGGTTTTAATATGTCGGATTGAAGTATTTAACATGTTTTACTTTCTATGATTATCGTTACAGAAAATCAATATAGTTAGTAAAATATAAAAATAATAAAATTAACACACGTTGCCGATATTAACATCGATAATCTAATGTGAGTGTCTCCTAACTAGTCGCCTCGCTCACAATGAAAATGACGTCACGCTGAGGGCGTGGTTTTTCAAAAAAGTGACACGCTCGAAATGTATGGAAATATGCTATCGCGGCCGTTCTATCTTGATCTATTTCTGTGGTGATAAATAATAATGCCAATGGATATTATATCATGTATTAAAATAATGGTAACGTTACGTGCCAGATTCGCTGCTAATTCTCTTTTTCTATTCTATCCCTGGGCGCCTCGTCTAGGTCCCAGCTCCACCGTTGTTTTTCTTCTTCTCAAATGTCTCGTTCCGTCGTTTTATTTTTATATATTATAGTTTCTTTATAATTCGACTTATGTTTTTATTATATTAACATGAACTCTGTAATCTTGGTATCTTAAAAAATGATGTTCTCCTATTGAGATCAGAATTTACAATTCATATTTTATTCTATTTTAATCAGAAAATTCTATTAATCAAAAATATCTTTTTAAAAATTCAAAAATGCAAATTTCGAAACATGTAAAAGAGTTTATATTTAAAAATACCAAAGAGTTCACATCATCCTCACAGTACCTAGTTGTTCTTTAAAACCGGTACGTATGCTTGCCCAGTCCCAGCTGGAGGATGTTTTTGCCGGACGCATCTCGGGGTCATACACCCATCGTGCCTGGGCCTGTTCACCTTGCAATGCCGACATGCCTTTACGCACGAACAAAGATAAGAGCACAAAATCTTTCTTTATGGTTAAATACACCCAGGTATTAAGTCGTAATTCAATATATTATTTGTTTGCAATACTAAGAACAAATAAATTAATTACATTATTTACAATATATACAATCAAAATTTCTCCGAATTTCGGTCTAAGGGCAGCGTGCTCAGAAGAATAGCATTGCCACGCTGATTGGCAATGCTAATCCTCTGTGCGAAGAATAGATCAGACCTCTGGTCGCGAGAGTCCTCGATCAGTCTCTTTGCAATATGTTTATAAAGTGCACTAGCATTCGGATCCCTAGAGTCTAAACCCGAAACGGCTCAGTCTTAATTGGATATCATATGAGAACTGCAAGGTCTCTGTTATGGACTCCTTCTGGAATGCTGGTCAAAATCTTACTGCGATTAATGAGATATATAAATAAACATTGTGGGCATAAACTTATTAAATCCGAACAAAAAATACTTTCTGAATTAGATAGCCTATTAATGATCATCACTCTATCAACCATACGAGGGCAGAAGTAGACTTAAATATGACTTAAAGTCGGCCAAATATATCCTAGTTACACAAATTTATCTGTTTCACTGCCAAAAGTTAGAGCTATAATCAGAGCAAAACTGACTAAGCTGATATAGCGCGCAAAAGCGGATGGATGTAGGAGTCGTAGAACATCGCAACACACATTCCATAACCAAATTGAATGTGGCCTTAAAAATTGACGAACATACATGACAGGTGTTATAAATATCAAAGAAGCGAGAGAGGTGTGTGAGAATTCTTGTGGGGCTCTGTTCTTTCTGCTTACCCGGCAAAGAACTTAGCGTGAAGATAAATAATAGATACATTATTGAGATTTCAATTTGATAAGATGACTTTGTTAGAGACATAATTATTAGTCATTTTGCAAGCCAAAGCAGATGCCGCATTCTTAAGTTATAAGAACATACATATGTACAAAGACTGGTAGACCTTGAATACAGACTAACATAAAAAGTAATAATTTAATAGCAATAGTATTAATTTTATTATCCTGTGTTGCGAATTAAGTCAGCTGTGATTTTGTTTTTTGTCCTTGCCTAATCTGTTTTTTTTTTGTAACCGTGGTAAAATGTGGTGAGCATGTCTATCAGAAGATGTAGGCAGCGGCCGACAGAAATTTATAAATATTACTCAGAAGTAATTAACGGGAATTAACCGGACACTTTTTTAGGTAAATGTAGATATAGGTAGCCTTTTATAAACCTTCATATTGAGGGTAGGTACTATAATTAGTCTTTTATCCTTATGTGAATCGACTGCTGCGCCAGTCGCAATTACGATTATGAATACACAACTGTGCGTTTCTTCAACTGTGTGTTTTACTGGACTACCGCTCCCCTGAAATATAACAGTAAACAAATATTTACCTTTATTAATTAGCTTGACGTTTAGGCCAGGATGCACTGGCCGTCGTCACAAGCACAATATTTGTTTACCTAAAAAAGTGTCGCGTTAATTCCCGTCCATTACTTCTGAGCAATATGCAACGCGAAAGCCTAAAAATATAAATATTATCAATGAGGTCAAATATTTAAAATCTCATTAGTTAAAACAAAGGTTACATATTACGCCCATATTCTTTCAAACATTAGACAGCTCTACGCAAACAAAATAAACACTCGTAAATTAAAAGAATAACATTTAAATTTTGAAATTAACTAAGAAATTTGTAAGTTGTGCCAATAACTGAGAAGATAAGAGGAAATCGACTTGTGCAATATGTGCATGTAATGAGGAGGGATGATGCACGTGTTGAGAGAAGAATGATATACCTGAATGTGGAAGGAAATAAGAGAAGAGTAAGACCTAAGAAAATATGAATGGATTGTTTGAAAGACAAGTACGAAAGAAGTCCTAGTGTAGAAGATCCGAATGGTAGGGAAGTGTGGGAAAAACCTCTTAAATAATGGGAACATGGTAGGTGGATAACAATAAAATTTGCGTCAATCTAAAAGCCTAATAACAGCGAAAAATATTATATGTGTCCTTCCAAGACACACATACCATGACCAAATAGAACGTGTTCTGAAGGAAGGTGATGTTAGGAGCCTTTAACATAGACGCGCGTGTATGAAAGTCAACGAAGCGAGTGAGGCGTGTAAGATTCGTGCCTTATGGCTCTCTGTTCTCTCTGCCTACCCCGCAAGGGATTTGGCGTGAAGTTGTACGTGTGTCATATTAATATCGCGGTGTCAATTTAATCTTACGCTGTAAACGTAGGTAGGTACTTCAATTATAATCATCGATCAAATATCAGGTCGGGAATTATCTTTATTAGTAACTGAACACTTTCGCCAACGCTTATATCCATTCATAAAATAACTCACGCGTACTCACGCCTGTATCCTTTAGGGTAGGCAGAGACTTTAGGTTGGCTTTCCACAAGCTACGATCCGTACACTTATATCGCGTCATCCACAGACATACATCTAATCATGCATTCACTTCGGTTTCGAGAATTTTTGATGGTGGTAGCTACTTCTTCAGGTCACCCGATCTTGACTCTGCCACTCACATTCGCTTCGTATACTCTTTTAGTCAGTCGGCTTTCATTCATTCTTGCAACATGACCAAACCATCTTAACATGTATACATCTCTCTCCACCTTGGTCACCACATCATCTCATCCTTTATATTCTACTTCTCTTTTCTCATTTTTCCTCCAATTCCTCATTCGAGCCGTAAGAGCTTTAGTTAGAAAGTCACTGTTTCACATCAAGCACCAATCTTTCGCTAATAGCTTAGATTATATTCAAAGAGAAATCTACTGTATATTATTCAATTATTAATCGGTTATAAGAATATGTGATTTACGTATATAATATGTATAAAATTATTATTATTATAGCAGAAAGTTTATACATTATACAAATAATTATGTATAATAAACATCTTATGAATAATATTGACTGGCTTTGAGTGCGAGTGGAATTTTTATCTTGAATCTACGAACATGAAATTATAAGAAAACAAATGATGTATTTATTTAGTTTTTGACAGTGGTAGTCTTAGAGATGGCTGCATGAATTTGCCGGCTCGACCGCGACACGCCATCACTAATTGGGGGTGAGCAATGAACCGTTATATTGACACATCCATAGTATTTATGCTCACAGAAATAGATCAATCGGGACGCTCGTTGCGTAATGAGAGCGAGTTTCGAAAAGCATGCAATATAGTGCATGGTTTTGGCACGCTTGCCACGCCTCTTCGCCCTTCTATCTTGATCTATTTCTGTGATTTTTGCTGCTTTATGGCGTCCACGCAGACAAAGTCGCGGGCAACAGCTAGTACAACAAATACAAATGAATTTAGTTTTTCCAAAAGTTTCTTATGAACTCATTACCCAGTTACGGAAGTTACCAATGTCGTCACACGGCAACCATGAACAGCGCTGTGACAATCCTAATTTTCATAAACTCAGAGAAAGTCACTCGTGAACGAGTAAGAATTGAAGCGACCATAATTCTGTGTATATTATTAAAAGAAAAGCGTAAAAACTGTCGAAGAAACCGAAATAATATCAAGTCAATTTCTATTTTTTTTTTACATATTTTACTGTTTTGTTTTTTTTTTCTGAGATGTTTTTGGTGTGGGCCGGATTCGATCCCACGATTTCTTGATTTTGGGGTGCTAGAAATCCATTCTAAACTAGGTAATTTATATTACTAACTACCAATATATAATATTGAAAACTTGAAGTGTTTGTTTGTTTAGAACTTTGTCCATTTATAAAAGAAGGCTTTAGGCTTTTAACCTGCGACTTTTAAGAGTGGAGCACTGACTTTTTTAAAAGTGTATAATATGGAGTTAAGAAGTAAAAAATAAATTTTAAGTGACTCAATGAATTCTCAATCAGTATTATTGAGCAAGAGGAAACCGTACTATGTATAATTACAACTTTTAAAAAAGTGTAATTTTCACCTTGACAAATTGTAGATATTATATTTGTTGTGTAAATAACAATTACTTTGTTGCGACAGAAACAAAAATAACTAAAAACTTTACAACAAAAATAATATATGTAACTACATACCTATTTTAAATATAATAACTGTTTTAAACCGAATTTTAAATTAAGTACTTCATTAAAAAACGGTAGGATTCTTTTCAGTTTTGAAATATTATTTTAAATAGTCACGAATATTTCGTTTAATATTATAATTGGTTATTACAAAAGTTTTAACACTTGTTTTATAACTTTAATATATATGTATATATTTTAAAACAGTTGTTTTTAGTAACTGTATCATCATTGCATAGTATAAAACAAAGTCGGTTTCCGCTGTCTGTCCTCTTATATTGCTTAGATCTTTGAAACTACGCAACGGATTTTGATGTGGTTTGTTTTAATATATAGAAGATTTTAACAGGGTGGTATGTATGTATAATTCAGGCATAATATAGAAATATGGCCCTTTGCTACATGTAATTTAAATTAATATTTTTAAATATATTACTGATTTAAAATATACGGGGTTTGTCGGTTATGGCGATTACCTCGCCCAGCAATAAATAGCGTCAATTGAACTTAATAAAATCCAAAATTTCAATCATGTTTTGCTTCTGATGCGAAACGAAGTTCCCAACTTTTAGTTAACTAGTTTTTTTATACATTTTGGAAATTTTGCGTGGTATGGACACATTATGAGAAGGGACGAAAGTCATGTTACACGGAGAGTGACTGTGGATGGACAGTTCGATAGAGGAAGGCCGAAACAGAGATGGATGGACTTTACAAAGGTAATACATATCAATATGAAGGGAGTAATTGTGGAGACGACGAGTGATAGAAGAGAATCCAAAAGAATGACATGTTGTGGCGACCTCACTAATAGTGGGATAAGCAGAGAGGAAAATCATAATTATGATAATTTTGGAAATTTAGCAATAGATAAATAGGCTGTTTATTGAGTAATATAAAGCAAAATGGTATTTAAAAAATAGTAGTCATGATCTAACGAAATGTATATTTAACGGTAAACCACTGATTTGTATGTTGTGTCGCATGGACGGAATTTCACGCAGGCGAAGTAGCGGGTAAGTGTTACTATGCCATATATATGTTAATGAACAGACCAACGTAGACAATATGTATATACTTAAAAGTCTATATTACGTTCCGGAACATTAAATTTAACCAAATAGCAACACGCCCCAGAATATTTCCGCCGTATATAATTTAATTAAAATACTTTTAATACACACTGTTAATACTCGATAGTATAGACAAGAGTATTAGCTGGCTTGATAAATTATCTTCATTTCATTAACTAGGCAACTCCGACACAATAGTCATATCTTTTAGTAAATAAATAAATATCTTTTGTTCAATAGACAGTTTTTTTTTTTTATCAGGAGGAAGTTTTATTTAGTTAATTATGAACACTAATAATAAATATATGTATATACTCTTAGAAATATGGATAAATTTAATAAGCTCGACATATACCAACAATGAGTAACAATTAGGTCGACAGCAGAAAATTTATTTCGAAAAGTCATTGGCGTTAGCCAGGATTCGAACCTGCGACCTCTTGATTCAGAAGCGGGGTGCTCGGCTGCTGGAACACAGAGACTTAAAAATATCACTAAGAAAAAGGCAGAGTTGTTCCTGGCCCCTATGACGCTTAAGACGTAACAGGATGCATCTCAAACCAAACAATACATACTTAAATACTCTAAAAAATATAGCCCCTTCCTCTAGTGGAGTCGGGTAATGAAGGTGGACTGCATAGATATTGCAAAATCAATGAAAAAATTATCTAAATGACACCACACACACAGTGGCCCAACAATAAGTAGCGTGCGAAACTGACAACATATGAGTGCCAGTTTGGTAACATACTGTACCCATATATATTTAAGTATATTATTGTATATATAGCCCACACCAACATACATTGGAAATATGTTGATTATTTTTTGTTTAAAAAGTAATAAATACATACAAATTAATCTCTCTCTCTATTTTTATGGGTCCTCACCACAAAGTATAGAAATACAGGAGTCGGAACGTAATGATGAACGAATGGTCTCTATTAAGGGTAAAGAGTGTTCATCGGTAGGAGGCGCCACCCTTCGAGAAGCACTCGTTCAAATACTTACGCGGGAAGTTTTGTCGCCGCTGACAATTCTGTTTAATATCGAACGCGACATACGTACGTAATCATCGGTGAGTCCTAAATTGTAGCGCAGCCAGTGTCAGAAAAAAGAAATAAGATCTCAGTTTATTGCTGTGTACATTATTAGTATTGAAAAACGTAGACAGTTCGGACTCCTGTGTTCATGGCTGTGCCGCTGTGTAAATTTATTTTTTAAACGGACGCAATGATACAAGTATCAATTCATTAATATGTATACCACATAGCCTGAAGGCCAAAGTCTTAAACATTTACACTTAGGATATCCCACCAATTCAACAAGCCATGAAGGCTTTACTCAGCGTTCTCTGAAGGGATGGTCAGGCGATCCAAGCAAGACTGTGGTAGAGAAGGTAATCAGAGAGGGTTACATTCAGCAATCAGCAGTGGACTACAAACACACTGAATATTTAAACGATAATTACAAGATATTTTATACACAACAGTCTCGATGAACCTCGCCGTTTCTGATTCAGAAGTCGTGGGATTGATTCCGGGTTCACACCACTGACTTATCGGACGTGAATAGCAACAGGTTCAGCCACGTATTTCATTTGGATGTACCGATTCGGCGGAGTCGAGGCTTAGCATCTGCTGTCTACACCTAAGGGTAGAAAACGGCGTCAAGTTATGTTGCTGTTATACTTAATTATTTATTTGATTTCTTTTTTTATATCATATTTTATTCTTATAGAAACGAAGTCACTAGCCAAAGCCATAAAAGTCATTCGTATTATTAAGTATTTTTATTTATTTTTTCAACAAATTAAGTTTCAATTATGCAACAACTAAAACGGGTCGCGCGAACGAGATACACTTAATTACGATTTTTTTTTCTTGAATTAAGTAATATGCAAGAGTTGCGAGTTGATACAGCCTTACATTCACATAGCATTTTTATTGACTGATGTACGTAATACTTGGTTAAGAATAAATTATATAACATGTAGATAACTAGATTGATACCTACCATTAAAATGTTAACCAAACAATGCATTATTTAATCTTTTTAAAAAGACTCGCCGTTTTGTCTACGTCCTAAATATGCACCCGTCGTCCAAATTTATCACACATAACTACTCGTATATATACACACAATAACGCCTCTTTCCCATGGGGATAGGCACAGACACAGAAATAGATCAAGATCTTGATATATTTCTGTGGGCACAGACTATTTATTCTATATTGATTCTTTCCATTTGCTATGATCCTGACACACATTTCTTGCTTCCTCCACTCTCATTACAGCTTTCATACATGCTCGTCGGTTGTGGTCACTCTTGACCATAACATAACTTCCGGAATTAATTCTGTAAAGTCAGGTGAGAGCCAAAATTTGAAACCATAACTTCTGATTCTCTGAGGCGACATGATGTAAGATGTTTATTACACTTAGTAGAAACGTAATGTCGTTCAGTTTCTTGGAAATGTATGACAATAATCAATATCTTTCGTGGTCTAATACCACGATCTCTAGGAATATCGGCGTGAAGTGGCTCGTGCCGCGTTTCATTCGGTGAGGGAGGTATCCGGTGGCCCGATCTCCTTTCCCCAGACACTCCCTTGAAGGACAGCAACGCACCACGGTGTTCATGGGCGGTGAGTACTTATTTACCATCAGGTGACCCACTTGCTCGTTTGCTTCCTATTCCATAAAAGACTTTTCACTCCCTCAACGATTGCTTGCCATATAAATTTGACCATTACGAGAGGCAATCACGCTTGACCATGCAATATCCGCGCATGCGTGCAAACTTGGTCAAGTGGCGTGGCTACACCTACGTAACATAGATACTTTGTATTGTAATAGAAATGATACTACAAAATGAACATTTTGAAAGCAACTAGTATTTATATCTGAGAAGATATTTACTAGAAGCCCATAAAAAATCGCCATATTAGATATCAATCAATACTACCAACATACAGACACGACACTGTCACAATTGAAAATTCGAATTTTATTAGCTAAGGTTGCGTTCATAGATTTTCGTGACCACAGTTTAGACACTTTTGGCTTTAACTACCGTTTGTGTACAATCAATACGTGTACAATTTACTTACGCAAACATAACTGAACTTTCAATTGGCTTTCCTATGAAACCACGAAAGCGGAATGTAACATGAATTGTAGTAGGAAGTCGTGAGAAGTGGGTGGCATCGTGTACAAAAGCGGGTTTCCGTGACAATCGGCTATTGTGTGTGACGTACAAACGAACACTTGGATCACAGTTTTCACATCAACCAAAAATTGACTCAACAACGAGAACTTCGTATCTGTGTCACATAGTTTTTTTTTAATTACGAGCAGGTGGACTGAAGCGATATTCAGCATATTAAGACTTGTAACAGTCAGCTTTATAATAACGTAGTTTTTAGAACTTCCCTTTCAATAGACTTTCATCGAAAACTAAAAAAAAAACGTTTCGGTAAAGTTCTACAGAAATAAACCAGACCAGACCAGACTTCTTTTTTTAACAGTGTATATTAACTTTACACAAATAAAACATCCTGTTTCTAGTGAGATAATGAAACAGATAAATGTTCAACCCCCAATGACCCCCATAAAAGTATTTCTGACACTTGGAGATAAATGGAGAATGAACCATTTTACCAGAATGATATGAGGCTTTTGAAGAGTACTTTCACAGGAGTAAAATCCTAATAAAAAAAAAATAAAAAAAAACAATTTATCTCGTGAACGTTATCTGAATGTAAAAACACTAAACATAATATTATACATAATTAGACTAACTTTTAACGTTAGAAAGTCTACTACAACTTGTCTATGCCCATCACTTAGCTGTTCGCCAAATTACGTAAGTGAATCTTGTGCCTCTAAAATAAATTTAAAAGTTATTTGCATAAACTACTTTCATAGTCTTCTTGTATCTACGAGTATACTATAGAAAATCTAAATTGTGAGCTCAAAGACTCTGTATCTGCGCCAAAATGTTATTTTTTTTTTATAAAACTGTGTTTATATTTTTTGGCGGTATTAATGTACATCCATGGTTAAATAGTCTACTTAATGTTATTTAATACTAGTTGACCCGGCGAACTTTGTTCCCCATCAAAAGTAATAAAGTAATAAGATTTATAACTTTTTCTTTACTACATCATACTTGAAATATGGATGATACCCCGTTGACACCCTCTACCTATTAAAAACAACCGCATCAAAATCCGTTGCGTACTTTCAAAGATCTCAGCATTTAATGGGACAGACACCGGAGAGCCAATGGTTTTAAACTACGAGTTTTAAACTCGTATGTAATAAAGTATCGCGTAAGTCACGCGTCTTAAGGCCTGGACACACCTGTCATGCAGCCTTCCGATCCGACTCCGGTCCGATATTGCTTAAAGAATCTGATCGGTGCGGGATCGGAAAGGGGTGAGCACACATGTCATGCCCACTTCCTGCTCTTTTCAGATTTGACACTCAGTCTACTCGAAATCGCCAGTTGAAACGGTTGCGAATATATTGCGCGAATGTTGAAACATTTTAGCAATCGTGATTTAGCTATTGTGGCTATCTGTTTAGATGAAGAAGATCGACTTAATGCGAAGTCTTCGATGAAGAGTAGTGGAAAACGTAAATATTGGGTTCATGATGCGTGGAAAACACGAGACAAAGAAGGAGAGTTTGCCACACTTTTACCTTTTTCCAATATACCAATTTAACACAAAAACTGCCACCGACAACCTTCCCGCATCAAGTAAACGAATGGTCTGCAATGTCGGAGCATGACGGGATACCGGAATCGGAGACGGGTGGGAGTAGGACGGGTCGCGTGTCGGACAGGTGAGACCTACTGCATTCCAAACCATTGTTTATTCCCATCATACAGTCGTCCCGCTGTATGACCGTAGTCGGATCGGAAGGCTGTATGACAGGTGTGTCCAGGCCTTTAGACGTCAATAAGAAGGAAGTATTCTAAATAAATAATACCTAACACATTTATTTGTTTCAATATATTTGTAGTATTAAAAACATATATAAGGTAACTTCACGCCTTTTTCTACCCGAAGGTGTAGGCAGTGGTTGTTAAGCCTCGACTCGTCGTTATGTTTACGTGCCTTTTTTATGCGATAAGAGGTCAAACGAGCAGGCGTGTCACCTGATGGTAAGCAACCAACGCCGCCCATGGACACCAGCAACACATATAATGTTACTGTTGCGTTGCCGACTTTTAAGGGATAGGGATAAGGAAAGGATGAGGAAAGGGGGGTGGGCCTCCGGGTACCTCTCTCACCGAACGAAACGCGGCATGAGCCACTTTACGTCAATCTTCTGAGAGGTCGTGGTATTTCACCGGTCGAGCCGGCCCATTCATGTAGCGAACTGCTTGGCTCTACCACTAAGAAATAGGTGGCGAACCTATTGCCATACCGGGCACAAAGTTGTCAGTCATCGATATTTATCACACATAACTTTCGAAAATAATATATAATATTATAAAGAGTAAATTATTGTTTTTATTTTTGTTAGTTCTTTTGTAATCGATAAACTCTGAAAGTAATAAAGCGATCATAATAATCATCACTAATCATTCACTAATACGAAGAGGTATTTAATTCTGTTGTAACATATTCCACTTTGGAATTTTTGAAATGATTGGAGTTCCGCACCAAATAATGAAATAAAAAGAACCACTGGAATTGTGTAAATCTCTCTCTAAGTAATTATTAAATATATAATCGTACAGACTTAGGTATATTATGACAGAGACGGTGTATTAATTTCTTTGCTGACACAAAAAGCGTACGACTTTCACTTATTTATGTACCGTACTGAAGTCACAATTTTATTTATTTAATAAACTTACATATTTATTTGTTTATTTCAAGTACCTGAAGTATTGCGTGATACGTGCCAGTTTTATTTTAACCGACTTTAAAAAAAAATGCCCTCCCTTATATTCTATGCGTTTTGTATCGTGGAATGAGATTGAATAATAACATTTATGTATTGTATTGACATACAATTAAGAGAGCGTAATATAATTCCATAAAATATTCAATAAATATATAAACGCATTGATGTTCGTCACACTGTTTGTATTGGACGGGAGTCGAACCCGCAACCTTTTGATACCTTTGTCAGTCGTCTCGTGAGGTTTAGTCTTGTACATCTTACATTGTCAATCACGACTAGAACACACTGGTTTCTTCTAAATATAAAATATATTATAGTTGGAGTTCATTATGAATATTTTATATAGTTTTATACTAGCTATTGCCCGCGACTACGTCTGCGCGGACGACATAAAGCAGCAAACATACTATGCTTGTGTTATTATAAGTGTAATAAAAATAATATATACATACATAACATAACTTCACGCCTTTGTTACCCGAAGGTGTAGGCAGCGGCTGCTAAGCCTCGTCTCGCCATCCTCCGTGATACGGAAACTTTAAAATATGTATGCAAAAATAATCACGAAACCTATTTGTTAAATAGTTTTCCTTAAATTAATTTAGGTATAAGTTAAATGGATTTGCAAAATATTATTAAAAATATTAAGTCATCTAAGTATACACCTAAAAAATGGTTCGTCCTTTTTCATATTCCTTGAATTTATCAATAAATAAGTTATAAAGATTATATCACACAAGAAACAGTTTAAAATTCAGTTGCAGGTACAATTCTATTCCAAATATATCCCAATTTTACTAAAATGCACAACAAAAAGTTCGAATCACAATTCGTTCGAAGCAGGTAAAAGTTGCTACAAGTGGCGTTGGCAAAAAAAAATGTTACCACCGATCATAAAAGATACCAGAACCTGTTGTTCACTACAAAAAAAAACTTTTTACGCATTCTTGAAGCAAATTTTCACAAATTAGTTATGGAGTTTCATCCAAGTTAATTCTGAACGCTATTATTTAATTTTTTTGTTGTATAATTTCACGTAGAATTATTGTACATAGTATTTTACTCCAGCGTGATATTTATCTGTAATGGGCGCCATGGTTTTATCTCCACGTCTGGGTGAACAGGAGAAGCACACGGAATAGTACAGTTACCTACACATTTGTTCATACCATTAATACGTGCATATTTATGCGTAGCGTGTCTGTTCTAACGGTGTCTCGGCAAGGACTCGCAAGAATACGTGTTACGACGATTTTATTCAGTCCATTATCGACAAAGTTGGCTGTATGACAAAGCAAAATTATACAAACCTCAACTGAAAAATTGTTGAAAGGTTGTTAAAAAAAAGAAAACAAAGTGTTACCAAATTCAAATTTTTGTGTCAGCTGTTTTAAAGCTAAAGCTGCTTTGTCAAGTCTGAGCTGTATTCAACCTTGAGGTGGCCTAATAAAAAGTTGCTTGTGGATATTTCGCGTTGAATACAATATGAATTGATTGTCGTTGGATTACAAAACTATTTCTATCAACTAAGATGATCTCAAGAACCCGTCTCATAACTTCTCCTGCGTCTACAAAAGTAGTACCTGTAATTCGTCGTTCCAAATTCTAGTCTGTACACAAGGCTTAAATTGTTTTCCACAAATTCAAACAAACATTTCCTATGTTATTTGCTTTATTAAAAACTAGTTTGAAAACGTGTGTTCCAAAATTATGATTAAAAAATATCTTAAAATTGAGGTATGTAGATATATTTTACATTTTCTCACCTGTATATTGGAGCGTTTTACTTCAATATAAAGCCAATTATCCGTAGAGAAGGCTATTGCCATTAAAGCAGCAGCCACGATTGCTGTAATGGTCGCTATAGACAAAGTTACCGCTGAGCAAGGCATTTTAACAACCTTCGAAAGACAGTAGTAGTAGATAGAAGAAGGTTAAAGGTATATTATCACAATCACAACACTTTTAATTTCGTTTAAAGTTCACCTATGCAGCATTTTCGTAGACACTTAACGGAACGGAGAACACGACAGCACAGACACAATTTAGTAAAAACTCATATGAATGCGGTCATCGCCTGCAGCGCACCGAGTTCGCGCGCGAGACTTCTTTGCCTACTTCACTTTACCTTATAACTTGTTTGCCGCTCTCTTGAATGTGAAACTTTCGAAAGTAAATCAACTCCACCAAGTGGTAGGACTGTTGATAAAATATCGATATATCGAAATATCGATATTTTTCCTTAAAAATATCGATATTTATCACCGATATTTTTTTTCACTATATATCGATAGTTCGATATTGAAATGTACATATCGACTTTCGATATTTTTATGAAAATATTTTTTTTTTTGACACAATAACTTAAATTATATCGTCATCGCAAACTTAAGGTTGTCTGGAAGAGATCGCAACATGCGATAAGACCGCCTTTTGTACTTGATCGACATTTACTATGTACTAATTACTTTAATGTAATGTATAAAAATTGCGTACAATAAAGCGTATTCTAGTCTAATCTTAGTATACTGTATCTAAAAAACTAATAAACAATCATCAAGTCATCCCATAAGCAATGACAAACAGCTCCCCTTTACGAGTTCAAGCTAATTCCTGGCAATGAAAAAAATTTGCATCAAATTATAACTGATTAGTGTTTATAGGTATCGCGTATTATTATTATTTTTTTTGCTTAAAGACACTTTCACAGGGGCCCGCAGGGCTTATGGAAAACTCTTTGAACAACACCCTCTTTCTATTAATAGACGTAACATATGAATTTTCTGTACATGCATTTTTAGGAGTATGTATTTTTATATGTACCTACATAATTGATTAGTATCTATAATTTTAATTTCCCTAAATTATCATAAGTTATGTCATAAATACATAGTGAAACAATTGTCAATGAATGTGTTAAACCACTGTTAACTATCACAACGATATAATTTACGTTAATATTTACGTTTATATGTTTGCTGGACGCAGCTGCGGCAAAAAAAAAATCTATTATATACATGTATTTTAAGAAATTATATTCAAGTAGTGTTTTTTGCACTTTGTCGTGAAAAGTTATCAAAGATGTGGAAATGCAACAAATTTAGCAACCCATTTGAAAAGGAAATCCATCATGCATTTGCAAAACTATCCATCAGAGTAAGTATAAATACTAAGAAAATAATCACGAAAAATGCAGAAGGAAACTATCATAATGAGTCAGTCGTATAGTTACTACCACCAAAATCAAATATTGACCTTACTGACAACGATACCGAAAACTAAATACATGGTATATGAAAGAGAAGATATCTTAATAAATAGTTTTTTACGATCTTAATTTACTACCTTTCGTCCATAGATGTCACTACATCTGAAATGAAATCAATTCTACATCGGTAATCTTTAGAGTAGTTTTAGCTTATGGACATAGATGGCGATACGTTAGAATAAATGGTTAATATATTGACTGGTTAATTTACTGCCTCTATAACCAACGCCCATAGTATATTGGACTCGCTGGTCTTCACCGATCACAAAGTTAAGCTACGTTGGGCGTGGTAAACACTTGGATGAGTAACCGTTTTTATTTGGGTAAAATTGTTCACAAACAATATTTTAAAGCATTGTAGTAAATACGATTAATTTAAAACGTCAGCAAACGGGGCGTTTAACGTTTACATGTCGTTTAAGAAGTTTCACTTCAAAATATCGATATATCGAAATATCGATATTTTTTTTCGATATATCATACCCCAATATTGATATTTCTAAAAATATCGATATATCGAAAATCCAATATTTTTAAAAATATCAACAGTCCTACCAAGTGGCGGGAATTCAAATTAAAAAACTACTTCGTGTTGCCAGAAAGAAAAAATACTTAAGTTATTTTTTTAATACATAAAGATATATTTCCCAAACTTGTAACAAATTTTATTAAATTATTAAATATTTGTTTTGTACTTATTGTTTAATATTAATTCAACACCGTGAGTGCTAAAAAACACTTTCAATCGATTTATCTGGAGAATCATAAAATAAATAATTCCATAAAATTACGTGACTAGTGATGCGCCTACTCAGAAAAATCCTAATTCGAGTCGACTCGAGTATAAATACACGTGCTTGAAGAAGTAGCTCGAGTGAGTGTATTTAGCTATTCAACATTATACACTAGATAACTAAAATATAAATGGTGACAGAGGAGAGCCAGGCATGACGCGATACACACATCTCGGTATCTGCTCAGCTACTTATGTATTATCCTCCATACGAAATTATAAATAGAGATTTATTTTAGTACAAGACATTTTACAAAACCAAAGAAAACCCACGTCAAGTTCACAAACCAGTAGATAGGTACTACAGTTTTCTTTTAGTCTAAATCCGCATCGGCTTAATAGTTGGCGATCAACGACAGTGCGATTCAGTCGTCACGACACTTGCCACGCACTGCTCCTATGGAACATCAATATAACACAAAAGAAGCAATTCAATTCCATCGGATTTTTCATTAATGTAATCTGAGATACAGTATAAGCCCTTTGAAGTAGTCTAGTTTTAACATATTTCTTAAATTTACCCAACGATAATTCAACCGTGTCGCTGGCCCAGGAGATCCTATAAAGTTATTTTTTAATTTAGTTCAGTTCTTTTATATGGCGCCCATAATCCTACTGGTTACAGTATCAAAAAAATCTCGAATATTCTCAGTAAATGATTTTTTAGAAATGTCTTCAGATAAAAATTACTTATATAAGATATTTAAAGTTAACGCAGTTAATTTCCCTAAAACATATTAAAGTAATACCATTAATAACAGAGTAATTTTATAATCGAACTGAACTATTTACCTGAAACTACATGGTGATAAATCATCACGGCTCAAATAAAGTTGTCAATAACTTCGTTTCTTGTCAACTAAATTTATGTATTACTCGAGTTAGTAAAGTAACTCGAGTTGGCATCACTACGTGTGACAGTCTGTCACTGTCAAGTGTCACTTTTGTTTTATTTACCTTTATATATGTACCTGCACAGAAAAAATTGAAGAAAAGATATCAACAGAAATTATAAAAAACTAAACTATTGTGAAATATCTAATACATTTATATTGAATGAGTGAAATATAAAACATCTAGGATGACCAGTCCATCTGATGCTTCCAAATACGATGAAGTATTATCATCAATTTTAGTAAATGAAAAATCAATCTTGGGTTTTTTGTCATCGATTTTTAATTTTCTAGCAAGAAGGTATTTTTATAGTTTCCCTCGATGATATTACTGGTAACTCTTGAGATTTTTGGGTATTTATTGAAATATTAACATCTCAATTTCAGGACAGACTTCTACTATGTACCAGAAGGTCCATACGAGAATATGGGTTTTCCTCCAGGAGTTGCGGAGGAGCTTGTGATTAAAGTACTCCGTACATGCGATCCTAAAAACTGGAAAGGCCCTAATGGGGCTGCGAAACCTACAGATGTTAATAATGAAATCATGTGCTCAACAGTAGCCCAAGAGGTAGAAGTAATTGCTGATGATGCTGACGAAGATTATACCAATGACACCTTAGAATCTGCACCAGTTAATGATGATGCAAATAAATCTGCCAGTATTCCACAGTTAAATACATTGAAAGATATTAAAGAAGTTAGTAAACCTATTGATACAGAACTCAAAACTGAAGTTGAAAACACAGTAAAAGAATCTAGTAAAAAAGTTATTCCAGATGATTACACACCTCCAGCAATACCTGTACAAAAGAACAGCGAGGCTTATAATGGCGCTGAGAGGGACATATATTCGTGGTCGCAAAGTATTACTGAATTAGGTATTTAATTTGTGTTTGTTTCTATCAAAATAGTTAAAGTATGCCACTCAATCATGGGTTTAACTACTCAATACACAATAGACTAATAGTAAAATTGGCATGCAGATAAAAATACATTATAAAAATGGATTTAATAGTTGCGGTGGCGCAGTGGTCGAGCACACGGTTTCTGATCCAGAGGTCCGGGTTCGATTCCAGACACTGGCTCACACCAATGACTTTTCGAAATTGTTTTCGGAAGTTATGTGTGATAAATACCGATGACTGAAAAACTTCGTGCCCGGTATGGCAATAGGTTCACCACCTATTCCATTTGGGACGTAAACATAACGGCGAGATGAGGCTTAACAGCCGCTGCCTACACCTTCGGGTAACAAAAGGCGTGAAGTTATGTTATGTTATGTTATAAAAATGGAACAGAACCTGTTCCATTTTTAAAATAACGGAAGCATTTTTATTAGTTAGGTATTTAATTTGCATTTGTTTGTTTCTAACAAAACATTTCATACTCACTTATGGGTCAAAGACAATAATAGGAAAATTGGCATGCAGATAAAAATATATTTCATAAACGGAACAGGATCTGTTCCATTTTTAAAATTACTCAATAAATTTTATTAATCAAGTATTTAATTTGTCTTTGTTTGTTTCTAACATACCTCATGTTCTATCATGGGTCCACTATTAAATGGATTAATAAGAAAATTGGCATGTCAAGTCTCTCTTGAAAGTTAACCTATTAATATAAAAAACCAAATACTCTTGTTACTGGTGATATTCCTACTTATGAGTCAGGTTTTTAAGCTCTTGTTAATAGAGAAGGATGGTATATTTAACTGTAGCACTACTCTCTATTTGAAGTTGAGACATTTAGTCCAGATGAACAGCATAGATTTTTAAAAAATATCTGATTTTTGGCGAGACCTGGTTAGATAATTCAATAGTTAATAAAAAAAAATTGATATTTCCAGATGTTGTAATGAGATTGCCTCCTAACATAAAATCATCTAAGGAACTTAAAGTGACAATAAATGCAGGAGATATTTGTATAGCTCAGAAGACCGGAGCTGATATAATAAAAGACTCATTGCCCTATAAGATAAAAACTATGGACAGCTTCTGGAGTATTAGTGAAGGAAAACTATCCATTCACTTAGGTACTGATTTTTTTGTTTTTAGCCTATATTTGTTATTTGTATCCATTTTATTCTGTCCCCTTATATGCTTAGATCTTTGAAATCATGCTCCCTATTCTGATGAGGTTTTTTTAAATAGATTTAGGGTATTAATAAGGTGGCTTTTATCTATAATGCATGTATGATGCAGTGAAGAAAAAGTGATAAATCCAAAATTGAATTTTTTATTACTTAATGTGGAACAAAGTTCGCCGGGTCAACTAGTTAAATAATAAAACTTTAAACATTCGTCAAACTCAACAAAATAAGTGTTAATCTTATGGATAATGTTTTTTATTCCACCATAGATATTATAACAACTATTGGCATATTATTATTAGTTTATTATGTTTACAGAAAAAGTTCAAGAGAGATGGTGGGATAGACTGTTGAGTAGTGAAGATCCAATTGATCTTAGTAAAATAGATTGCTCCAGACCATTGAATGATTTACCTGAAGATCATGTAGCCAAGGTAACCAATTCTTCTACCCACTATTGAAACAAACCAATTTAATTATAATCTAACAATATTTTTTATACATATAATATATTTTTATGAGATAGAGAGTCAATAGTCTCGGTGGCGCAGTGGGCGAGCGCACGGCCTCTGATCCAGAGGTCCGGGGTTCGATTCCAGACACTGGCTCACACCAATGACTTTTCGAAATTGTTTTCGGAAGTTATGTGTGATAAATACCGATGACTGACAAACTTTGTGCCCGGTATGGCAATAGGTTCGCCACCTATTCCATTTGGGACGTAAACATAACGGCGAGACGAGGCTTAACAGCCGCTGCCTACACCTTCGGGTAACAAAAGGCGTGAAGTTATGTTATGTGTATGTTAGAGAGTCAAATGAGCAGGTCACCTGGTGGTAAGCAGCTAACGCCGCCCATGGACAGAAAATGTTACAGTTATGTTGTTTGACTTTAAAATGGGGTAGGGAAGCCGATAGGCTTCTGGATAGCTCTCTCACCGAGTGAAACTCGCCGTGAGCCGCTATACGTCGATACTCAGAGATGTGGTATTTCACCGGTCGAGCCGGCCCAATCATATTGTAAATATATAACATAACATAATATATCTGTGTAATTTATACTCTGTCCACAATAAGTATGGTTTTTTGACAGCTCATGCCCATGAAGTTTCGTATTGATACATAAAAATAAAATTGAAGTGTCTGTTTGTAATATAGAAATAATTATTATTGGTGTATTTATTTTTATATTATAATAATAATTGTATCATCATCATCATTATATAGTATTAAACACAGTCGCTTTCCGCTGTCTGTCGCCTTATATGCTTAGATCTTTTAAAATAAGCAACGAATATTGATGTGGTTTTTTTAAATAGATGCGTTCGCAAACGCTGGCTGTACCCTTATCGATAGATCCAAACAATGTACTATATTAATATACACTGATAAAAGGTCTTCAAAAAAGTCCTCCATGGCATATGTCTATCTCTTAGGGATAGTCCACGACGACCATTTTTATTTATTTTCTGAGGCGATACAAAGTTCGCTGGTTCAACTAGTATACTATACTTTTCTTTTGTTTGTGGTTTTATTTGTATGTCATTGTGGAATAGTCACTTGAAAACATTCCCAGAAATGGGAATATCGTTTTAATACCCGTTCATTATGTTTGTGAAATATTAGATAATACCCACATAAAATAAGTATAAGTATTATGTAAAATTCGCACGATTGATTGTGATTCAAAAAAGCCGTTTAATTTTACTTACTTTAAATAACACTTTATATTTTTTTTTCTGTTGTCCATATTCAAAATTCGAACGGTTCGTTGAGAATTATCCTTGCAACAAAGTACTCATTGACGAACGACAGAAAAAATTGCTTTATCGTTTATGTGAACAAGATTTAATAAATCGATTAAATAGTACGAACGATCATAAGTTCGGGCATCAGCAATCTTGTCAGTTGGAGACCTGTCAAAAAACCATACTTATCGTGGACAGAGTATAGTATCAATAATCAATTTGACTGTTCAGTCATTAGTCTTTTTTTTATCTTTCTTTCTCATTGTGATTTAAAATAAATGAAAATAATCTCAAAAAGTCTGAATATATTGTAAATAAATATGTAGGTAATATGTAAGTCAGTGAATTTTGCATTAGGACTTAACAATTAGCATTCACAATTCACTCCTTTTTTTAATGCTATAAAATTGGTATAGAATTTTTTTACATTTTATGTGAAATGAAATGATTCATTTTATATCATGCCCTATGGCACTCTGTTCGCTCTGCCTACCCTACAAGGGTCTTTACATAAAGTAATGTACGTATTTACTTATTTATACCTTTTCACTTCACTTTTTCAGGTGAGAGAACTACAATGGAACCAAGAACAGAAAAGGCAAGGTTTACCAACTAGTGATGAGTTACGAAATATCGGTATTCTGAAGAAGGCATGGAACGCACCCGGATCTCCTTTTCAGGGGCAAGAGTTTGATCCTAGCGTATTGAACAGTACATCAAATACATTTACATAATTAAATTTTGGAAAAGATTTATTGAAGTACATATGTATTTTTAAATTCATACCTATATACAAAAATCATGAGAAAGAAGAATGGGCTTGTTTCCTGATAGCAGAAGCAAAAACTCCAGTATGTATTTCTTCTTATTGACTCACCTTTAATACTTGAATAATTGTCTCTCAGTCAGCCGGGAGCGAAAGAACAACATATGGCTGACAAGCTCACACAGCACTACACCGAAGAATGGCGGGATAACCATTCCAAAATATGGGTCAACTTAAATGTTCTGGTAGGGGCGGGCAGCAGCGTCCCTATCTTTAAAAGGTTCACCCCTGCGGTCTCCAACACGTTTGCCCAGCATGGGGACTATGGGCAAAAACCTCTGGGACGGCAGGCTGTCAAAAATAACTACGCGTGGCCACGTATAACCGACGCAGTCCGCAGGACTCGAAGTAGAGCTGGGTTGCTTGAACTGGCATATTCTAGGGCTATCTGAAGTCCGGCGAGAGGGGGAGGACACGATAACCTTAGAGTCGGGCAACTTACTATACTTTTGGGAAGGTGACCAGTTCTCCCAGGGGGGTGTCGGTTTCCTCGTTCACAAAGACCGCGTTAGCAGCGTTGTGGAGATTAGTAGTGTGTCGACCAGGGTAGCGTACCTTGTACTGAAACTCACCAACAGGTACACCCTGAAGGTAATACAGGTATATGCGCCGACCTCGACATACTCTGACGAGATAGCCGAGGCAATGAACGAAGATATTGCAAAAGCAATACATGGTACCCCCAAGGCTCACTACAACGTTGTTATGGGGGACTTCAGTGCCAAAGTGGGAGTACAAGAACGCGGCGAAACAAAAATCGGTCCATATGGCTTGGGGTGCCGAAATTACAGGGACCAGATGCAGGTCAACTTCCTGGAGTCTGAAGGGCTCTTCTTGATGAACTCATTCTTCAAGAAAGGTCTCCACAGGAGGTGGACTTGGCGAAGCCCGGATTCTGTGACAAGGAACGAGATAGATTTTATCATTACCGATAGTAAGCATATATTTAGAGGTGTCTCTGTGATTAACAGGTTCAATACTAGAAGTGATCACCGACTTCTTCGAGGCTCTCTAAATATTAACCTGAAAGCTGAAAGCACCCGGAAGATGAGGTCTATTCTCCGACCTACGCCACTCCAAATAGCCGAAACCGAAAAGTTCCAAATGGAACTTCAAAATCGGTTCGACCTGCTGGAAACCACAGGCAACGTGGACGAAAAGACCGCCACAGTGGTTAACACGCTGAGGAAAGCGTCTCAAAGGTCGTTCTCGAGATCGCAGAAAAAGGAGTACAAACTCTGCTGTGACGCTTGAGCTGATGAGGCAAAAGCGAGAAACTCCATCCGATCAGCTGTCTTCGTCAAAATGGAAAAGCCTAAACCAGCGAATTAGAAAGCTGATGCGGCGCGACCTTCGTCGGTTGAATACTTCAGCGATCGAGGACGCGATCGACCACAACTAAGGGTCGAAAGTGTTTGCTCAGCAGCTTGGAAGGCCCCATCTGACGAAGCTGAAAACTGCGAAAGCTGAAGCCTGAGATTCTCGCAGAGATACAATCTTTTTATGGACTCCTTTATTCCACACGGATGACCAAGCCGACAGGACACAGCGAGAATGACCACAGAGTCCCGCTAACGCGTCACTATAGTGAGGACATCACCGACTTTGCAAAAAGCGAGATTAGTGTGGCTCTCGGGCAACTCCAGAACAACAAGGCACCCGGTGATGACGGAATCACAACAGAACTTCTAAAGGCCGGCGGGCAGGGCCGTCTTTAAACTATTTGAGGCCCTGGGCACATTAGGATCATGGGGCCCCTATGACCTTGAGAAAACACTATTTAGTTACAATAGATAAAGAAAGACAAACAAGGTTCTAAATTTATTTTTATTTAGTTACTAACTATAAAAAAATAGGAAATATAAAAAATAATCTACAAAAGTAACTCGCTGTCTCGCTTAACTTAAAATCCTTAGATTAATTCTATGTTGATTGCAAAGGTACCCTTCTAGATTTAAGATGAGCAAAATCGGTAATCACTTCTTCAAAATCTATGGTATTGAGAATATCACATTCTATGGACATCAGCGACAAACTAGTTAATCTCTCTTGAAGCATTGTACTTCTTAATTCATTTTTTATACGTTTCAATTTGGAGAAGTTCTCCGCTGCAGTTAGTTACCATCATGCTTAAAAATATTCTCAATGCAATTTCTACGTTAGGAAATGTGTCTTTAATTTTGTTTTGCTTTAATAGATTATATACTTCCTATACACTGTTAGATGCTTCATTTTCACGCTGAACATTATTTAGGTATTCTTTTGAATGTTGACATTCTATTTCTAACTCTTTTTCATTTACATCTTCGTGATAGATTTGAGAAAATTCTTTGCATCCTTGTCGTATCTCTTCGGAATTCAGAGTTTTTAAGTGAAAAAATAAACTGAAACGTTGACTGACGGTCTCATATTATTATGAACTTTGTCGCTGTTTTAGATGAACACTCAAGGTATCGATTATTGGGAGAAAGGTTTCTACGTTGAATCGCTCTTTTCCATTCAATTGGACTGATGGCGCAGAGCCATAAAAAAAACTCTGCCGTGAGCTTCTACGTCTTGTTCTTTGAGATAGATCCTTGTAGTCAGATTCTGGGTTATTTTCTTTGGCAGATGATTCGAAGTTATCAAATTTATCCCTGAGGTTAGTAATAAAATCATAAAGTGAAGTCAACAATTTGGATGCAACGTCCAGTGTTATTGTTTCTTTCTGAAGATAATTACTTGTTTTGTCTATTCTTTCCAATATAGTGCTCCAGATTTCCGTCAGTATAATAAATTCTAGATTTCCCATTTTTCTAGACAGACTAAGGGCTGCGTCTCTTGTTTCTCGTGCCTGTTCAGTATCGTGTGCGATGGTGATTAAAGCTTCTAATATTCTTTTATAACCCCCATGCAAAGCACTTACTGCATCAGCTCGGGCTGACCATCTGGTTTGTGAAAGACTCTTAACAACTTTTTTTGAACCTAAATGTTCTGTTAACATATTCCATCTGTGGGTAGAGCCCGAAAAAAAGTTGTACACTTTCTGAACTATTTCAAAAAACTGTGATGCCTCCGGTACACACCCAGCAGCATGGACACCTACCAAGTTTAGTGAATGTCCTGCACATGGTGTAAAGGTGGCAAATTCTCATTTTTCCTTGATTCTTGTTTGTAGACCACTATACTTTCCCGACATATTTGAAGCATTGTCGTAGCTTTGGCCTCTGCAATCTTTTATGGGAATATCATGTATCTCTAAAAAATTTAAGATGGTCTCCGCTAAATACTTAGATTTATGCTCTTTAATAGGTATACATTTCAAAAACCTTTCAACAGGAACACAGTCTTTTACGTATCGAATGATGAAAGTTAGCTGGTCAATATGAGACAGATCGGGCGTACTATCAACGCTTATGGAAAAATATTTTGCTGATTTAACTTCATTTATAATTTTTTTTAGAACCTGTTTTCCTATTACTTCAATAAACTCATTACAGATATTTGCTGATAAATAAGAAATGTTACCCTTTCCAGGATTCCCAAATTTTTTTAAGTGATCTGCAAGAAATGGATCAAATTCACTTAATAATTCCACACAACCCAAATAATTTCCATTGTTTGGAGATCCTAGGATTTCATTGTCGCCGCGAAATGGAAGCCCTCTCGATGCCAAAAATTTTACAACAGCTACAATCCGTTTAAGTACGTTTCTCCAGTAATCCACTTCCTTTTGATGTTGAGATAATATCTACTCTACCAACCGCTTTACTTCGTGCCAGATAAGTCATCATAGATTGCTTATGCGCTGGGCTATTTTCATGTGTTAAAATTATGTGATTAATATGCTTCCAATCATTACATCCATTCCGAGAGCAAAGATTAACATCAGTTGGGATAAATAAGCAGCATGAAAAACAAAATACAGAGCATTTGGAAGGCGAATACTGCAACCATTTTCTTTCGACGCTTTCATTGTTCTTTAATTTGCGAATAAATAATGCTGAAATATCTCGTTACTAATGTATTACCATCTTTGTAGGTTCTGGATGCCTCGGAAAAGTCAGAATCTTTATTTTGAAAATATACTGGTCCCTTACGAATTAAAATTTCGCGATTTATTTCAACAAACTTTTCGTGAAAATAATCGGCGGGATCGGGCGATATTAATTCTTCTGTGTTGGAAAACTGCTGTTCAATTGACACAGTTGGAGTTGTCGGTTTTAGTGAAGTCACTGAAGTCGTTGCACTTTCGTCGTAGGAATAGTCGCTTTCTGATTCAATCTCTTTTTCAAAATTGGAACATGAAGGTTTAGAAATTCCCGCAATTTGTAATTGAGCTGAGTCATCATGTGGAACATTTATGAGTTGATTGCTACTTACAGAAGTTTCTCCAGTAGTAGTAGTAAAATATGATGTTAATTTTGGTAACTTTTCAATTACTTCTTTCTGATGTAGAGCTTTTTTCCTTTTTTCAGATCCACTAGGATATGACCGTTTCGACATTTTATATTATAATTCAGTATTTAATTAATTTTGTAACGAAAATATTCGCTAACACAAAACAGACAAACGACGATTTAATCAAACAATACTATTTTTTTTATCAGAGCTCAGCACAGTCAGTAACAAACTAACAACTACAAACAAAACAAACGCCACAACATCGCAGACAAATAATTCAAGGGAATTCCCCCGTTCGTCAAGTCAAACGACGATCGGGAGTCGGGAACTCCCCTTTTTTGTCTTTGGTATTACGAATGACGTTCGAATAGATTTCTTTAAGACATAAACCACACCGCATCAAATAATTCTTCTTTTTTTAATTTAATAATTTTTCTTTTAATTGTATTCTTATACTTACATATAGGTATTTAAATTAACCTAAACATACTAATATCGGAAAAACTCATTTTTGAGAGCGAGTGGAGTACTTATACGGATACCTTCTTTATTTATTAGTTTGATCTTTCTTTTTGACGGATGTCAAATCTGAAATCGATATAACTTTGCAACGACGAACAATATTTTCTTATTTTAATAATATTAAAAATTGATAATAATCATAAGAATAGACACACACAACATAAAAGTATCTGTTAAGGACTCAAGCATTTTCCGAAAGTCTTAAGTGGTTTTTATTGCTTCGAAGTAAAATTTAAATAGAAAAACTGAAACCAATGGTCTCTTACCTACCCAATGTTTTTATGTCTAGTGCAATAAAATTGATTGACGAATGAATTTATTTATTTTGAATAGTTTAAAACATACATACAGCCACATACCTATTTAGCCAACACATTTTTTACACCATTAGATATTTTCTGTTTCCCATCACTGACCCATCTGTCAAAAAGTTCAAGCTATGTTGTACAAGGTATAGCTATCCGCATGCGGCAAACTAAAGCTAATATAATAAGCGTAGGTATTGTAGTAAGTCATTATCATCAGATTTTTCAAAATTAATGTTTTTCGGTAATACCTAAATATCGGTTATCATTTGGTAATCTGGCAGGAACTAGGGGGCCCCATTCGATCGCGGGGCCCTGGGCACGTGCCCATAATGCCCAGTGGGGAAGAGGGGCCTGCCGGCGGGACTCCTATTCTAAAGGAATTAGCAAGTCTTTTTGATTCCGTCATACAACAGGGTATAACTTGGTAAGCGTACTGTAGGACGCCCACCAGCCCGATGGTCAGACGACCTCAGAAGGGCTGCTGGAAAAGACTGGATGCGGAAGGCAGAGAATCGGATGTTGTGGCGTACATTGGGAGAGGCTTTTGTCCAGCAGTGAACTGCAACAGGCTAATGATGATAATACTTGAAAGAAGAATAGTATTTTCTGTTAGTGAACCTGAAGAAAGTCATGTTACAAAGAAAGATAGAGAAAGGTCAAAAAAGAGATGTATGGACAGTATAAGAGTTGATATGAGTGTGAAGGGAATAAGTGCGGAGAAGACGAGACAAAGAAGAGAATAATGACATGTTTTGCCAACCCCACTTATAGTGGGATAAGTGCAGGAAAATGAAGGATAGGACAGTATTTTTTTGTTGTTAAATTAGAAAGTTCTGTGGATAATAGTAGCAGGTCTATTGCCATATACTAGCATTTGTTCAGTCATTTATAAAACTTGCACATAACATACATACATAACATAACTTCACGCCTTTTGTTACCCGAAGGTTGTAGGCGTACATCTTCGGGTAGAAAAGGCGTGAAGTTATGTTATGGTGTTTTATGTTATTTTAATATTATTTATTATCAACTCTTCACGTTACTTTACTCGTTATCATTACATAGTATAAAATAAAGTCACTTTCCGCTGTGTGTCCCCATAAATGCATTTTTTTTAATAGATAGAGGGTGTCAACGAGGTGTAAAATTGTGTGTGAAAAATTCATGTATAATGAAGTAAAGAAAAAGTGATACTTTTCGAGATTTAGCACGTAATTGCAAACGCTGTAAAAATAACTTATGACGTGGAACAAAGTTCGCCGGGTCATTTAGTCAGAATTTAAATAAATTTTCGTGAACTTCTCCGAAACGCCTTGACCGATTGTCATGTTGTATCATAATTTTGTAGGTGAATCGTAGGTCTGAGAATATCTATTTTTTATACCATTTAGGCCCGTAAGATCAATCATAGTTAAAACTGTCGATTTTCTAAACTATAGTCAATTTTAATCTAGAGTTTAAACCTGCCTCGTAAGATCAACAGCGAAATGGACATAGATTACGTAAACTAAGTTTAGTTTTCGACAGATGGCAACATTTGGTTATTTAATGTCCATATTTCGCTCATCATTCACTCTTTTGTACATTGTCTGTGGCATATTTCGTGAAAAAAACTCTTTTTCTCTTTCTTTTATGAAGTTTTATAGTGTGACCATAGATTTAAGAAAAATAGATCGGCAATAGTCACAACGTGACCAAAAATGGGTTGTTAATGTGTGAGTGACTTACGGGGCTCGTGGCGCATTGGTAAAACAACCGGCTGCAGCACTGAGGTCGGGGGTTCGATTTTCACCCGAGCACAAATATTTATGACAAACATTAATATTTGTGCAGCGTCTGGGTGTTTTTCTGTGTATTATAAGTACGTATTTACAAAAGAAAAGTATATATATATAGATATACACCGTGAATTTATAGTCGTTTTGGAAACGAAACAGGTGAATTTGGAATAACTCATAGAACTATTAAGAATGGATAAATTAATTGTAATACTTAATATTAAAAAGTTTTAATTTTAATAAATATTTTCACTCGTTCGAGTTAGGAAATAGTAACGCATCGCCATTTTATTCAAACACATTGTGAATGAAGCACGCCATAAGAAAGGACAACGCACCGCAGCTCAGCTGATACCTACCTACCTACCTACGGCGGCGCGACAGAACGAGCGAGCGAGTACTTACCTATCGTATTTCAAAGTTATTATTTAAAATAAAATACATAAAGTAGGTTCAAGTTTTAAGTAGAAATATTTAAATGTGATGTATGATAGAAATATTTAAAAAAGGAATTAATTCAATACACTAGTCCCTCAGCACAGAATAATCAACTTTTAAAATAGGAAAAAAAAACATAGCATCACGCCTGTATTCCTGAAAGAGTAGGTAGAGGTGTATTACACACCCACGGTTTCAATCAACTTTTACATACCTCTAACAGTTTGTTTACATTTCTCTGTATCGAAGCAACTGCTCGAAATGGAGTCCCCCGCGTTCAATACACAAACGTGCACGTTTTACACTGTTGTCTTTTAGTTTTCTCAATGTATTTCTATTGCTTTTAACTTTATCAAATGCGTCCACTATCGCTCTGCGTAACTCATCACGGCTTTCGTGTTCACGTGTGTAAACGAGTCTCTTTATTTCCGACCACAAGAAAAAATCCAGGGGTGTTAAGTCCGGGCTTCTCGGTGGCCAAGTCACAGGCCCGCCCCGGCCTATCCACCGATCACTAAACTGATTATTTAAGTATGTACGCACTGCACTTGCGTAATGAGCCGGACAGCCGTCGTGTTGGTAGTACATACCTCTTGTGTACGCTAACGGCACATCCTCTAGTAACTCAGATATGACTGTTTGTAACATCTCTAAGTACGAGTTGCCGGTTAGATGACCTTCGATAAAAATAGGCCCTATTAATTGGTCGTTAATAATACCGGCCCAAACATTTACACTGAAACGAACCTGATGGTGGTCTTCTCGGATCAAAAGGGGGTTAATAAGAGCCCAGTAATGTTCATTATGCACATTGTACAGTCCCACTCGAGTAAACAGTGATTCATCCGTCCACAGTATGTTGGCGTTTGTATTATTTAAAAACCACTGACAAAAGGCGATTCTTGCTGGTGCATCACTGTTGTTAATTACGTGAGCCTTACGGAAATGGTACGGGTGTAGTCCGTGAGTATTTAATATTTTCCATACAAAATATTGGCTAACATCAAATTCTCGTGCCGCCATTCTCGTGCTGTGTGAAGTACTCCAGAATATCTTCTTCAATCTCCGGCGAATAATTTAAACTTCCTCGGCCTTGCGCATGAGTCGGCGCACGGAATTGTCCATGGTCGAGAAGGCGCTGGGTTACAGCTAAGATGGTGGGCGTAGAGGGAACTTGAGGACTTTCAATTCCTCGCAGCCGTAGCGCATCCAAGTGCTCTGGCTGGGAATACAAACGCCGGGCCTCTTCTAGATTGTAGTTGGCAATAGCATACAGCTGTACCATTGCCAAGTACTCCACATTTGAGTATTCGTACTGACGACTCATTTTCGCGCGGAACGTAAACAATACAAGCGTGTCAACACGGGATTGTCACACAGTACTAAAGAGAAGGAAGAAAGGACGCCTGTTGTGCGGAAGTGCGGGGATGCGCAAGAGTGGTGGTAGGTGCGTGATTGGCTGGCGGCGCCGACATAGCGGTGTCGGTGTCTTTAATGGTGAATTTGATTTTGTGTGAAAAATTGTGAATGACATCGATAGTAAAATACATAGTACATATTTGATTTACGTGAGATTGAGTAGCGTTACTACCGTTTCTCACTTTTTCACTATAAGAGATATGAATCTCGATGTTGATAAAATAAAGTATTTTTATTTTATGAAATTAACGTTATATATAGCTTCTCTTATTGATATATAATTCAAATTTTTCGTTTCCAAAACGACCTTAAATTCACGGTGTATAAGTATATATATATGTATTAGTATCCGTTATCTAGTATCCATAGCACAAGCATTTAGTTGCTTAGTTTGGAACTGGAGGGCCCTGTGTGATTTGTGTCCAAGATATTATTATTATTATCAATGTGTTCGTAAAAAGCGCTTCAAAACGTTAACTTTTACAAAGTTAATGTTCATGTGTGGAAATGTAAATAAAATATACGCGGTTCCCAAAATCTAATATAAGCGGTTGCGCTGTCAGTGATTCGATGCTATTAGTAAATTTTTCCTGACATGTGCCATCTATTGTAGTCTATGCTAAATCTATGTATGGACCCACAATCGTTGTGTCAGATGTCAGCTGATAAACGACCGCCATTTTTAAACTAGGCAGGACCACGGTTTAAACGGCAAAATCTCCTGGTGTAAGCTAAACTATAGTTTAAACTGTTATTGGAGGTTTATCTAGCATTGATCTTACAAAATAAACGACAGATGAGGTTTAAACTAGATAAAATAGTTTAAACTGTGATTGATCTTACGGGCCTAAATGTTATGAGAACATTAGAACTATTTTTTTAAGGAAACATACACATGTAATCAAAACAGGTAGCTATAATATAATAAAGACCAGAAGAGGGGTTATGTTCGGAGAATATAACGCGCGTATGGCAGACAAGTAAAAAAAGGAAATTAATTAACGTTTGAAATGTCCAGTGGCCGAGCCCCCCCGCTTGTGAACCAAGAGGTTGCGGGTTCGAATGCAGGCTCACACCAATAACTTTTCAAAATTAATTTCGATAGTTATGTGTGATAAATATAAATATCGATGACCGAAAACGTTGTGCCTGGTATGGCAATAGGTTCGCCACCTATTCCATTTGGGACGTAAACATAACGGCGATTCGAGGCTTAATAGCTGCTGCCTACACCTTCGGGTAGAAAAAGGCGTGACGTTGATAAGAATGTAAATTACGTTAGAAACATGATTGTTTAAAACAAATAAAATAAGAGTATTTAAATGATAATTTTAATCCTCCAAAAATTACGACTAGTAGTAAAAAAAGTATTAATTATTATGTGGTTTAAAACGAGCAGGTACTATTAAAATCCACTTAACACTAATTTCCCCAGCATTTTTTGGTCTTCGATAATTCTATGCGCTTCTCTCAAATTGGCAGCGTTTATTGGAGACAAGGTTTTGGTTAAGGTAGTTTTTAGTTTCCCTTCATCCAGCAACTTGGAAACTTCTTTTAGAATTGTATGGTGTCTGATTATATCATCTGTATTGTATAAAATTCTGGTCAACATTGATACCGAGGCTACAGTCAAACTCTTCGCCTTTAAAGACCTTACGTCAAGTGGTGCACTGCTATCTACAATCAAACAGATCTTGCCCTGAGGTTTGGTGACATTCATCAGCGTATCCCAATATGGCGCTGGATCATAATTAACCATTACAAAATCAATTCCATTTTCAAATCCACCATCTTTCAATTGAGGGATTAGATCTTTGGTATGATTGAGTACTAGGTCCGCTCCGTGTTGACGTGTAAAATTCTCAGTCTCTGGTCTGGATGCTGTTCCAATGACTGTCAATCCTAATAGTTTACCGACCTGTGTCGCCACTGATCCAACACCACCTGCGCTGTTGATTACAAGCAAAGACTTGCCCTTATCTTTCTCTGACAGCTGTAGACGGTCATAAATAGACTCAAAAGCGGTGACAGATGTCAGAGGCATTGCAGCAGCTTGTTCGAATGACAGTTTTTTAGGTTTAGGTCCGACAAGAACTTGGTCGATTGCTACATATTGCGCATTAGCTCCACCTCTTCGCGGATCACCGGTGAAGAAAACCTCATCACCAACACGGAACAGGCTGGCGTCGTCACCTTTATCAACAACAACTCCGGCACCATCCCAGCCCAATATACGGGGTGTCGCTTCAATATCAGGTTTTGGCGCGCGAATTTTTGTATCAATAGGATTCACTGATATCGCTTTAACCTCAACCAGTACATCGGACTTTTTAAATGTCGGCACATTTACTTTCAAATCGACTAGACTGTTTACGTCGGCAATAGGTAAATATTTATGGAGACCGACAGCTCGCATTATTTTCGGTAATGCCGACATTATTACGAATTATATTCTTCACACACGTCCGTACTTATTACAATGAAAGCTGACACTGTTCTTACTAGTTTATATGTATATAAATACTATGCAGATCGATGAGTTGACAAAAAAACTATAAATAAATAAATGTTATCATTTTATCAGTTCACAAAAATGTATCATGACTGATGATAATACTGAAATTACTGAATCGTTCATGTTTTCATTTTCCTAACAACTGGTATGATTCAATATGTGGCCCACTTCACGTCAGTCTGGTCGTTCTAAAATTATTAAGAGCGATACCAGATAATAGGTAGATAGCGTGTGTTGCGTTTTATCTGCGTGGTATACTACTAGTTAATGTTGATGAAGCATTGACCCTGCGTTGTTATCTCTGTGATAAGGACAAGGGTCTGAATAGCAAAGCAAGAAGTAGCCCAAGGCCGGGATGATACCTGTGCCAACTTTAGATTTAAATTGAAGTTATTTAAATTGTAACGCGGTCGGGGGTATATAAAATAAAATTCACTCGACAATTAAAATTTTAATTATTTTAACGACGAGTTGCTCCTCAATTTGTGGCTACCAAATCTTAAGAAGGGAGCAGGTACGACCTGATGCCGAGTGACCCGCGAAGGCTCACTGCAGGGGTGTCCCGGTGCTCCACTGAAGTCTCCTCCCAGATGTTGGCGGGCTGCCTTTCACTGTCAGTTGGTCGACAGGAAAAGTGGAAGAAAGTAGATGTGAAAGTAGAGGTGAAAGTAGAGATGAAGTCGAGGTAAAGGTAGAGGGCAGCCAGTCTGGAAAACAGCCAGTAACAGCCCCTGAGCATCCCCATTCACTGGCATCGACAATCAGTGCCACCACCGACCCCCATTTCTCAGAATGGGTAGACAGTGGTGTTACATGCCAGTAATTTGGAAAATGCCCAGGGTGGATCAAGCATATAACCCTACAATATAAAAACATGAATATAAATTTGGAAAAGAGTTAGATTAACAAACTATTCAACAACATAATTAATAATGTAGGTAGGTTACCACTACCTACTTGATTTGTAAAATTATCTTAATTGTACAGAATAATTTATATAAGAAATTACTGTAATATATATAAAAATAATATGCTGCTATTAGCAGAGTCTGAACATGTAATAATAAACTTTAAGATGAGATATGTGATTATACTCTTTTCCATGATAAAGTAAACTACATGAAATAATTTTAATAAATTAGGCACATCAAGCTCACGGCACTGCAGGCAATAATATCTTAGCTATTAGGGTGAAATAAATTGGTTAAACCACTCACCAATAAAATCAAAAGTTTAGTTGAAGGTTTAGGTTATTCTGGCTCCTTTCTTGGTATTCGTCTCAAATGAAATGGCCGAATATCCTTTCTAATTTTAAAATGTCTGGTCAGTCTGTCATATTAAATAATTACCTACCTACTTTTTAAAATATGATTTTATTTATTAATTTTCGTATACTACCTACTGTTGTATTTTTATTTATGACCCGGAAGCCGTGTCTTTGGAGCCTAAATTTATTATGATGTAAATTGACATTGTCACTCAACGTGACAGCTATCCAAGTATTATCAACTCGTTACAATTTGATCGACTAATTATATTGTGTGGAACAAGCATTAAAATAACGCAGAATGTACTCGTTAGGTAAGATTACTCAACCTTCTGCTGCCCTTACCCACATTGGGTTGGGTCGGCGCAATTTTTTTAATTTTTCAGTATCTTTTATCAGTCATCGTCTCCACACTTAGTCCCATCCTGCCTATCAACTTAAGACGCAAATAATTCATGTCTTTTTTAGCCTTCCTTTGTCGTTATCTTTATCCAAATGCATCAAATCAATCAAACATTTGTAATCACTAAATAATCAGTGCATTTTGAATCAATTCGATAATATGTATTGTTCGTAATTTTATCATTGCGTGAACACAACGACTTATTATCGCCAGTGTGGCGTCGCTTTACCGCTGGGCCAAACATGTCCAAGGTCAAAAACTCAATTCGCCGGTTGCCTCGTCGTTACAAACATTGCGTCATTAGCACCTTTGACATAAAAAAATGTCAGTTTATATGTGATTTTTGTTAATTCATTCTACGATAGCCCCCGGGGGGTAATAGGTCGTACCTACTATTTAAATACAATTTTACACAATTGGTACAATTTTTTTCGAAAATTAGATGTGTGAAAAATTGTAACCGATGTATGAGTAAAAATTTTTTGTTTTGACAAAAGAGTACCTACATAAAATAACTGTGTTTAAAATTAGGATACTGGTTAAGGGCCCACAGGGCGTGTATTTTATATAGCACTTGTAAAATCATTATTATTACATAGTATAAAACAAAGTCACTTTCCGCTGTTTGTCCTCTTACATGCGTATAATCAAATATCTTTAAAACTACGCAACTGATTTTGAAGCGGTTTTTTTAATAGTCAGAGGGTGTTAATGGGGTAGTTTTGATCTATAATTCATATATGATGGTGTAAAGAAAAAATGATAATTTTCGAGATTTAGCATTTATATTGCAAACGCTGGCTGAACCCTAAGTGATAGATTAAAACAATGTTCTACATTATTAAACACTTTCAGAAGGTTTACAAAAAAGTCCGCGAGGGCAAATGTGTATCTCTTAGGGATAGTCCACAATGAGCATTTTTATTTTTTTACTTTTTCATGAGAAATAATTGCTTACGATTTTAAACATTACAGCATTAATTTTCATCCAATTAAGTGTCTTAGATGGATTTTGCATGTAATATAGATGATCCTGGCCCTTTACAGCATGTAATTTAAAGGAATATTTTCGAAGATATTGCAGTATTAACATAGCGGGACCGCATTTAAAGCCGATAAATAGCTCAAATTGAACCCCATGATATCCTAAATTTACTCATTTATTATTTTTGATGCGGAACAAAGTTCGCCGGGTCAGCTAGTAATTAATATGGCATTTGTAATAGGTAAAGTAAGCTCCTATCCGTGGTACATATGTATATGAATATTTCTTATTATACTAACTGATAACAAAAATAACATAGTTAATGAAATAACGATGTCGCAAAACATATGCTCATACATTTGTAAACACCGCAACAGAGATTGATTCGAATCGCGATGTCTATATATAAGGTTTCAACACGATGGTTTGTATGTATAATTCATGCATAATATAGAAGAGTTATAAGAGATAGTGATAGTTTTCAGGGTTTGGAGCTGTATATGTAAACGTCGGCTGAACTCGTAAGTGATAAATCCAAATAATTTACTACATTAACAAACACCTTATGAAGGTCTACTAAAAGCGATTTTAAACTTTACCACTATTTCGGCGTTTACCGTACCTTAAATGAAGCGTAACTTTATTCTAGAATATGACCCTTTGTGTTAAAATAGTTTAATAAATTTTACTATGATTGCAACATTGATTTTTGTATTACATATTGAAGACTAAATTTATTAAAATTGATATTTTACATTTAGAATTCAAAAATTGTTAGATACTATTTATATAGTAGCAATAAAAATAAAAATGTCGATACGTTAAGGTGTTCACTGCACACGGCTTCTGATACGAGTTATATCTTTAAATACTTACAGATACGCTTATTTCTCTGTTTACTGATAAATACAATTGAGTTTTGCAATATCATCTACATTATTTATTATGTTTTCGTTCGTCGTCCGTGATATAACTAGAAAAACGTGTCAATTGTGATCATTTCCAAGTGTAATACGGACGTTTTATAATAATATCTTGCCTGTCCATGTACTATTTCTATATTGGAATATTTCTCTGTGCAGTTGGTATAGACGTGTCCACAACGATGGCTAATTTACCAAAAAAAATGCGAGCTGTGGGCCTGTACAGATACTTACCAATATCAGACATCAACAGTCTCATTGATTTAGAAGTGGACTTGCCTGAATATAAGAAGAACGATGTCCTAGTTAAAGTATCAGCTATTGGAATGAATCCTATTGATGCGAAACGACGCGCTCCGAAGCCAATTGAAGAAACAACGCCTCGTATTTTGGGCTGGGATGGTGCAGGTGTTGTTGTCGCAAAAGGTGAAGATGCAAATCTCTTCAATATTGGTGATGAAGTTTTCTTCATTGGTGATTTGAGAAGAAGTGGTTCCAACGCTCAATACATGGCGATAGATCAAACTCTTGTGGGTCCGAAACCAAAGAATTTGACCTTTGAACAAGCTGCTGCAATGCCTCTGACCTCTGTCACCGCTTTTGAGACAATATACGACCATCTACAGCTATCAGAGAAAGATAGGGGCAAGTCTTTACTTATAATCAACAGCGCAGGTGGTGTTGGATCAGTGGCGACACAGGTCGGTAAACTATTAGGATTGACAGTCATTGGAACAGCATCCAGACCAGAGACTGAGAATTTCACTCGAGATTACGGAGCGGATCTTGTACTCAATCACACCAAAGATTTGATTCCTCAATTGAAAGACGCTGGATATGAGAGAGGAGTGGATTTTATTATGGTTAATTATGATCCAGCGCCATATTGGAACACGTTAATGACAGTTATCAAACCACAAGGCAAGATCTGTTTGATAGTTGACAGCAGTGCTCTGCTTGATGTGAGGCCTCTAAAAGATAAAAGCATTACTTTGGTGTCTGAAATGATGTCGACAAGAATAAAATACGACACTGAAGACAGAATAAGGCATTACGAATTTTTAAAAGATATTTCTAAGTTGCTTGACAATGGGAAACTAAAAAGTACTCTAAAAGAAACCATGTCTCCAATAAATGCCGCTAATCTGAGAGAAGCTCATAGGAAAATGGAAGAACAAAAAATGGTGGGCAAATTAGTGCTCACGGGATTTTAAAACTCCTGTCCGAATGTAATCAGTAATAAAAGAAACTGTTTGTAAATAGACCGTTTTATTAAATACGTTAGCTTCTTATCTAGATATATATATAAATAACATTTAAGTGTCTGTTTGTAATATTGAAATAACTGCTTTCCGCCACATTCGTTAAATATGGTCGTTATCGCATACATATCGCATACATCAAAATAACTGTCTCTCTGTTCCGGGTAATCTCTGAAATGGCTGAGAAGATTTTGACGAAACTTTTATTGGCAATTAACTGATTTAATAGGCAGTAACTTAGGCTACTTCTTTTTTAGAAAATATTTTTTATTCTGGTGCAAAACAAAGTTAGCCGGGTCAGTTAGTTTTTACTGTGATGACGTTGATTATTTAGCTTATTGTGACTGAAGTGTCTTGTTATTTGGCCGCAATTGACATAATTTCTTCCATTATTTTTAATAGCAAAACCTTTCACCGCCCATTACGTTTGAGGCTTAAAAATTCAGCAACTCGTAAGAAACCGCCGCTACCTTCGTCTATGTAAAAGAAAGGAGTAAATTTACAAGAAAAATATCAATATTAAATACATAATCTTTGGTTTCTTGCCATAAATCGTGATCAAATTTGTCAGTTATCGATATTTATAAAATATTTATCACACATAATTCACAGAAAGTCATCGATGTTAGCCGGGATTGGAACCGGTATACTTCTAGAAGCGAGGTGCTTCATAATTCGCCGCTGATTGTCAATATCAAATAATGTTCCTGTGTCTGTATCTAAATTTAAATTTGAAAACAAAGTCGGGGGACGTGCATGCGGCTTGAGTCACGACTTATCTACATGGACTTCAATTTAAAGTACTGAACCACATACATAACATAACTTCACGCCTTTTTCTACCCGAAGGTGTAGGCAGTGGCTGTTAAGCCTGGACTCGCCGTTATGTTTTCGTCTCAAATGGAATAGTTGGCGAACCTATTGCCATACCGGGTTAAGTTTTCAGTCATCGATTTTTTTCACACGAATATATTTTTAACTTTCGAAAAGAACTTCCAAAAGTCATTCGTGTGAGGAGTTGAACCCGCGACTTCTTAGATTCAAAAGTAGAGTGTTCGATCACTGGACCACCGAGGTCCGAGACCTTTTACTTTAGACCGAAACTAGATGACTAGATACTTTTTTTATAAATGTATATTGCATACTTATAACGCCGCCATCCAAAAATATTGCTGAATAAAATTGGGTCAATAAATTGAGTATTACTTGGCTTTAAAATGAAAAGATGCATAGCGCTGGAGGGGTGACAGTATTGAGTTACGACTATTGACGCTAATTTAAATAATGCGCCTAGACTAACTGGCACATATAGTTCGGGAGCCATTTACGTGAACATGTATTATTGCCATTAAAATTAATGTAGGCACTCACAAATCAATCTTCTCACAAAAATACCAACCAGCAAACCAGTACCACAAATCTTAACATTACCTGCCCTGTATAGATTTCGTTCTATCAAAAGTTAATAGTAAATATTAAAGACATCATTTTGGATAGTTTGATTTTTTTTGTTGTAATAAAAGTCGATTGTGTAGGTAGTAAAAACAACTTTGTGCCCGGTCTGGCAATAGATTCGCCGCCTACACCTTCGGGTAACAAAAGGCGTGAAGTTATGTTATGTATTTATTTGTACATTTATTATTATGATATAAGTACTAAAAGGAGTCTTTGCTATTGAGTGTTTTTATTAATTCATTTACGTAAGAGTTCTGAAAACTTTGTGCATGTATGTATGGCAATAGGTTCGCCACCTATTCTATTTGGGACGTAAACATACCGGGGAGTCAAGGCTTAACAGCCTCATCTTTTATTTATTGCATCCGAGGTGAATCAAAATTCGCTGGGTTAGCTAGTAATAAATAATACAAAACAAATGCTTGTAGGTTACATTTATTTCTAATCGGATATGGCTCAGTAATTTACATACATCAACATTTTGCGCCATACAAGCAGATCATCATAATTTATCACAGAACGCATCAACAATATTCGCCAATGCGCTAAAATTAAAAACATTTACTAATACAATTTTTGTAGCGTTATAATATTTAACAAAATACTTTTTACATTGTTCGATACATTTTTTTAATACAACACTAGTATTCTCGACATTCAATAGAATGACATTACATATATGAAAAGGAAGGAGACCGCAATATCGATATATTAAGACGTAACAGGAGAGGTGAATGATATTTTTAAAATGAGAATACTGGCAGGTAACAACGTGCCTTTGCGAGAGATGAATTGTTTTAAGTGACAAAATATATTATTAGTTAAATACTGCAATTATAATACAATGTATTGTCCTGTAACTTTTCATAGATGCTGGCTAAGTGAGGCCAATAGTCATGTGATTTGATTTGGTTCAAATTCAATTTTATGAATAAATTATTGGTGAATTGTGATTTAAATGGAACATAAGATAAATTTTCATATTTTACAATAAATATCAATCGCACAACAAGAATTAATATATTACTAAATAAATATTCATTAGATTTATATGCTTACAACAGGTACAAACATGTTCGTAACGTTTATATATGAGAAATATATAATTAATTTAATTCTTCGTATCTTTTAAATTGATAAGTTTTAAGAACATATTTCGTTACGACATTGATATGTTCTAGCATATCTTTCAATCATAGCAGTTTGCCATCAAATTTATTCATTTCGTAACATTTTACAATAATACTGATAATAGTTTGTACTATTAACATCAGTTTGGGATAAATTTACGCCAAATCCTAGGTAAGCCAGCATACTTATTGCCTAATCCTTTTTCTATGAAGGCAGGTACATATTAACTTACGTATGAGTAATAGTTCATAAGTGACTTTGTATTTAACATAAAAGCCTTTGACATATCTCAAAAATTAAAGAAAAGATTGAAAAGCCAGCATTATTAAAAAACGTGGACCCTTAAACTAACTATCATATTACAGGAAAAATTGAAGACTTGCAAGTATTGTGTTTATGTGAATTTAAAGTGGGTTCTAGAACTTTGTAAGACTTAACAACTCATAACTAATACGATTTAAATCTATTCAAGGATTGATTAATTACAAGCCAACAGAAAAGTTTAAAAAAGAAAACACGAAGTATATTAAATAAAATACCTTACATTAAGGCATGTCCCTAGTCTACGTAGTAACTTATCAAGCTGCAAAAACATAAAATTAACTGGAACGTACATTATACATATTATGAAATTTAACGATAATAACAATTTCTATCAATATCTTAAAATAACAGTAATAAATAAATATTTTGTTTGTACATTTTGTTTATAAAAATTTGCGACAACGGACTTGCAATATAGGTTACATTTTCACATTTAGAAATTGCTGTTATCAAAATAAACAGCTATACGCTAAAATCGTGATTGTCCTGTTATACTGTCATCGCTTTCTAGCAAAAATCGTGATATGACATTTAGAAGATAATATAAATGTCTTCAAGTAAATATAATTGTTTAGATTTTTTTTGATAGAATCAATACTTTATTAATACTCTTTAAATACAAATTTCTTATAAATATACTTAACATTTAAACTGTGTAACTGACTTATAAAATATTATATATGTTGTAACCTCTCACAACACTAAAGAAATTAAAAACAATAAAACTTTTTTAAATGTTGAAACCATGAAGTCTAGTCTTTTAGCCGGCATTGTTCTAGAAAAGTGCTTAATCTACATTAACCTTATTATTTTCCGTGGAAATTATAAAACGATTAATGAAGATGCTTAATTATTAATTAATCTTTATCGAATAAAAAGAAAACTTAACCTTCAATAAAAGTCGTTTCAAATATATGTATGAAAGCTACTACTCTTTAGAATTATTAGTTTACAAACGAAAATTACGTATATATCTAAACTCCGCCATTGTGGATTTACAAAATCTATACTATATATTAATTTCTGGTGTTGAGGCGAATATGTGATATTTCATTAGAAATACCTATTTGTGAATTAAATCTTGAGATAAATTGGTAAATTTATAGAAATAAATATTTACAATAAAGTTCTGTCTGTTTTCCTAAATATTATCGCTTGAGGATACCAATGTTATGACAAATATTGTTTTGAGATTGCAAGCGATGCAGTAACAATAGCATTTTTTAAACACGTCCGGTTCCCAGAATAGGCCAATGATCTTCAATGATAGATATTATTGTACAGCATACTTGCAGAAGTCATGAGCCCCGGTACATTCAACACTGGGCCTGTGGGTTGAGTCCCAAATGCCTGGACCGCAGCGGCGACACATACCAGCTAAAGTGCAGGGAATTCTGACCAGCTGTCTGAACTGGTGCAATAGTCCTCTCGCTTTACGAAGTATCAGACGACAATCCATATACATTGCTGAAAAAATAAGATAAGCATCAATACATAACATACTCAACTTCACGACAAATCCCTTGCGGGGTAGGCAGAGAGAACAGAGCGCTTTAAGGCACGATTCTTATACACCTCACTCGCTTCGTTAACTTTCCTAACTCTTTTCATGCACGTACGACGATTTTCAAGCCTCCTTATATCACCTTCCTTCAGAACACAGTTCAGTCATGGAATGTTTGGCCGTCTCCGACTCCTACATCCATCCGCTTTTGTATTATGTTTCTGCTTAGTCAATTTTGCATCATCCATCTTTTCTACATGTCCGAACCATCGGACACTCTTTTCCAATCCAATTTCCTTTCTTACAACATTGTTTTCGACGCGATCAGCGAGAGTCACTCCGCAGATTTTGCGCAGCGTCCTCATTTCGACCGCGTTTATCCTACTTTCATGCACACTCTGCCATACTCAAATCTCGCTTCCATAAGTTTTACATCCTCTATTTTTATCAGATAACAATTAAATTTGCAGTATTTGTGTCGTCTAATGTGTGTATGTGTTGTCGATGACTAAATGGTTCCCAATATATGAAAATCGGTAGTTAATGTAAGTATGGCATGAAGAAACAAAAATGTATCTAGTAGTCATGTAGAACTGTGAGATTCAGCAAACTAAGATTTGTACGATTTTTTTTTTATGGGATAGGAGGACAAACGGGCAGGCGTGTCACCTGATGGTAAGCAACCGACGCCACCCATGGACACCAGCAACACATATAGTGTTACTGTTGCGTTGCCGACCTTTAAGGGATAGCTTAAAGGAAAGGATGGGGAAAGGGGGGTGGGCCTCCGGGTACCTCTCTCACCGAACGAAACGCGGCATGAACCACTTTACGTCGGTCTTCTGAGAGGTCGTGGTATTTCACCGGTCGAGCCGGCCCATTCATGCAGCGAACTGCTTGGCTCTACCACTGTTAACTGACTTGAACGTTGATTGACTGGAAGGCCGGGTTTTGGAAGAATACTTACATAACGAGCTGAAATGCAGAAGCATCTCGTCCGTGTTGAGGTCCTGTGAGATGACGTCGTCAGCGTAAACAGCAATGATCGCGAGACACAAGAACAGATGGAAATAATCCGTCTGATAGTTCGACCAGCAGGCCTCCCACATACGAAGTGCTACCGCCTCAGTGAATTCGCGCTTGAAACATCTGAAATGCGTTCCAAATTCAAATTATACTGCCTACTCTCTTATTTAATTTCACGCCAAGTCTCTAGCGAAGTTGCCAGGGATGAGACCGCCATAAGGCAGGATTCTTACACACATGGCAGTGGTAGAGCTAAGCAGTTCGCTGAATGAATGAGCCGGCTCGACAGGTGAAATACCACGACCTCTCAGAAGATCGACGTAAAGCGGCTCATGCCGCATTTCGTTCGGTGAGAGAGGTACCCGGAGGCCCATCGACTAACTTAAAGGCAACGCAACGGTAATACTATATGTGTTGCTGTGGTCCATGGGCGGTGTTGGTTACTTCACCATCATGTGATCATCACTCGCTTCATAATATCAGAACTCTTGTCATACACGTTCGTCGGTTTTTAAGGCTCCCGAAATCAGCGTCGTGGCCGTTCTCAACGTCTATATACCTCCGCTTTTGCACAGTACATCTGCTTAGTCAATCGTGCATCATCCATTCTTTCTACATGCCCGAAATATCGGAGCATGCCTTTTCTTAATTTTAGACCGACACTACATTTCAATCCAACTTCCTTCATTACAACCTTGTTTTCGACGCGGTCAGAGAGTGTCACTGCGCAGATTTTGCGCAGTGCCCTCATTTCTACTCTCATGCACACTCAGCCATACCCTATTCTCCCTTCCATAAGTAATGGAGTGTCCACTTACAATAGGATCCAACGGTGGCAAAACAGTAATTCCATTGCGTCGACATGTTTCTCTAAATGCTTGTAAAAATGCGGCAACATTATTCTTATTAACTCTCTGAGGTAACTCTGCAATTAAAAAAAACCTTAGTACTTGTGCTTATCACAACTTGTAATGAGATCAATGACGACAGCAGTGACTGACGTCATAGTTTCTAATCACAGCGTATCTATACATACAAATAAAATTTAAATGTCTCGGTGGTCCAGTGGTTGAGCACCCGCTCCTAAATCTATAGGTCGGGGTTTCGAATCCTCACACCAATGACATCTCGAAGTTCTTTTCGGAAGTTATGTGTGAAAATATCGATGGAATCATCCCAAATGGAATAGGTTCGCCAACTATTACATTTGGGATGACAATATAACGGCAAGACGAGGCTTAACAGCCGCTGCCTACACCTTCGGGTAACAAAAAGCGTAGCTAGCCAGCCAAATGAATACTTACAAGATTATTATCCATGTCGTTGTCAGTGGGGGTGCAAACAAATATGGCTCTCTGCATCAAACCCACGAAGCACCAGAACGCTTCGGCTTCGCATTTGATTTCACACAGCACTGGCGCTAATAAGTCACTCATCCCTTGTGTATAGCTGCAAACAAAATTTATAGAACAGTGGTAGAGTCACGCAGTTCGCTGCATGAATGTGCCGGCTCGACCGGTGAAATACCACGACCTCTCAAAATATCAAGTGGCTTTGCCGCGTTTGGCTCGGTGAAAGAGGTCTCATCCTCTTCCCGACCCCGTCCATATCCTATTGTAAAGGCCGGCAACGCAACTGCAACACTAGAAACCCGGTCCAAAGTTTCGGGTATTGAATCTGTGAACAACTGACTACGCCCTTTCGATCACAGATACATACATAACTTCACGCCAAATTCCTTGCAGGGTACGCAGAGAGAACGGAGCGCCACAAGGCACATTTCTTACACGCCTCACTCGCTTCGTTGATTTACATAACTCTATTCATGCACGCGCGTCGATTTTTAAGGCTTCTAACATCACCTTCCTCCAGAACACGTTCTATTTGGTCATGGAATGTGTATCTTGGACGTCCTCGACTCTTACATCCTTGCGCTTTTGCATTGTATATTGATCACAGATAAATCCTAGTAAACGTAAATAATTACATTAAATTTACACTCACCCCAAAACAGGATTATAAACTGCATAATTCAATAATATATTCTTCATCACCTCAATATTGCGATTATTCTCGCCGGAGAAGAATGGGTTCCCTCTGTCAGTTCTCACAACATCTTTCTCAATCACGCACTGAACTGATTTCCAAAACACTGCATGCTCCTCTGGGCTCATTTCGAATCTTCTTCTTTTTATTTCTTCATATTCTCTACTCCTAATTTGCAGCAATATTTCTCTTTCATCATAAGTAGAATTGTAAGGATAGCAATGTAACAGAAATGGCCATACTTCTCTCCTAAGTTCTTTATCCAAACCACCAAAGAAAATGCACTTTCTCAAGAACAGATCGTCCTCAATCAATCCTTTTCCATTCATTATTTTACCGTAAAATAGTTCTGGTGTTATTTTTGGTGCTTTCCCTTCTTCTGGATGTTGTTCTGACTTCTGGACCTCGGGACGGCACACCATGAAGTGGCGATATGGTAGGTTTGGCTCCTCAGAACCTGTTGCAATATGACCTAGTACCATTATGAAGTAACATTTAGAGTTAGGTAACTGTTGTCGAAAAACTTGTAACAAATAGCTAAACTTATTCTGTGTTTTATTTAATTGGATGGAAAAATAGCAATATTTTTATAAATGGAGGCGAAAAAGAATCCGAAACATCAGGATAATTATCATCATGAGCCTTTTTATGTCCATTGTTGGACATAGGCCTCCGCCATAGAACGCCACAGCTTACGGTCCTGTGCGTTCCGCATCCAGTGGCTCCCAGCAATCTTGACCGGGTCGTCGGTCGGGGACGTTCTACTCCACGTCGACCAGATAATATATAAACGATGATGTAGAATAATTATATTCTTAAATAATTAAAAGAAATAACATCCATGACTGGATCTTTAACTAGGTCTTAAAACTAAGTATAGTTTATCTAAGTTAACTATAAGTACTAAATACCTGGTGTTAGCTTTATGTTGTGAAGCAACGCGTGCCATCTATGCAGAACCTGGGCCAGGTGATCCAGGCCTCCGTAATGAAAATGTAATATTTTATACTGGGACTCCCTGGAAGCGATCACCAGATGGCCACGTGTGCAGTTATCATGGTCGAAGAACAGCCGCAATGAACGCATTTGACTGAGATCCACCGAAAACCTAGTAAAAAATAGATCATCATTCATTCATTTCAATATATTAATTTAAGGTCCGACCGAAACTGGTTTTCCGGCCGAAACCGAAACCGAATGTTCGGCCGTCACTTCAGTTTCGGCCAAAATCGAAACCGAAACTCACGTGTTCAAGTTTAAAATTCCATAAAATACTAAAATTTCATCCATTTTCCCCATTATTTTGCATTAATTAGAGCAAAAAATGAAAAACAATGAGTTTATGTATTAATTTTGTTTCAATCAACAACATAACTTCACGCCTTTTTCTATACTAAGGTGTAGGCAGAGGCTGTTAAGCATTTCCTCGCCGAATCGTTACACCCCTAAAGAAATAGGTAAAAGATGGAATAGATAAAAACCAATATTCAAACAAAGGGTCGAAAGTGTTTGCTCAGCAGTTTGGAAGGTCCCATCTGACGAAGCTGAAAACTGCGGATGGACGTGTCGTCACCTCTAAGCCCAAGATTCTCTCAGAGATCGAATCTTTTTGTGGGGTCCTTTAATCCACACGGATAACCAAGCCAGTCGTGCAGTGCGATGATGACCACAGAGACCCACAAAATCCGACGGAACTCCTATCCTCAAGGAATTAGCAGGTCTTTTTCAGGTCACACACCAGGGTTTGCACCCTGGTGTATGACGGAATTGACCACAGCCACCACACACCACATGCTTGAAGCAGGAGTGCGCTGGTGCGCAACAAGAACAGCACCAGCGCACTCCTGCTTCAAGCATGTGGTGTGGTAGATATGGATCTACAAGTTGTTCTTGAGGGTCGTCACGAATCGCCTCCCGAAGGTTTCGTACCGTGGACCACATCCATACTGTTCGGCAGATTGTACAGAAGACCGAAGAGTATTATCAGCCGCTGTGTATGGCATTCGTGGATTACGAAAAAGACTTTGACTCCATCGAAACTTGGGCAGTTCTGGATGCCGTGCAGCGATGTGGGATTGACTGGCGTTATGTCGAATTATTGATATCGACGAGCCTCGTGGCGCATTGGTAAAAAACTACCGGCTGCAGCAACGAGGTCGGAGGTTCGATTCCCACCCGAGCACAAATATTTGTGACAAATATGAATATTTGTGTGGCGTCTGGGTGTTTTTCTATGTATTATAAGTATGTATTTACAAAAGAAAAATATATATGTATTATTATCCGTTGTCTAGTATCCATGACACAAGCATTTAGTTGCTTAGCTTGGAACTAGAGGGCGCTGTGTGATTTGTGTCCAAGATATTATTATTATTATTGAGATGCTTTTATGACACCGCCATGATGGCTGTCCAGATACAGGACCAGGTGACGAACTCTATCGAGCTGAATCGAGGTTTAAGACAGGGAGTTGTCATATCTCCCAAACTCTTTACCAACGCCCTGAAGGACATCTTCAAGACACTGGATTACACTAGATTGAACTGGTTAGGGTATCAACGTGAACTGTGAGTAGGTACACCTCGCATCTTCGATTTGCCGACGACATCTTTTTAATAGCAGTCGCTGGAACAGTTAAGCGGAATGCTGCGCAGCCTAGACGAATTCTTCGACGTGTCGGTTTGAGCATGAACTTGGACAAGACCAAGGTCATGTTCAATGAACATGTCGTGCCGAAACCGAACTTTCGGTCGGACACTATATATTATAGACATCCAACAACCTATCGTAGAATTCACCCAAACTATAAAAGCGTTATTTTTAGCGTCTTAATTTTAATAAATAATTTAAATTAAGAAAATAAAGAACCTCCTTTCTTGGTAATGGCATGTATTGAGAAGATATAATACGCATGTGGCTAAGCGAATGATAAATTTACAAATATTGTAGGAAATAGGAGCAGAGGAAGAATTAAAAAATGTGGACAGATGATGTGAAAGACACTGAAAGATGTTATGATTAAGAGTACTCCAAACTTGGCATGGAAAGAACCCATAACAGAGGTGTATTGAAAAAGAAGACTTGTGATGACCTCAAGTGATGGGAACAGGGCAGGAAGAAGATGATTTTGACTTTTAACACTTAATCTTTAAAAAAAAGAGGCAGCTACAAGTCCCGCGTTACCTACTCATATTTCTTCGTGTAAGTAACGTACGTATTAGGTAAACAAAATGTATTTCTATCAAATGCTATCGTAATCCTTTGTGCTACTAAATTATCTCTTATTAATCAGCAAGTAATTACTGCCTGTAATAACTCGATGTACACTAGCTATGTATTAAATTCCTTGTCTCCCGCTAAGCTGTAGGTTATCTTTATTAATAAGGACATTTCTCTGGAAGGGCTTTCATAAATGAATGCCATCAAATACTATTTATGATATGACCTTAGTCACTGGAACTGTCTGGAATATTAACGATTTGCTGAATATATACATACTATTTTATCTATATTCCGGTATTGATATTACATTGATTATACATTATTATTTATGTCTCCGTAGTCCAGTGGTCGTGCACCCCACTTCTGAATCCAGAGGTTGCGGGCTGGGATCCTGGCTCACATCAATTACTTTTCGAAAGTTATGTGTGAGATATCGATAACTGAAAACTTTGTGCACGGTATGGCAATAGGTTCGCCATCTGTTCCATGTGGAATGTAAACATAACGGCAAGTGGAGGCTTAACAGCCACTGCCGACACCTTTGGGTAGAAAAAGACGTGAAGTTATGTATGTGTTATTACAGAGAAAGAAACATTTTCGCGTTTATAATCAATAAACTTTTAAAATGATGTATCGATTTTAATAATACATTCTTAATTAGCTTACCATTAGAAAGCTACTCTATTCAGAGGTAACCTAACATATAGAGCACATATATATATACCAATTTTCGTATATGCTATATTGGTTTCGGCCGAGTTTCGGCCGAAAATCGAGTTTCGGTGGAAGTTTCGGTTTCGGCCAAATTTGGCGGAAACTTTTGCCGAAACCGAAACTATTGTAGTACTAATTTTGACTCATGGTTAACTTTGTTGAGAGTGAAATAGTACATACATACCTTCATATCTTTATACCAAGTCTAAGGGGTAGGCAGAAAAAATAGAGCGCCATTAGGCACGATTCTTACACTTCTTTGACTTTCAATCAACATTATCACACATGTTCGCCAGTTTTTAAGACTCCTGGCATCACCTTTCTTAAGGACACGTATAATTTGATCATGGAAAGTATGTCGAGTCCATCATGACTCGATGAGGGCGACCACATACTTTCCATCCTTCCGCTTCTATACTGTACATCTGCTTAGTCAATCTTGCATAAATCACTCTTTCTACGTGTCCAAACCAACGGAGTAGGCACTTCCTTAATTTATACACCTACACTCTCTTCCAATCCTCTTTAAACCTTCCTTCCTTATAACCTTTTTTTTCGACGCGATCAGTGAACCTCATGTCGCAAATTTTGCGCATTTCGACTGCTTTAACATTATTTTCTTGCACCCTCTGCCATGCCCAACTCTCGCTTTCATAAGTATCGCACTGTTAGCGAGCTGGGTTTTGTTGCTCAGATTGTTTGCTCCCAGGTATCCCCCAACGCTCTTTTAACACTGTTGTATAATTTTACTTTCTACATTCAAGGTGTAACAGTAATTTAAGTAATTATTATTATGAGATGAGACGAATGTGGAAAGAAGAGTGGCGTTAGAAAACAGCTGCAGAACAGCATGGAGAGTTGGGCAGATTCCTGGGCGCAAACAATGTTAGCAGAAAAGCCCAGTTAGCTATTTATAATGTGGTACTAACGCCAACTTATGGAAGCGAGAGTTGGGTATGGCAGGGTGTGCATGAAAGTAGGATAAACGCGGTCTGAGGTACTGCGCAAAATCTGAGGAGTGACCCTTGCTGACCGCGTCGAAAACAAGGTTTTAAGGAAGGAATTCGGATTGAAAGAAACTGTCGCTGTAAAAGAAAGAAAGGGCATGCTCCGACAGTTTGGACGTGTAGAAATAATGGATGATGCAATATTGGCTAAGCAGATATACAATGCAAAAGCGGATGGATGTAGGAGTCGGAGACGGCCAAGACCCACGTGCATGAAAAGAGTTATGAAAGTCAACGAAGCGAGTGAGGCGTGTAAGAATCGTGCCTTATGGCGCTCTGTTCTCTCTACCTACCCCGCAAGGGATTTGGCGTGAAGTTATGTATGTATGTGTCTACAATGTAGCAAATAAAAAGTGATAAATCCAAACTTTAGTTATTTATTACTTTTAGTGCGGAACAAAATTCGCCGGGTGAACTAGTATTTTATAAATTGTTGAACATACGAGTATTGTTGTAGGTACTATTTATTGTTTAATATCAAAATAAAAACCATTGCGGTGAAGCAGTATCTTACATAATGTCAAGGACCGTTATTAATGTTTCTAATTAATAATTAAACGACCACCAAGTTATACCTGTGGGTATTGCTTCTGTTTTTTTTTAATAAGAATCAATTATATTTCCAAGTGTGTGACCCGATTTTATTTATCAAAAGCCCTACTTAACTGTAGACAACAAACTAGCTTCATATTTATTTTGTTATGTACACCTATACATACATATATAAATATCTATATTATATACATTATACATAAATATATGTTACGATTATTAACGATAATAAATGCGATAAATATCACGAACTGAGTTTTCTTCACATTATAGAATTATCTTCTTTTTATCTTTAATTAATTATTTATTTATAGATTGCCAAATACCTACTATTGGTGAAAATTCGATCTATTATTTCTTTATTATTTGACTAAAGGGTGGTACGGTATCGCTCGTTAGCCCAAACATTTTATATTTTAGTTGTTTTATGATGTAATTTCATGCCTGTTAATTAGCGAGGATGACCATTAATTTACTAGATTCTAATTTATGTTTAAAGTTTTTGAGAATAAACACGCATAACAGTGAAGCACCTACTTATGGATTTTTGTCATCATTGTCATCATTCTCCTGCCCTTATCTCACTCTTAGTAGAGTCGTCATCCTTTCGAACTATCCATATTGTCAGAAGATATGTCTGGGGATGGATTTGGTTATATGACTGGCCTCTTGCCTGACGTCAACCCTTCTTGGGAATGTTTTAGTTGGTGGTTTATCCCCCACCATTATTTTTATTTTATCGTATTTATTTGAACTATCCCTACATGTCGAATTTATCAGATTTGATTTTGAAAAAATATCGAAACGTCCAGTTAAATAAATAAAAGAAAATTCGAATGAACCCGATAATTCCATAATACAGTTCTTTATTATTATTGTGTTTAGCTTGCTCGCCTGCCCACCTATTCCATGAAAAAAAAACATATTTTTGACCCGATCTGTAGTGTAAACTGCATAATGATTTTATTTTTCGAGAAATGTGTAGAAATTTGTTTTTGTTGTGAGAGTAACATATTTACACTGCCTATATTATTTTGTGTCCACACGGGAACCAGAATTACCAGTTATAGTTTAATTTATAGTCAAGTAAATTAAATTTTCTTAATTTTCAACTAAAAGCGCGAATGTGAATCTTATTAAAAATAAATAAACCAAACATTGTTTTTATAACTATTCTCCAAATGATTTAAATCACCAATAAGAGCAAGTGATGATATAAATTATTTTATTATGTTCTTACACTATATAAAACCCACGTAACAACTACTGACCTTCGACATTTGAGAGGAACTCTCCCCTGCGTGGTCTCCACTGGTGAACTTCGCGCGCTGTCCGCAAATACTAAGTTGTGTTTCAACGCCAAAAATTCCGGTGTACTCATCCAGTTCGGATTACCCTCGTCACAGGAGCTCATCGACATGGACTTAACGAATCTATCTCCAAACAATGAATCAGGAGTCAAGTCAACATTCTCAATATTCGGATTCGCTATTGTAATATTAACAGAAGTCATCGATTGAGACCGTACTTGTTTTTCACATACAAACACTTCATCTCTGGAGTCCTCCTTATCAAAACTATTGAAGTCATTGTCTTTAACAGAATCTATAGACTTGACTGTACGTTTTGAAGTTGAAGTCAATTCTTCTTGTGTTGTCTCATTAGGAGAAAATCTTGTATCAGTTGATTGTACGCTTTGTTTATCAGAGTTAGAATTCAAACTTGTAGTTTCCGATGAATCTGAGAATGCATTCTCATTTTTGGGATCTATCTTTCTAATACTTATACTATTTGGTGTTTTGGGACTAGTTAGATTGACTGTGCATACTAATTCTTCGCTTGGACTTGTCTCGACAGCAGAAGGACATTTCTTTAATGTAGAATTAGGTATCCAGTTCAGAAATAAGGTTGGCCGTTTAGCTGAGTTGTATTGGTCGGTGAACACTTTAGTTGTGACCGTCAAATAGCCAGGATGATGCACTATGTCAAGTTCATGCCTGGCAACGTTCGGTGGATGTACACATATATTATTCTTACAAAACAATATTTCGTTGTCAACATAATCTGGTAGTTCGTCGTCGTTGTTTTCATAATCTGTACCCAGCAAATAGCTGGAGGCGCGTTTCAACAGTTCCGGTAAAGGCATTTCACTATATCAATATATTCACATCTCTTAATATTATCTATATGTTTTATTTTTAACTTTATTTTTTCAATATTGTATTGCGACGCGATGTTGACGCGCGACAACTTCATTCAAGCGATGCCGTGTGGATACTACGCGCATGTATTACTTAAAATTATATACAGATACACCCACACAGTCACGTTGATAAAGGCGTATTGATCGGGGCCAGTGACGTAAAGTGTAGCATTTGGAGGCCCGTGGCAAATTAAAGCAAAAGGAAACCAACATGTAAAAAGCTCAATGTTTACATTTTCTTGACTGACTACTGAAAAAGAGGTTGTATAGTCGATTGCAAGCGAGTTTAAAGTCCTATGACTCAGTCGAAAAGTACTGATCTGGTGTTCTTGTTTACAGGAAGTTATTTATTGGGGTAAGATTTCTATTTGAAATTCGAGGTTTCACATGACCAGAAGGCTGGATTGATTCTTGTGCGGATAATAAGTATTGCCATTAAACGTGGTAATGCTGCCAGTTTTCTGGGCACGTTACCCGATGACCACCGTTGAGCACCGTTGGTGCTGGGGAATTCTTAGATGTGTGCTACAGTATCAAATTATAATTTTTATATAGAACTCTTAATATATAAAAGGATATGTAGATTTTATTTTAACTGTGTCAGTTCTCGCCAGTCTCTTCAGTTTTGGTGGCGCAGTGGTTAGCACCCCGCTTCTGATTCAAGAAGTAGTGGGTTCAAATCCTGGCACACACCAATAACTTTTAAAAAAATTTTGGAAGTTACGTGTGATAAATATCGATGACTGACAACTTTGTGCCCGGTATGGCACTATTGCCATACCGGGCACAAAGTTACGCCTTCAGGTAGAAAAAGGCGTGAAGTTATGTTATGTTATGTGTTAGTTCTCTCGTTTCGTTCTTTAGTTCACAATTTGAATTAACTGAAGATAATTTTTAAAAGAAATACATATCAAGATTTAGTCAAGTCATATATAGCAAAAAAGGAAATCCTGGACAATTAACAATATTTCCAAGTTAAACGCCTGAAATAAATTAATAGCAACATATATGTATCTGACTCATATTATAACGACTAATGGCGTTTAAGCATTGCTGCCATTCCCGAAAGAGACTAACTTTGATTTATGAATATTTAGTGTTTTTTATATGAATTTGATAATAATAAACAGTTCTTCATGGAAGAACCATTTATTATTAGATGTTTCCTGTGATATTATTATTATCACTAGAGTTAAATAAAGTGTTTATACCTGTCTCGGTGGCCCAGTGGTCAAGCACACGGCTTCTGATCCAGAAGTCCAGGTTCGATTCCTGACACTGGCTCACACCAATGACTTTTCGAAATTGTTTTTGGAAGTTATGTGTGATAAATATCGATGATTGAAAACTTTGTGCCCGGTGTGGCAATAGGTTCGCCACCTATTCCATTTGGGACGTAAACATAACGGCGAGACGAGGCTTAACAGCCGCTGCACACATTCGGGTAACAAAAGGCGTGAAGTTATGTTTTTTTATGTTTATATAAATGTCCTCGCCTGTTCAACCGATCTATAACTTGGAGTTCGATGTTGATTCTTTCAGATGATAGTTATTGTATCAATTTAGATGTAAATACTAGTAATAAGAGACTTATCTCTTATTACTAGTATTTACTTTATTATTTGACCACTTATGATCCTCTTAAGGATCATAAGTGGTCAAATAATAAAGTTGAATCAGTCTGTGGTATCCATAGTTTACTGTGTATTTAATAAAATTATAAAATAACGTTTCCTCATCCATCTCGTACCTAACGTAGAATGGAACGTACTAATTTACCGAAATATTTCGCAAGATGGCGTTTCCGTTGCATAATTTACCGACGCATGCGCCACACTTTACAATCAGCTGTCAGAAAGAACATAATCACGTAAAAACAAAATTATTTGTGTCTTCTGATAATTCCCGTCAATATGGCGGGGCAAAATCCAGGTTCGCCGACTGACTTTCAATACTTTTACGAAGATGAAGTGTATAAAATCAACAACCGTGGCCAAGTGGTGTTTGGTCTGGTGCTTGAGAACTATGAAGCCAACTCTAGTGACCAAGAGAGTGACATGGAAACGCCGATACAAAAAGGCGAAATTCGTGTTGTCTGGCATCCGTCCGGAACTGAGAGGGTCATATCCGAGAAATCTGTAAGTAAATACCTCATAAACAAAAATTTATTGTCACAGTGTTTGCATACGATTTGATTTCTAAAAATATTTAAAAAAATACGATTATTACTTATTATCAAAACACAATTTCTTTGGAATAATACAGCATCCTTGAGACGTGAAAGAAATCATTTTGAAATGTTTATGTACCCACATTATTTTCTTATTATAAGGATACAAAAAAAAAACAACAATAAACTATGTTTGATGTTAATTATTATGTTTCTTGTTAATTATTTAGTTTATTATTTTTAATCTGTTATATATAAGACGTTAAGATTTCTACAATTTTGAATGTGTTGGATTGGATTTTACTACAAATTGTATAATTGTAAATTGGATTGCTACTAGAAGTATGACAAGAACCTTTAATTCCTGTTTAAAGGACAAAAAAAGCTCTATTCAAGTTAATATCTGTCTCCACAGTAACAAGATTTCAATTAGATTTCTAGAACATAAAATATGAGTGTCTAACAAGAATTATTTTTCTTTTAGGTTGGTTTAGCTGATCGTTCATTGATGCCAGGTGATGTGGTCCGTCGTCTTATAGCAGGCAAAGACACACAAAGAGGCTACTGTAGAGATATAATAATGACTGCAGCATTACAAATCGTGGGAACAAAACATGTAATACCAAGTGTTGCCAGTGAAAGGCTTCAACCATTAGAAGAGTTCACTCCAGATTTAGCAGTGTGCCTTGATTCTTGGGTGGGAACATCTAAGGTAAGGAAACAAAAACATCAAAGCTCTTAATAAAAAAGTATTTAATATACAACTTCATACCAAGCATTTCCATATACAGTCGACTCTTGTTAATTCAAACCTGCGATAATTCAAACCTCTCGATAATTCAAAGATATCACGAGTTCCCTACAAAATCTCTTTATATTTCGAACTAAATCAATACATTTTTAACTCTTGGTAATTCGTACGAAAATATCATTGCTATATAACAAAACGGCGCGTTAATTCGAACTTATCGGCGTCCAACACTCGACAATTCGAAGTTGCAGAGAGAAAGATTGTAAGTATGTACATACATTTTGCGACAAGATCAAACTTGTATTAACTTGTTTGTTAAGTGAGCCTTTGTTTAGGCTATGATTACAGTGTTTGACTAATGGTACTGTTACACATGCTTTTTATTAGTACGAAAGCATGCTATTACCAAGCAAGTGTTCAATAGTAGCATGTGTGTTGATACATTGCTAATAATGAGCATGTTAATGTCAAAATCGACAGCCATGCTAATATCGACCATGTATATGCTAATTCAAGAAGTAGTGGGTTCAAATCCTGACACTGGCATATACCAATGACTTTTCGAAATTCTTTTCGGAAGTTATGGTATTTTCGGAAGGTAAACCAGTATTACAGAATTCTTTCAAAATAATAATTAATTAACATTATGAATACGTAAGTGTATGTACACGAATGTACCTCTAAAGTTCTGTCATTGTTATAGAATAGCAGTTAATAAATAAGAATTGATCAACACTTAATAATTCGAAGTTTTCTTTAATTTCTCTCACAAATTTCGAACTATTTAATATTTCGAACACTCGATAATTCGTAATATTTTAAGAGTCCCTCGAGTTTCGAATTAACGAGAGTCGACTGTATGTAGATAAGAATGGAAGAAAGGAATGGATAGCCATGATACTCTTCTGTGATGTATTTCTGTGCCAAAATTCTTTATTCTTATAACTGATGTTATTGATGGTGTAAATGCAATTAAATTAAATATTGAAGCTGGCTCTTTTTTGACATTGGAGCTCTAGAACATGGCCTACTTTTTTAAAAATCTACTATGATCTTAATCTGAATTGTGCCTTATGGCGCTCCATTCTCTCTGCCTACCCCGCAAGGGATTTGGGGTGAAGTTATGTATGATCTTAAGTATACCAGTGTTATGTTATGTATACAGTGATAGTTTTTGTGCTATCCTATTTTTTTTTTAATTTTAAATGCAAACTCATGTGGGACTCATTATCCTACTTATATAATGTAACTTTTGAGCTTGGTCTTCTCAATGGCAGTCACTGTCTTTGGAGAGATAAAACTCAAAAGTTTGAGTGGGGCAGAAAAATATTTTATGTCTCCCAAGGAAAATCTCCATGACCTAGAATCATAATGAAACTAATAAAGAACCTTTATCAAAAAACCATTTTTAAATGTATTTCATAAGTCCTCTCAGATACTTCAACTAAGTTAAGTATTAACATGTAAATTTGAGGAAGCAATAAGACAAGGATGCACATTTACCCAATTTTTAGTGTTAAGGCTATCATGAGAGGTACCACGCAGCTCATGTACCAAATCCATATCAATTACGTGAATTATAACTGCTAAATCATTACATAGTATAAAATAAATACGCTTTCCGCTGTCTGTCCTCCGTGTTTGGATGTTCGAAACTACGCAACGGATTTTGATGCGGTTTTATTTTTATAATTAATGAGGATGTCGACGGGGTGGTTTGTATTTGTGTGTAGTGTAGTGAAGAAAAACTGTTAATTTTCGAAATTTAGCACTTCAATTGTAAACACTGTAAAAATATTTTTGATGCAGAACCAAGTTCGCCGGGTCAGCTAGTGGAGAATACATATATTTTAAAAAGGGTTGGCATCGGGAGTATAGCTTAACATAGTTACAATCAATTGGCCAATATAATTGAGTGCAACCATCCATAAGTTGTAAAAAATTGTATTAACTAATCAGCACATTTATCTTTGGGCAGTTAAAAAAAATCTGCTTTCAGTGTTGCTCTAGATTCTGTGCCAAGACATACAATGTACAAAAAAATAATATAAAATTGAATTTCATAAGTCATGCAAGTATGAACATGGTAACTGTAAAACAGCGAAAGTCTGCCAAACGCCGCGTTAACACGCTGGCCAAGTTCTGGCTACTATCGCATTGATCCACAATTGAACAGCAACGGAAACATAACTATCTTTTCTACTTGAAGTTGTAGGCAGCGGCTGTTAAGCCTCATCTCGCCGTTATGTTTACGTCCCAAATGGTGGCGAACCTATTGTCATAACGGGCACAAAGTTTTCAGTCACCGATATTTATCACTCATAACTTTCGAAATTAATTTCGAAAAGTCATTGGTGTGAGCCAGGATTCGAACTCACGACTTGTTGATTCAGAAGCGGGGTGCTCGACCACTGGACCACCGAGACCTTACACTATTATAATAATATCAATATCGCTACTAAAAACAAAGCAGTAGGCTCGTACATAAAAGGTGTACCAAAATACTCGACCATCACAGTTAAAACGCAACCAAATTGAAATCAATGTTCAGTCCTTTCCAATTCATTTATGCTAGTTGTACCTTCACACCTCTAATAATCGAAGGCCTAGGCGTCGGCAATTATGCCGCGACACTACGGATTAATTTTCGTTTAATAGGCGGCGGTAGCTACTTTTCATGTGCGCATAACTTTGTTCCACATCAATATTCACATACATACGTAACTTCACGCCAAGCAGCTATAGGCAGAGACAATAGAGCGCCATAAGGCACGATTCTTACAAACTTCACTCGCTTCTGTGACTTTCATAACTCTTGATAAGCACGCGCGTCGGTGTTTAAGGATCCTAACCTATCCTAACCTTCCTCAGGGAGTCTTTCAATTTGGTCATGAAGGTGTGTCGTGGCCGTTCCGCGTTTCCTACGTCCTACCGCTTTGGCATTGTATATCTGCTTAGTCAATCTTGCATCATCCATTCTTTCTACATGCCCGAACGTCCAGAGCGTGACCTTCCATACATTTACACCTACACTCTTTCAATCCCACATCCTTCCTTACAACCTTGTTTTCGACGCGGTCAGCGAGGTTACTACGCAAATTTTGCGCAGTGACCTCATTTCCACCGCGTTTATCCTACTTTCATGCACACTCTGCTATACCTTACTCTTTTTTCCATAAGTTATCGCTGGGTTCAGTAGCGCAATGTAAATATTAATTAGCAATCTATGTTTTTCTGCTTAGATTTCTTGCGCCCGGGGTCTGCCCAACAATATTCACAAGGAAAAAAATAACTTACATGATATATTAATTTATACATACATATCGTCGGGGATAGTGCAAATCCGCGGAACTAGCATTAGAAAATTCCGCGTATGTGACAATTGTAGCCAATTAAAGTTTAGGCGGGCAAATCTCGCAAAATCTTGATAGGCAGTCCGCCTTGACACGAGTTCATTTCGACCAATCTGAAGCCAATCAAAATGAGCTTGTTCATTGAACTAATAAAGTTATTAAGTTATAACCTTTTTCTGTAAAACTGGACGATTGCAGATACGCGGTCTTTACGTATGGTAGATTCGCGAATTTACACTATCCCCGACGATATCCCATCCCACTTTTTGCGGATCACTAAACGCGTGTAGGTTAGGTAAGTCAGTACAGAAAATACCTTCGATTAATATCCGAGAAATCGGAACCGATTTCGACCTTACTTTTATTTTCATACATACATAACTTCACGCCAAATCCCTTGCGGGGTAGGCAGGTATTTTCATGTAGTCAATATTATAAAAAGTTAGGGTTCTACTCGAAAAAGTAAAACCCAGAAATGGTTATTATTATTTTTTATAGTTATGAGTAGCGCGCTGGTAGGCATCTGGAGCAGATAGCCGTATGCTTGGTATCTTACCATGCGAACGATGTCGCGGGCAACAGTTAGTTATGAATAATAGTGTAAATTAACTAATAGGTATATAATTGAGTTGTTTTATCAAACTCTTCTAATCACAAATCTTTTTGGTCTGTTACTCTATATGTATTTCTGTAGCGTAAAGCGTTCTAAAGCGTTTTTATTTTCGGAAAATGTTAAAGTATGTATTTTGTAATTATAAAGTAAGCGTACATTTAATTTTAATATATATATATTATATATTATAATATTTTGGACACAATACACACAGCGCCCTCTAGTTCCAAGCTAAGCAACTAAATGCTTGTGTTATGGATACTAGATAACGGATATTAATACATATATACTTTTCTTTTGTAAATACATACTTATAATACATACTTATAATACAGAGAAAAACATCCAGACACCGCACAAATATTCATGTTTGTCACAAATATTTGTGCTCGGGTGGGAATCGAACCCCCGACCTCATTGCTGCAACCGGTAGTTTTAGCAATGCGCCACGAGGCCCGTCTTTTAATTTTAATTAAGTCTACACTCATCTTAAAGGGCAGCAACGCAGATGTGACACCCTTGGTGTTGCAGATGTCCGTGGGTGGCGGTAAATGCTTGCCATCAGGTCGATTGCCCCCCTTATTTACCCCATAAAATAAAGCATAATAAAATAATTTTAATAGTCGTCTCGCTGGTCCGCAAGTCGAACAATATCGCTTCTGAATCAAGAAGTCGTGGGATTGATCCTAGCTCCCAACAATGGCTTCCTCAGAATTATTTTCGGAAGTTAATAAAAAGTCTCGGTGGTCCAGCGGTCGAGCACATGGCTTCAGAATCTAGAGGTCGCGGGTTCGAATCCTGGCTCACACCAATGAGTTTTCGAAAGTTTTGTGTGATAAATATCGACGACTGACGACAGCATTGTGCCCGGTGTATGGCAATAAGTTTCGTCACCTTTTTCATTTGGGAGTCTAGGCATAAATAAAAAATGGCGTCATTTTCTAGAATATTTTAAAATTCTATTGCCATGAAATTTGTTATGTTTGGATGATAATTTAAAAACATTTTACTTGCAGGCCGTGCACAGTAAGCTGCGTTTGGTGTCCGCTGATGGCTCCCGGCTGGAATATCCAGATCTAGATAACTGCCCTCTAGAAGATTACTCTATGCGTCGTCGAACTTACACACCCTACTCATCATCAGAATTCTATCCGGGACAAGTGGTGTCCGGTCGGCTCGGGTCTTTGGATAATGCCAACTGGTTGCAGGTCACCAAGGAGATGAAGGCAGCTAGAAAACACAAGATGCACGACCATAAGGTATGTATTTTGATCAGTTTTCTCAAACAAAGTTCTGTTAAATAATATAAACCTTTTTTGCAACCATAGACTTACTAAGTTTACATAAAATGGATAATATGTTTCCCATAGCGATTTTCATTAATGATTATTTAATTTTGTGAATAGTATCTTTACCCGACGACGCCCTAAAGATGGTTATCAAAATATGTAGGTAAACTAAGCGTAAAACGTATGATATTCTCTGCCAGTTCACCGTGGAGGCTGTAGTAACCGAGAGTGTCAGTGTCCACTGGCAGTGTCGGGCGCTTTGCACGCATCCGAGTGACGTCACCGCACCGCAACAACCCAAGTTCCTCGTCGAAGGTATACAATATACATGCATTTTTATACTATAGGTTACTATACATTTTTTGGTATTAGATATTAATGATAAAAAAATACAAATTTTGTTTGGTATAAAGCGTTAATCGCAGGAATTCATTCAATTCGATATTCGTTATTGTACAGAATAGAATATAATACATAATAATACAGCGCGTGCATGAAAAGAGTTATGAAAGTCAACGAAGCGAGTGAGGCGTGTAAAAATCGTGCCCTATGGCGCTCTGTTCTCTCTGCCTACCCCGCAAGGGATTTGGCGTGAAGTTATGTATGTATGTTATTGTACAGCAAAAACCAAAATATTACATATAGATAACGAAAAAATACTGCCCAAACGACGGTTTTATCGCTATCTGCCATTTCTTCCAGACAACCTTTAAGAATGTTATTAGTCATTGGTGTTAAAATTACTGATGGGCCATTCCATTCCAGTATCGCGGGCGCAACATTTAGACGCCTGTTTTATTTTAATATAACTAAATAAAAAAAAATTGAAAGAAATTAGTTTTTTGTTTTTTTTTTTATGGGAAAGGAGGGCAAACGAGCAGGCTTGTCACCTGATGGTAAGCAACCAACGCCGCCCATGGACACCAGCAACACATATAGTGTTACTGTTGCGTTGCCGACCTATAAGGGATAGGGGATAGGATAGGACGGCGAAGGGGGGTGGGCCTCCGGGTACCTCTCTCACCGAACGAAACGCGGCATGAGGCGCTTTACGTCGGTCTTCTGAGAGGTCGTGGTATTTCACCGGTCGAACCGGCCCATTCATGCAGCGAACTGCTTGGCTCTATCACTGTGGAAATTAAAGGACTAGACAATAAGAAATATAATGTCTTTAAAGGACTACATTTGTATGTGTTTACTTAACATTAATCAATAACAAAATTAAAATCACATTTTCATAGTCAGGAGAAAGGTTCAAAGTGGCATAGCGGGTGCAACCAATTTGGCCCAATCCTCCAGATTACAAACAAAAAATACATAACTTTGTTAATTCTTAGACGTTTAATTTGTGGTACTTTAATATTCAGAAATGTAATGAAGCAACAAAGAATATAAAATAAAGACTCTAAACAAAAAAAAAAAATATATTTTTTTTAACTTTCGCGGGTGCAACATCAATGATTTTACAGATTATACTAATTCTTCGGATGGTAATATTTTCAAACGAGCAAAAATAAAATATGACGTAAAATGAAATAAAAATATAAATAGTACTAACTTTTATGTACTACATACATACATACATACATAGGTTAGGTTAGCCTATTTATCGATATAGCCTTCCGGCCGAAACCAAGAATTATTGATTATAATCAATCCCAATCCAAATTGTGCTATCTAAGATCAATATTTCAATCCATTTCTACTAATAAGCGCGCCAATAATCAATCTATGGATTGATTTTGTTTGGGGAATCGATCGACAGATACACAATGATCTTAGATTGGCTTCAATCTTAGATTGGAGATTGATTATTAATTTCGGCCGTTCGGCGATAAAGATCGATCTCATTGCAGCGATCTGTAGTAGCGGACTACCCGCTCTTTTAGTAGTAAAGGTATAAAATATGCAAGTTCAAAGTTCGCATCTAGTTTGCAATGTATGTACCTCTAATGATCCAAAAAGGAAAAGCAAGACCAAAAAAAAATTATCAGTCATTTTGAATACCGCAGACACAAAATGACAGACAGACAGACCGTTAAAAGTTACACACCAAGTTCGATTAGATCCCTGAATATTATCTTAATCTAACATATCATTATGAGATCGGGTCGTGCTCACAACAGTAGCTGCCTAGACTTTCGGGTATAAAAAGGCGTGCAGTTATTATGAAATTTATTATTAACCCGCAGGTGAAGATTTGAAAAATTTAAAACTGCTGAACGTATTCGAACCATGTACACTGCAAGTGGGCGATAGAAATTTCCTGACCATCAAATCCGAGGACACTTTTGTTAGCAAGAAACAATGGAGGAAGCAACAAAGTGAGTTGGGACAATATATGATACCTGCATTTTTTTTCCATGGTCATCTTCCTGCCCTGTTCTCATTATTTGGGGTCGGCCGCTACAGGCTTTTCTGCTCCACACTTCCCAATCATTCGCATCTTCCACACTGACCTTCCACCTTTCTTAATCATGTCGTCTTTCACACAACCCATCCATGTTTTCTTAGAGTTTTTATGGAATTGGGAGGCAAACGAGCAGGCGTGTCACCTGATGGTGAGCAACAATCGCCGCCCATGGACACCTGAACACAAATAGTCTTACAGGTTGCTTCCCGGCCCTCACAATGGGATATGGAAAGAGTCGAAACTAGGATGGGAAAGGGGTCAGGGGAAGGGATTGTTTTATATTGATATTCTGAGAAGTCGTGGTATTTCACCGGTCGAGCCGACCCATTCATGCAGCGAACTGCGTGGCTCTACCGCTGTTAAAAACACAAAACACTTACCTATCATTCGCATTTTTTCATGTTCTCTTAGGTCTTCATCTTCCCTTATTTCCTTCCCCATTCAGGTTTATCATTCTTCTCGTAACATGTGTGTCACCCCTCTTCATTACATGCCCAGATTTCCTCTTATCCACCCAGTTATTGGCGCAATTTTCAATCTTTTTTTCCATGTTGGCTTATATTACTTGTGTTCAGACTTAAAAATAAGGAATATTTTTTTTTATAACACTGTTTATTTTTAGTATTATTATGGAATATTAAAAAATAATTCAGTTGATGTATTTTTTCCTGTTTCATCATCATTAGCATAATCGTCGATGCGAACTCCTTGCGGGGTAGGCAGAAGGAACTGAGTGCCATAATCCACTCAATGCTCTTTAATATTTGTCTTTCAGGCAAACTGTATAGAAATTTCCGCAAACAGACGCGTCCGGTGAAAAAATCTGCCAAGTCCAATGTGAACCCAGCCGAGTACATGCCGTCGAGACCCAAAAAACGAACCTCGTCGCAGAGGAAACACAAATGCAGTGATGTGAGTACATTATGACTCTGCTTATGGGATGAGGGGTCAAACGAGCAGGCGTGTCATCTGATGGTAAGTAACTAATGCCGCCCGTGGACACTTGCAACAGACAGTGGGACAGTTGCGTCGCGTTGAAAGGATCGGAAGTGGAAAGGGAGGCATCTTTGGATACCTCTCTCAACGAGCGAATCGCGGCACGTGCCACTTTACGCCGATATTCTGAGAGGTCGAGCCTTCCCATTTGTGCAAGGAATTGAGTGACTGAATCACTATTACACATTTTAATAGTATCTGGTTATTTTTAATTTTTATAATACTGCTGACCCAGCAGTTGTTTTTCCGTAACAATAAAAATCTGACCATAACTATCAGACATATAAAAATAGGGGTCAAAGTTTAGGGGGTTTTTAACATACAAAAATACATACAATTTTTGTTTACTGTATCATGAAAAAATACTAACAAAAATATTGTTTACAAAATAAGAAGGGAAGAGGAGTCATCACTTTAAGGAGGGATGAAAAATTAAATATTGTCCAATTCGCAGACCTTATCGATAGGCACGCAAATTCAAATTCAAATATTTTATTTTGCGTATAAGGGTACAGTAATAGATTAGATTTAGCAAAATTCCACGAAGATGGGTTGAGCCATTTCGGAGGAATATCACAAACAAAATACGAGAATTGTATATATATTAGATCTTAGAGGTTTAGTATTCAATAGAAGTTACCTAATTTTTAATTCAACCAATATAAAAAACCAGGTCGATATGGAACTAGATGAAAGAACAAAGGAGAATATAGACCGGCTCGTGGACGAAGCCTTGATCAGAGTGGGCGCCAAGTGTCCCAGCATCAAGATAGACTCCATTGGTGACGTCTCTTTCTTGCCTGTTGGGAGCAGCCAGGAGGACACTGCCACTGAGGAGAAGAATGACTCTGGAATAAGGTGAGATTTTTATTATATGCATTAAATATTGATGGTATACCAGTGACCAGGTGACAAGAGAGTGAATGATGCTGGTAAGGCCGCTTTGTGGGCCTATTCAAGAAGTGGAGGCACAGGCAAGTGCGTACCCATTTCGGAGAGCTTGAAAGGATAAAGTGTGAGAAATTTGAAGATGAAAGTGTACGGAGTATGTATGTAGGCCTAGTCAGCAAAAGACTCAATGACACGAGTCTTTCTGACTTAGGTGTTGAAGAATGCTGGGATATCACCTTCCTTGTCTGCTTAGTCAATCTTGCATTATCCATTCCTTCTACATGTCCGAACCTTCGGAGCCTGCACTTTCATACTTTTATTACTCGCGCGCGATAACTTGAGACAGACTACCCTCCTGCTACCCCTCCAACTTCCCCTCAAGCTCCCGTGTTGTACTGTAGGAAAAACCATTTTGTTAACATCTTAGTCTCATACTGGATTACGAAAAATATATTTAAATATTTTTGGTTTTAAAATATTTCTGACTCAGTTCGCACGCAGTGGAAGTTTGTTAAGATATTTTTTGTGTAAAGTACAACAATGCGTCTATGACGTCACCACCCCCAGGTCTCAACTTATTGCACCCGAATCATAAATAAATGAAAATGACAATGAATAAAACATTTTGGTTTATTAATTTGATGGTACTTTGATTGTGTGCAGTCCGGAGCCGACCCGTGAGGACAGCTCACTGTTGAATGGCGACAGTAAGTCGGACACGGCGCTCAACGACGACGACTCCGAGAACTGGGAGAACACCAGCAGCGATGGTAGCGACACTGACAGGTGCGTCTACATACACATACGCAGTTCGATGAATGATTGGCAGGCTCGAGCGGTTGAAACCACTTATAATTTTGACGTAAAATGGCACATGTCGCCACATGGCAGGGCAAATAATAGACGACAGCCAATTATATATATCTTCCTTGTTCCTGTATTTGTGACCCATGAATGCTGGCGTCCCTTAGGGTTGTGTGTTATCGCATAAATAGTCCAATGCAACCCTAAGAAGCTAAAAAGACACCCTTTGTCGTAGTTCCCTGTTTCGAGAACACTCCCCTACCCGCATCAGCCGATATCGGTATTCTTAGTGTCCAGTGACGGTCAGTTCCACGGACATCTGGAGGGCAAGGCCAACTCGGTCTCAAACAACCTCGGTGTATTCAATAAAGCGGGACGGTATTTCACTGTCAGGTCATCGCTTGCAGCTATATAAAGCGCAAGTTCGATATCACGTGGAATACTGTAATTTCTTTGGGTGAGGGAACCCCAGTACCAGCTTTTCATTAGCTGACCCGTATTCTCGTTTGCCCCCTTTCCTCAAAAATAGCCAGCAGCTTGTCAATGAATAAGCGTAGAAAATAGTTCTCTCTGTGTATTCCGCAAGAAAGTCGGCATGAAGTTATACGTATGTGCAGTGGCGCCACGTGGTCGTCGCGCTGCTCGTCCGCGGCGTCGGGGCGCGGCAAGCGCTCCCCGCAGCTGGCGGTGCGGCTGCTGCGCGGCAAGCGCTCCCCGCAGCTGGCGGTGCGGCTGCTGCGCGGCAAGCGCCTCAAGCGCACCGCGCGCCGCGCGCCCCCCGCGCCGCCCCCGCGCGCCGCCGACCGCGTCGTGGTGGAGACGCTGCACACCACCAGCCGCGCCAACGTCGTCTGGCAGGTAACACCCGCACCTTCGACACGTTTGTGTATTCCGGATTTTAATTTAATAGTGTCGGTGGTCCAGTGAAGTCACGGGTTCGAATCCTGACACTGGCTTACACCGACGACTTTTCGAATTATTTCTTGGAAGTTATGTGTGATAAATATCTATTACTGAAAACTTTGTGCCCGGTATGGTAAAAGTTTCACCACCTATTCCATTTCGGACGTAAACAGCGAGGCGAGGCTTAACAGTCGCTGCCTACACCTCCGGGTGACAAAGGCGTGAAGTTATGTTATCTGTGTGTTAAACGAAGTTTGAGAACCTAATGACTGAATGAGAATTATTAAATATTGAGAGTAAAGAATGGTTTGTTATCGAATAAAAAAGCAACCTGAATCTGTATAATGTCAAGTACATGTATATATACAGTTGTTTTTTTTAAAGTATCGCTTGATTCTAATCCATATTAAAGGTTTCATGCTAAAGCTGTTGCTGGTGATCAACAATAAAAAATTTACACTAAATAATTATAGCAGTAATAACTACTAATCATAGGAAATTATTATCACAGGACGGTACGATAGAAATGGGCATACCATCAACACAATTGTACCCCATTCACCATTTGGATGGACAGGAGTGTTTCCCCGGCGATTTTGTTGTTAGTGGCGCCGCCAACGTAGAAGATAACCAACAGGTTTGTCTATGGTTTCTTCTAAACATTTAAAAATTAAAACCAAAGTTTTTTTTTATTTTTTTTTTATTTTTTTTACACAGCGCCCTCTAGTTCCAAGCTAAGCAACTAAATACTTGTGTTATGGATACTAGATAACGGATATTAATACATATATACTTTTCTTTTGTAAATACATACTTATAATACATAGAAAAACACCCAGACGCCACACAAATATTCATGTTTGTCACAAATATTTGTGCTCGGGTGGGAATCGAACCAAAGTGTGGGCATAGTTTCGAAATAATATTTTTTTTATTTATTTTTACACTCACCGACCCACATACTGTTTTCAATTTCGTTCTACTGAATGTTCATGAAGTCGACAGACATACTGTATATCTATACATATAAATAAAATTTAAGCGTCTGTTTGTATTATTGAAATAACTGCTTTCTACTAAATTACATTTATATGAATATATATACTGTACATATACCAAAATAAGATGTAGTTTTATTTTAGAAATACGCTATATAATGTGATCATTTGTGTGTACAGTTGAAGCACCGTGAGTACGGCGTGGTCCAGCGTGTGGACCACCACGGCAGGACAGCCATCGTGCACTGGTACCGCACCTACACCAGCGCGGACCAGCCCGTGTAAGTTATATAGTAACCGATAAGCTCTCAAGAAAAACAAGATATTTTTTATGGGATAAAGATGACGAAGGAGTAAGTGACTAGCGCCGTCCATTTACATCCGCAACACGGAGAGGATCACAGTTGCGTTGCCAGAATTTAAGATGGACTAGGGAATGGGGGCGGGGCCTCGGGTTATCTCTCTCACCAAATGCAACGCGCCATAAGCCACTTTTTGTCGATTGTCTAAGAGGAGTTTCAGTTGAGCCAACCCATTCATGCAGCCACGCTCTTCTATTCTGTTTGGTTTATAAGCAACCCTCATTACCTCTCACTTCCGTGTTCGTAAATTATGTGTTTGACATAATTATTTAATTGCGTTACCTGTCCTAAATTAGATGGCGTTGTTTACAAAGGAATCGATCTAATATCTGATTGAATTGACATATACAGGCCCCAGATGTTGGACGAGAGCGAGGTCAGCGTTTACGACCTGAAGGACCACCCTGACTTCCAGTACCGTCCCGGCACCGTCGTCATCAGGGTGGCCAACTTCACGGGAGAGGACGCCAATTGCACAGCGGGACAGGTCTGTATCACTTTGTATCATATGAAAGAACCCAACGACTCAGTTCCATGCCAAAATGTTTTATTGCAGCATTTGACCCCTGGTGGAAGATACACCACTAACGAAAACATTCAACAGTGGTAGAGCCAAGCAGTTCGCTGCATGAATGGGCCGGCTCGACCGGTGAAATACCACGACCTCTCAGAAGACCGACGTAAAGTGGCCCATGCCGCGTTTCGTTCGGTGAGAGAGGTACCCGGAGGCCCACCCCCCTTCCCCATCCTTTCCTATCCCCTATCCCTTAAAGGTCGGCAACGCAACAGTAACACTATATGTGTTGCTGGTGTCCATGGGCGGCGTTGGTTGCTTACCATCAGGTGGCACGCCTGCTCGTTTGCCCTCCTATCCCATAAAAAAAAATCCCAAGGAGGGTTGACCTCAGGCAGGCTAATCTTTTGACTACATAGATAGTTCGAAAGGATGACATGTTATGCCAACCCTATTTAGAGCGGAAAATTGATAATGGGTGATCGACAGTACTTTGATAATCTATAATTTGACGAGCCTCGTGGTGTATTGGTAAAAACTACCGACTGCAGAATCGAGGTTGCCGGGTTTATATGGCGTCTGGGTGTTTTTCTATGTACTATAAGTATGTATTTATTAATTTATATAAAAAAAAAAAAAAAGTCCAGAGATCCGGGGTTCGATTCCAGACACTGGCTCACACCAATGACTTTTCGAAATTGTTTTCGGAAGTTATGTGTGATAAATACCGATGACTGACAAACTTTATGCCCGGTATGGCAATAGGTTCGCCACCTATTCCATTTGGGACGTAAACATAACGGCGAGACGAGGCTTAACAGCCGCTGCCTACACCTTCGGGTAACAAAAGGCGTGAAGTTATGTTATGTTATATAAAAAAAATATGTATGTATTAATATCCGTTATCTAGTTTCCATAACAGAAGCATTTACTAGCTTAGTTTGGAACTAGAGGGGACTGTGTATTGTGTCCAAGATATTATTAATATTTTATAATTATTTTGAAATATTTTCCAGGTGATTGATAATTTCCCATCCGGACGTGTCAAAGTATGGTGGGTTGATGGACATACAAGCATGTGCTGGCCACAGGATCTGTACAAGGTTAGTTCTGGATTCCCAGTAACTATTTTATGCCTATATAACCTAACATTGAAACAACTTTTTATGGATTATATCGCGTTTATCTAGAACTTATTTTCTATTTAGTTCTCAATGTTTCGATTTCTTTACAGAGATCATTTTCACGAGTAATGAACAAAAATGATTATATCATTTGTATTATAATCCATAAAAAGTTGTTTCAATGTTATGAATGTGATTCGCGAAAATCTAAGAAATAAAAACTATTTAACCTAATTTAAGGCTTTATATTTTCATGTTCTACCTACTTATATATTCAATTTGTCATGGTGCTGTAGGTGGGTGAATACGACAGTGAAGAGGGTGAGCTGTGGGGTTCCGACGGTTCAGGTTCGGAAGATTCGTGGGAGACGCAGAGTTCAGCTCACGACCCGGAACCCAGGACTCCGGATCAGCCACCGACTCTCACGCCACCTCCCGAGCAACCATCTTCCGTCACCTCACCAGCGCCGGGTACGTACCATAGGGCTATTCCTTAGCTTAGCATCAGTTGTTGTCACCAAACGAATTTATCCAAACATGAACCCCACTACCTGCATCTTGAGTTAATAATTCAATTCATTGTTAAACTGGCAATTGAAAAGAGTAGGCCTTGAGTCTCTTGTTAATTTTTCTCAAGAAACCTTGATGACTGGGACTGGCACTTACATTCGCTTATACATCTAATATAGTGTGATGAAAGGGAATCTAAGTTCCGCTGATTTCCGCCAGTCGTTTTATATGACGATTCTAAGTACTTTAAAGTCTAAGGAGTAAATATATTTTGAATTTGAGTTTGAAAAAAAATAATTTAAGTGTTACGTAAACAGATTTAATACGATTATTTTCCCCGGGCCCCTCTTGTCAGCAAAAGTGAGCAAAGCTTTTACCCACTCCCCACCATGATTGCGTGATTTTTTTAAAATTTGGTTAAAAGTGTAATGACGTAATAATCACCTGGACCCCCGTACCCCCGTGTCATTCAAAATAAGCAAAGCGAAAACTTACGTAATACTTGAATGCCGTCACCCCTTGAACCTCCCCTCTCCTGTGGCCAGTGGCGGCGGAGGCAGCTGCGTGCTCGCTGGCGCCGGTGCCGCGGCTGCTGGAGCCGCGCGTGGCGGCGCACATCGAGCGCGGCCGCGTGGCCATGCAGCGCCTCGAGGAGATGTTCGCCAAGCAGCCCTCGCTGCAGAACAAGGACGTCAGTACACCTTAGCATATCACTCCACGCCCTCATCTACCCGAGAATGAACACAGTAGCTATCTGACTCTCCGAATTGTAGGAACCTATTGCCATAACACCGGGCCCAAATATAAAGTGACATTATATATTATTATTATATCTTTATTTAAAAACAGTCTCGGTGGCGCAGTGGCTAGCACCCCGCTTCTGATTCAAGAAATAGTGGGTTCAAATCCTGGCACACACCAATGACTTATCGAAATTTTCAGAAGTCACGTGTGATAAATATCGATGACTGACAACTTTGTGCCCAGTCTGGCAATAGGTTCGCCACCTATTCCACTTGGGACATAAAAATAACGGCGAGACGAGGCTTAACAGCCGCTGCCTACACCTTCGGGTAGGAAAAGGCGCAAAATTATGTTTGTTATGTTTTATTTAAAAAAATACCACTTCCTTTAACGTTTGAATGTGCTTTATAAAGTATTCATCTAGCTCAAAGTAGATATGCCTGGCCCTGGATACCAATAAGGTAAGCTACAAGTTTTCTGCGATAGCTCTGGCCTTACCCTCACTCCTTCGGTAATCAAAAGGAGAATGTACAACTAAATTAATATGTAATATTGTACAATTATCTATAATGTAGTTTTTTTTTTCTATCATTACATAGTCACTTTTCAACAAAGTCACTTTTCGCTGCATGATATTATCTTTAAAACTACGCAACGGATTTCGATGCTATTTTTCTAATGGGTAAAGTGTGTCAGCGGGATGGTTTTGATCCATAATTCATATCTGTTGTTGTAAAGAAAAATTATAATTTTCGAGATTTAGAACTTTAATTTGCAAACGCTGGCTGAACCCTAAGCGATAGATCAAAACAATGTTTTACATTATTAAACACCTTCAGAGGGTCTACAAAAAAGTCCGCGAGGGCATATGTCTATTTCTAAGGGATAACCCACAATAATCATTTTTACTTTTTACGAGAAATAATGGCTTATTTACGAAGCGATTTTAAAAATTACAGCATTAATTTTCATCCAATTAAGTGTATTAAATAGATTGTGCATGTAATATAGATGATCCTGGCCCTTTACAGCACGCAATTTAAACTAATATTTTCGAAGATATTGCAGTATTAACATAGCGGGACAGCAGTTAAAGCCGATAATAGATAGAACAATAGCACAAATTGAACCGCATGATATCCAAAATTTACAAATTTATTACTTTTGATGCGGAACAAATTTCGCCGGGTCAGCTAGTCAATAGATAAATTTAAAATAATCTATTGCTGTTATATTGTTTCAGGTAATGAGAAAATTGATAAATTTGTACAAGGATTGTAGGTTCCTCGACCGGCTAATGGGAACATCCTTCTTCCATGAAGATCATTTTCTAGTAAGTTATTTTATACTAGTATATAGATTTGAATTGCGTTACAGAAGATAGCAACTTTTTGCTACTGCAATTTAGGTATTGTCCATTAATCATGTGAAGTTTTTACTGTATCTTTCTTTATACCTGTTGTTAATACTTAACTTGTCTTATATAGCTATAAATAATAACATGTGGGTGCTTCGCTGCTGTTGCTGTAGTTAATATCTTTTGAACCTCATGCCTCCCATAATTTCTGTGGGCGGGACGCAGTAGAAAATTAGAAATAACAGCAATTGGTTTTATAACATAATACTATATAATATAACACACTAATTATTGAGTAAAAACTCGGAAATATACATGAGGGGAGCCAAACAAAATTAAATTTAAAAATAAATCATTCGCGCCTCTCGACGAGTATTACATTTTAAATAAATCCTAATCATAAATTATAGTTCTGTTGCGTCGCTTGCAATCTCGTGAGCCCCTTGCGATGAATAAACAATGCTTTAGCTAATATTTTTGATTAAATTTCGTATTATATCAGCGATTTCGTATGTAATGTAATTAAATATTTATGCTGTTCAGGGTCTAATTGAGCGTGTTCGCGAGCGCGGCCTGACCACTCCGCGCGCGGGCGAGCGGCGCGTGCACGAGCAGCTGGCGCGGCTGTTCGCCACCGAGCCCCCCGCCCCCGTGTCCCCCGCCCCCACGCCCCCCGCCACCGAGCCGCTTTCACCCGCCTCTCAACCTTCCGACGCCATGCTGGTGGATGAACTGGACACTGCCAAAGCCATCATCGCTGCCAACATGACGGTACAACCTATGGAGGTAATTTATAGTTAAAAATACTTCAAACTACCGCCGATTTAGAACAATCATTAGAGTACTAAAGTCCAGGTACCATATCCAGCATCGAGTCACTTCAATGTTTTCCATTCCTTCACCCCTCATTCCAAATTCAACTATTCCAAAGGAGATTCTTCGATTCATCCCTTGTGATTATTGATTTTCTAAACAAATTCATATTGTTAACAAAGTAAAATTGCTATTTTTCTTTTTTTTATGAAATAGGGGGCAAACGAACAGGCGTGTCCTCTGATGGTGAGCAACAAACGCCGCCCATAGACACCTGAACACATATAGTGTTACATTTGCGTTGACGGCCCTTACACTAGGATATGGACGGGGTCGGGAGTGGGATGGGAAGGAAAGGAGTTGGGCCGGCGGCGTATACCTCTCCCACCGAGCAAAACGCGGCAAAAGCCACTTTTTGTCGATATTCTGAGGGGGTGTGGTTGTTCACCGGTCGAGCTGGGCCATTCGTGCAGCGAAATGCGTGCCTCTGCTAATACTTTTACTCGTTTTCGTTACTTAATTTTTTCGTTCTATAATAAATTTATACTAAAAAAATATTTTATTTCATGTTACAGATAGACGCGTCAGATGGCAAGAGGCAGTTGCACCTGGACATTGAGCTGGCGCAGGCATCCAGATCTGACACGAGCGTGACCCAGTACAGTGGCGCATTGGCCAATAGTGAAAGTGACAGTATTGGCGCATTGACTACTTGTGATATTGTTAACAGTGCTACATTAACTAATCTTGATAATCGTGAGTAACGATGAGGTACCAATATGTTGTTTTATCAGTGGTAGAGCCTTGCAGTTGGCTGCATGAATGGGTCGGCTCAACCACGTGAAATACCACGACCTCTCGGAATATCGGCGTGTAGTGGCTGGTGCCTCGTTTCGTTCGGTGAAAGATATTTATCCGTTAGCCCGATCGCCTTTCTCCTCCCTTCCCCTCCTACTTCCCTAAAAGACGGCAACGCACCACGGTTTTTATGGACGGTGAGAAGTTGGTTACCGTTTTGCCCTTCTATCCCATAAAAAAATATCACACAGCAGGACTCATGACGTATTAGCTGTTAAGGGATAGGATACGATGAGTATTTAAGAGGAAGCATGAACGTAGTTCGCTGCATGAATGGGCCGGCTCGACCACTGTTTTCAGATATTTAAAGTATTAAGTTACTTTAAATAGGTCGTGCTCAAAGATAAACGCTATTTGATATTATAATTCAATTAATTTTTCCCCAAAATAGCTTCGGCAGAGTCGTGCGATACTGATGGCAACACTCGCAACGTTTGCTACAAGCTGTGCAACGTGATACACGCACAGCTCGTCAAAGCGCACGCTGAAGTTAGCCGGTAAGCTATGAGTACTAAAAACACATCATTCTTCTGTAAAAGTGAATTTAGACTTAAAGGTAATCTGTCATGTGTTTTAAAAGACGCTTTGCTTTTTAAATTTCACGCGTTTTAATAGATTTTACACAATTTGTTTATTTTTTGTTGCGAATTTATGCGATTACTCGCAATTGTTCTTCAATTAAACAAGATTGTTCTTGCCGAAGAGAAATGGATTCAGTTTTCAAAAGGTGCATTTATTTTAACAGAAGCTTCCACTCAATCAGGCATCAGTCAGATCTAAATATCATAAATTTGTTTCGCAGGAGAAGGCCTCAAGAGTTTGCCGATTTCTTAAACGAAATGATTAAACGATACGCAACTGAGAAGAAGTTACCCTACCACTTTTCAATGTGAGCCCACATATTATTTGTTTATTTATATGTTTTTTTTTTATAATTTCTAAAGCCTCTGTACATGTATGTCGCTTTTTCTGTCTGTTTGTTCTATCATTACAATTTAGAGCATTCAATAATTGGTGTAAACTAACTTTAGTCTTGCTCAATACTAATGAAACAGTGTACAGTTTAAAAATCACTGTGAATTTTTTGTTAAAAAGCACATTTGTTTATGCTCAATTTTGTTCTTACTGTTTAATGTCGCTTTCACAACATGTACAGATAGCTTTGTTATATATTGTTACTCTGTTTTGTTTTTTCTCTCATTTGTTCTTGTTTTTTTTTCTGTTTCGTATTTGTTTCTCGGTTTTGTTCTTTTTTCCTATTAATTTTCTATTTCATATATGTATATACCATGCGCGGGTAATAATTGTACATTACCAATGTAAATACACAATAGTTATTATCGGAACTTAATTTTAATCTTTTATATTTTAAATGTTGTGCTTCGAGATTTGAAAACTATTTTTTTTAACTTAATACTAAAATCCAATAATTGTCGAGCACCAAACTCATTGGGATATCCAATCTATGATCAAAACACTAGTCGCCTAGAGAAGGATGGGCACTATTCCAATAACTTAAAACACTACTGCTACCCACTACATCGCAGAATTTAACAATAACAATTTAATTACAAATCTATCTATCTAAATAAACATTTCACTGTATTTGTGTTTAGGAAAAGTGACATGTTTGTTTTTCATATGCCATTCTGAGAAATATCTTAATTGTGGTCATAGATAGTTTTTAGTTAGAGAGCTATCACCCTGAAGTATTATAGAGCAAGTTAGTAATTTATAGGTATTTATAGATAACGATGTGAGAAGAACCTAAAGAAAATGTTCTAGTGACTTTTGTCTTGAACACGTTATTTTAGAATATGTACTTAATTAAAACAAATTTGTTTTTGTGTAGGGATTGCATATTTATAGTCCACTACTAATAATATGTATTTAATTAATGTATATATTTCCTGGTTTTGTATAAAACAAATTGTTTTCATATGTTCCTGAACAATTCTGAGCATGTTTTCTCAAAATGCACACTTGTCTTGTTAGATCTGTCGTCTGTCTATTGAATTACAAAGTAACTTGTTTAACAAAATTTACAATTTTTCTAGATATTATAATGCATTAGATATCATGAGACTTATTTATAGTATTTATCTTATTATTTTTTTATTTGTAGTGTTTGACAATCCTTACTTTTTTTTTTTAATTGGCCTCCGTAATGAAAGTGGTAACATAATTTCTCTCATTTTCGTGATTTAAATACCTTGTAATAATATACTAGTAAATGACTGTTGAATGTAATGTCTTATTTAGCCCCCTTCCCGCCCCTAAAGAGACTTGTGCATGGTACAATAGGTACTATTCTTGTATGTTAAAAACTTATTTGCTGTCTTTTAAGATTTGTTTTTACTTGAGGTATGTATAATTTGTTTTGTTCAATGTGGCATTTTGTGTGAATTGTTTTAATTAATTTTATTGAAACTGTAAATATAATATTTATAAGTAAATATGTTAGCCTAAAGCAGGGTTGATAAGCATAAGAAATGATTGTTTGATTATAAGAACAACCGAGACCAGGAGAAACGCTGTCTACAATTTCATGCATGAAAGGCTACACTTACTGCTACACCTTCATTGATTAAAAACATTAAAATAATAATAAATTTCAGAATTTAAAATAATACTTAAATATTCTTAGAAAAGATACAATTAATGCTATTGGAGGTTTGATATAGAATGACAAAAAGATGATTTTAATGTTACGGTTGTAGTCAGTACGGTGCGCTGGTGGTCAGCATGGCGGACCAAGAAGAGAAAGGAGAGGAGAAGCCAGCAGAGGATAAAGAAAAGAAAACTGAAACAAGCAGTACACCAGCTAAAAGTGAAGATGTACCAGGTAATGAATAACAAAGCAAAATAAATTAATATAAAAAGAAATATAAAACAAATACAAAGAACGTAGATCATAACTTTCGTTCTAAGACTCTGAAGTCTGAACTGGGCCGGAACCTGTACTACAGATCTCTCCCGGCTTCACCTTCCTCAAGGACTCGTTCTTTTTGATGATGGCAAGTGTGTCGTGACCGTCCTCGACTTCTACATTCATCCACTTTTGTATTATAACATATCTGCTTAGTTAATCTCCCACCATCCATTTTTTCTACATGTTTGAACATGTCATGTTTCTTACTTCTACACCGACACTCTATAAATCTAATTTCCTTTCTTACGACCTTGTTTCCGACGTCGTCAGCGAGAGACACTTCGCAAATTTTGCGCAGTGCCTTCTATACTTCTATTCAAATATTTATAGATAAACTAGCTGACCCGGCGAACTTTGTTCCGCATCAAAAGTAATAACTGCTGTCCCGCTATGTTAATACTGCAATATCTTCGTAAATATTTATTTAAATTGCATGCTGTAAAGGGGCAGGATCATCTATATTACATGCACAATCTATTTAACACACTTAATTATATATAGAGCATGTCGCCACCTGATCTCTTGACATTGATGTCGTAAGAGTCAATCAAGGTATTCGATCTAATTTACTTCTTGTCTCTCATATCTTTGGCGCTCAAGGGTTTAGTGGCTAGTGGCCAGAAAATATTTACGAAAATTGAAAGTGTTATGATAAAGTTTGATATCCCCTACAGTTACTGCAGAGGTAGCTCCCTTAGCCACGGCGGAAGGCTCAGACGAGGTGGAGAATACAGAAACTTGTGAACTGCCGGAAGAGTGCGGTCCGGGGGGTGAAGGGTTCTGCGTGCTGGAGTCAGCTCCCGCGGCGCATCGCTTCCGGCTGTCCATACTGCAGCCTTCCGAGCCGAGGACCTTCTACTCGGCCGTGAAACGGGAAATCAAACTGCTCAAAAGTGATCTACCACCCGGGGTAAGGATATTCAATACATTTCAGTTAGGCTAGTTTTATTTATCTAGGGTAGAGTAGGGTAAGCTATTCCATCCTTAAATTTTCTCTTACCATAGAGTAAATTTCTTATCTAGTAATTTCTTGAACGAGTTTATGCACATTCACATTAATACAATTTAAATTTTACAAATTAAAATACGTATTACCATGTCCCAGATTATTTTTTAATGGAATAGAGGGCTAACAAACAAGCATCTGTAAGCAACAAGACAAAGACGCCGCTCAAAGACACTTGTTGTAATACAGACTGTGTTGCAGGTGCTTTGTCGACTTTTAGAGACTTTTAGTAGCATGGGCCCCTTTACCCCGATATTCTGGGAGATGTTAAAATAGGTGTTAGGTTGTAGTAGTTATTATATGTGTGACGTGTGTCCAGGTGTGGGTCCGCGGCTACGAGGACCGCATCGACCTGGTGTCGCTGATGATCGCGGGCCCCACGCGCACGCCCTACGAGGGCGGCCTGTTCGTGTTCGACGTGCAGCTGGGCGGCGAGTACCCGCGCGCCCCTCCCCTATGCCACTACCACTCCTACTGCTCCGACCGGCTCAACCCCAACCTGTACGAGGACGGGAAGGTCAGCCGCACACACTTTACGAAAATAACTGATACATGATATTTATGATGATATACATGATATCCAAAGTATCGGTCGTGTCAAGCGACACTGAAAAAAAATGTTCGTGAAGTCCCTCCGCGCTAAAGAAGTGAAACTTTGTAACAAACACACATTTATAACACATTAAACTTAAATGGAGCTCATCTTACTTACCGCAGTTAGTAGATAAAAAAAAAAAACAATTCCGCTACTAGCTTCTAGATGTCTATGTTCAATTTTTAACCACGCTATGGAAATTTTCTCAGTTAGTTTGTATAAACCGGTTTATTTTCTAGTTTTATATATTACTTACCATACCAGCGAGGAGTTAAACGGGTTAAACGCTTTTGCAAGAGACATTAAAGTCCAATTTAAAAATTGTGACTTACGTAATGGCAATAGATTACGTTACCTACATTAGAGACAAGAAATCAATCGGTTTCATGCCTAAAATTATTCAAACTACAATAGAAATAGTAGTAGTTTCATTTAAATGCAACAGTATCAATTGATTAGTGGTACATTCAGGTGTGTGTATCACTGCTGGGCACCTGGTCGGGTCGCGGCGTGGAGGTGTGGGGCAAGGACAGCTCCCTGCTGCAGGTCATCGTGTCGCTGCAGGGACTCATCCTGAACGACGAGCCCTACTTCAACGAGGCCGGGTACGAGAAACAGAAGGGTATGTATAGCCTTACGTGGCCTGACTAACTATTACCAGAGAGAAGTAGCATCATAACCAATCCACGAATAGTTTCTTATTCAATGGAAAAAAAGATATTAAAGATATTTATTAGCCTGGTAATAAAGTAGTTAGTTATCTCAATAAACATTTCTAAAATTTGAGTAGTGACTCGAAAACAATGTTATAAGGATGAAAGCTGCGATTGAAAGACGCCAAAAAGTAAGAAAAGGCATGCTCCGATGGTACGGTCGATGATTTACCTTTTGGCTCAAACTTTTGTTAACTTTACAGGAACGCAGCAAGGTAAAGAGAACTCTCGCATGTACAACGAGATGGTGCTATTGAAGCTGGTACAGTCCATGACAAAGATGCTGGTGAATCCGCCGGAGCCATTCCGCGCCGAGATCCTGCAGCATCTGAGGATCAACTCGGCGGAGTTGTGTCGCCGGCTGGAAGGTCTGGTGGCCCTCTCCAACGGAACTGGGGGGGAGGGCATCACCCCACCGGACTATCCTCTGATACCGGCGTCGCGCGGTTTCTGTCTCACGCTCAAGTCCTCGCTAGTGGCTTTCCGCGCGGCTTTGCTACGTCACGACATCCACGTACAGCCATCCACGTTATAGCCACTGTATCACATAACCACTCATTAGTTTATATATAACTACCCGCGCGGACAAACACTCCTATTACATGTATTAGTGATTTTACACAATTCGCCAAAAAAATACGTCCTAGTATATATAAAGCAATGGACACCCTAGACTATTTAATAAAATATGTTCGTTGGCTTGAATTTTGTCTGATTTTGTTTGTTTTTTAAATCTTTATTTATTGCATTATATTCCACTTTATTGGCACTGTTTTAATAGTGAATACTTGGCTTAAACGCAACAATAAATTTTGTTTTTCATATTAATTTAAGACGTTTTTATTTAAATGTAGTAAGTTGGTTGTAAATTGCGTACATTATTCGCGCGGGTAGTAGCTACTATACTCGGTTTTTTCATACTTGTCCTATTTTATGAACAATCTTTAGATGTCTCGAGTCTATTAGCCGTATTAATATTAAATGTAAAACGTGTCCATCTTATAAATCAAGGCTGCTCGGCCCCGAGATCCATGTGACGAGTCTTATATGGACCACGGTAGGTGGAAATTACCCTCTCAGATTTGAAATAATAATGCATTCTCAAGATTTGTGTTAACTAAAGCGATCAATAAAATGTGTTATTTAACTTTACATGTTGCTTTAAAAAGAAGATTCCCTTCTTGTAACTTCTCGGTTTCTTTTATCAAAAAAAAAAATATCAAAGAAAAAATGAACCGGAAGGCGAATTTGTTTAAGCTACTTTTATACAGTGTTTTAGTTATTACTGCATTGGAAACATCGTTTTGTTCTGAGAATTCGGCAATTGTGGCCCAGAAAAAATGCAGATTCTTCATTTTAACTGAAGGTCGATAGAAATGTCGAGTTAGCCTTGTTCCGACTCGTAAATACGGAGTGTCGATTGTTCATTATATAAATATGACAAGTAATAAAACACACACGCTAGTTATTAATAATTTATTGTGATGTAATGTTCGGTATTAGTCGGCGAGACTTTGTTTGTTCTTTGTTCTCACGTTACGGTGTGAGTGGCGGCCGCGGCGGTCACTGCCATACTAAAGGAGGTGTTACACTTGCCTGAAGTTTATTTAATCATTAATAACCAAAATATTTGTATAACTCAATTGGTTTTATTCGCAAGAATTTCGAAAATTATTGTTGCTCTCTAGCAGTTATAAGGAGGATCTTGATATTTAGAAATATTAAATCCATCAACATCATAGAAAATTGGGCTACAGAACGTGCCAAATATATTAACTAACAAACGGATTGGTACATATTTTTTTCAATATAAAAATCTAATATACCTTTTTTTAAAGCCACATTTTGCATACAACTGCAGGTCAGAATGGAGATTAAATAGCACATGCAATTTTTTGAGTGTAATATCTCCTGTTTAGTAAATAAAATTCTAAAATAATTTAAAAAAAATACTGTTCGATCTTATAATGCGAATGAATATTATTATTAGATTTATTAGACATAATTTGGTATAGAAATAATGTTATTTATTATTTATAAAAAGTAATTTATGATTACTTGAACCATTCACCAACATTCGGGGCGTAAAATTGTGGAATGAACGTTTTTTTTTGGAAATTATGAGTACTTATTATTAAAAAAACTAAATAAATAATAGGACAGTCCTCTCTGCCTGCCCCGCAAGGGATTTGGCGTGAAGTTATGTATGTATGTATAAATAATAGTAATAATTTTTATGAGCGAAACTATATTTTTCTTGCTTGCTGTGGCGTTGGTACGTTTGCTATTTAAATTGTATTACAGTAAAGACATTATTTGTTTTAGTTTTAAGGGACCTTATAGACTAACATTTTGCCATTTGGATACAAGGTGTTTGCAGTTAACTATATACCCTGCTATTTTAATAGATATTTCAGGTTTTGTTTTTCACTACTAGCTATCAAGACAATGACAATTTTTTTCATATAGCAAGGGAATGTGTTAGAATTTATTAAATGGAATTCTCGAAGACATAAATTGTAAATTGGTCATTATTTGAACTAGTTTGTTAATAGATTAAAACAACTTTTAGGATTATATCGCGTTTATTTATTACTTATTTATATTTATTTCCCGACGTTTCGAACTCTTTACAGAGATCATTTTTACGTGAAAATGATCTATGTAAATAGTTCGAAACCTCGGGAAATAAATATAAATAAGTAATAAATAAACGCGATATACGTAATCCTAAAAGTTGTTTTAATCTATGAGTGAGATTCGCGAAAGTCTTAGAAATAAATAGTTTGATAATGTTTAATGTCTTTCAACTTATTGCTCTAGCTGTGTTGTGTCATGTTTTTTTTTACAACTGTAACTTATCTAGAGTGGTCTCGGTAGCTCAGTGGTCGAGCACACGGCTTCTGATCCAGAGGTCCGGTTTCTATTCCTGGCACTGGCTCACACCAATGACTTTTCGAAATTGTTTTCGGAAGTTATGTGTGATAAATATCGATGACTGAAAACGTTGTGCCCGGTATGGTAAAATAGTTTCGCCACCTATTCCATTTGGGACGTAAACATAAAGGCGAGAAGAGGCTTAATAGCCGCTGCCTAAACCTTCGGGTAACATAAAGTTACGTTATGTTATATAACTTATGTATGATTTAAATTTTAGGCGATCTGTTAATCTGTAGGCTCCTTTAGAAACTTATCTGTAATTATTGTCTCTGATTCCATTATACTATTGTTTAAAATTTGTGATTGAAAAACTATTTATTTTTGATTTTGTAGTATGGTGTGTGTACCTTTAGGCCCCTAATAGTGCTCGGGTTTAGTATGCGTTTTGTTTTTTTCAAAAACTATAGATTTTTTGCCCAACTCTTTAGTTGTTATCCATGAGGTGTGTTTTTTTTTAATGACATTTCTTTGGAATAAAAATAAAAATTTAAAGTGTATATTTTAAAAGTTTCCAGATTACTTCTGGATAATATTTTTTAAATTTTGTCTGAATAGAAAAATGCAAGCTTTTGTTTTATACTGAACAGGTATATTACTGCCAGATTTTGTGGCATTTCGCCTACACTCGAGTGAATTTAAGTAATTTATTGCTTTCATATACTGTGTAAAATTTTTGTTGTATTTCTTTTTTTGTATGTTTTCTTTATACATTTTGTTTTGTATCGCGGTATTTTAATTGTTATGTAGATGTGGCAAATTAACAAGAGTATATATATTTAGAAATATCCCAAAAAATTAATATTCCTCTTTTGCTGCACTGCGAACTTTTAGAAACCGTATGTTTTTGCGTATGTCTTGCAAACTAGCTAAATATCACTAGCTATTCAATATATGTATACAAACCAACTATAGAATCTCTCATTTTATGAAATGTACATTTAATTACTATTTATTTAGTTGATAGATAATTTCTAATTAGATAATTACGCGCGCTTAGAAATTCTCTATTCTGAAGTTTTGCCGTTTCATTTTTGAACAAGGTCAATTCTTATTTTTTGTATAAAATTGTTATCAAAATGATTTTTTTTACTCTTTTTGTCGGTCAATATTAACTAGCCCCCTAAATCCCCCCCCCCCCCCTCTCTGCGCAGCACAAATCAAAATATGAAATCTTATGCCAAAGTCAATTGAGCTATGGAAGGCTTTTGTCGCTTGTGTACGTGAGATAAGTGACACAACTATGTATAATTATTGAAAAAAAATAATAATGAATAAAATAAATAAATAATTCTTCAACATCTTTGTTGTTATTTTTTTTTATCTTTGTAGTTTCCTATTTCACATGCTTTAGTAGTAGATTGTCTCGGTGGTCCAGTGATCCAGAGGTCGCGTTCGAATCCTGGCACACACCAATAGTGTCCGACCGAAGCTTCGGCTTCGGCCACCTTCGGCCAAAAATTCATCTTCGGCGAGATCTTCGGCTTTGGCCGCAGCCGAAGGACCGGGAACAGTCGGAATTAAACAAACTGTTACGAAAGAGTGAGTGACTGACAGAGCGGACTGCAATTAGTTCAGTGTGGATACCTCTATCATTGAGAGAAAAGCGGCATGAGCCACTTTACGCCGATATTCTTCTTTAGCTGTGGATAATATTGAAGAAAATTCCGTCGGACACTACACACCAATGACTTTGCGAAATTAATTTTGAAAGTTATGTGTGATACATATCGATGACTAAAAACTTTGGGCCCGGTATGGCAATAGGTTCGCCACCTTATTCCATTTGGAACGTAAACATAACGACGAGTCGAAGGTTAACAGTTTCGGGTAGAAAAAGGCGTGGAGTTATGTAGTAGTAGGTATGCAGTTGAGCTAACTTCGCAATGTCGAAGTATGGGTGATTAAGTCCTTTTTATCTAATTTTACTTCTCTCTTCGCTCGCGTTTCACAAGCACAGAGAAGTTATTATATTCTTAAGCAGGATGACATGAGAATTCTTGTTTAATTTTAGAACAGCTATACTCGGCATGCGGGCCGCATGTGGCCCGCCGAGTCTTTACTAGGGGCCCTCGTGCAGCTAGAGATAATTCTAAACTATTTTGAATTTCGCGCCTATTTTCCAGTGAGCGTTTGCCAAAAAAATGGGAAATGTCTCCCGTTCTATGTAGGTGGTTTTACATAATGAATTTGTTTGGTGATTTATAATTACTTTAATTTTAGCGGTAGCAATATTAAACGGAACAAGTTTGCAGAGATAGCTATTTAAAAACATGTTCATACTCGCGTGGTGGTCGAACTTGCCGATCCCTTATCAGCTAGCGGTACCACAAGCCGCTGTACTATCGTACACGCACATTGTTTTTATTGCAGAGTACAAAGAACTTGATCACTTCGTTGGCACGACTAATCAGAGCGTGACATCAATACAGCAAGGTTGATGTTTTTATAAGATGAAAACCAACGGAATGATAATCTATACATATAAAATAAAAATGTAGGAAAGTTGAAACTGAACATAGATTTTTTTTTAATTTTTGGGATATGATTTAAAATCGATACCGAATCCAAAAATATGGTATTTATAATTTTTGTCTGTATGTTTGTTACGGATAAACTCGATAATAAGTACTGCATGCTATTACGTCCAAATTTGCATTTATATAGCCAAAAGGTCGGGTCAATACATAGGATGAATATTATCACGCTATTACTAATTGGGGGTGAGTAATGAACCCTTATAATGGCACAGGCACAGTATTTTTGCTGCTGTATGGCGTCCACGCAGAGGAAGTAGCGAGCAACAGCTAGTAAATAATATTAATGGAAACATAGTGATGGTCAACACGAGTTTGGCTTTACTCGAACCAACTCGAGACGATAATCTCCGACTCGAGTACAAATACATCATACTCTGACATGGAGCGACAAAACCTCGCTCAATATAAGATGGTGGATTTTTGTTTTTTGGATCTAAGTAATAGGTTGTTTTTTGCAGAATAGTTATAATTTCATAAAATTTACTCCCTGTTACTTTAACCTGAGTTATGGACAATTTAACTCGAGTTGGCACACGTTATGAAATCACTTCATAAAGAAAAATAAAACCAAACATTCACAGTAATAATATTTTATTGTATAAAAAAATATTTAATCGTTGTTATATGTAATATAATATTTACACAAATAATACAGCAATAATTTAATAAATAGGGGTTTTCTTATCACAGTGATACATACAATGGCTAAATAAATCGATAATGATTTTCGCACCTCATCTCTGTAAACCAGAAAATATTTCACAGTGTTCTTCAGAAAAAAATTTGCTAATATTAATTGAAAAAAAAAAGAGTAGAAGTATTTGATAGACAGAACGTAAAGAAAAACATGGTGACTTTTGCTCACCTAATATATGTTGTAATATGCTATTAGTTATAGCTACAGAATATCTGCTTTAAGTCATAGCAGATAACGAATACATATAATTTTGTGATAAATAAGCAAAATTGTGTATTTTGTGAACAGCAATAATAATTCTTAAAATCAAATATATTATTTCACCTCGTACAAGTTTACGCAACGTGCCATAAACTCCACTATAAAATATTAAAAAGTGGCGCTCGTTTATAAAAGTACATGTATAAAAATAACAAAAAAATATCTAAATGTATACATACACTAAAAAAAAATCAACACATATTAAAAATATAATCAGAAAATAAATTCATTATGCGCTAATTAAAACATTGTAAAACAAAGTCGATGATAGTAAAATTATTATCTAAGGACTCAAATGACAGACCGCCATCTTAGTTCCAATTTGAACTTGACACATGGCAACTAAATATTAAGCGTTTAATAATACTTGAACACTTTTTCATATAAAAATATCTTTTTAAACCTAAAAAAGAAATTGAGTACAATAATTATTATAAGTAAAATTATTTTTAAATAATAGTAATATGTAAATAGTATCGCGTGAAAATAACTTCAAATATTTTGTGGAATTCACGTTCCTGGCAGAACGCGATTCAGAATTTTAAAAAAGAACTGTTTCAATAGATATAGCAATTTTTTTTAATATTAACTGGAGCGGTCTCATCATAGTTATTACAATATACATATATTTATATGTCTATGTATACATAATTTTTATTGTAATGTAAACAATAATAAGAACAAATAAATTAATTACATTATTTACAATATATACAATTAAAAAACTACCTGAAATCAAATTTCTCCGCATCTCGGTCTACTGGCAGCGTGCCCAGAAGACTGGCCGCATTGCCACGCTGAATGGCAATGCTGATCCTCTGTGCGAAGAATAGACCAGCCCTCTGGTCGCGAGAGGTTTCGATCAGCCTTTTTGCTAGATCTTTGTAAAGTGCACGAGCACTCGGACCCCATGTCCCCAAAGTCTCAACCCCAAACGGCTCAAACACATAGTCACCTACAAGGTTTCTGTATTTGTGCCGCTTGAGATTTTCTGCCGAAGCAGCAGCAGCACCGGCCACCTCCACCGATATTACAATATAAACTGAAATAGATTGGCAACTCCCCCTACAGTGACCTTCCAAAAATTATGCGTAGACTATGGTAGGGCCATCTATTTAATTGAGAACTATAATTTTGGTGTTTGTTTCCAATATTTTTTCATAGATGGAGACAGCCATGAAGCTTTAGAACAAGAATATAAATAATAAATATTTAATAGAATAATAATTTATGTTTATCTTCATAATAATTATAGTGCTAAAATTTTTTTAATTTATTATGAAAGTTACACAAACACGAACACTACCATAACACCAATACACGAATCGAAATCTCTCTATACTTATATCTACTCTAGAACTCTATACTCGATGATTCATGATACGTTAATTTTAAATTTTTTAAAATTCTTGTCTGTGTTCGCCTCGTATTTTCGTACCTTTGTGGTTTTTGATGATATTTATGCTATTTTACGACATTAGGACTGTTCTTGCTTGATTTCTACTACAAACGATTAACCTTGCTCCTCCCTTGGACCCTGTGATAAGATACAAAAACGATCGACTCTTGGCTGTGTATACTGGACTTTGCTTGTTTTGCGATTTGGTTTCGGCGACAATTTTTAAAATGCCAAGAAAATCTGCCTTTAAATGCTATTTTGGATGTGTGCCGTTGAAAGGTATGGCTTTTATTATAGCTAGTGAATTTTTGGGTTTAAGTGCTGTTTTATAAAACAGCCACCTATAACTATGCGTTCTGTTTTCAGGAAGAGTCCATCACTTTCCTCAACCAGAATATCCACATTTAGAAAAATTTTCGCAATGGAAAATGGTATTGAGTAAGGAAGATAAAGAAAAAGGTGATAATTACTTATACTGATATACTAATGAGGAGAGTTATGTAAAAAATGGAATATCAAATATTTTTACCTAGTTAAATAATTTATTTTTATTATTTCAGAAAACAAATCCATTTTTGCTGTCAAAAATAGATATTGGAAAGAACAAGCTCAATTAAAGTTGAAACTTTTAAAATTGAGAGCTAAATTTAAGAATTTAAAACAAGAAGTGCAACAAGCTGCAAAAATATCACAAAGTAAGGCTTTTTTAAAAGCAGTTGAAAAACTGCCTGAAACTTCTGCTATCTTTACAGCAATGCAATTACAAAAAACATCAGTAAAAGCAAGGGGCCGAAGGTTTACAAATAAAAAATTTTGTGCCTTACTATATATATAAACAAAGTCAAAAAGCTTACAAGTAATTGCAAAGGCTTTTTGCACTGCCATCAAGAAGAACAATACAGAATGTTTTGAACAAAGTGACAATTAATTCAGGCATCAATTATGTTGTCATTGAACACCTTAAAGAGGCAGTAATGAAGTTAGCAGAAGAAAAAAAATTATGCACCCTGATATTCGATGAGGTAGCGTTAAGTCCTGGCTTATATTATAACAAGACCAGGGATGAAATTATTGGTTTTGAAGATTTTGGTTGCCATAAAACCAAAAATATTGCAGACCATGCACTTGTTTTTATGGTAAAAGGTTTAAAGGGCAAATATAAGCAGCCCATCTGCTATACATTCTGCCAGAGTGCAACTAAGAGTACTGAATTTAAAAAACTCATAAAAGAAGTACTAAATGCTGTACAAAGCACTGGTTTGATAGTTATCGCCACTATTTGCGATCAATCATCAACAAATATGAGAGTTATAAAAAGCTTACTAGATGAAACTAAAAGAAATTACTTGGCAGCTGGCAAGGAATATAAAAGTTTAGCATTTGAGTGCAATGAGACGAAAATATTCCCTATTTTTGACCCACCACATCTCCTTAAGGGATTAAGGAATAATCTAATTACAAAGGATTTAAGATTTATCCAAGATGGAAAAGTAAAATTAGCTAAATGGGAGCATTTAAAATTGTTGTTGGAAGCTGATCCTGGAGAAAATGATCTTAGACTGGTTAATAAATTGACTGAAAGTCATGTTGTAAATGAAAAAATTCCTAAAATGAAGGTGAAAAATGCAGCTCAGGTTTTCAGTCAAAGAGTATCTGCAACAATGAGATATTTAGCAAGTAAATATTTGTTTTTATTTATTTCAATATTATACCTAATATACAACTATTATGACTTATATATTTTTAGTAAATATATACTTCAATTAAGCACCTAAGATCTCTATAAATTGCTATTGCGTCTGGTCTACATTTTAATGTCGAAAATTTAAGTAGCCTATATCTTAACACCCTAAACTATTCCAAATTGGTTCAGTGGTTGAAATTTTAAATGTAACTGAAACAATACTACGCATTTCGCATTTATAAGTTTCATATTACTTACCTAATCATAGTCATTGCTTGTATAATTTCAGATCATGACATCCTCCCTAAGGAGTGCCTAGAGACGGCCGACTTTTTATTAATGGTTGACAAATTATTTGACTCATTCAATGGTCACAGTTACCAACAATCTGATAAAATTTATAAATGTGCACTAAAAAGAAATTCGCCACATTTTAAACTCTGGGGTGAGTTGTTACCAATATTAAGATCAATGCATTTTAAAGTTGATAAAAGGTTAAGAGATGGATCTACTTCGACCAAATTTATTCAAGTACCGTCAATAAAAAATTGGATAAGAAATGTTAACGTATACAAAGAAATGTTTATTTACTTAAATAAAACACATAATGTAAATAGTTTGTTGACAAGAAATGTAAACCAGGATCCATTAGAAAATTTCTTCTGCAATATACGAAGCAATGGTGTGCGAAACACGTCGCCAACTTGCTCACAGTTTTCTGCAGCTTTTAAAACATTGCTAATTAATAATCTAACATCTCCACATTCGGTTGGGGCAAACTGTGAGCAAGATGACAATAAGGCATTAAAATCTTTAAAATCTTTGTTAGATTACAAAGAGAAGGAACAAAGAGAATTGTCTACAGACGTTTTTAATGTGGATTCCGTAATAAACTGTCTTATGCAAACATCAGACACTGTAGTAAATATAAACTTAACAAGTAAAGAGGCAAAACGGTATGTTGCAGGTTACATTATAAAACAAATAATGACAAAAAAATTTAAAAACTGCCATACTTGCCGAATGATTTTAATAAGCACAATGCCTCCGAATAGTAATGATTATATATTAGCAAGAGATTACACAAAAAGATCATTGAATTATCCATCGAAGGCATTGTGTGAGTTTTTAGACGATGTTTGCATGATTATTCAATTGCAGTTAAATGAGGCACCACAGGAAAAATGTCTGAAGGGTAGAGTAAAATAAATTTGTGACATATTTTGCAATTTTTCACAATTCTCTTGTGTGTCCCATAAGGCAGAAGTAGAAGCTTTTTTAATGGATGTTATAACAAACATAATTATAAATACCTGGTGCACAAATGTCAACAGACTATTAAAAGGAAAAACAAATGTTTGTAATAATAATGATACAAAAATTCAAGCCTTGAATTACTTCAAGAAAAGAAAAAGAACAAAAGAAATGATCGTAACAAAATAAAAATTAATTCAATCATAATCAAGTATTTTCATTTAAATCTTTTGCTCAGAATCTATACAAATTATTTTCAAAGTACCTATGCTATTTAACTGTAAACACTTTAAAACGTAAAACACTTATTTGTATGAGAATACACGATAGAAGTAACATACATTTACAGTTTCTCGTATGTGCTATCATAATAATATTATGATTTCAGTTTTGTTAGACTTTCTAATGAAACTGATTGGCACGTAATAAAATAATGAGAAATAATGAGAATGTGGGAAGTGCCATCTAGCGAGCCAGGTATGAAATATACAGCGCCATCTATGATTTTGGGAACTCTTGTTTTTCCAAATTGAAACCTCAGTTGCCTATCTATCTCAACTTATATTGTATTATCTATGGGTCTCATATATGTACAGCTCGACCAACTTATCTGTGAACTGAGTGGCGGCGACACCGTCGACATAGTGTTGCAAGTTATTATAGATTTCCCAGAATTTGGCATGTTTGCCTAGTACATAGCGTAGTAATAAATTAGATACGTTATTAAGGTAATCTATATAATTAGTACTTATTATATTATTTATGTCTATACATTAATTCATTCATTAAGTGTGTAAAAAATATTCGAAAACCCTTGGCAAAGATGAATTGATTAGGGGTAGATAACCTGTAACTGTAACCTAAAATTCATGTTAGCTGCTGTTGGACAGTCCCTTTTTAGAGTAAGGTTTTAGGCTATATAACATCACGCTGCGACCAATAAGAGCGACGGGACAGGGCAGAGTTGTCAGTAGACTAGGTCACTGGCGGTCGGCTAGTTTCATATCTACAGGATAGATACAAGAGCTGACCTAGCAATTGGATATAATAAAACATGAGTTTTAGAATAATTCATTTATTGAAACCAGGTTTACAATAATTATGGTCTTTGGAACAACCTGCACGCCCAACTTCAGTCAGGCTGTGAGGAAATATACCTCCTATTTCCATGCAACCATCATCATCATCACTATCACTTTCTGTTTCTGTGTCACTTCTTACTTCTATTATAAAAGGCTTATCCAAATACGAATCTTGTTTCAAATATTCTTCTTCTAACTTGTGAACATGTTTGCAATGCTGTGCCCACTCATTAACCGTAATGGTTGAACCAGGCGGGGAATCTCAGCATTTTTATGGTCAATATTTACTTCAGCTACTTTTCTTTTCATTGTGCTCCAAATGAATTCAATGGGGTTAAGATCACAGTGATAGGGAGGTAAGTACAAGCATTTGTGCCCATTTTGTTCTAATATTTTATCAATTTCATATTCAGGTTCAGGCTTGTTTCTTTTTATTAGTTCTAACAGCTGAGGTTTTGTGAACTCTTCTCCAAAGTCAACATTATTTTGTGTCAACCATAGTTGCATATCTCTTTTTAAAGAATTCGTATTTGGAACCTTATTTATGCAAACACGGTGATAGGGAGCATTGTCCATTACAATTATTGATGGCTGCTGTAAGTTAGGCACCAGTTTTTCAATAACCCACTTTTTAAAGTTAGTGCTGTTCATATCATCATGATAATCACCACTTTTAGTATTAGACTTGAAAACGAGAAGTGCATTATTAACAAATCCAGTGTCCCCTCCTGCGTGTATAATAATATACCTTTGTCCTTTTGATACAGGCTCTAATACTCCGTCTACACCCTCGCCTTGCCAACATTTACCTGATGTATGCGATGAGTGAATATATGTCTCGTCTAAATAAATTAGCGGCTGAGGTTGTGGACTTATTTTATTTTTTTCTACTGCATGCAAGTACTTTGCTCTCCAAGCTGATACTTCATTACGCTCCATTAGTACCTTACGGTTACTCTGAGTCTTTTTAAAACGAAAACCCATCTTGTGAAGCAGTTTTCGAAGACTTTCTCGTTGTCCTGTGTAATTAATTTCTGTCTTTAAGACCTCTAGTAGCTTCTTGATAGTTGGTAGCTCCTTTTTAATGGAATAAAACTCATGTACTTTTCTTCGAATAACTCCCATGTCAAAATCATCAACATGTATAAATCCCGTTTTACGCTGCCTCTCCTTGCCTGGGGTCTGAATTTTTGTACCAGTCTCTTCTGCCACATGCCCTTCTTTTACTATTTTAGATATGAGTCCTTGACTCACACCTGAAATAAATAACACATTATCATCATCAACCCCTTAACGTCACACACACAATGTTTGCTATATGTAAGTACGAATGAATAGTGGCAATATCAAAAGTAAATATCAGTAGATATGTACCTATTTCTTGTTGCGGGTTAGTTGACTCTTACATCCAACAAATTCATAAATATTGGGAAATTTACAAAAAGAAAGTGGGAACACTAACCTGTAGCTGCCGAAATTCGTTTGTATATTTGATTAAATGGTATAATCGGAGCCTCCGCCCGAGCTTCTTCTTCAAAAAAGGATTTAACCTTTAGAATAATGCTTCGAGCATCACTTTTAATCGCTTTCGGCATAATTAACGTTGTAAATATAGCAATTTAGCAACAGAAATCACAGAGTACCCGAATGTAGTAGATACTGACAATCGAATGACATTTCAACATGGCGGCCGTAGTTCCTATTTTTTCCATTTCACAGATAAGTTGGTGGGACTGTACATTATGCCATAAGGTGTTTGTGTCGTAATTGTATGAACGTAAAATGTAATTAATGTAGTCGTAATTTTTATCATATTATGCATACAATATATTTCCTAACAAAAAATATCACCAATACTCACCTGTTATTACTTTGAGTTTTGCTAAATAATGTTTGTTATATGCGGTTCATTTAAATTATAAATTAATGATTATGATATTGATCTTTAATTTAAATGATATATAGAATTAAATATGACTTAAATGTTAAATTTAAATATGGTAATGAATTTTTATATTATATATACCTACATAATATTTAGACATTTATTTTTTTATCATTTTCAAAACAAAGCAGTTATTTCTAGAGAGTCACACGATACATCACTATACAAAAAGTACTAAAACATATTTCGAACTTTCTTGGACAAAGGGGGATTTAAATATGCTAATACAAGAATAATGAAATATGAATAATGAAGACTTCGTTTCAAGTGCCAATCTCTGAAACTACTGATCCGATATGAAAATGCTTTTTCCTGTTAGGATCTAATAGCCTGATTATTGACAAATTCTCCTGGCAATTTAACATCACGCTTTAACCAGTAGAAGTATACCACTGTACATTTTTGTGGTATATAATATAGATACATTGTCTGCGCGGTCAACTAGTTATTTAAAAATCCATTACACCTCTAGAGCTGTCAGTAATAAGAGATCTAAAAACACAACCAATTCGAACGATCGTTTAATAAAAGACTCTCGCTTCTCAATGACAAATTAGATTAGTAATCCATAGATATAAGAATAATAGATCGGCAATAGTGAATCAAACAACGAGACCAAAAATGGGTTGTTGATGTGTGAGTAACTTACCAATGTGTGCGTAAAAAGTGCCTCCAAGTGTCAACTTTTACATAATTATTGTTCATGGGTCGAATTTTAAACATCCTGAGAATCGCTTACTCGGGGTTGCGCTGTCAGTGATGATTAGTAGTACATTTTTACTGGCATGTGCCATCTACTACAATCTATGATAAATCCATGGATTTATCAATCTAGTTTTTTCTAAACATTAATTGTCAAACTCAAATTTAAAAAAAATAGCATCTATCTATGGCATGTCTATTACGTTTATATAAAATCTAATAGCATCCACATTATCTCACTTATTATGGGGATTATGAGCCTCGAAAGTCGCATCCGACGCCTCTCCCCGAATATTTGAGCAGTCAGACAGAGTTAGCAGAATTACTATAATAAGTCTTTATTAATTTAGCATGTGTGATAAATATCGATGACTAAAAACTTTATGCCGGCTATGGCATTAGGTTTGCCACCTATTCCATTTGGGACGTAAACATAACGGCGAGACGAGGCTTAACAACCACTACCTACATCTTCGGGTAGAAAAAAAAGGTCTGAAGTTATATTAGATTTACATATTTTCAATCTGTTGCCGTATTATCATTAGTAATTAAATATTTTCAATATTTCGCTTATCTGGAAATTTCAACGTGTTCGCTGAAGTGTCCGCACAATTATGTACCAGAACTCATTAGAAATTTGATGAAAAAAATATGTATATACATGTTGTTTTGATACGAGTAAATTTATTTATATTCAGGGCGATTTATGTATTACAGATAGTGGAGAATATTTGTTAGAAAATACAATAAAAAATGTATACTTGGAATTATTCCACCAAGTAGCCGAAGTAGAGGCTGGAGAACCATATCGAGTTCAGTCACCAGCTGAAGAATCAATTCCTTACTTTGAGTAAATAGAGCATATACAAGCTAACTGCCAATAACCTACCTATCTTACCTTAGCAATTATTTAAGAAAACTCTCTCAGGACATCTTTCCAAAATATCTATTTTTAATATATCTACTTATTGTCCATTAAACTTTTGCAAAATTCTCTGATATTCTTTAATTACAATACATTATATCACGACTATAATAATATTTAATCGATTAATCGAATCGAAAACAGTTTAAATTTAAATATTCAAAATGGCTGCTAGATTGACAACACTTACATCGTATGTAGCTACTAAACAAAATGGCTGCTCTTTAGAGGTCATTTAGATCATGAAGTATAGATACCCAGGAGTCCGAACAGTATAAGCTTTTGGATAGTATTAATGTACACAGTAAAAAACTGAGATCTTAGTTCCCTTTTTTGCCACGCTAGTATTTTGGACTCATCGATGATTACATTGCTGTGTGGCGCCGGCTTAGAATACCGCCACCCCATCTCTTCCCGTGGGTGTCGTAAAAGGCGACTAAGGGAAAAGCTAGAAGAAGGGGCAGCAGCATTCTCTCTCAAGGAAATACAGCCTACTGCGATCGCCAACCCGCCTGCCAAGCGTGGCAAAAACCCCCCATGATTGAGCGGACCGGCAGTTGTGGCGCTCTATGGGGGAGGCCTATGTCCAGCAGTGGACCTCAAAAGGCTAATGATCAATGATGATGATTATATACGCACATACCTACGGTTATTATTATTACACCTAAACACGCGTAAAAAATTCCAGTGCTTTCCGAAGGATGGCGCCCTCTATCGGCGAGGGTACTTTCCTTTGAAAGGAGACCATTCGTTCAACTTTACGTTCAGACTCTTTGTGTATCTATACTTCATTATTACGAGAATAATATTTTAAATTCAATGTCATGATTTCTTTTCAAACATGTGTACAGAGACTAATATGATGCACATAACCGCCCACAATATAACGAATAATGCCCACGCTGCATTAGAAAACGGACTCTTATATCTATTGACAACCCCTAATCCTAATAAATTTGTGCAGTGACGCCTAGCGGCCACCACTAGGAAAGTCGGTATGAAATACTGTATACCGGTACCAGCATACGAACCCGTGAATTCAATTAAAATACTTATATCTTCGAGGAAATACGTCAAGAGTATTGGTGGTATGACAGTTATGATTGGAAAGAGTAACTTTCTTAGAATGAAATTGTACGATTCTATTCTGGTGGTGTCTAGGAAGAGACTTTGTAGATTATTTCTTAAAGTTATGGCAATTATTGGGAAACTGGTTGATAGCGTGAACACAGGAAAGAGAGCCAGAAAATATTCTATAATTTCTAGAAAAATATTTTCGCTATCAGTCGGTACAAAATTTAAAGTGTACAAATCGTTTAGGTGAGCAAAAGCGAATGCTCCTGTATAAGCTAGAAGAAGATAAAATATGGCTATCAATGCATAGTTCAAAGAGAGATGTAGACCAAGATAGGACTTGCCCCTGATGGGTGTGATGAGACCTGGCAACGAGTGATGACACATGAACGAGTAGACGCAGACTCCAAATAGTGTTGGCATACCGGTCACGTCGAAAGCTGGCGGATGACCTTGAGGGCCTCTACCTATCAGCAGATGGATGGCCATTGATATCATGATGGTGAATGCTGTAACAAGAGCATTACATAATTAGTTTACATATATACATAGCTTCACGCTAAGTCCCATGAGCGGTAGGCACAGAGAGCAGAGGGCCATAAGGCACAAATTCTTACACACATCACTGAGTTTTTTGTTACAGAGTACACGCAGCGCCATCTAGTTTCTATCCTGGGCAAATAATGTGTTTGTGCTATGGAACTAGACAACGGATATGAATGTTCTTAATTTATATGTTTGTTGAACTGAATCTGGGACAACAGTTATTATCACACAATCAAACTCACCCAACCATCGCATGCCCGAAGTGAACAGTTGCAAATACTTGGTCTTCTGTACGTTGAAGAAGACGAACGGTCCCATGCTGCCCACGAAGGTCAATAAAGCGATCCTGTATACCTCCAGCCTTGTGTAACTCTTCGGGTCTGCTGAGGAAGAGTTGAAGCATGACAGCTGGTCCCAAGATGATGGGTCTGTCATGTTTGTTGGTATAGGTGAACTGGTGACAAGAGATTTCTTATTAGACAAACATCTGACAATTTACGAAAAGTCATTGGATGTGTACATGGTTTCGAATACGGCTCCTAACAAACTGAAGTTGTTTGTTGTTGTCTCTAACTAAAATAGATCTTAGAGACTATTTTAACCACAGTTTTTTTAGTGATAAATTAACGCCTTTGCGAGGTAAGCAGAATGAACATCTTACTCGCTTCTTCGACTTTCTTAACTCTTGTCACACATATTCTTTTTGAGGATATAGGAAAACAAGCGGATCGACTGGTGGTAAGTGACTAGCGCCGCCCACAGATACCTGTAACACAGATAGTGTTACAATTGTGTTGCCGGACTTTAAGGGAGGGAGTGGTCTTACGAATACTTCTCTCACCGAACTAAACACGGCATGAGCCACTTTACGTCGATATTCTGAGAAGCCGTGAAATTTTATCAGTCGAATCTGCCAATTCATGCCGGGAACTACCACTACCAAGGCTATCACTAGAATGAAAATAGTTCTGACCTGACATCACCTTCTGCCAGGACTCGTTCTATTTCCTTGTGGAAAGTTGTGTCGTAAAACATCAATCTTTCATCATTAATCTTAATAAATAGAGATGAACTTTATAGTATCATTGGTCCAGTGGTCGACCACCCCGTTTCTGAATCCAGAGGTCGCGGGTTCACATCTTGACACTGGTTCACACCAATGACTTTAATGACTTTTCGAATTTGTTTTCGGAAGTTATGTGTGATAAATATCGACTGAAAACTTTGTGGTCGGTATGGCAATAGGTTCGCCACCTATTCCATTTGGGATGTAAACATAACGGCGAGGCGAGGCTTAACAGTCGCTGCCTACACCTTAGGGTAACAAATGCGTGAAGTTATGTAATGTTAGAGATGAACTAAATTTCAATATTTGTCCCTTTGTCCATATAATCTTATCTAACCAACCTGCCATACTCTAAATAATCAATACTTTGATAAAATAATATTGAGGACTAGCACAGATAGAAACAAAATGTCGGCGGGCCGGTGATACTAATTCAAGTTTCCGGAACTTTTGCTTCCAAAATATAATAAACTAGCTGACCATGCGAATTTGTTCCGCATCAAAAGTATTATCTGCTGTCCCATTTAAGACACTTAATTGGATGAAAACTAATGTTGTAATGTTTAAAATCACTTCGTAAATAAGCCATTATTTCTCGTAAAATGTAAAATTGAAAATATCTTTATTCCTTAGACTTTACAAAGTGCTTAGAATCGTCATACAAAACTACAAGCTAAAATACGCGGAGCTTTGATTCCGTTTCATCACACTATCTTGAATGTGAAAGCGAATCTAAGTGCCAGTTCCGGCGTCAAGACTTCTAGAGAAGAACTGGAAAGAAACTCAAGGCCGACTCTTTTCAATTTCCAGTTTAACAAATTATAATAATTACAATCAACACAACTAAAAAGGAGCAGTTCAATTCCAAACTTTTTTATCGTTTATATAATCTGCGATACAATAGTAAGCACTTTGATATAATCTACTTTTAATATAATTCTTAAATTTACCCATAGATAATACAACCGTAAAAAAATGGTCATTGTGGGTTATCCCTAAGAGATAGACATATGCCCTCGCGGACATTTTTGTAGACCTTCTGAAACTGTATAATAATGTAGAACATTGTTTAGATCTATCACTTAGGGATCAGCCAGCGTTTGCAATTAAAGTGCTAAATCTCGAAAATTCGATGTTCCGGATATGTATAAAGAATGGGCGATGCAAGATTGACTAAGCAGACATACAATGCAAAAACGGATGGATGTAAGAGTCGATGACGACCAAGACACACATTCCATGATCAAATAGAACGTATTCTAGAGGAAGGTGATGTTAGGAGCCTCAAAAATCGACGCGCATGCTTGAAATGAGTTATGAAAGTCAACAATGCGAGTGAGGTGTGTAAGAATCGTGCCTTATGGCGCTCTGTTCTCTCTGCCTACCCCGCAAAGGATTTTGCGTGGAGTTAAGTATGAATGTATACACGTACATTCATTCATTCATACATAACTCCACGCAAAATCCTGTGCCACACGGCACAAAGCACCCCACGCTGTTTTCAAAGTATTTTCTACGAATCTTTACTAAGAGGACAAAATATTAAACATCTTGGGGAAACAAAGGCTCTTTGCCCTATAACATATACAAACGGCTATTACAGTTCTGACGTCACGTTATAAATAAAAAATAATAATGCAACCTAGACTTATATTAATTTATCCATTTAATTTTACTCATAACAATTCCTTATTGTCGAAAACACCTGATCAAATATTAATACTCAAATCTTAGCTATAAATGACTGCAGCCGCACACACTCGCGGCTATACGACAACTTACAGTTATTATGGATTACTTTATTGTTTTAAATGGCTAGAATATTTTGTTACCAACGACGATACCCGTCTCGGCGGTCCAGTGGTCGATCACCCCGCTTCTGAATCCAGAAATCGCGGGTTCGAATCCTGGCTCACACCAACGACTTTTGGAAATTGTGTAAAGAAGTTATGTGTGATAAAATATCGATGACTGAAAACTAAGCTGCCTACACCTTCAGGTAGAAAAGGCGTGAAGTTATGTATGTTATGTTTTGATTATACCGCTATTCATGGAACCAGTAACATGTTATGACGTTATAATTGCAGCCACTACGCAGGCTACAAGTCTTTCACTCAGATACTCACCGGGCACGGGTGCTTCGGTGAGTATCTGAGTCGAATAAAACGCGAAGAGACGGCGCTGGAGGTCTGCCCGGCGTGGGCGGACCAGCACCGAGTCCTGGTCGACGGGATCGGGCGAGACTTGTCCCCGCCGGCGTTGGTCGCGGCAATGCTGGCGGGCGAGGAGGAGTGGAGGGCTGTGGTCTCCTTCTGCGAAGCTGTAATGCTCCAGAAGGAGGCTGCCGACCGGGGTTGGGAGAGAGCCGATCCCGCTCGAAGGCTCGAGGCTCCCTGAGGATGAGCACCCCCGTGACAGAGGGGCGGCGACGGCGGGGTGGACCAGAGGGCCGACGCACTGTCCTGGGCCACCCCAACGCCGTAGGAAGGCCGCCGCGAGGTTTTAGTGGGTAACCCTAGGATCGGATTGCAGTTTACTGTTTTGGGAGTCCCACACTACCCCTTGCCGTCCCTAGGCGAGGGGTATGTATAAAGCATTTCCTCGCGTAAAAAAAAAAAAGCTACAAGTCTTACCAGTAGAGAGAGAATGATGAAGTGTGTTTGACATTCTGCTCCACTACCTAACTCCGATAAATGGGTCGAAATATATCGCTTGGAATAATCATCAGTTCAAAAACTGTTCACGCGGACTCAAATCCCAATCTTATAATAACTCTTAACTGTTATTGAGGGTTAAAATCTATGAGTAATTTGGTGGTTGGACAACCAAATAAATAATCTATTTAAAAAAGACAAAATGCGTAGCACTCAAAACCGACGTGAAAGCATACTAATCTAGATGTACTGGACTGATGACAGTGCATAGGATCATAGCCAATGTCATACCCATATAGGATACACGCGGGAGTTTATCTATATAGGCAATTTGACGACATATTTGGCAGCCGTGTTTGAAATAAGAGAGCGAAACACTTTACAATTGCTTACGCCCGAATACTGAACCATCACTCAAATCTAACAATCAATAAAGTGCTACTTACTGCACAAATTTCACGTATTCTGTCTAATGTGACAGCTACTTAAACGCTTAAGTAGCGCTTATATATTTGAGTGGCGGTTCAGTATTTGGGCTTTAGTGTAGCAAAAAGTAACTTAACTACACAACTAGGCCAATAAATGATATAAATTATAAACATGATATAACATAAGCCCCGTCTCGCCGTTATGCTTACGTCCCAAATGGAATAGGTGGCGTACCTATTGCCATACCATACCGGGCACAAAGTTTTTCAGTCATCGATATTTATCACACTTATCTTCCGAAAACAATTTCGAAATGTTATTGGTGCGAGCCAGTGTCAGGAATCGAACCCGGACCTCTGGATCAGAAGCCGTGTGCTCGACCCCAGCGAGACTCAGTATAAACTTAAATTATAAATATAAATTATAATATACAATTGTGACCATGAAATATCAGTAGACACGTGTAAAAAGATGCAGACTATTACAGTTTTTTTTCACGGAACACGGCACACACCGCGTTAATTGTTGCAATACGTAAACCACTTTTATAACAGGCAGTGATTTAGAAATATAATATTTATATGTAAATACTAACTGTGGCCCGCTACTTCGTCTGCGTGGACGCCATAAATCAGCAAAAATACTGTGCCCGTGACAAGATTTCATTGCTCACCTTCAATTAGTGATAGCGGGATAATATTTAGCCTATGTGTTGATCCGATCTCTTGGCTATATCTATACAAAATTGGGACGTAAAAGCATGAAGTACTTTTAGTGCTTATCCGTAACAAACATACAGACAAACAGACAAACAGACAAAAATCTAAAAACCATATTTTTGGGTTCCGTATCGATTGTAGAACATGTTCCAGTATTTTAAAAAAAATATTCAATGTACCTACAGTTTCAACTTTCCTACAATTTTATGTATTACCATGACCTTTCACAATATCGGTATCGGCAATTGCTAATGCCGCGTTTATGATCTCCTACTCCCGCCATGCCTATAGTATCTTAAACGCCGGCAATCCAACGACACTTGTGTTGCAGATGTCCATGGACAGCACAGGTTACTTACTACCAGACGAGTAACTTGCTAGTTTGCCCCCCATAGTAAAATAACATAACATAACTTCACGCCTTTTATTACCCGAAAGCGTAGGCAGCGGCTGTTAAGCCTCGTCTCGCCGTTATGTTTACGTCCCAAATGGAATAGGTGGCGAACATATTGCCATACGGGGCACAAAGTTTTTCAGTCATCGATATTTATCACAAATGACTTCCGAAAACAATTTCGAAAAGTCATTGGTGTGAGCCAGTGTCAGGAATCGAACCCGGACCTCTGGATTAGAAGTCGTGTGCTCGACCACTGGACCACCGAGACTTAAAATGTTAAATATAAATTTTATTATTGTACACATTTGTTGCACAACGTTACCACTCCAAATAGAAGGTATCGCTATAGTTACATACAATTTCTTATTAACCTATTATATAGGATGCTGATTTTAATTTAATTTTTAACAGTGGTAGAGCCAAGCAGTTCGCTGCATGAATGGGCCGGCTCGACCGGTGAAATACCACGACCTCTCAGAAGATCGACGTAAAGTGGCTCATGCCGCGTTTCGTTCGGTGAGAGAGGTACCCGGAGGCCCATCCTTTCCTATCCCCTTAAAGGTCGGCAACGCAACAGTAACACTATATGTGTTGCTGGTGTCCATGGGCGGCGTTGGTTGCTTACCATCAGCTGACACGCCTGCTCGTTTGCCCGGCTATCCCATAAAAAAAAAATTGGGTCTTAACAGTGATGGTCGAGTATTCTGGCTGCTACACCTTATAAGCACGAACCTACTGCTACGTTTTTCAGCAGCCATATTGATATTATTGTTATTAATTTTAGATTGTTTGAAAAGAGTATTTGCCACAAGAGTTTCTTGCCCGATTCTTCTCATGATAGCCCCTACACTCGGAATCGCGACGGTCGTGGCGATTGCGTGTTTAATTATTTCATTTTAAATATATATAGTTTATCCTTTGTGCTACTACTTGACCTATGAAAATAAAGGTTTTTTGATTTTGAATTTAAAAAATATACACAATACTCACCAAATGACATCCATAATTGACTTTGCCACTGCTGCTGAATATATGGACAGATCCCCGTACAGGTAAACACATAGGGAACAGTAAAACATTGTTCTGCCTGTCTTGTTGAAAAACAAATTCGCCATCTCTCCAAGTTCCACACGACGGTCAAGACTGTAGTACCGTGAGGGTATAGTGTCCCCGCAGACTAGGGGCTCTTCAAGATCGCCATAACGGTTTTGAGAGGTGGACGGTTCCTCATCAGAGTCATGATCTTGAATCTGTAAGTTATGTTCTAGTCAAACAACTGTGACCTCTTATGGGAAAAAATATCTCAGAAAATCACATGAATGGGTCAGCTAAACATAACATAACTTCACGCCTTTTTCTACCCGAAGGTGTAGGCAGTGGCTGTTAAGCCTCAACTCGCAATTATGTTTACGTCCCAAATGGACTAGCTGGCGACGCTATTGAAATATCGGACAAATAGTTTTTAGTCATCTATATAGATGACAGTATATTTATCACACATAGGTTGCGAAATTAATTTCGAAAAGCCATTGGTGTGAGCCAGGATTCCAACGCGCAACCTCTGGATTCAAAAGTGGGGAGCTTGACCACTGAGACTACCTTAAGCTTAACGGGTGTAATATCAAGTCTTCGCAGAAAATCGACGTAAATTTGCTTGTTTGTTACAGTAAGAAAGATATCCGGAGGCTAACTCCCTTCTCTATCCCATTCTATAGGAAGACAAGCTTTGTATGTTTATCCTCTTTTTCCCAGAAATAAAATCATGTTTTGTTTGATGAGAGAGGTATCCTGAGGCCTATTACCAACAATATGAATCTAATCCAAGACCTTCAGTATACCTAACCACATGTTGATAAAGAATATTATTACATTCATATTTATATTATCTACGGTAACCATACAGCTATTTATATTGCCTATAAGAATTATCAGTTACGATATAAATGTCACAGAAATGAGTGGGCAGTGAACTGATAAAAAGAACGTATATATACATATGGAACAGAATAGCAATAATAATTAAAAAAAGAATTAATTTACTGCAATTTTTTATTAACAAATGAGCTTGATGTTAATAATTTTAAAATAATGTCTTTGAGCTAAATAATATTGGTCTATATTTTATTTTGATGGGATAAGGTGAAAAATGAGCAAGCGATGCGAATACCTGGTGACAACAACACAGGAACTATTACACTTAAATTGCCGGCCTTTAAAATGGGATAGGGAACGAATCGGAATTGGTATGGAGTGTGTAGAAACGAAACGCGGCATGAGCCACTATAAGTCGATATTCTGAGAGGATGTGGTATATCACTGGTATCATGCAGCAAACTATATGGCTATACTATATGACCATTCTTATTTCTTATTTTTAAATTTGTAAAATGTAAGCCAGACCACTGATTTTAGAAGACTGATTGAGTAAATTTTCCCATCTGATTGCACTTGGTTCAAGTAAAAACTACAGAACAGTTTTTACATCTATCAATGATGTATAGGTACAGGTAGGACTTAAATTACAGACAAAATTTACACATTTAGCACAAGTTTTAATTAAGTTTTTGCAGAAGGAATAAATAAACTTTGTTTTATTATAATCATATGTCTAGTAAAAATTACCAAAACTTTAGAGCAAACAACAAGTATCATATTCATAATATTAAAACAACTCATTATGGATTATATCGCGTTTATTTAGAACCTATTTTTGTTTATTTACCGACGTTTCGATCTCTTTACAGAGATCATTTTCACAAGTGATTATTAATCTGATTCGCGAAAATCTGAGAAATAAATAAGTATCATATTATTATACCAGATTCTATCATGTTTACGTAAGTAAGTGAGCATAATCGACGAGCATGGAAGCTTCCATGCATCCAAAATATATTTCAATACAAAAAATAAATGTAAAAAATCTTCGGAACTTTTATCAGTATTACTGTTGAAGCCTTAAGAAATAGTTAAACAAACTTACACTATCTCTTTTGATGCTTTGCAGTCTCTTCCATTTAAATACGGCATTGGCACATGCCATAGTCTCTATAACATATGTCGCATTCAAAAAGCTCATGAATGCCAGAAACATGAGTGAAACAGTACTGAGCCCCCATCCTGCCCGTGCAAATGCTGCTGGCAACGTTAGAGCCCCAGTGCCAACTATCAAATTGAATACATAAATCAAACCCACCTGAAAGAAATATACAATAATTAGTTATAATCAATTTAGGTATATAAAATTAGTTATCAATTTTATAAATGTGTGTGTAAATTAAATTTGTTATCATGCTGTTGTGTAGATGCTGTGAAATAAGCATATTACAACATTGTTTTTGAGGTCATTATTCCATTTCGCATGACTACAGAAAAGATCGAGAGAGACCCTCCAGCACTGTATCATAACTTTGATATTAGATACCACCATATAATTACATAAAATTGACAGCAACACAGCAGACTCAAAACATAACATATCTTCACGCCTTTTTCTACACAAAGGTAGTAGGCATGGATCCGCCGTTGTGTTAACGTCTCAAATGGATACCGAACTTATTGCCATAGTGGACTCAACATCGATATTTATCAATTATCACACATAACTTCCGAAAATAATTTCGAAAAGATATTGGTGTCAGCCAGGATTCAGAACTCACTTCATAATTCAGAAGAAGGATGCTCGACCACAGGACCACCGAGAACTCAAAGCACATTAAAAAATATATTAAATATTAATAATTCGTACCCAGATTGAATATTGGTCCCTGGCCTCGATTTCAGGCATCTTCAATATTTTTCTTAGACGGTAAAATCGACGAAATATATAATTTTATCCACACACATCATTGCTGCGAAGCACCTGACAATCCATTTAAAATATACAAATAATCAGAATTTCGCCTTCAGTATCACTCAAACTCAGCCGTTCACCACAGGTTCACCACCGCACCGCTCACAAAATTACGAAATGAACAACAATGAAAACTGAGAACAAAACAAACATTCCATAAACAAAAATGTCACTTTTTATTGCTTTTCTCATGGCAGCTAAAGCTTAGAAGCCATACTGCCGTTTCACTAGCATCAGATTTGTCTATGGTTTAATAATTATTCTTTAGTCTTGACTATCGAACTTTTATGTGACTTTAGTTTTGAAATTTGAGGTGTAGTCCTTACTTGTTAATTGAAAGTCAGTAATTCTTTTCTTCCATGTTGTCGTACCCATTGATATGAAGTTCCTAGGGATTCTTTAAGATCATATAGAAGAGCACGTCGTTAGAGAGATGGTAAAATTTTGGAAATTTCATTCAACAGCTATGGAAGAAAATACAAAAAACGCTCTTAAATTACTGCCAAAACTGCCATGTAAATCACAAATTGAATCATTGCGGAAATGAATAGCAGTCCTTATGCCTTGAATAATGGCACCAGAAAGCCGTGTAGCTGTTACGTAACTCTAAACAATAAATAATTATCGAGCCGATTGCAGACTGATCGCTATTTGGCACTTTTTTGGTAGTGCTAATTGCGATCACGTAGCAATCGATGGCCACCAATAACCAGTCAGTACCTATTTGCTTTAGGATTTTATTGATTTTAGCAGTTCTCAAGCTAAAGGCAGGGGGCTGTGTCCATGGCTAAAAAAAGGCAGCAGTCGGATAGATATGTTTATTTTTTAACCTTAATTTATCCCTGTCTACTGCCTGCGACCAGGATTAACGTTCTAATAATTTATTCCGCTACAGATCATATGAGAATTTTTGATGAATTTTAAATACTTCATCTATCACCTTCATTTATCTTCATTTAAATACTTATAATTCATCAAAAATTCTCATTCATCAATCGTATCAAAATTTGTATTGATAAGTATGAGTTCTATACCACTATAAAGTACGAAGCATATCTACATAATTTTAAATTAATAGCTTATAGTTTCTAGGTATTAATTTTCCGATGGTTTAAATTTTATGATTAACATAAAATTTATTTTGAGCTCAGTAACTGATTAGCAGGTATTCAGTCTATTTAAAAAGTGGACAATTTGGTTTGAACACGATTACCTACGTGCTCGACGGGTGATGTACTCGCCAAATACTAGTCAAGAATCAAGAGGGAACAATGAACTACCAATTCTTCAAATTAAAGTACTAAGACTAGAATCGCAGCGTTTATATCATTATCGAAGATTTAATTAAAGAGATAATAAAATTAATTCCGTAGATATGTAGACATTCATAAATTCACTATAAACATATTACATTTAATCTCTGTTTGGAATGGTAGATTGGTAGACACATGTAAATACAGTATAACAAATTAATATTAACCGGCTATATTAAAAATATACCAAGTCCCAAGTATTCTTACAACTTTCTTGTTCGATTTGCATTAGTGGCGTTTCGCAACTCTCCATGCGAACCCCGACGACGAAATCATTCCATCCAGCCGTCGAAGCCGTGTTCTTGGGGGTTTGGGATTGTGATTTTATATTTAATCTCCAAGTTTATGTGCCAATAACATTACAAAACGGAGGTAAGATAATCACCATGTTAGATTTTTATTATTACTTGATTTATGTCGTCGTTGTTCGCTCGGAGCATTTATGGCATCGCTTTCTCAGGCGTATGTTTGTTCTCCCTCTAACAAGCGGGATGACGCGACATGTTTCATGTTCCATCTCATTCTTCCCAGTAATATAACACCGTTGCGCTCGGTCGTGTCACGTAAGATTTTTTGTATTTTTGCTAGATTAAAGTGTGATTTTTGAGGAAATTTTGCAATATTTATGTTGTACAAGTGTTAGTGTTTGTGGAGATTCATTTTATTTCAAAAATCTTTGTGATATTTGTTTGATACGGGTTCTGCTAACTTTCACTCTAGATATAGATGTATGTACCGTCGATGATATAGTATAGATAGATACATGTATACGGCTGTAGATATTCAACCAACATCGAGTCGTCGAGTCTCAAGGCCGAAATATACAAATACATACATACATACCTACAATTTATTGTAAAGAATATTCGATCAAATGGGAATTTGAAAACTGAAATGGAAATAGTGCTACATAAAGGTACCATGTTCTTTTACCGAAACCGAAACTGTCATTGTAGTTGGTAAGTGATTTGTGGCGTTTTCTACCTGTGATACTAAATGGCGTATTGTGAAATAACATAATTTGGTACCTGTGTGTCTCAAGTTGAAAACACTGCGTCGCAAATCTCATACAAACTGTTGTCTTACTATTGACATTGCTGTGGGCTTTACAGGCACGTTTTTTTTTTGTTAAGATTGTAATAAGTATCAAAATACCTAATTGGTTCAGCAAATTTATGATATAACCTCAAAAATCATTCTTTTTCCATTCAGTTTTCGTTTATATTGTTCCATTTCGTAAGCTGAGAGCTTAAACATTTAGTTAGGAATAAAAATGGTGAATTCTATATGCTTAGATATCTAAAACGTTGCGAGCTGACTGCAAAGCTGCTCAAAGGATCTGCCGAGCCCCCATTATCTGTGATATACAGCTCAGCCTCTCGTCCGTCCTTTAAGGTAAGCCTGAGTTGAGATTATAAAAAACACTGATATTTGATGTCTAAAGTAGACTAGAAATTAATCTTTTAATAATATCCAAGAGGAGCGTTTAGCTTCACATCTCTAAATAAAAATTGATATTACCTTAACTTTCTTTACAATCACAATAAATTCCTTTCATATAAAACACAGTTATGTTAAATATCTTATTTCTTACAGTTGTACAGTTTAACTTAGCTTGTGATTATCTCAAAAGCTTTTTAAATAAAAACTTTACGATGGGTCCAATATGTGGCTATGGTAACTGCTTAGCATATCATGGGCCTGTGTGCTGTATTGCTTCCATTGTTATTTAACAAAGGCCAGGTGTGCTTTAGTTAATTTGCCAGCTATCAGCAGCCCCTTTTATAGACTAGCATTTAATTTGATTATGATTGTGAATATAAACAGCGGAATTATGATGAGGTATATGTTATAGAATTTATAACTCTTTATAGGGCTGGGCCACTCGGGGCTAGGAGGCGAGTCCGCAGCAGCAGCTTCCAGCGGTGATCTCACCCTGTCCTCTATTATAGAGGCACTTAACATAGCTACCTGCTTAATTGACTGCATCACTACTACGAACCATTGTTACTTAGTCTATAATTGAAACAATATGATATCTGTGAAATTAAGTATAATGTTAGGTAAAAACTGTAGAGAATTGTTCTATTTATAGTAATTGTCTGATGTCTATAATGTGTCTGTAATATTATGTGTTCGACATCTATTTAAGTATAATTGTTACTCCAATATTATTATTAACTGTTACCGAACCAATGCAATGTAATAACTCCACCTGTACACAATGTCAGTGGTGAACACAAATAATTTTGGTGCTTTTGAGTGTGTCGATGTGGAGTATGTAAGTCATGATGCTAGTGTTAAAATGGTAGATTTAAATATTTATAATGTAGATAATGTTGATAGTGTCCAACAAAACCAAATGATTGGCGATACGCCTAACTACTGCATTCCTTTAATGATTAACGCCATAACAGTCCAGGGTATCTCATACAGTGACCCATCTTTCAGTAGCTTTAAATTAAAGTATAAGATGGCGTTTGGAGCGCCGCAGTATATGAACAAGTCTGATTACGCTTTTAAAACCTCAGTTTGTATTATACAAGATGAGCCTTGCGATACGCAACTAATAAACAAGTCTGCTCATAATATGATATCCGAAAAGGAAACTATAATCAGTAAGGATGATGATGTGTACCATGACAATAATGAACCGGCAGTTGGTTACTTGAAACCTGCCCGTGAACCGTTGAGGAAGTTCGCAAACGGTGATCTCACCTATGATGCTATGTTGGAACTCACGAATAACGAGGAACGAAATATCATGAAGATGCCAAAGAGCCACGCTCTTGACAGCTGGGGAGTGCCTCGTCAGCTTCGACTGTGCGGTGGGGGGGAGAGCTCTTTGAATGCTGCAACTGGATGGGGAAGCCCTCCAGCTTCCAACAATGGTAAACACATTTTTTTTATGTAATTTGGCTTGGTTGAGTACAATTTCTTTATTTGTTTGTTTTGCGAGAGGGAATTCCAACTTTAGATTTGTACACATTTGTTTTAGTATCTTGATAATTATGAGGTTTTCTTTCAAAATTACAATTGATACTTCATTAACATGATGAGGTAAGAACATCTTACTTTCGCATTTCGTGATATGAATTATGCATTCTTTTACACTGGCACACACGTCTTTAATAATTTTGGACATGATTTTTACTTTTATCTATTAACTAGAGTTTGTGATGCAATTAATAACTTTGTTTATAATAACTTTATATACAAATTTGCAGCATGATGTATTTTACCGTTAGAATGTCTAGGTTGTTATTTAGGTATAAAATCGTCATTTTAGATTAATATACTTATAAATCACATTGCACACGAAATATCAACATATACATGGATTTAATTTATTTACGCGCACACGGCAACAATATTTTTTAAGAAAAATCTAATTTACATACTTCTAGTACTTCTACAAAACTAGGTCATGTCAATAAAGTTATAAGGAGAACACTTTTTTTTTTTCAATTGTTTTGCTAGAAGAATTTCTGCTATCCAATAAAAAAGAAATCGTTGATGAAGGTTACAATTGGTAAAACTCATAATTGACATAATAAATATGTGGGGAAAGTAGTTGAAATATATTAGGAAATTCATTCTATAACCTGACAAGTAGAAATAATTTGGAGTGTTTCTTTCGGCAGCTGGAAATTGGGGTGGTAACTCTAGCGGTCAAAACAATAGTACAAACAATACTCAACAATGGAATAATTCTGCCCAACGCCCGCCCACCTCACAAGGGGACAGTAAGTTGTTTTAATATCATCATGCTAATAAAGATGAAGTCATCAATAAAAAAAAACATCAATTTTTGCTTCTATTGTTGGTCAAAGATAATTTGGATGCGGGTTGATAATAAAGATTATAAAATTTATAGTGAAGCATGTCCATGTTTAAATTTTTTTAATGTGCCATTTATTAAACGTTGGGATTGTCTCTTGCAGTGAATAGCAACAAGGGGAATAGTAATCAGATGCCTCCGACGAGTGGCGCGTCTGCAAATTGGCAAACTTCCCCACCAAACATGCCAAATTCACAGCCTAACAATAATGGTACACCCACTAGTAATGGTCAGTGTTATCAAATGCATCGTATAACATTAGGTATCGTCTGTTAATCACGCGAGCTTTTTTAGCAATCGTCCCTTAACCACGCGAGATTTTTAATAATCGCGGTTCAAAAAGTAGTTTAACAGTAGTCACTCGGATTACGTGTAGTTATATATTTTTATAAATATATATATTTGTCCGAAACTTGGACTAAGGTCACGCCTTAATTCACCGTTGCCAGCCAACATTCCTGTTGCACATAAAATACCGGCGTTGATGATCAACGTCAGTATTTTCATTAGGTGTTATTGATGATGAAAGTAAAACGGAACATTCAAATCTTTAATATTTTATGCAATCACGACAGCAGCTTACTTTAAGCTAAAAGGTATATATTTGGTATTAAAGGTATATAGTAATATATATTTTTTTAATGTTGCCTTCACCAACATCAAATCTACCAATGGTACTGTTTATAAATTGGGTAAAATATCACTTGATTGATGGACGACAGCCTATGAAAAACATTTATTGATGTTTGGGTCTGGATTTCATAAGACTTTATTGCTTGTTTAGGTACAAACAACGGGGCGAACGGTAACAATGGCGGTACTAATCCACCTAATTCAACTCCAAACTCGAACGGTCCCACTGTTGGCAACGGAAACAATGGGAACAACATGAACAGCACTTCCTCTGCAAAGATTGAGCAACTGAACTCGATGAGAGAGGCTTTGTTTAGCCAGGACGGCTGGGGAGGCGTAAGTATAAAACAATAAACCATATCATGTTAAACAATGCTACCTCGATCGGACCGAAAAATTTAAATTTTATATATCTTTTAGCAACACGTCAATCAAGATACGAATTGGGACGTACCCGGATCTCCTGAGCCTGGATCCAAAGTAGAATCTACAGCCGCAGGAGGTCCACCGGCTTGGAAACCCAGCGTCAACAATGGCGCCTTCCTTGGTACAGATTTGTGGGAGGCCAATTTGAGGAATGGTGGTCAACCGCCACCGCAGCCTGCGGCTAAGACGCCATGGGGTCACACACCTACGACAAATATCGGTGGTACTTGGGGTGAAGATGATGATGTGGCTGACTCTGCCAATGTATGGACTGGCCCACCTCCTCAGCAACAATGGCCAGCTGGACCACCGCAACATGCCCAACAGTGGGGCGTTCCCAAAAAAGATGATTGGAATGCGTGGGGAGAACCTCATCGACCTGTCGATCCTCGACTTGATCCGCATCGTACGCCAGACCCGCGATCACAACAACAGGACGCACGTCACGATTTACGCGGTGGAATTTCCGGACGTCTCAATGGCGACATGTGGAGTCAACATCATCAGCATGCAGCTGGTCCTAATAAGATGATGCCCAGCGGTGGAGTTAACCAATGGGGTGCACAAGGACCTAAAGATCCGATTAAGGGTACAGGATGGGAAGAACCATCCCCACCTGCAGCTAGACGAGCTCCTAGTGGTTTTGAGGATGGTACGTCGCTTTGGGCCCAACGTGGTGGTATGACTGGAATGGGAGGACGTGGCCCACAAGGCCCACCAGTGCCTCAACGTATGCCTCCTACACCCACCAAACCTGACGCTGTTTGGAGCGCTCACGGTCAACGCAATGGGTCTTGGGAAGAACCTCACACTCCAGCTTGGCCCGAGAGGGATGCTCCTTCTTGGCCAGATGCGTCAGGGCCAGCCTTGTGGACTGTGCCTAAACAGAAGCCGACAGGCCCTAGTGGTGCTTGGCCAGATGACATTGGTGAATGGGGTGGACCAAAGCCTCCGCAAGGTCCCCTTGGTAAGCAGCTGCCCAAAGAAATGGTCTGGAATAGTAAGCAATTCAGGTGAGTTCCGGTCATGTTTAAAGTTAGATTTAATAGCATTTAAAAATGAAAGGGAATAAAAATAGTATTTAAACAATATATCCTTTTCTAGGTTCTTGGTTGAGATGGGTTTCAAGAAAGACGAAGTCGAAGCTGCCTTACGTAGTCGGGACATGAACGCCGAAGAGGCTTTGGAGTTGTTAGCAAGCGCACGTGGAGACGGTTGGCGTAGGGACGAACACTTTGGTGGACACCACGGTGGACCGTTCCAGCCACCTCCGACTGTGCCCTCAGTTTCACCAGCTGTCGTACAGAAGCTACTCAATCAACCACCACCACAGGCAACTCAGCATCACCAGTCATACAACCACAATAGGTAATTAAGATTCTGACTATACACTAACCCTAAGCAGTTTCAAAAAACAACCATTGATTAAATATTTTATTAGTTTGCGTTTATCAAAAACCTCATGAAAAATATTTTGAATTTATTTTATTTACGTTAAGTAAACGGGCGCGCATATAAACAATGCGCATGATTTCCAAATTTACAATAAGCCATTGAAATTTTTAAATATGACAAAGATAGAACTTTCAAGACTTTATACGTAACATACATATATACATAACTTCACGCCTTTGTTACCCGAAGGTGTAGGCAGCGGCTGTTAAGCCTCGTCTCGCCGTTATGTTTACGTGCCAAATGGAATAGCTGGCGAACTTATTGTCATACCGGGCACAAACTTTTCAGTCATCGATATTTATCACACATAACTTTCGAAAACAAATCCGAAAAGTCATTGATATAAGCCAGTGTCAGGATTCGAACCTGTAGATTCAGAAACGGGGTGCTATCTTATCTTCCGCAATATTGAGTCTAATGCGCCAATTCTGCCTCTAAACGCCCATTGAATTGTTTTACCATGGAATACGTGACCTTTTGATCTTTGTTTTGTCTATTTGTTTTGTCTATTTGAAAATGGAACAGCGAATATCAATGTATAGAAGTGTGATATGGTAAAAAAAAAACTTTCAAAATATTTTCGACTCTGAACTATGTTTTTTGTCTGCAGCGGTAATAGTGGCCAACCCAGCGCCGCTCAACTACGCATGCTGGTCCAGCAGATACAGATGGCCGTCTCTGCTGGTTACTTGAACCACCAGATATTGAACCAACCACTTGCACCACAAACGCTTGTACATCTCAACCAATTGTTGCAACAGGTAATTTTATCTTATTTTGCGATATTATATCAATAATATTGATGAGGCTCAGTGGCAATACAAAAGGTATCTCCAATTCGAGCCGCATTCACTTCATAATTTCTTGATGAAGGAAGTCGTGAGCAACAGCTGGTATATTTAGGTAGAATTTTCATGTTTTCTTTATTTTAATATTCTTAGATAGTCCAAAAAATGGATGTAAATGATATTAAACATCATTATATCACGCTAGTCTTTTGCGCTAAAAATAAAGTATGTGTCTATTAGTGTCCGACCGAAGCTTCGGCTTCGGCCTCGGCCACCTTCGGCCAAAAATCTATCTTCGGCGAGATCTTCGGCTTCGGCCGGATTCTGGGCCAAAGCCGAAGGTCCAAGAACAGTCCGAATTAAGCGAACTGTTACGAAACAGTGAGTGACTGACGGACCGAACTGCACTTAGTTAGTGCGGATACCTCTCTCACCGAGAGAAATGCAGCATGAACCACTTTACCCCGATATTCTTTTTTAGCTGTGGATAATATTGAAGAAAATTATTAAATTACTAATAGTTTATAAACCTTCGGCTTCGAAGGTTGTGGAGATTGCCGATTAATCGGCTTCGGCTTCGGCCAAAAATAGACCTTCGGTCGGACTCTAGTGTCTATTTGTTGAATTCAAGTATAAAAATAACTTATCAAATTATATAAGAAGAAAATAGAAGTTAATCTTTATCTGAATTAGTACTACCTGCAATTTCAATTAGGTGGTTTTATATGTTAATTTTTTAATCACTGATCCGCTTTGATGATTTATAATAGCACTGTATCTATTAAAAAATACCAAATTATTGACGAAAATGTAGGTAAAAGTTACTGACTCTGACACCAGAAATCACTTAGAGCCAAATGTAACTATCGTTTTTGTTCACAGATCAAAGTGCTGCAACAATTATTGCAGCAAAACTCACTCGCCATGACCAAGGGCCACTCGTCTCTAGCGCTGCAGTGTTCAGTGCAAATATCTAAAGCCAAGCAGCAGATTACTGCTCTGCAAGTAAGTTTGATGATAATTTACTTATCATAGAAAATCCGCTTGATGGCCAGTAGTTTTGTATTCAAGTCTCCATAAAAGTCAACTTTGGAACCTAAGGAATTTGTGATAAACATAGATGATTTAAATGCCCGATATACATATAGTAATATTATTATTAATTATTTCTGTTTGCATTGGATATGAGGCAGAATAATGTCTGTTGAGACATTATATAAAGGCCATCTGTCTCTCTTAATACAAAGTCAACTTAAACACCATAGAATCAACATATATTGGTATTCTATGTCTCAGTAAAAAATTGAATTGAGCATCTCTCTTTGTTCTGTCTCATCTGTCTCTGCTTTCCGACTGATCAATGAAATTACTGAAATACTTTACAGCTTTTTATATTAACAGTTTTCTTAAATTCTGTTGTAGGTATATCTATTTTATATACACATTAAATAAATAATTTCGTTTGTCCATCACAGAACCAGATCGCCACTCAGCAGGCGTTGTACATGAAGCAACAACAGGGCGGCAGTACGGATATATACAAGCCGAGTCACGATCCCCTCGCGCAGATGCAAAACAATTTTGGAGACATATCCATCTCTAAGGATTCTCAGGTAAAAAAAAATACATTAAATATGGTGAAAATGAGGGCACTGGGCAAAAATTGCAAAGGGACAAGCGTCATTTTATTTTATCAAGTGATGATCGCGTCGGATACAAGGTTGTAAGTTAGGAAGTTGAATTGAAAGAGAGTGTCAGTGTTAAATTGTGGAAGGGCTTAATCCGTTGGACCGGACATGTAGAAAAAATGGATTGATTAAGCAGATATACAATGCAAAATGGATGAATGTATGAGTCAAGCACAGCCACGAAACACTTTGCATGACCAAATGTAACGAATCCTTGAGGAAGATTATGTCGGGAGCATTAAAAACCGACGAGGTGGATGACAAGAATTATTAAAAGTCAAAGAAGCAAGTGTGGCGGGTAAAAATCGTGCCTTATGTATGACGCTCTGTCCTCTCTACCTATTGCGGCTAGGGACTTGGCGTGAAGTTATGTATGTATGAAACAATTAAAAAAATAATATTTTTTTTGGCATGCCAATAGGTTCGCCATTTCCATTTGGGACGTAAACATAACGGCGAGACGAGGCTTAATAGCCGCTGTCTACACCTTCGGGTAACAAAAGGCGTGAAGTTACGTTATGTTATACATATATATAAACATAATTTCACGCCTTTCTGTCCAAAGGCGTAGGCAGCGGCTGTTAAGCCTTGACTCTCCAAATAAACTCAATAAATAACGAAGTATAATTTACTTGTTTAGGCGTACGGTTCAAGCAGTAACCAACAACAATCTCGTCTGAACCAATGGAAGCTACCTTCTCTGGATAAAGACAACGAAGGACCGGAGTTCAGTCGTGCACCTGGAACCGCCAAGTCTGCAACAAGTCCTCTCAACCAGCTTGGATTGCAACCCGATTCGTAAGTTTTTCTATGTATCCTATTTTTACAAAAGTCTTTCTTTACCCTAGAACTATGTACTGTTTAAATATCTTATGCAATGTCTATTGTTATGGCTGGTTTGTCAATCAATACCTACATATTATCATTAGGTATGTCGCACACTTCTTTAAATTCTTGTGTTTATCTACTTTATCTACTACTACTCTCAACTGACCTCTGAAGCTTCTGGAATGTTTTTGAGTAGACTTTCTGATAAGGAAATACATAAAAATTTTTGGGTGATTGACTGAAATTATATCAGAAAATGGTGTTGCTTACACTCTCGTGTATAAAGGTGTAAAGTTGCTAGGAGGAACATAACTCCTCACTGTAACTAGACATGCTGTACCAAAGCACACACCTTAACACATGAATTCATTCATACATACATACATAAGCTCACGCCTGTATCCCATGGGGGTAGGCAGAGACTTTGGCTTTCCACAAGCTACGATCCTGATTCTGATACACATCTTTCGCCTCATCCACAGTCATACATTTCGTCATGCATTCATGTCGGTTTCGGGTGTTACGCATTTTGCTTCTTTTAAACAGACCATTTATTTGGTCCTGGTAGCTCTGTCTTGGTCTCCCGATCCCGACCTTGCCACTCACATTCGCTTCGTAAACTCTCTAAGTCAGTCGGCGTTCATCCATTTTTGCAACATGACCAAACCATCTTAACATACTTTTCTCCACTTTGGTCACCACATCAGCCTTCAACTTGCATTTCTCCCTTATCACGCTATTTTTCATTCGATCCGCAAGGGTGACTACATACATACTTCTCAGAGAACGCATTTCCATTAATGAATTCAAATACATATATAAATAAGAAAATTGTTTGGAATGTTATTGTATACAGACAGATGATCATTTCAGGGTCACATTGAGGACATGTTATTTTATAATGAGTAAATCTCGACGCAACTATTGTTAACAAACAAGTTTTGTAATGTATTAATATTAAGTTGAGTTGTTCCCGTGACGTCATCTGAATGAACCGGTTATTACTGGTTTCATTCAGATTGTAGACGAGACTAGTGATTGTGTGTCTGTATGGAACACGTATTCATGCTTAAATTACCGAGCATATTTTGTTGAAATTTATAGCATAAGACCATGGGGAAGAAGGAGATATAGAGCAGATTGAATGGACTATAAATACACTAGGCAAGGTCAAACTGTTGTTGGTGCGCTGAAGATCTAGGCAAAAACTAACATCAATAGTAATGTAATTGTTTTCGTGTCTAGAACTTGGGGTGTTGGACGCGGTAATGAAGGCTGGGGTGACAACGGAGCTGACGTTGCCGATGGCAAGGACGCCTGGCCCTCTCATCCATCACACCAACCTGTCTTTGATCTCGTGCCGGAGTTCGAGCCCGGCAAACCCTGGAAGGTGAGTTGTACTGTTTTAGATCACCACTAAAAATAATAAAACGTCAGCTTTTATTAAAAATAAAATCTTACACAATTTTTTTACCCATGAAATAATAGCTGCTGGTTTTAAGTTCGGTAAGATGCCTTTGTTTAGTGTCTAAAATTTAAATGTCTCAATAAACTGAGTAATTATTCCCCGTACCTCGTTATATAAGTCGGCATAACAAAGTCGACGATTCGTCATCCCAATTCACATTACTACGCTAACAGGGCAATCAGATGAAGAGCGTTGAAGATGACCCAGCGATGACTCCTGGCTCCGTGGTACGCTCCCCACTGTCGCTGGCCGTTATCAAGGACAGTGACATGCTCGGCGGGAAGACCTCGCCTCCTGGGGGAGAGCGCTCCCTGTCGTCGTCCACTTGGAGCTACGCCCCACCAGGTGGCTCAGTGGGAGTGTCCGGTGGAGCAGCACCAGGCGCGCTTAAAGCAGACGCTTGGGGAAGCAAGCCTCGCCCCACCCCACCCGGCCTCAACAAGGCCTGGACTCATCATGCCAACACGCAACAGCGCTCTGTGCCTTCATGGCAGACTTCTACTTGGTTACTACTCAAGAACCTCACTGCTCAGGTACAATACATATTTTCTGTCAGCTTTTATGAACGGATTATGGCATTTTGAAAGTATTTTTGTAACAGTATTAAAATTGTCCTTGCAATATTTATTTATGTATATTTTGAAAGTATTACGTAATTCACATTAAAATGTGTTGTCTTTGTGTATTAATTATTTTATACATTGTCAAATGAACAGATTGACGGATCCACTTTGAAGACTCTGTGTGTACAACATGGACCTCTGCAGAATTTCCATTTGTATTTGAATCAGGGTCTCGCTCTCGCACGTTACTCCACTCGCGAGGAAGCCGCAAAGGTGAGGGTTCAGTATAATCAATGTTATTCTTTTACAGGTCTACCGCCATAGTTAGCTTCTTGATTTGTGGTGTATTGGTAACAAAATCTTAACAGACTATGTTTTGTTTCCTTAGGCTCAAATGGCTCTTAACAATTGCGTGTTAAGTAACACGACTATCTTCGCCGAATCGCCGGCGGAGTCCGAAGTGCAGATGATCCTGCAGCACTTGGGATCTGGTGGAAGTGGCGCCTGGAGGGGTGGAGCTGCTACCAAAGATGGATGGGGTGGATTCCCCGGACTGTGGCCAGATTCTCACGAGCAACGCGCCACACCCTCTTCTCTGAACTCGTTCCTGCCGCCAGATCTACTTGGAGGCGAATCTATTTAAACGCCCGGATACGAACTTCCCTAGAAGCATTTGTCCAGGATCTCACTTCGCTAGTGATCGTCATGTCGTGGCTGTCGGAATCCGGTGCGTAATTTTGTATGTTAACGAGAATTGTGTAAGATAGAAGTAAGCGACCGGCCCATACGGCATGAGGGTTGTGGGATCCAGATCGGGCTCGTCGGTGTCTAGTTGTAAATTACGCTTTACCGTCCCCCTTGGGGGATCGACTAATTTTATTCGCCTAGTCAGATCGTGACGAGCTCGTCGCGTTGCGTACCGTTGCGTAACGTTACGTGACGTAACGTGGCGCGACATTGAGATACGCAACGCGGCGCGCTCGCTGTAGCCAACTGTCCACATTACTATAAATTATCTTACTGTGTTTTAAGTGTTCATGTAGAAATATTTTAGTGTATATAAGAATTATACATATACAATGGCAAAATGTTAGTGTATTGTGACATTTATTAATGTGTGAGCGAGACCGCACAGAAAATTTTGACCGCGCCGAATTATATTCATTAAAATACAATTCGGTATTAACACTCAATTTGGTATTACAATAATAATAATATTTACGCGAATAATGTTCGAATGGTAAAAATTTACTGTACGGTGTTAGCTTTATTAGGGTGCGTACGCAATGTATGACGCATCGCGTGCACGTCCTCATAGTTGGGCCTGCGGACGCGGCCCGCTCGCGGTCAGACCGCGCGCGAGTCGCGTCTGTGTTATACCAAATAACTATATATATTATATATTGTCTATATCTTTGTCAGATAGAAGTAAATCGCCTCGTGGGCTACCTCAGTCACTCGTCCCGTGGCGTTATTATATAGTCTATATTTATTTTGTTGTGCTCCAGGGCTGTTGCTGTTTCGCCCTTCGAGCTTTTTGCGTTCCGAGTTTTTTTTTCTTCCGTGTTCGTTTTATTTTTTTTGTGTCTCGTTTTTATTATTGTCCGTACTTGTCGTATTTTAATTATTTATTATTATTATTCTCCCTGTTTTATTGAATTCTCACTCGCCATCGAGCCTCTTAATTTTTTTTATTTCTCCAATAGTGATATTTTTTATTCAGCAATAATAAATAATGATGAAAACGTGTAAGTGCATTTCGCCGTATAAAACAAATTTGAATGATTAGTTGTAATTTTTATAAAGTTAAATAAAACAAAAATTGTAAAACGATGAGATTTGAAGTGCATTCTCGTAGCGGTAAATTCCTTTGAACCGTATATAGTCTGATGCAAACGAGTATATATATAGTTATATATGCGTACGGAGTGGGCGTCCGCTGGAGGCGTGGCCGGGGCCAGGGCCCGCGCCCAGGCCCCGGCCCCAGACAAGAGGCGGACCGCTCCTTTGCAATCCAGTAATCCTGTGATGTAAAAGTATCTTGCCTAATGTAAGGATAATCTATTTTGTTGAGAGTATCATAGTAGCGCGGTCGGCCTCCTCCGAAGCTGACGTTTCCCCAAATGTTTTCCAGTATTTGTGATTGAAGTGCCACTTTATGTTTAAATATAATGAAACGATTATCTAGATTATACATACGATTAAAAGTAAGGGTAAACCTAATATAATAAATTGAAAATTGTTTTATCATTTTATATTACACATACATTTGTGAGAAATGTTATTAAAGTACTATTAATTGACAGTAATTAAATAATTACACTTTTGTGTATAGGTAAGAATAAAGTTCTAACTTAAATTTAGCCATATCAATATCTATTTAAATAATAATAATTAAAAAAAAAAGATTTGTGGTATTTTCTATAGGCTCAATTTGAACGTTATTCAAAGTGTGACATATGCTTTAGATATTCTGTTAATAATATACTTGTAGCCCTTAGGTACCTCGGTATTATAAATAAAAACTTGTAGCTAAATAAGTATACATACTATTAAGTTCTATCGTAAGCGTACTATTGATATTTTAACGGCAACGATTGCACGTGTAAGCTAAATGTTCGTTATCATAAAGTTTATTTACAATTTTATTTAATTTTTAATTTATTAATGGTGTGCCACAGAGATACTCTGCCAAAATATAAAATTACCAATAAATAATTACGGGATTAGAATAGAGCCGAGCGATTTGCGCTACAAAGGAATCGCTCCCGCTCGTGGCACGAGCGGGGCGGGCTGCGGCCGCGTCCCGCTCGTCGCCTGGCCCCTCCCCCTGACGAGACTCGCCCGTCATATGACGGGACCCACCATACAAACCGCCCCGTCGACTTATAAAGGCGTCGACCGACTTAATAATATATAATAATAATATTTCTATTTAAAGAAGCTGTACTATTTCGAACATCTCCCAGTGTTTTTTATTATAAAAAAATATATTAAAGAAAATAAACGATTTATTGTGTAAGTTAGTTGTTAAGCGATTCGCGCTGTACCTTGTAGGGCCGACTCGGGCTCTTAGTACTAACTACTCTTTCACAAATTAATGTTAGTTGTTGGCGATGTCCCCCTGATCGCCGCGGACCTTGAAGTAGGATAGTGTTCAATGTTTTTCTCTATATGTAATGTGTTCATCTAGTAACAAACAACGTTAGCATTTGTCTTAAAAGAAAATACTAAACCTAATTATTCGTATATCCTACTTACTAAGTAGGGGCCCGACAGAGACGAAAGTGTGCTGCGTTTGCACCAAAAATATCTAAATACTTCAAAAAAAATCCTTCGTTGTTTTAAGCGATTTGTATTCGATGTCGACATGCTTTCAATTTAACAACCTCCAACGGGCTAGGGTTGTCAGTTATCAGAAAAAAAAATATCGTAATAAAAACTTTTAGATTTTGTACAAACTTTCTGCAGCTTTTTAATTGAATATTTCAAAAATCATGATTCGTCGCGACGTTTACGCGAATATCTACAATACTACCCTACATCTTAGCATTATTTTAAAATGACAATAAAATTTTGGCATTTTTCAAATAGATAAAATTTATTGAGTGAGCTATTTTTATCGTGATTTAAACTCGTGTTATTTTATTCTTAAGATATGAAAATTTAAATGCATATACATATATAAATATGAGCAAAATCTGGAGTTAACTCTCATAAGTGAATCACCTGACAACCCTAATAGTTCAATTTCCTCACAATCAAGTCTCGGAATCGACGAAGAAGCCGACCAAGCAATCGCGGCATATTTAGTCTCGCGTAGTAGGGATCCCACGAGATCGTCAGGACTCTTTTTTTTTTAAATGTTAGGTGCCAAAGAGTGATTATCAAAGATATCCGGAACAAATGATTGATTGATTGATTGCATTTCTCATTATTGCTTCGTTAGTGATTCTTCCAAATTTTTGTTTACAAAAGAAATTAATTAATTTTTTTCGCTGTACGGGTTAATGATCTGATGTTCCTATAGCATTCGTCTTACTTATATCCAAAACTGCGCGAGTATTATGTTATCAAACTATGTGCAAAATATTTGTACAGCGCCATCTATATGTATTAAATGATGACTACCGTGAGTGGAAAGATCAGCTGGCTAATTGATCGTCCAGTCCTCAAATACTCAAATAACTTAAACGTTCATTGTTTTTAATTCATAATTATTATAAATTACTGTACTTTCTGTACGGGGCAGGGTAAAGCGTAAATATCATTTTCACTAGGTGGCGCTGTATACAATTTTTGCGGGTACTTTGAAAACATTCTCTATTTAAATAAAACACTGACAAAATGGTGTCAATTCTATGTATTGTTAAAGCTCAAGTTATGTGATGAGGTGTTTCTTATTTTTTATTATCGATTAATAGATTTAAAATAAATAAAAAGAGTATTAAGGTATTATTTTTATTAAACGATATTGTTCTGTCCACTCCTACACGTGTAAATATACACGTTCTATATACACGTCATTTCGTGAGTGCAATTCTTAAGTGTTTAACGCAGCAATAAATTTTAACGTTTAATTTTTTTCGTTTGTAAGACTGGGTTTTTTCAATTTTTTTTTTCAATTTAAATACTTATGTAAGTGCCGATCAAAACGGAATGTATAATAAATAATAATAAAAACCAGTGCCCTGTAGAGTAATATGTATCATTCTTGTGTCGGGGACGAAACAATTTCATTGCCTTGAAGTTTTTTAGTCGGCTAATGTTATCAGTACTTAAAGAAAATAAATAAAATGGGGTATCTTATTATTATTATTATGTAAAGCGGACGTATTTTTTTAAAATGTATAGACGCGTCGGTATAGCGGTGTTATAGTGCTATAGAGTTGTGACGTGTCGCGCGGCGTGATGGTAGAGTTCGACCACAATGAGATCCAACGCCGTAATGAAACCATAGACCAGAAGAACGAGTTCACGCACTGAATAATACAACACACACAGCTCACAGACAAGTAATAACATAGATGTCACACGCTGTCACATTTGGGCGGTGCTAAAACTACCCTCCAAATAAAAAAAAAAACATGTTTTTATCCACACTCTAGTCGGTTTCATGTAGCAAACAAAATAAGATGCTTTCCCGATAATTGTAAGGATGAAATGAAATTTAAAAAAAAAAAACAAAAAATCGGGCGTGCCCATAATTTTTTTGTAATTTCTTTGTGTGTTAAAAATCTATTGCACCGCCTTCGTCAGTCCTACATATTTGTGTTTGTGTTTCTGCCAATTCAGTGAGGCTTTTATTGTTATTATTATTAATTAATTGGACTTTGATACATGTTCTATACGCTAATGTTTTGGGTTCGGTGTGTGAACGTGGACTTCTGGATATGCTGATAATGGGCGGCGCCCTAGCGCACGGCATCGCAAGGTTGTGAAGAATTATGTAAATGAATCTCCTTTCGGTTCAACGACTGCATCATTGATTTTCCTGCACACAAATATTGTTGCGCCATTTGCAATTTGATAGTCTGTGTTAATAATTAATTATTATTATGTTGTTGTGTATTTATTATGATATATAATATACTTACGACTACTTGTAATATGTATATATTGTGGAATTATATTCGTATAAAAAATAAATAAATGATAAATAAAAAAGAATTAATACGCTTCACGCTTCACTTTTTAAAAATAACCATTTTTCGTCGTTTGTTTCTGATATATATATTTAGAATAAATTTACGTACCTAAAAAGTAATTATATATAAATATATAAAATAAATATAACGTTTGTAGATGTAAATAAATGTAAGTGGTAAGTGATTATAAAAAAAAATAAAAAAAAAACAAAAAAAAATACTACAATAAAGAAAAGCAATTAAAAGTAACCAATGATTGTGCCTCAATAAACTGTGGTACGTTACCCTGATAACAGATGGCGTTTCCTTTCACAATTAACGTAATGTAATGAATTGTGCGCTAGGCACTTATCTATGGTTAGCTATAGACGATAATAAGGCTGCAGTGTAGCGGGGACCCGCGCCCACTACGCCTTCTCTAACCAATAAATGAGCTTAGCTGTTTTTACTTTTATTGTAAGTGTTATATTTCATCAATCAACATAATATTTAAATATATATCTGTATAAATATACACAAATATATGTATACATATGAGAACCTACATACATATATGTAATTTTTTTTTTATTTTGTGTCTATATTTATTAATTACTAACGATATATATATATATATTAATTCATGAAGTTTACCCGTATTTTTTTTTAATTGTAACGGACTACTCGTTTCACTAGGGGCGCGAGTCGCGTGTTGTCATCGAACCTGTAATATGTGTAGGTAAAATAACCGTTGGACAGTGTTTTTGTCAATGTTTTTAAAATTTGATGCGGTCAACCAAATTTATGGGTTTATTTTCTCTTTTTTAAACAACAAATTTGATGAGAGATTTATACAAAGTTAATATTGACAAGGGTGTTTCTTTTGGCCCGTAAACTATCCATAACACTTGAATGCCAAAGTCGATCTGTTTAAGCCATTGGACGACCGCTTGTGTTGTTGTTATATAAATACATATTGTATGCAATTTGCATGGATCTCTGGACATCACAACAAAAAATAATCTAAACGTACAAATTAGGAGCCATTTTTATTGTCGGTTGTGGCCACACACGCCCAAAGGCCACCGTTGCCAATCCAAGCTGCTCCGGTGTATATATAGGATTTTTTTTTAAGCTCAACTGTTCAAGTAGTTTGCTCATAATATTGTTGTTAATTTTAATTATTATCATTATTATTATTTTTTTAATTATTATTAATTATTATCTTAATTATATTTAAATACTTCCCTTAGTGCGGAATAAAATTTTTTACATACAAATTTGTTTTGTAATCTCCAAATGTGTTAGCTTTTAAAAACTGATTTCGTCGAGTTGTGGTCGTGGTGTAGGTCTCGAATGCCGCCTATTTGTGCGCGTTATGCGTGATACTTATATAGCTTCCCCCTTGCTTGTCACTACCGCACCTAAATTAAGGCTATATATATATAAATTAATAGTTTTGTTAGTATTTACTAGTTTTGTATTGATACAATGTTTCTTACAACGATTAGAGGATGAGAATTCTGGCGCAGTCGTTAGGATGTTTTTACGATCTTTGCCTAATTTATTTTCTAGCCTGCATGGGCCCCATGTTGAAAAGGGTCGCCAGATGCTTTTCAATCGACTGGGTATCACATAGGGACCAATATCATCATTTATCAAAGATCTATCAGTCTCATTTATCAGTTGAGCAGCCAATTAATAATTATTTATTTAATTATATTTATAAATGTTTTCAAATAAAGTGACTCGTGCAGTCAACAAAAAGACATTCTCATTTTTTTTTCTCTTCTCTTCAGTTTGAAAAAGGCTTTTGGTCACCATTGTAATATAATGACGGTGTTTACTTATTAATATTTAATTAATTAATGTTTTGAACGCGAGGGCCTTTTATTTATCTAACGTTAAATGATTAAGATTTTTTTTAAAATTAAGACCAGAAACAGTACGGTGGTTCGTTGTCCTTTATTTATATAAATATATATTTTCGTACGTTATACGACGTCCTAATATTACAATAGATTTAGCACATTAGGTGTGATAAATAAATAAATATCTACAAAGAAACTAGTCTTCCTAATTTATGTGAGGAGATGGCGGAGTTGCGATGGCACAGAGGCAATCATAATACCTCTAGTCTTGTTAATGTGGTGCGTATAAGTGTAATACCAAATATTTAATAAAAAAATGGAAAATAAATAAAAAAGGCTTTCTTATAGTGTATAAAAACGGTGTCGAACGTAGAACGCGTCCGTAAAGTCCCGAGCAGCTTGGAAAAACACTTGTTTTGATTTTATTAAACAATTTTACGAAACGGTTGGCTAGTATTATTGAAATGCATTTATTTCCCCCACTTTTTTTTGTACGTCTTCATAGTCACTCGATATCGTATCGTATATTTAGTTGAGCTAATCGCCTAAAGTAAATTAAAATAAATAATAATAAAAAAAAAACAAACAAATAATTGGAATATCAGAGTTTATTTAGGATGTTCATATTTTACATTTTTTAGTGTTTAAAAGTATCTAAAATTTACCTTAATTATAGTGAATGGATTTTTGTATTGTCGGTATATATATAATATGTATAAATACACACATGTATATTACATATATGTAAGTTAAAAAGGGTGTTGTTCTTGATGAAACACAAACAACTGATTATAAACAAGATGATAATTTTTAATAAAAGTAATAAAATAATGTACTGAGTGACTTTACTTGTAAACAGAGGGCCATTGATTAAAGAAAAAAATAAAATAAAAAAAACTTTGAACTAAGCTAAAATTCTCTATATGTGGTAAATTTAAACTGTACATGTTTTGCTGAGTAAATTTTAATTGTTACTATTAATATTATGTAATATATGGCATTTAGGTCGCCATCAGACCGCTGTCATTTCACAGGGAGCGTTCAAATAACGCGCCCACCACCAGTAGTGTAGAAACACGTCTAAGGTCCGTTGAGTGCGATGTGACAGCAAAAATATTGAGTTTGCCAAGCGAAAGTCGGCCATGTTATTTGTTAAAATAACTAAAAAAGAAATAATGCCGCCTTTTCCACCTCGCATGTCAAACCCCAGTCATGAATTGATGCTATGAAAAAAAAAACGAACGATACGTGTTCAACGGATCTCGGACGTTCATATTTGTATAGTAAAGTTGCATTTTCATCGATGAATATAAATACATATGTAGTTATTTAGGTATATTATGTGTATCAAGAGTAATCCCTGCCTATAAACCCTCTCCAAAAAAACCCCTATCGATCCCCCCACCAACCAAGAGTTAATTGATGCAGTAGACTCGCATTACTGCTGCTCACTAACTACAAGACATTGCTTTTCTAGTCTATCGCATTGAGGTAAAGCCACGTGATATATATGTATAAAAACGAGCATAATTTAATACAATCATATCCTATATATTAAAAAATAAAACCCTAGTTTAATGTTCGTATTATTGTTTTCATTAGATCTCTGTTGTACCTGTGTCGAATTGTTTTTTATATAAAAAAATACATTTCATTGTTTGTACTATAAGGAGAACTGTTAGGCATCTTTCGATTACACGACGCTTGAGTGAAATAATGAAAAACATACGTAATCTTAGCGGCGATCGACCAAATTGTTTATGGTTCCACTGAAAAGTACTAAATATGTTAAAAATAATTTAAAAATAAAACTTCTCTCAATATGATGTTAGATGTTTGCGTCAAAGAAAAGGAAAAACTAAAAAAAAAATACTCTGCGGTCTTGGAAAGTTAGTCACTTTTTGTACCTTGATTGTACTTGAATAAAATTATGTCCTCTTATTGTAAGCTAATAAAAAAAACATTGACTAAAATATAAAATACAATTCTGAAATATAATACTTAATTTTTAAATTTTTGACAGACTGATATATAAAATATTATATGTGATTAAGAGAATATTTTTAATATTATAAATAATCCAGTGATTCGGATGTGAATTAATAATTAATTTTATTAGAAGTTTCCTACTGCCAGCGGCATATTGTTGCGTGTTGAGGGACATATTACTATAATATATATATATTAACCGCTTTGTATATTTTTTTACACTTAGATGATGATATATGTATCTTAAGCTGGGGATACTTTGAAAGACCATTTTATATATATTTATCTATCTTCTATATATGAGTGGAATTTAATGTATCGTGTCTGTTTTCATTTTTTTTTGGTTGTACAAAACGAACAAGCTTAATTAGTTTTATATAAAAGCGCCCACCATAACATTGAATAGTATTATATAGATACTATTAACCACACAAATAGATTGGATAGTGCATTTCTTCCCGTTTTTTCCACAGACTCATAGTCTGATGGATCTAATTGCAAAGTACGTTTGGTTTTTTACTCTCATTCGGTGAACAATACTTGGGAATTGGATTTTAAAAAAATTATAGCATTTACATTGAGTTAATTGTCATCTTTCACTTATTTTGTCTTCTTTAGAGTCTACAGATTGAATTGCATGTCAGTATTTGGTCCAAAACACATTTAAATTTTTCCCAAAAACGTCAACATCGTTCACCGTAGAGAGATTTTTCTTTAAAATATTTTCTCCCTAAGCTTATGTAATTTTGTATAATGACATCATCGCCATATATGCACGTATATCAAGGCCGGAGACTGATCCCTGACATATAATATTATACCACCGATGTCATGATGAAGTTTGGAAATGCTCTCATTGTGATTCGTCATACAAACGTTACATATCTTTAACATTTCTGATTGGAATCATAGTTTTTCGTTCATATCTCTCCCCTTCGATTCCTCCCTCCTCATCTGAGTTAAGTTTGATATTGATATTTTGTCCAAAAAAAAAAAACCTTAAAAATTAGCATTGAGCGAATTAATTGCCTTTTTAGTATTGTAACGAGTGGCATCTCTTTAAAATTTAACGGATTATATAATTATAATAATATTATGTACTAGCGATTGGCGTTGGTTTTTTAATATTTAAAATAAATTAACGAGTAAAAGAATGAAAAATATTTTTCGGTACCACCTTTCAGTTTAAAAAAAAAAAAGTACAACGTAGTTTTTAGTGGATGTTTCAGCGAAGTATGTGCATTAATTATAACAATATCAACATAACTAGATCGATAAGTTTAGCTTAGATTATAACCTGTCTCGTCTCAGAATACACCAATACTATACTTTGTAATGAACGTATTTATTTATCATAATATATTAATAGTTCCCTTTAATAAATATATTATGTATGTAACGGAAACACTTAAGTCGTAAGCGAGAATACTAAATGTCGTAATTTATATCAATAGGTTAAATATCTATATATATATAAATGTAAAAAAATAAAAAAAAAACTAAAAAAATAAAAACATTTCTGTGCAAATCTCTGTGATGAGAAATATTATTCTAAAGAGCTAGTATTATCTGAATGTGTCACGAGGGCCGTACTGTGGAACTACTTTCATCACGCTGTGTCACAATTCCACGGCATATATTATTCCATGACTAAATAAAAAAATATCGAACGTCATAAAACATGGTAGGCCCGAGTTTCATTGGTGACTATAAAAGTTGAACTTTTCAGTCTTTTCGCGCAAACGGTTGTGTATTATTAATTATTATTTTATTTTTTTTATGTAGTACAAAATGTGTTCGCAATTTGATTGCTGCCGCAGTGTTCCTTATGTTCTCTAATCGTATCGTAATATTTTGTTTTTTTTTTTTTGGGTAATATTTATATTTGAATTGTATTTCGTATTGTCTTTTATTAAATATATTATTATGTTGTATAAATAAATGTCGTAAATTTAATATATTTGGGCGTGCGTAAGTGATAAATTTCCCATGTAGTAAATTTTATGAACGGGGCTGCCTTAATAATAGATATGAATTTCCACTGATCTGTGTACACTTGTTCCGTCGACGAATTCACATAGATTAGTTTCCGTAGCTGTACCAAATAATAGCGTGGCAGGTGTGTGAGCGGGCTGGCGATATAGCCATTTTGTGTTGTTACCTACTCTGTGCAGACCAATCTTGTTCGACGAGTACCTTTTTCTACCGTGACTGACCGCGAGACGCCACTTGTGACAGCAACAATGTATTATAAAATCAAATTATGCATATTTGTAAAACCAGTTTTTACATAGAATTTGTAAATGAAGTTTCCAAAAGTATTTTAATTTATATATGTATATTTTTACAGTTTTAAGTGACGATTTTGTGACAATTGAAAGACTTTTGTTAACTATATAACATAATTATTATAAGATAAGATTAACAAGGCGTCACGTGGTCTTTTTTATGTAGCGCATTTCGCCCGCCCGTAATCGCCCCCCGCGCCCCTCTCTCACCACGGACAGAAGTGGAACTTCTACTTATGTACTGTATATCTGTGTTACCTCATTCAATAACCTCATGTAGTGTATTATCTGTCTTAATAATAAATATTTATCTGTCTACCCCCCCACGAGTACTTATCGCGCGCGAGAACACTGCACTGTTATTTGGTACACAATCCGTTGAGTATTTTTTTTATTATTGCGAATTAATTTTAAGGCATTCATAGTGAATATTGTCAGTGTATTTGAAAATAGCATATATATATTATATATTTATACACTTTACTATTATTTTTCTGAATACTAACTTAAAAGCAATTTGTGTATATTATTAATTACAAAAAAAACAAAGCAGGAGAACAATAATTATTATGTAAGTGTAACAGTTAGTGAAGTTAAGTGTGCTATATTCCATTCCAGAACTCAACGATGTCAGTTCTTTTTTGTAATACTTATGTTTTCGGGTTATATTTAATATAAATAATTAATAATAAAAAAAAATGTTATTATTATTGTAATTGTATTTAAATAAAAAAAAAAACTAAACCTTATGTGATTGAAATGCAATGTTTAGAAGTATTTTTATTCTTTATTTTTTACCATTAATTAATTAATATAATAAATAAATAAAATAGTTAGTAGAGATCTATCTATTTGAGAGTCTAATGTATCAATTATTTGTAAAGTTGGCTGTAACTAATTAGTTGAGTTACAAAAAATAAGTAGACATATTTTAATATTTAAAGAGGAAAAATGGATAAAAATAAAAAACAATTTTGAACATATTTTATGTAGAGGACAGAGATGATAGTTGTTTTGAAATCATTATGTGAAATGTTGTCTCGTAATTGTATTGTTAGCGCAATGTGTACGCACAACGGTGAGACGGGTCGGACGGGGGGCGCCACTGTCGCGCGACTGTTGCCCAACTGTCGCGCGACAACAGCCGGTGGACCCTCTACACTCACTGCACAGCACTGCTAGACTAATTCAGTTATTGTGTAAGAATATTATCTCTTGCATTACGTTAAGAGTAATGTTTATTATATATATATAGATAAAAAAAATAGTCAATAATGATAATGTTTAAACAAAAAGTCCCTATGTAATCGAACTGACGACAGAAACGCATGTTATATTTGTGGCCTCTTTATGAACTAAGGATCTAAGTTACATATATGTTAAAAAGTGAAAAAAAAAAAATTAATTTTGCTATGCACATAAAATGATACTCAATTGTTTGCCAAAAAGTTAAAAATATTATTATTATTATAATTCATAGTTTTTTCATCAATATTATTATTATTACTTTTGGGCATATTTACTTTGGAATTTATGCTAACATTAGATTATGATTTTAAAGTAGGTTGTAGTTATTAAATATATATATAAATATATGTAGAGTGAACGCATATTATTATATCTATATATTAATATTATTATTGTATTAAAGTAAGGTGAATTTGAGAGGTATCAATTTCTTGTATTGTTCGTAAGTTTAGATAATAAATGGGTTTAGCCACACTTCGGCTGGTTTGATATGTATGTTATCTGATTAATTGTAAAAAAAAAATAAAAAAATCATTAAAAACAATTGTGTTTTATTTATATTATACAATAATATCTGCGATACCTTTTTTGCTCTCGCTTAATCAAACAATCAAACCCTTCTCACACTGTAAATTAAAATAAAATGACTTATTTAAATCATAATTAGTCGAGAATAAGTTGTCTCACAGCAATGATATGAGGTTGTCGTCAGTGAAGGTGGATTTTGAGTGTCATTGGCCAGATTTGTCATTAACAGAAGTATTTCTACGCTGGAATTCTGGATACGAGCGTTCGATACTGCGCAGACATGGAGCTTCATCTCTGAACACAAATGTTAGCTCTTTAAAACGCAGCCGCATCAGGCCTCTTCTAAATTTGTCGAAAATTATTGCACGAAAATCTCCGTTATATATATTAATTTTATATGTAGCCTGACAGATTCCAGTCAACGCTGTGACTAAACAATAGCATTGATCCTAACACTTTCAACTGTTTTGACACTCAAATCTTAAACACATTCGAATATAGAACAGTTCCAAATTCAAAATTAGCGGGAATTTAGGAATTAATAGTAAATACTTTTTTTATTGGGAACATTTGCCATATTACAAAAAAAACAATAGAACTCAAAAGGTATGCATGTCTGTCCGTGGACAGAAGATCGGCCTTTCGTCAACATCATCATTAGCCTTTTTGAGGTCCACTGCTGGACATAGAGCGCCACAACTGCCGGTCCGCTCAATCATGGGGGGTTTTTGCCACGCTTGGCAGGCGGGTTGGCGATCGCAGTAGGCTGTATTTCCTTGAGAGAGAATGCTGCTGCCCATTCTTCTAGCTTTTCCCTTAGTCGCCTTTTACGACACCCACGGGAAGAGATGGGGTGGCGGTATTCTAAGCCGGCGCCACACAGCTAATGACAGCAGATCGGCCTTTAGCTCTTATTATTCTTTTAATTGAAAATGACGTAGGTCAGTCTTGATTTATTTAAATATATTTATTTATTTATTTCATTTTTCTATTCTGTAAATTTTTCAGGGTAAATAAATTTAAAACTCCATTTATTCGTATAACTTTAGCCTTTCTCGTTAGGTATAACGAATACATATCAAATTAGCAGTCATCATTCGAATTGGTATTTTTCGGTGAAAAAAGGGCCTCCCAAAGAGCTGCCGCCCGGGGCCTCGCAATGGCTAAGGCCGCCCCTGAACATGCATGAATCACTTTACCTCGTGTTTTTTAAAGGTCGTGGTATTTTGCCTGTGGAGTTAGCCCATTCATGATCCATGAATGGGCCAACTCCACAGGCCGCTGTTAAAACTACTTATCTTAATGCTGTATATGATCTGTAGGTATATATCTCCAATTCGTTTTATTTCTGTCTTAAGTCCTGTAGGTACTTCTGAAGATGAGAATGATATGGGGGGACGGTTCATGGCCACGTTAAATATGCATCGGCTTGTATAATGCATGCACTCCAATCCTGGTTTCCACTGACGAACGATACTTGAAGAGTTTTGTTTTAAGATCTTAAAGCGAATAAATTTTGCTTTTTTTTTGTAAGATAATATTTAATAAATCATCATTACATAGTATAAAACAAAGTCACTCTCCCCTGTCTGTCCCCTTATATGCGCATATCTTTATAACTACGCAACAGATTTTGATGCGGTTTTTTTAATAGTTAGAGGGTGTCAACGGGGTGGTTTTGATCTATAATTCATGTATAGCGTAGTAAAAAAAGTGATAATTTTCAAGATTTAGAACTTTAATCGCAAACGCTGCCTGAACCCTAAGTGATAAATCAAAACAACATTCTGCATTATTATACACCTTAAGAAGGTTTACAAAAAAGTCCGCGAGGGCATATGTCTATCTCTTAAGGATAACGCACAATGACCATTTTTATTCTTTTACTTCTTACGAGAAATAATGGCTTATTTACGATTTTAAACATTACAGCATTAATTTTCATCCAATTAAGTGTCTTAAATAGATTGTGCTTTTAATATAGATCAATATGGCCTTTTACAGTATGTAATTTAAACGAATATTTACGAAGATATTACAGTATTAACATAGCGGGACATAGTAGTTGCGTTGCACGCCAAAACGCGTGCCGATAAATAAATAGCACAAATTTAACTTTTTAATATCCAAATTTTATTCATTTATTACTTTTGATGCGGAACAAAGTTCGCCGGGTCAGCTAGTAAAGTTATAAAATACGCTTTGTACGTCGAGCACCCCACGCTTTTTTCAAATTATTTTACACTTTTTACCTAACATGTATGTACACATAACAAAACTTCACGCCTTTTCTACACGAAGGTGTAGGCAGTGGCTCTAAGCGCCGTTATGTTTACGTCTTGAATGGAATAGGTGGCGAACCTATTGCCGTACCAGACACAAGGTTTCCGGTCATCGATATGTATCACACCTAACTTACGAAATTAATTTCCAAAAGTCATTGGTTTGAGCCAGGATTCGAACCTGCGACCTCTTGATTCAGAAGCTGGGTGCTCGAGCGGACCACCGAGACATTAGTTCTGACATTTTTTTTTTCAATTTTTGTCTGTTAATTCTCTTAATCAATTCAATAAAACTGGAATCTGACGCCATTGTGTTACTTTCGCAGAATTCAAGAATACCGGTAATTTGGAACGGTAATATGCAAGTTTCGCATAACTGTGATACATAACATAAATACCTACCCACGAAAGGGAACCGGTTTTTAAAAGGCAAGGGAAGAATCCATTTAAAAAATCATGCTATTTGTACGTCGTAGTTTATGACCATAATTTAAAACTAGCTGACCCGGCGAACTTTGTTTCACCTCGGCAGCAATAAATGAAATAAATAAAAGATTTTTTCTTAAAAAAGTATGCTAATTTACCTTTTATTACACCAGCTATCTGCCACTAAAAGTCCAGTCAAAATCAGTGCAGCCATTTAAGAGTTTACGGAACAAACAGACACATAGATAAACATTTTTTTAAAGTTATTTTATTGTATGTACGGTATATATTTATATGATTGTAGTAGAAAGCAGATATTTCAATTTTAGAAACAGACACTTCAATTTTATTTATATGTATAGATTTTTTTTTATGGAATAGGCGGGCAAACGAGCGAGTGGGTCACCTGATGGTAAGTAACTTCTCACCGCCCATGAACACCGTGGTACGTTGCCGTCCTTTAAGGGGAAAGGGAATCGGGCCTCCGGATACCTCTCTCACCGAACAGAAGGCGGCACGAGCCAGTTCACGCCGATATTCCGAGAGGTCGTGGTATTTCACCGGTCGACCAGGCCCATTCATGCAGCGAACTGCAAGACTCTACTATCGTATAGTTAGCCGGTATGTCGTTTGCATGAGACCGTTCATAAGTCATAGATAAGTAGCTAGATATCATATATCTATATATATAGATCATTTATTAATCAGCCACTTTATCCTCAAGTGCCTTCAAGAGGAGAAGACGAATTTATATTTTTTTACAAGCTCAATAATTTAACACAACAAATCAGAATTAGTCAGGGTTTTTTTTTTTCAACACACACATTATTATACTCACTACTGCGCATATAATTCGCAGAAATGAGACGGAAGTGGTTATAGTAATTGCGCAATATGAATGACATACGTACCAACATAATGTTAATAATAGTGGCGATGCGTAACTCTGGTATGTTGGCACTGTTTAGAGGAAAATTGTATTGTATTTTTCGTGGCTACAAAATTCTAAGAATCTCTACACTGATTTAAATTGGAAAACAAAGTTGGAAGGAAGTTGGATTGAAAGAGAGTGTCGGTGTAAAAGTAAGAAAGGGCTTGCTCCAGGAATGGATGAACGATGCAAGATTGACTAAGCAGATACCTATACAATGTTATGACCCTGCTAGATTTTAGGATACCTACAAAAAAGGCTTAAACGTCCTTTTGGTTCACTGTAATATTAATAATAATAATATAATAAGTATAGCATTTATTAGATAGTTAATGTGAAAGTTCAATCGATTATATCTAAATATCGATATTATAAATTATTATGTCATTTAGCACAAGTGACAATCATATCTACAAACTGTGAATAGCACAATAGATACTGAGAATCATTACATAACATAAAACAAAGTCTTTTCCGCTGTCAGTCCCATTATATGTTTAGATCTTTGAATTTACGCAATGGATTTTTTTTTTGCGATTTTTTTAATAGATAGAGGTTGTCAATGTCAACGACGTGTTTTGTATGTATAATATTTAGATGTAAAATTTAGTAAAGAAAAAGTGATAATTTTTGAAATGTAGCACTTTAATTGTAAATTCGTCGGGTCAACTAATATAAATATATATAAACACTAGCTGACCCGGCAAACGTTGTCTTGCCGAAAAATAAAATTTAAAAAATAGGGGTTGATCGTAGGGGTTTGAAAATTTAGGGTTGTATGTATTTTTGTATCCCGTTTTATAAAAAAAAATAAGAAACAGAAATATGTCGAAAATTAAAAAAAAATATTGAGGGGTGGGCTACCCTTGTGATTTAGGGGGATGAAAAATAGATGTTGTTCTATTCTCAGACCTACCCGATATGCACACAAAATTTCATGAGAATCGGTCAAGCCGTTTCGGAGGAGTTCAATAACGCACCCCGTGACACAAGAATTTTATATATAAACATTAATAAAATTTAATACGAAGTGTCTTCTGCAGCAGTAAAATCTGTTAATTAATTTAACACATAGAATAATCTGTTTAAAGTAATCAACATATTTTAATGCAGTTTTCAGCTATTGATAGAGCTATTGTAAAGGTTACTTATGTGTATGTTATATGTATAATAAGCTAAGCTGTAGTGTTTGTTTATTTGTACACGCTAATCTCAAAAACTATTGGTTCGAATTGAAAAAATCCATTTGCGTTGAATAGTCCATTTATTCAAGAAGGTTTTAGGCTATTTAGCATCGCGCTACGACTAATGTGACCGGAACACTGTCCATTTTAGTAAAACGGTATGAAATTCGCCGAAACAGCTAGCATATTATAAATACGTGTGGATATATGAAGTTAGACGGTTCAGCTAGTTCCAGCACAATATAAAATATTGATGATAAGAGCTATAATTTCAAATGTCTATCGGTATATTTAGATACTAAACAGTAGGTATCTTTATAGAGCCAATGAACTGTTGTATCATTTTAATAGCTTGAGCTTGCCTGAGCATACTTGCATCTTCAACTCAAGACGTTTTTGTGAGTATTATTCGTTAGATAATGAGTTATTATTATGGATACTTTTATTCTATTAGAAGGAAATGAAGATTTTTTAGAATAATTTTACTATGATAAATATCGATAAATGTCAATTCTGTGCCCGGTGTAATGGCAATAGGTTTCGCCACATAATCCATCTGGTTCGTAACGTAACGATTCGGCGAGTCGAGGAGCCGCTGTCTGCACCATCGGATAGAAAAAGGTGTGAAGTTACGTACGTGCATTCTATAGTAACATCGTTCGTATATGCATGTTTTTATGGGATAGGACGGCAAAAGAGCAAGTGGGTCACCTGATGATAAGCAACAACTCACTGCCCATAAACACCGTGGTGCGTTGCCGTCCTTTAAGGGAGTAGTAGGGAAAGAGAAGGGGAAAGGGGATACCTCTCTCACCGAACGAAACGCGACACGAGCCACTTCACGCCGATATATCGAGAGGTCGTGGTATTTCACCGGTCGAGCCGGCCCATTCATGCAGCAAAATATTTAGACTCTGCCACTGCAAAATATTTAGAAAATATTTAGGAGTCGCACTATTGTCTAGTGCGACTCCTAAATATTTTCTAAATATTTTAACGTTAGATTTTTAATCAAATAAATGTTTGTTATTTAGTTGTCTGACTAAAACTAAAGGTCCCTGTTATTGTCATTATTTGATTGATTGAAAAATGGCTATTTTAGGCCATGAACGACCGTTCCAGAAAATCTTGCTACCTCAATATCTTTTCCTGGTTCTCGTATGAGGCGATTTGAGGAGTTGACCTGTCTTTGACCATCTTGTATTATATGTGACTTCAATGGGCTATTTTACCTGGGACCTGATTCTTTCGTTTTTATTACTTACCTAAGTGATTGATTAAAAAATGATTGTTTTTTATTAAATTGTTTTGTATGGGAAAACCGTACCTAAGTGAGTATGTATTATTTGATCTCACTTATGCATTAGGTACCTAAATTGTTGTATATATGTAGTAGGTATTTTATCTTCACGCTCTTTTCACTGAGTCTCGGTGGTCCAGTGGTCGAGCACACGCCTTCTGAACTCAAAGGTCTCGGGTTCGAATCCTCGCTTACACCAATGACTTCTCCAAATTAATTTCGAAAGTTATGTGAGATAAATATCGATGACTAAAAACTTTGTGTCCGGTATAGCAATGGGTTCGCCACCTATTCCACTTGGGACGTAAACTTAAAGGCGAGTCGAGGTTTGGCACCGGCCGCCTTCACCTTTGGGTAGAAAAAGGCGTGAAGTTATGTTATGTGTTTCACGCTCTTAATTATTCAGAGGCATAGGCAGTGTTGCCGTGCCTTGTATTGAGCACTATCGATCCGAATTTCGCTGAGAGATGGTGATTTCTAGATATTTGAATTGATATTTATAGTTATGTTATAAAAAAAGAGTAGTAGTTTTGAGATTGAGCACCCCGCTTCTGAATCAATAAGTCATGGGTTCGAATCCTAGCTTAGGCCACTAAATTTTCTAAAGTTGGCTGAGCACATTGTGCCAGATATGTGCCAATGATAGCTTCTGCTCTCTATTCTATTTGGTATGTAAATCCTTCAGGTAGAAAATGGCGTGTAAAACTACAAAAATAACATAACACTATAACTTCACGCCTTTTTCTATCCGAAGGTGTAGGCAGCGGCTGTTAAGCCTCGTCTCGCCGGCGCGCCATCCCAAATGGTGGCGAACATACTACACAAAGTTTTCAGCCATCTATATTTATCACACATAACTTCCGTAAATAATTTGTCAAAGTCATTGGTGTGAGCCAGGATTCGAACCCGCGACCTCTTGATACAGAAGCGGGGTACTCGACTACTGGACCACCGAGACTTTTAATTACAAAAATATATGAATAATACAAGACGCTTTTGAACACGACAGTTAGTACTTAATTCTATAATAGGTATCTGTTGCTCCAAACTTAGTAAACCACAAACCGCAAATTGAATTTCAGCTCGTAAACAACTTACCTAACATCATCATTTTCTTATCCTTATCCCCCTTTGAGTGTGGTCGACAGAATATGACATGTTCTGTCGAACCATTCGAACCATCTATTTTGTCGAAAGAGTTGGCTGTGGTCGTAGTTTTACGACGAGCCACATGTCTGACGTCAACCCTTCGGTGGTGGGATAGGTATAGGAAAGGAAGAGGGTAAGCAGTTCGGTCTTCGGATACCTCTCTTATCGAGCGAAATGCGGCATGAGTCACTTTACGCCGATTCTCTGAGAGGTCATTGTATTTCACCGATCAAGCCGATCTATTCATGCATCGAACTTGCGTGGCTCTACCGCTCGTGCGGTGGTAACTGTGGCAACAGTGCAAATAAATATTTGTTACAAATCTACATATACTGATTTGCTTATTTGAACACGCTAGTCGCTAATCCCTAGTGTCCGACTGAAGGTCTATTTTTGGCCGAAGCCGAAGCCGATTAATCGGCAATCTCCACAACCTTCGGCCGAAGCCGAAGCTGAAGCCAAAGGTTATATATTCGTAATTTAATAATTTTCTTCAATATTATCCACAGCTAAAGAAGAATATCGGCGTAAAGTGGCTCTTGCCGCTTTTTTCTCGGTGATAGAGGTATCCGTACTGAACTAAGTGCAGTCCGCTCCGTCAGTCACCCACTCTTTCGTAACAGTTCGTTTAATTCCGACTGTTTTCGGACCTTCGGCGGGACCTTCGGCTTTGGCCCAGAATTTGGCTGAAGCCGAAGTTCTCGCCGAAGATGGATCTTTGGCCGAAGGTGGCCGAAGCCGAAGCCGAAGCTTCTAATCTCAGGAATTACCAGTTTTAATTGAAAAAATATTTTTGTGTTGGATAGTTCGTTTATCAAGGATTTAATAGGATTTAATAAGATAATAGGAGATTTAATAGGAGGGAAGATATAATTTCTTAGAGGTAGTATTTATTGGTTAGTCTTTAATTATCCGATACAAATTTTGAGTGTTTGAGAGTGAATTAAAAAGTTTATAACTTATGTTTAAGAAAAAAATACATTCAAATTTGAATTTGAAGGTCTCGGTGGTCCAATGGTCAAGCACCCTGCACCCCGCTTCTGAATCGAAAGGTCGCGCTTTCGAATCTTCGCTCACACCCACGAAATAGATCAAGATAGAACGGCGAATAGGCGTGGCAAGCGTGCTAAAACCATGCACTATATTGCATGCTTTTCGAAACTCGCTCTCATTACGCAACGAGCGTTCCTGCCATGCGTTCAGGACGTAAAAAAATAGATAAAACGTCACATATATGCCTTATTATAATAAAATAAAATAAAAAAGCCTTTAATTCCTTACCCTTATTTTTACATTTTCAAATGTGTTGTTAGTATGGTTGTTAGTTTTATTTGCTTAGTGTCTAAATGTTAGTAATAGTTAGTTTACTTGGATATGGACCCCTCTTCGGGTGAAGGCCTCCTCCAGTCTTTTCCACTTGTCTCTGTCCTTGCCAATAGTTTGCCAGTCCTTTCCTATTAAATCCGTTATATCGTCCGCCCAACGTCTTTTCGGTCTTCCTACCTTTCTTCTCCCGATTGGCCCTTTCCATTTCGTGACATTGATGGTCCATCTTTTATCTGTGTATCTTGACATGTGTCCTGCCCATTTCCATTTTAGTTTTAAGGCTTGCGTGAGGGCATCAGTTATCTTTGTTCTTTGTCTAATTATTGTGCTTCTGACTTTTTGTATTTTTCTTAAGCTTAGGATACTTCTCTCCATGGCTCTTTGTGTTGTTGTGATCTTTTGCCTTGCTTTTGTCGTGTATATCCAAGTTTGGCAGCCATACAGTAGACAGGGCAATATGCAGGTGTCTAGTACCGTTTTCTTAAGACTTATCGAGTAGTCTCCCTTTAGAACTTCTTTAAGTGACCAGAATTTTTTCCATGCTAAGTTTGTTCGCCTTTCGATTTCATCTTCATTGTGCGTTTTTAAAAAGGATATTTGTTTGCCTAGGTAGATGTAACTGTTGACATATTCTATATAATTTTCATTTACGTTGATGGACCATTCTATATTGTTTGTCATGATTTTGGTTTTTGTAGGGTTCATCTCTAATCCTACTTTTGAGCTCACTAAAGCAAGAGAGCGGAGCATATCTTGTAGTTCGTTTGCTGTTTCAGATAGTACAACTATGTCGTCCGCAAATCTGAGATGGCTTAAATAGCTGTTGTTTATTTTTATGCCTCTAGTTTTCCAGTCTAAGTTTTGAAATATATATTCCAAAACCGCAATAAACAATTTAGGTGACAGGGGGTCCCCCTGTCTGACTCCTCTTTCGATGTTTATTGTATCACCTTTAGATTCCAGCATGACATTACTTGTACTGTTATTGTATATGTATTTTATAATGTTTATATATTTCGAATTTATGTTTAGGTTATTAAGTGTTTTCCATATTGAGTTGTGGCTTATACTGTCGAATGCTTTGCTGTAGTCGATAAAACCTAGATAAAGTGGCTTATTGAACTCATCGTATTTTTCTATAACTTGTTCCAGTGCCTGTATATGGTCTAGTGTACTGAACCCAGAGCGAAAGCCAGCTTGTTCTAATGGCTGAGCATTTTCAATGTCTTGTGTTATGCGTTTAAGAATTATAGATGAGAAGATTTTGTATATGTTTGCCAATAGACTGATTGGTCTATAGTTGTTGATATCTACAGGGTTTCCCTTTTTATAAAGTAGTATGATGTTTGACGTGCACCATTGGGTTGGTACGCCTTATTATGCTGTGGCAAATTGTAAAAACAAAAGTAGTGAATCAAATATGAAAAAAGGAAATATTTCGTATGATCAGTAAGTACAGAAAATCAGTAGAAAGTATTTTTTTGAGATTATAAATTATTGTTTTACTTTTACTATGTTCAATAATTACGATCACAAGTTGTATATTTTTTCGTTATGATAAATATCCATTGCTGTCCGCATTCAACGCTCGTATACAAAAACCATTGCGCGCATTAATTATACGCGTAATGTACGTCGAATCGAACGAAATACACAATACACCTGCCAGTTGATCGCTGCGTCTGTTAATCGCTGTGATTCGAATGTTAGAGATGGCACTCCATGTATCGTTGAGTCTTAGGACTTATCGATAAATTAATTCAATAATAATTTGAGTATCAGCTCATGTCTTGCTTTGTCCCTACTTTATTCTAACACCACAAATTTCAACCAAAGTGATTCGTAATTACATTGGCAGCAGTTTATTTGACAGTATAAGTTTTCACCAATTTGACCAATCGCCGATGGAAAATCATCTCGTTGTTCTCAAACGGGCAGTAACCGAGGTATATGTAGACGTTCGGCTTCGTTATTTATCCAGGACTGTGAGGCCAACCCTTACCAAAAGGCAAATATTTAATAAATATGTATAGTTTCAAGGACAGTAAAATATTTATAATTAAATTTTATATACTGTTGGAAAAATATGTTTTAGGTTTTAATATGTCGGATTAAAGTATTTAACATGTTTTACTTTCTATGATTATCGTTACACAAAATCAATAAAGTTGGTAAAATATAAAAATAATAAAATTAACACACGTTGCCGATATTAACATCGATAATCTAATGTGTGTGTCTCCTAACTAGTCGCCCCGCTCACAATGAAAATGACGTCACGCTGTGGGCGTGGTTTTTCAAAAAAGTGACACGCTCGAAATGTATGGAAATATGACATCGCGGCCGTTCTATCTTGATCTATTTCTGTGCTCACACCACTGAGTTTCGAAATTATTTTCGGAAGGATTTTTTTATGTGTGTAGAAAAAGGCGTGAAGTTATGTGTATTTATGTATAAGAAAAAAATACATTATATACAAATTGCATGAATACGGTTAAGTGAAGTAGGCGAGGTCAAAGAGGATCAATAGGGGTGGTCACGGGGGACACATTTCCTTGTCCAATTGCTCAAAGTTGTATAAACTTTATTTGTCTCTGAGGACGACTTGAATCGAAGTTACGTCTGTGATTTAATAAAAGTTGACATCTGCGTTAAATCGCAATATCCTGTGTCGATCCGTTCATTGTCGGTTTACTCGGATTTCCATTTAAGATTCACTTAGTCGTCTCGATGATCTGAATCATGAAGTCGCTGGTTCCAATCCTGGTTCACATTAAAAGTGGTGTAAAATATTCCCGGTGGCCAAGTGATCGAGTTCCCCGTTTCTGATTCAAAAGTCGTGGGATCGCATCGAAACTCACGCCAATGATATTTATCACACATAATTACCGGTAGTTATGTGTGATAAATATCGTTGACTGACAACTTCGTTGCCGGTGTATGGCAAAAGGTTTGCCATATTTTTGGTTTTGCTTAGCCAGTCGAGGCTTATCAGCTGCTGCCTACACCTACGTTTAGAAAAAGGCGTAAACTTATTTTAGGTTATGTTACTAATCCTCTTGGGCTGCGTCGGTCATCGCACCGGTGGTGCCGTGGCATCCTGCTTCACCTCGAGGCCTGGGTGGTCCGCGAATACTCACCGGGCATGATCTGAGTCTGTCGTACGTTTTTTTCACTTGTCCAATTTGGACTGGCTAAATTTGTACTAATTGTCTTTTCTATGGATAATATAGAACAAGCTTGGTCACGTTAAGATTCATGTTTTATATGGCAAGGTGTCGAAAGGTCATTATAATATTCCTCTGGGGGCGCGCTAGTCTCATGAGGCGACATATTATTCAATATTTAAATGTTTTCGGGTCTCTAATTTTTTTTTCGAATCCCAATAAAAAAGTAAGTCAAATTCATTATAGTTCATTTAAAATTAATCGATGTACCGACGCTGGCTTTAATTCAAACCGTCATACGTTAGTTTAAAGAATGAGCAGAGGCGTCAGTCAACGAACGTAACGTAACAACGTAAAATCCTGAATAATAATACATATTTCAATTGGACTAAAAGACTCGTGATGCTAGGTTAATGCAATTATTGAAGTTCAATTGGTTTGACGTGAGTGGTGCTGGGGATACCACTGTACTTCACATCACATCCGAATTAATTACCATATTATTACCATGATGACATCTTCTATAGGATATATCCGACATGAGATCTTTGAATCCCACAAAATTATTGATTAGTTAAACTTATAAAGAAAGACGAAATGGGTCACTCGGTTTGATTATTTGCCACAAAAAAAATTACAGATGATTTTCTAATCAAATATTTTTGTGTTTGGTTTATTTTGTCGACAAAAAAAATACATGACTACAAAAGACGCGTCTACGCGTCAAATGTGACAAATTTATAAACAAAATTTCTTCATTTATCTGTCAAAACAAAATGGCGCGCAGTGGGTGCTCGCCACTGTATACGAGCCCTTCACAGGACGTCTCGCGGGGTACTCAAGAGGGGGGTTGCCGTTCCATAGCGCTGTCTATTTTTTGAGATATTTAGAATGCGCACACTTACCCCACATGACTATTAATTTCGGAACGTAACAATTCGGTTAGTCCAAGCTTAACAGCCGCTGCCTACACCTTATAAAAATAAAGTATTATATAATCTGTCTCCTTGACATCAACAAAATACATATATATGTGTATATATTAAGCTGACATTAATATTTATCAAACATTCCGTTGTGGCTGAAGGTGATGCGTTTGAAATATAAATTATGTTGGCAGGTAACGGCAGCTACAAAATATATTAGCTGATATTAGGGTGTTATTGGGACGCCTCGTGAATATTATATTACCGAGGCCGCCATATATAAACCTACATACATCTATAAGTAAAAATAAAATTGAAGTGTCTGTTTGCAAATATTGAAATAACTGCTTCCTACTGCATTCATGTGATATATATATATATAATAGGTTGGGGAAAAAGTATTTTCGTATTTTTGTATGAAAAGTCAAGACATTTTTTTCAAAGTTTATTTACATTTATTTACAATATATATGTACCGTTTTGTTGAATAACTTTCTGCCATTTTGTGGGCAGAGACATTATCCCGTTACTGTAGAAACTTTGGGACTTCTGATCAAAAAAACGGGACAAATAGTTTTGGCAGTCCTCTCTTGAGGTCAACCTTACAGAACCTAAAGAATTCTGAAGAGACCGAAACAGGTGAAAATCTGAAGGCGCAAGGTCAGGGCTATATGGTGGATGCACTAGGACCTCCCAGTCGAACTCTCTTAATTTTTGCTGAGTGGCTAAAGATGTGTGTGGTCTAGCGTTATCGTGATGAAAGACCACACCCTTCCTGTTGATCAATTCCGGCCGTTTTCTCTCGACTGCTTCCTTTAATCTCATCAGTTGCTGGCAGTAAAGATCAGAATCGATGGTTTTGCCGGACGGTAAAAGCTCATAATGAACAATGCCCTTCCAATCCCACCATACACACAGCATCACCTTATTTCGTGTTAGGCCAGGTTTGGCCACAGTCTGTGAAGCCTGGCCAACTTTCGACCACGACCTTTTTCGCACGTTCTTGTCGTACGTGATCCACTTTTCATCGCCAGTTATCAATCTCTTCAAAAACGGCTCGGTTTCATTACGTCTCAATAATGAATCGCAAATGAGTACACGGTTCATTAAGTTTCTTTGAGTGAGCTCGTGTGGCACCCAAATATCGAGCTTTTTTGTATAACCAGCTTTCTTCAAATGGGTCAAAACTGTTTTGTGGTCAATTCCCAGTTCTTCAGCTACATCGTAACTACTAATATGCCGATCTTGCTCCACTCTTTCAAAAATGGCGTCCATTTTATTCGTAACAGGGCGACCAGAGCGAGGTGCATCTTTAACATCTAAATTTCCGGACTGAAAACGTTTGAACCAAATTTGTGCTACTCTTACTGACACTGCATCAGGTCCATAAACATCACAATTTTTTTTCACTGCTTGAGTTGCATTTTTGCCTTTTTTATAATAAAATTTTAAAATGTATCGAATTTCTTCATTAGATTCACTCATTTTTACGGAGAGAAAAACAAATGAAAAATAGCGGGAAACAACTTTTTTTTATTTTTTTCTTTTCTTTATAATGTAACCTTTTTAATGTTACCAAAACCAGCCATACACAAATAGTACAGTCAAAGAAATTTTATAATAAGTTTATACCTACGTTATGCGAAAAGACTTTTTCCCCGACCTAATATATACAGAACATACACCAAAATATCATTTTTAACAATATTTGTACGTCTCTCTGTTTATTCTAGTTAATCTCTGCACGACTGGACTGATTTGGACGAGACTTTTTATAATGCAATAACGAGTATAACGTTACTTTTATTGTAGAAAAATCTTTCATTCATTTATTGCTTTTGACGTAAAATAAAGTTCGCTGGGTCATATGGTATACTAGCTGACCCGGCGAACTTTGTTCTGCATCAAAAGTAATAACTGCTGTCCCGCTATGTTAATACTGCAATATCTTCGAAAATATTCGTTTAAATTGCATGCAGCTTCCAGTGGTAGAGCCAAAATCCAGTGATAGAGCCAAGCAGTTCGCTGCATGAATGGGCCGGCTCGACCGGTGAAATACCACGACCTCTCAGAAGACCGACGTAAAGTGGCTCATGCCGCGTTTCGTTCGGTGAGAGAGGTACCCGGAGGCCCACCCGCCTCCGGGTACCTCTCTCACCGAACCCTTCCCCATCCTTTCCTATCCCCGGCAACGCAACAGTAACACTATATGTGTTGCTGGTGGGCGGCGTTGGTTGCTTACCATCAGGTGGTGACACGCCTGCTCGTTTGCCCTCCTATCCCATAAGAAAAAAGTTTAAATTGCATGCTGTAAAGGGCCACGATCATCTATATTACATGCACAATCTATTTAAGACACTTAATTGAATGTAAATTAATGCTGTAATGTTTAAAATCGCTTCGTAAATAGGCCATTACTTCTTGTAAAAAGTAAAAAAATAAAAATGGTCATTGTGGGTTATCCCTAAGAGATAGACATATGCCCTCGTGGACTTTTTTGTAGACCTTTTGAAGGTGTATAATAATGTAGTACATTGTTTTGATCTATCACTTAGGGTTCAGGCAGCGTTTGCGATTAAAGTTCTAAATCTTGAAAATTATCACTTTTTTTACTACACTATACATGAATTATAGATCAAAACCACCCCATTAACACCCTGTAACTATTAAAAAACCGCATCAAAATCCGTTGCGTAGTTTTAAAGATATGCGCATATAAGGGCACAGACAGCGGAAAGTGACTTTGTTTTATACTATGTAATGATGATATTACAAATATACATTTATCGTATAGGCCTCGTAGCACATTAGTAAAACAACCAGCTGCGGGATCGAGGTTGGCGGGTTTGATCACCACCCGAGTACAAATATTTATAACAAGTAAGAATGGGCATGCATCCGATGGTTGCATCGTCCATTCTTTTGCATCGTATGAGTAGAGGACGGCCACGACACACCTTCCATGGCCAAATAAAAAGAGCTCTGGAGAAAGGTGAAATCTTAAAAATCGACGCGCGTGTATGAATAGAGTTATAAAAGTCAAAGAAGCGAGTGAAGTGTGTAAGAATCGTGCCTTATGGCGCTCTATTCTCTCTGCTTATCCCTTACGGACCTTGGCGTGAATGTGTACAGACGTTTAATTAATTTGTACACACAATTCGATATTAAAATACTATTTAAATGATTCATTATAATTAAAATAAAAACATATTATCAAATTACCCAAAGGAACAATCAATTTAATTCCGCAGACTGTCCTAGAAAATGTCATGACCATGGTGTACTTACTCAGTTCCCTGGCGGGGCGACATCATTACTTCAAATTATTATGGCTTTCATTATAATTAACATCATCGGAATATATATAGTGGTAGAGCTACGCCGATCGCTGCATGAATGGGCCAGCTCGACCGGTGAAATATCTCGGCGTCTCTGAATATCGACAAATTGGCTCATGCCGCGTTTCTTTCTGTGAGTGAGCTATACGCATCTGCCCCCCTACAGCATAATAAAGGCCGACAACAAAGGCCGTTGCAGAAGTCTAACGTGCCTTCTTATTTGCTATTATTTGAATGGCAAATAACATAACATAACTTCAATTCTACTTCAACACGCACTACAATCATTTCATTAATGATCAGGATTATTAGAAATATATATTGTCTTGTACAGCAAAAAAAAATTAACAGAGGAATTTGAGTAGAGAAAACAGACAGACGAGTATGAGTAAAAAAATATATATACACTCATACACAGTGAGACACACAAACACACAAATTATCTATTAGGTACATATAAACCGACGATAGGACAGTCTGCGTATTTTTAGTCTCGTTAGTAATTGATAGTCTCGGTGCTCAAGTGGTCGAGCACACTGCTTCTGATCCAGAGGTCCGGGTTCGAATCCTGATACTGGCTCACACCAATGACTTTTCCAAATTGTTTTCGTAAGTTATGTGTGATAAATATCGATGACTGGAAACTTTGTGCCCGGTGTGGCAATAGGTCCGCCACCTATTCCATTTGAGACGTAAACATAACGGCGAGACGAGGCTTAACAGCCGCTGCCTACACCTTCGGGTAACAAAAGGCGTGAAGTTATGTTATGTTATGTTATAAATTTTTGCGTATGTTTGTAACATTGAAATGACCGCTTTTTAATTCATACATTTGATTCTATATATAAGCTACGTAAACCAAAATGTCATTTTTACAATTTTTATATGTCTGTCTGTCAGTTTGTTCTAGATAATCTTTGAAACAGCTGGACCGATGTAACAGGGAGTAACATAAACTAAGTAACTTTTAAAAACTTTACTCGTTTCCGAGGCGAAACAAAGTTAGCCAGGTCAGCTAATTGTAAATATAATTAAACATATTACATTTGGGACTAGAAAAATGATATGGCGAGTAGGTGCCTAATTTCTGCTGTCTGCGTCGTATATTGAGGGCGTGAAGTTATAAAATTAAATATTTAGGTACCCAATGTTTATTTAAGTTACCTACTTATTTTAATGAAATATTTTCTTTTCAGTTTTTTTTTTAAATGGGCGGTTGGTTCAGCTACATGTGGTGGGGTGAATATCCTGATGTTGCCTCGCCAGTATCTGGTCTCACGAGACGTGAAATCCACGCTGTACAGAAGACCTGGGTCCCTATTAACGCTGACGCTTTTAACAATGGTGTGAACATGATGAGACGGTGAGATTACTTAATTTAAAACAGCTGGATCAAAAAGTTGGTGAAGCTTCAACAGTGATATGGGCTCATTATTTTAAGTAAAATTGATCAATCTACGTTCCATAATATAAATATTTTGATATGAATGTAGTAGAAAGCAGTTATTTCAATATTACAAATAGACACTTCAATTTATTTATATGTATAGATATTGGTAAAAAGAAATCAATACGTATATTCCTTGTACAAAATGTTTTTGATACTCCATACAAACTTCCACTCCCTTTAAAATATTTTTCATGTCAAAATTTTATCCCAAACGGTTTAGTGATAGATAGAGTTAATAGTATAAAACATTGTAAAAGTCTCCTACTAGCTCGGTAGCTGTAGGGGCCTGGGCGTTAAATGCGTGAAACGTTTGCAAGTCGCATGAGAAGTCTCACTTCAAAAATAATCGTAATGCATCTTCGTGTCAAAGTTAACTAAAGCGAAGCGAGTTATTGGATTCTATCTTACAAAATGTGAGCTAAGGTTGCCGAGTTTGGAATATATGAACGCAGTATTGCAATGTTACATGTTTTCTAGCAAGCCCTAGGACTGCGGCTCGCCTGAAAATCACCTAACATACTCTGGGTGTCACCTTCAAATATTGTACTAGCAGTCAGCGAGATCTTAAAAAGTGATTAACTAATGATTCATATTATTTATAAACATCCTTTGTCAAAAATAATTAATATTTTACTTCCCAGATGTAATAGGTGGCGGAACCTATTGCTTTACACATGTCACATAAAACATGACTTTAACCTGACCTCAGAAAAGCTGCTGGAAAAGACTGGATGCGAAAGGGAGAGAATCGGATGTTGTGGCGCACATTAGGAGAGGCTTATGTCCAGCAGTGAACTGCAATAGACTGATGATGATGATAAAATATCGATTTTGTAATTAATGCCAGTTATTAAATCAATGCACGCTGCTGTAAATTGTTAATATTCTAGGACGTTCGCGTACCGTTTTTGCACTTTTGTACTTACAGGTGTGTGTTCCTTTCTGGGTTATAAGAAATAATTAAGAAGTCTTAGTACGTAGATAACTTCCTTGATAAGGATGCTTATAGTATAAATATAGCTACGAGTATATACTGTACATAATTATTAATTTACTATAATCTTATTAATTTATATAAATAATTTGCCTCTGGCATACTATTTATCTCTAAGATTTTCGCGAATCACGTTCATGACACTAAAACTCGTGAAAATGATCTCTGTAAAGAGTTCGAAACGTCGGTAAATTAATAAAATTGGTAATAAATAAACGCGATATAATCCTAAAGTTTGTTTTAGTGTCATCTGGCATACTATTTTGTAATATCAGACAGATTATGTGTAGGCCTCAAAGGCAACTTCAGATTGAACCAGGTTTTACGGTGGTAGTCTTGCAGTTCGTTGCATGAATGGGCCGGCTCGACTGGTGAAATACGACGTCTTCTCGGAATATCGGCGTAAAGTGGCCCGTGCCGCGTTTCGTTAAATGACTGTTTAGTGAAGTATCCGGAGGCCCGATCCCCTTTCCACTTACTTTCCCCTCCTACTCCCTTAAAGGACGGCAACGTACCGCGGTGTTCATGGGCGGTGAGTAGTTGCTTACCATCAGGTGACTTACTTGCTCGTTTGCCCTCCTATCCCATAAAAAAGACCACACTATTACGGCCGTGTTTAGACTATAGTCTGGACATACCTTCTAGACCATTCCAATAGATATTTATCGTCTACAATATTTGCATCTACAATCAAAAATATAATATGACTTTGCAAATTAATACATTCAGTGACGGAATACTAAGATTATTTTCGACGATCCAGTGGACGAAATCACCGCTTTTGATTCAGAATTCGTGGGGTTGGATCGATTTCGGGCTCATACCAATGATTTCTCGGAATTATTTTCGGTTTAAGTTATGTGTGATAAATATCGATAGCTGACAACTTTGTGCCCGGTGTAATGGCAATAGGTTTAGCACCTAACCTAGTTGGGACGTACCATTCAGAGAGTCGAGGCTTAATATCCGCTTCCTTCACATCCGGGTGGAAAGAAGCGTGAGGATTTGTTACGTTAATAATAAAATATTTGAAGGGATTTAAACCTGCCTTCCATAATCAGTCCCATTACCCACTCATAACGGATTGACCCACTTTCAGCACGCCAGGTGTCAAATATTTATATTGTTTAATGTCTGCCGCCGATCGGAGTGTTTATCCAATTTTTTTACGAGCACATCAAATTTTGCGACTAAATTAGAAATATTAAGGTTATGAAGGCCCAGAATAAGGTTCGGGCTAATCTTTCGTGGGTCAAAGTAGTTGACCTGTTTAAGTGCTCATTCGTTTCTGTGATCTGGAGGTAGAGAACCCAGCTTCTGAATCTAGAAATCGCACGAGAGAATTCTAGCTCAACCCTTTTTCTTTTACTTTTCGGATAGATGGTGTTAGAGCCACGCAGTTCGCTGCATGAATGGGTAGGCTCGATCGAAATACCACGACCTCTCAGAATACATATAAAGATGTAAAGTTGCTCATGTCGCGTTTCGCTCGGTGACAGAGGTAACGGAGGTCCAACTCCTCCCCATCACCCCTTCTCATCCCACTTTCGATCCCTTCCCTGCCCCATTTGCCCGCCAACGTAACTGTAACACTATCTGTGTTCAGATATCCATGGGCGAGTTTGTTGCTTGACATCGGGTGACAGGCCTGCTCATTCGCCACCCTATCCTATAAAAAAGGTGGTATACCTGAACCAAAAAAAGAAAATTAAATTAAGATAAAAAAAAATAACGCGTAGAGTCCCTGCGCGCTAAAGAAGTTTGTATAAGTGGAAACTTTGTAATAGACCTACAATTAAAATACACTAAATTTAAAAAGAGCAAATCTTATTTACATTGCGACGGGCCTTGTGGTGTATTGGTAAAACTACCGACTGTGGAATCTGGTCTAGGTAAAACCTGGTAGACTAACTACCCCTCTATTTTAAACAAACTATAAAAAACAAATTTAAAATAAAAACAAACAGTCCCGCTACTAGCTACTAGATGTCTATGTTCAGTTTTTAAACACGCTAGGGGGCGTCCATAAATTACGTGAGGTGTCTTTTTAAAATTTCTGTCCCTCCCTTCCCCGTTGGTGAGATGTCGTGAGATTTTGTTCAACCCCCTCCCCCATCCCCCAATCTCACGTGAGATTTTTCAGAATGTGGTTTTCTTACGTAAACGCGTTGAGTTGTTATGGCGTTGGAAAAAAACAACTAGTTAAGACTAATAATTAATATTGCTGAGAATTATAAATGTAATAAAAATTTAAGAATAGAATATTAAATCAAAAGGAAAAAATATCTATAGACTATTGGGACCAACACGTCCATGTGATTTTCAGTAAAATCATCAATCAACAGACACAGTAAAAAGTTTAAATCTTGAGCATACATGCTTGTTTACATACAATTTGGATTGAATGAAACAAAATAGTTTTTTTTTGTTTCAATCAGAACAAAAATTGCATTATATTTTTCGAGACCCTCCCTCTCCCAAACGTGAGATTATATGAGATTTGACTGGGCCCCCTCCCTCCCCCCTCATAAACCGGTTTATGTTCTAATGTTAAATATTGCTTATTATACCCGCGAAGGAGCGTTAAGCACGTTAAACGATTTTGCAAGAGACATTAGAAGTTCCACTTCAATAAAGGCTTTCGCAAAAATACAAACAAATTATGATATTCTGTAAAGAGATCAATTATTAATACCCATTATTACTTACGTACCAATTGAATATTAAACTTTAAAAACCCACGAGATATTAAAACGTAATATAAATAAACAATTTTTTATTGAGCAGTATCTGTCTGGAACTATATAATAATAATGTTTGAAAGACAGCTCTTAAATCTCGTGTTATTCAATTAATTTAGATGTGCAGTAAAGATGAAAATAACGAGTGTAGTAAAATTTTTAATAGATTTTTGTGGCGCAAAATGTCAACAAAGTTAGCGAACATCAACGACTCTATTCTTGATTGGGAACCACAACGCTCTTAAATACGTAAATAATAGGTTGGGGAAAAAGTATTTTCGTATTTTTGTATGAAAAGTCAAGACATTTTTTTCAAAGTTTATTTACATTTATTTACAATATATATATACCGTTTTGTTGAATAACTTTCTGCCATTTTGTGGGCAGAGACATTATCCCGTTACTGTAGAAACTTTGGGACTTCTGATCAAAAAAACGGGACAAATAGTTTTGGCAGTCCTCTCTTGAGGTCAACCTTACAGAACCTAAAGAATTCTGAAGAGACCGAAACAGGTGAAAATCTGAAGGCGCAAGGTCAGGGCTATATGGTGGATGCACTAGGACCTCCCAGTTGAACTCTCTTAATTTTTGCTGAGTGGCTAAAGATGTGTGTGGTCTAGCGTTATCGTGATGAAAGACCACACCCTTCCTGTTGATCAATTCCGGCCGTTTTCTCTCGACTGCTTCCTTTAATCTCATCAGTTGCTGGCAGTAAAGATCAGAATCGATGGTTTTGCCGGACGGTAAAAGCTCATAATGAACAATGCCCTTCCAATCCCACCATACACACAGCATCACCTTATTTCGTGTTAGGCCAGGTTTGGCCACAGTCTGTGAAGCCTGGCCAACTTTCGACCACGACCTTTTTCGCACGTTCTTGTCGTACGTGATCCACTTTTCATCGCCAGTTATCAATCTCTTCAAAAACGGCTCGGTTTCATTACGTCTCAATAATGAATCGCAAATGAGTACACGGTTCATTAAGTTTCTTTGAGTGAGCTCGTGTGGCACCCAAATATCGAGCTTTTTTGTATAACCAGCTTTCTTCAAATGGGTCAAAACTGTTTTGTGGTCAATTCCCAGTTCTTCAGCTACATCGTAACTACTAATATGCCGATCTTGCTCCACTCTTTCAAAAATGGCGTCCATTTTATTCGTAACAGGGCGACCAGAGCGAGGTGCATCTTTAACATCAAAATTTCCGGACTGAAAACGTTTGAACCAAATTTGTGCTACTCTTACTGACACTGCATCAGGTCCATAAACATCACAAATTTTTTTCACTGCTTGAGTTGCATTTTTGCCTTTTTTATAATAAAATTTTAAAATGTATCGAATTTCTTCATTAGATTCACTCATTTTTACGGAGAGAAAAACAAATGAAAAATAGCGGGAAACAACTTTTTTTTATTTTTTTCTTTTCTTTATAATGTAACCTTTTTAATGTTACCAAAACCAGCCAGACACAAATAGTACAGTCAAAGAAATTTTATAATAAGTTTATACCTACGTTATGCGAAAAGACTTTTTCCCCGACCTAATAGGTAGGCAGAGTCGGATTGGTTGGTCGAGTGCCAATATGTTTATTTAAAGAACTAATACGTTGTTTAATATTATGAACTATAATGAAATATCAGTCGTGAGGTTTTCAAGGTAAAATATACAGCTAGGGTTGTCACATATATGTTTTAAATTATACTTTCATGCTGTCAAAATATAAGGAAGTAAAGAAAGCGTTGCAATTTCATCGAAATATATAGATTTGAGAATTTGGAGAGAGAGATTTAGATAGTTGAAGTCTCGTTGATCTAGTGGGCGAGCACCCCGATTCATCATCAAAAAGACTCATTTACAGGTTGAAGAGGTTTAAATCTTGGCTCACACCAATGACTTTTCGAAAGTTACGTATAATGTGTCAGAATAACTACTTAAATAAATTTATTTGAGTATGAATGAATATTTAGAAATTATTTTACGACTCAAGGACTCGCACAAGGTCACAAGAACAAGAATATATCGACAGTAGATGAATGATAGCGAAGCTAAGCTTTTTTAATAACATTTATCAATTTAAAAGATTCTGGTATTTTTTATTAATTAAAAAAAATGTGGTAGCCCTGAATTGATCTTCATAACAAACGTCAGTGTGTGTAGTAATATTCGAATGTTGCCGTAGATATAAAACAATAATAATATATATATGGCATATAAAATTTTATTTGATTATATTTTATTTCAAAGTGATAGATTTCAGTCTCGGTGCTCCAGTGGGTCGAGCACCTCGCTTCTAAATCAAGAGGTCGCGGTTTCGAATCCTGGCTCACACCAATGACTTTTCGAAATTAATTTCGAAAGATATGTGTGATAATTATCGATGACTGCAAATTTTGTGGCCAGTATGGCAATAGGTTTGCCACCTATTCCATTTGGGACTCCATTAGCCGCCTCAGCCAATATCGGAATTCTCGGTGTCGACTTGTCGAGTGACGTCCAATTTCGCGGTCATCTGGAGGGCAAGGCCAAATTGGCCTCAAAAAAGCTTGATGGGCTCAATAGAGCGGGACGGTATTTCACGTCAGGTCATCGCTTGCAACTGTATAAAGCGTAAGTTCGGCCTCACGTGGAATACTGTTCTCATCTTTGGGCGGGGGCACCCCCCTACCAGCTTTCTCCATTTGACCGCATTCAACGACGCGCGGTTCGGCTTGTCGACAACCAAGCTCTTTCCGATCGGCTTGATCCGTTGGCGTTGCGGAGAGATGTTGCATCTCTATGCATCATGTACCGCTTATACCACGGGGAGTGCTCTGAGGAATTGTTCGGACTTATACCGCCTGCTGACTTTCGCAATCGCCCGACTCGCCAGTGTTTTCATCCGCATCGGCTTAATACTCTCGAGAGCAATGAATCCGGGTCACTTAAAGAATGTTAAAAATCTCGGAAACTAAAAATGATAGGTTAATGCAATAAATTGTATTTAATAGACAATGTAATACTCCTTAAATGAAAGTAAAAAAAATATGAGTCACCATACATTTTATTAACACAAAATTACATAAAGAAAAAATCTGCTGATCTCTCCTTAAAACAAAAATAGGAAACATGAAATTTTTGAACTTTATTACGATTTTCTTGAATTTTAATACTTCGTATTGCCTCCTCGTGCTTCCATTACTGCGTTTACGCGGTTTGGCATGCTGTACACCAAGTTCCTTATACGATTTTGGGGAATATTCTCCCATTCCTCTGTGAGAGCAATTTTGAGCTCACGAAGCGTGATTGGGGGAGGGTTTCGTTGTTTTACGCTCGGGTTGATATCCGGGCTGCGCGCTGGCCACTCCATACGAGTAATGTTCATCTCTTGAAGGTAGTCATTCACAATCCTACCTGTATGAGGTCGGGCATTGTCATGCATAAATATAGCATCCTCACCTAAATTGACCATAAATGGACCAACGTGATCATTGAGGATTTCTTCCACATATCTTACGCTAGTTAAAGAGCCGTTTTCTATGATCACCAGCTCTGTGCGACTTTCAGAAGAAATTCCGGCCCACACAAGTACAGACCCACCACCGTAGGCTACTTTTTCCTCGATGCATGCTTGCTTGAATCTTTCCCCTGGTCTTCGATACACTCTGTGTCTTCCATCGTGCTTGTAGAGCATAAATTTTGATTCGTCGGAGAACATAACTTTTGACCAATCTTCAATACTCCAATTTACGTGGCTCTGGGCATATCTTAGTCTTGAAATACGATGCCCACGCTCCAGTTTAGGGCCGTTTGCAGGTCTAAGGGGTAAGTTAGATTCAGCAAGCCGACGTCTTACTGTCCATGCACTTGGGTTACTTCCTCCGAGGCGTCGAAACTGATTGGTGAGTTCAGTTCCTGTGAGAAAGCGATTTCGAAGCATGGTGTTCACCAAGTATCGGTCTTCTCGTGCTGTGGTATACCTGGTTCTGCCCGTTCCTGGTCTGCGTAGGTTAGAACCAGTTTCTTCGTAACGTCGGAGAACTCTTTGTACTGTTGACAGCGACACACCAACAGTCCTGGCTGTATCGCGCTGACTCCGGCCGGTTTCCAGCATTGTAAGTATTCTGGTGCATTCTTCAGGCATAAGCGACATAATTTCAGCTTGAATAATGAATATAGAGCACTATCAACATGGTTTATGTACCCACATAAATGACAGATTACAAACAAAAGCAAAACCAAATGCTGTAATTTCGTAGTTCCATCTTCGAAAGTGGCCCTTTTTCAAATTTGATTTTTTATGATATAACTTTACAATAACTAAGAAGTTTTAATACCTTCATTTAAGGAGTCTATTAAATGTCTATTAAATACAATTTATTGCATTAACCTAGCATTTTTAGTTTCCGAGATTTTTAGGATTCTTTAAGTGACCCGGATTCATTGCTCTCGAGTGTAGTTGGCGATCAACGACAGTGCGATTCAGCCGTTACTTCTTGCCACGCACTGCTCCTATATGGAACCAGCTGCCGGCATTCCCGGACCGCTACGACCTTGGAACCTTCAAGAAACGAGCGTATTCCTATCTTAAAGGCCGGCAACGCTGATGCGACGCCCCTGGTGTTGCGGTGGTCGCTTTCCATCAAGTGACCCGCTCGCTCGTTTGCCCCTTTTTTTCCATAAAGAAAAAAAAACAACGGCGAGTCGAGGCTTAACAGCCACTGCGTATACCTTCGGGTAGAAAAGGTTAAGTTAGGTTATGTGATAGATTGTCTTTCGACGAAAAATGATGATGAATCTGAATGTCGAAGGAAACGAGAGAAGAGGGAGACCTAAGAAAATTTGGATGTATTGTGTGAAAGACGACGTGATTATGATGAATGATAGCGAAGTGTGGAAAAGTACAACCTGTTGTGCTTACCCCAAATAATAGGAACAGAAGACTGGCCGCATTGCCACTCTGAATGGCAATGCTAATCCTCTGTGCAAAGAATAGACCAGCCCTCTGGTCGCGAGAGGCCTCGATCAGTCTCTTTGCAAGATCTTTATAGAATGCACGAGCATTCGGACCCCATGTGTTATGCGTCACCCGCAAACGGCTCAAAAACATAATCACCTACAAGTTTTATTTATTTGTACGTACATACAAAATTTTTACTTAACATAATATAACTTCACGCCTTCTTTACCCGAAGGTGTAGGCAGCGGCTGTTAAGCTTCGTCTCGCCGTTATGTTTACGTTCAAAATGTGGCAAACCTATTGCCATACCAAAAGTTTTCAGTCATCGATATTTTTCACACATAACTTCCGAACACAATTTCGAAAAGTCATTGGTGTGAGCCAGTGTCAGGATTCGAAACCACGACTTCCGGATTCAGAAGCGGGGTGCTCTACCACTGGACCACGGAGACAGTAGAAAGTAAAAATATATTTACTAACCAGATAACACACTCTTAAGACTCTATCTGTTTACTTTTAATATTTTTTCTTAAACTGCTTTCCCCTACAAAAACTTATCTCAGTTACGGAGCGCCATTTTAGTTAAAAAATATGTCTTCTTGAGTTGGATTTCAATTCTAATAACGAAATTCTCCATTCCAGATATTTAGCGATGTTTCCAGAAGATAGAATGCTGTTCAGCATGATCAGAGATTTACCGGAGGAGCAGTATATAAATGCCAGTTCATTCAAAGCACATCTGTTGACTGTAATGAACATGTTCAACGTGGTTATCGAGCTGATGGATCAACCAGATCTGGTCGCGGCCATGATGAGGAAAATTGGTTACTCACACAAACCCAGGAAGATTACAGAAGACAGATTTTATGTAGGTTATTTTCTGGATTTTTAATAATAAACCTTACGCCGTTTTCTACCCGAGGGTGTAGGCAGCGGCTGTCAAGCCTCGAATCGTTATGTTACGTCCCAAATGCTGGGCACAAAGTTTTCAGTCATCGATATTTATCACAATCAACTTCCGAAAAGAATTCGAGTAATTAGTATGGACCCGGAATCGATCCCACGACTTCTAAATAAGAAGCGGGAATAAATTCCGTATTTTTTTAACCTACACCTATTTGGAACATCAAATTATAAAAGAAAATAACTATCGATTAAAAGTTGTACTTACTTAACTTCACACCAAATACCTTGCGGTTGAGAGAACAGAGCGCCATAAGGAAGTTTCCTCTAAAACTGGTTCTATCTTGTCACGGACGGTGTGTTGTGGTGGTCCTCGACTCCTACATCCATCCGATTTTGCATTGTATGTCTGCTTAGTCAATCTTGCGTTATCCATTCTTTCTACATGTCCGAACCATCTTACTTTTACGTGGATACTTTCTTTCAATCCAATTTCCTCCCTTATAAACTTGTTTTCAACGCAAATAACAATTTGAGAAGAAATATTGTATTATTTTTATTATCTTTTACATCTTTTTTACATTTGTTTTTTAGGCATTCAAAAAAATAATAATGGAAATATTCACCGAAGAAATGAAGCTGGACGTCTGGATACTGAACGCTTGGAACAAGACGGTAGACTTTTGGATTGTCAATATTTTTGAAACACTTAGCAAGTCAGAAAGCGCAATTTAGTGCAACGTTATTGGATAAAGAAATTAATTATATAGGAGATAAAATAGAAAGGAAACCTTGTTGAAACTGAAATTGAAATGTTTCTGGAGAATATAAAAAAACAGTTAACTATGGATTAGGCATTTTTAATACTTGCCAAAAATAAAAAATAAGGCAAGCACACATATAAATAACTGTAGTAGATGGCACATGGATGCACAAGCGATTCTCCCGATAATTATAATTCAACACATGCACAATAAATAAGTAAAAGTTGACACTTGGAGGTACTTTTTACGAACACATTGATAAATGACTCACGCATGAACAACCCATTTATGGTCTCGTTGTTTGCGTGACTATTGTCGTATCTATCGTCGTGACTATACTATCGTCGTACTAAAATCAAGTAATTATCCTGCTGAACTAAAATTCATCAAAACATTTAGGCCCCAACATTTAGCCTGTCATGTATATCATCTTCAATCTCCCTCAGTAAAAAAAACCCTCAGTGACTTAAGTTTAAGACCAATGTGTGTGTGATCAGTGGTGATTTAAGAACTGAGACTTAGTCTTTGAATGATGGCCTCATGACGAAGCTCAAAGTCGCTCAGCGGGCTATGTTTGGAATCTCTCTTCGAGATAGAATCCGCAATACAGAGATCCGCAAGAGATCTGGCGTGGCCGACATAGATCAAAAAGTTATCAAGCTGAAGTGGAGATGGGCAGGCCACATCGCTCGACGAACCGATCACCTAGGGTAGAAAGATTCTGGAGTGGCGACCACGAATTGGTCGACGCGGAGTTAGGCCGTCCCTCCACTAGATGGACAATCTGGTAAAAACGCGGGAAGCCAATGGATGCCAGAGGCAATGGATGCAGGACCGTCAGTTGAGGCGTTCTATAGGGGAACCCTAGGTCCATACTATAAAAAATCCTTTGCCTTATTATAAGAAAATAAATAGTATACCAAAACAAATTTGAATTTAGAACCAATAACAGTATATTGGTGTTTTAAATATTTTATTACGTGACCATGGATGCAGAGTACCTACTTCAGTCGTTTAAGTATTACTTTTTATCTGGTATAGACCACCAGTACAGATTTTAAGCGCACAGACAGACGCTATTTGTCCAATGGATATTTTAATATACTTACAATAGAACTGTTATTATGATATATCGCTGGACTGTATAGTTATTGTCACCGTACAATTGGTATAAATGAGAGATGCTCAAAGAACTTTACAAAACATTATTAATACGAGAATAATAATGAATAATATACAGATGTATTATTATCATCATTGTTGTATTTTTTTATTAATAAGTCAAAATATTTTAATGACTTGGAAACTGTATCGTTAATTTATAATAATAAAATATAATATTTATTATTAGTGCTTTCTAGTTTCGTAAGCCCAAATGTCTAGACGAGAAATAGTTATAATACATAACAGATGTAATATTATAATAATAATATTTCGTTTTCCATTCCATTCATAAATGACATTATTTTATAACCCAAGATACCAAACGTCTCATATGCTAAGCCACCAGATTGTCGATAAAATTCAAAAATAATAAGTTTACAGTTCTAATTTTAAATCTTGTAATGTATTTATTTGTTTATTATGGAATTAGATAATATAAAATGGCTACCCGGTCTTTAAGGTTGAGAAATGGTTGTCCACATAAACAAATTGACAGTGAATGAATGTTATTCATCTGAACTGACCCGAATTGAAATTGTTGATATTGAAATGACGATGAATATCATTCTGATCATGCACGTGTTGATTGAAAAAAGAGAAGGAATGGTATAAATAAATTAGTATAAAAAAGAGTAAAGAAAGAAAGGGAGATAAGATTATCAAAAGATTATTATTTACAGTGGTAGAGCCACGCAGTTCGCTGCGTGAATGGGCCGGCTCGACCGTTGAAATACCAGGACCTCTAAGAATATCGACGTAAAGTGGCTCTTGCCGCATTTCGCTCGGTGAGAGAGGTATCCGGAGGTTCAACCCCTTTTCCCGTCCCCTTCCCATCCTACTTCCGAACCCTTCCATATCCCGTTGTGAGGGCTGGCAACGCAACTGTAATACTACTTGTGTTCAGGTGTCTATGAGCGGCGATTGTTGCTCACGACCACGGTGACACGCCTGCTCGTTTGCCTCCTAATACCATAAAAATCAAACATACAAGATTATCAGTCATACGAAAACTTACTCGTTAAATATATTTAAGACCGGTTTTATTACTCATGTCGCCGAATGAATTATTGGTTTAATTAATTTCCATATTAATTTCGTGAATAACTTTTTCAGTTGTGAGTAATTATGGTATTTTACCTCAATTTTCTGTAAAGGAAGAAATGGTTTACAACGGAGTTTTTGTTCTCCATTTTCTTTGTTGTATATGTATATGTTGTATTGTATATGTTGGGTGTTTTTCTATGTATTATAAGTATGTATTTCCAAATAGAAAAGTATATATATATTCGTATCCGTTATCTAGTATCCATAGCACAAGCATTTAGTTGCTTAGCTTGGAACTAGAGGGCGCTGTGTGATTTGTGTCCAAGATATTATATTATATATATTATCGATCCCTGGGATAATAGTTCCCACTTTTATGTTTTTCTAATATCACTATAATCATAGTTACTAGATATAATCTTATCACATATTTGACGAAAATATTGGTGAACATACATAAAAAAAAATATACATACAGACGAATTGAGAACCTCCTCCTTTTTTAGTCGGTTAAAAACTGGTTTTATTTTTTTTAAAGTAACACCAATAATAAATAACTATGCGTCATCTTAGAATACTTGTCTTGTTATAATATACTTACTTAAGTGAACTATTGAATACTGCATAGTATCGTACACAACAACAGCATAGGTTCTTATTTTACTTGAGGGGATAGGCAGAAAGTACTAGACTAGTTTTTTGGGTATAGGGGTGACAGAGCAAGCGGGTTCCCTGGTGGTACGCGATTGTCGTCGTGGACATCTCTAACATCGAGAAGATTACAGTTGCCTTTATTGCCTTTAGAGTGTGATAGGTAAATGGAGGGCAAGGAGAAAGAGGCGTCCTTTATCAGTGACCTGTTTGCTCGTATCCCGCCCTTTTTCATTAAAAAAAAGTAACTAGAGTACATGTATACGTACTCTTATCATTAAATGTATCCAATAATTTAATTAAAATAGTAATATTAATAAATGACTGGACACTGTTCAGATTGATAATATGACGGATAACGTGAATTGTTTTCGTTGTTACCGATAACGATTGTGTATTTTTACATAAATTATTTGTATGACATTATAATATAGCCTAAAAATAAAACTAATATTCACTAATACTGGTATAGGTATAGGTATCTGTACCAGTATTAGTGGATATTAGTTTTATTTGCACAATGCAATCAGGTAGGCCTGATTGCATTTTTATTTAGAGTTAAAATTTATTCAAACAAAGACAAAAACATGTTAAAATATTTACAGTGCAACTAAAAAAATATGGTCATTTATTTCCATTTATCACGTTTCCATCATTCGCAATTTCTCCGCTTTTTAATTATTTTTAAGCGTGGAAACCCTATCATCAAAAAAGTGACATTTAATTTTGTTTTTATCGCGGTACGTCCGTGCTTTATAATGGTGAATTATTTATTAAGATCCATCTATTCAAATTCTTTGGTCTTATTGACAAATAAGTTTATTAAATTTTCTATGGAAAATGGATAAGAAATCTCGGATACGACTGAACACATGCAATTTTTCACATTAAAACATAAGGTGTACATTACTTATCCGATTTACACGTATATGGTCCTATGGCATATGTCAGAAACTTAATTGGTTGACCATTGACCCAACATATAAAAAATATTAACACGCTTTTGCTAAACAGGTTTTTGAGGACCAGAACTTCGCCGTTTACTACCAAAGTGCACACCAGAATTTGGTTTGATTATATTATTTCTACTCAGGATTACTGAATGGGAACTAAGATTTCTTATGACCGTCGAATAAACGAATTTTCACCTATGAAAAATAAAACACTATCACTATTAATACAAAATTTAATTAGCATTAATTAAAAATCGTCGACAATATTTTTAATATGTATTTACATAATATTATATTTTTGGTTTAACAAGTGTACAATGTACAAAAATCCACTGCTTTATTTACATTACATCCTTAAATCTATTTAAATTAGAATGAATGGTGAACGAACGAATATTTATACAAAAGAGTATTTATAGCTTTGACTTCTTTTTTTGGTTTTAATGACCTGGTATAGCTTTGACTATTACAAATATATTTTTAAAAATGGAATGTAATAAATAAAAAAAAATCACTTCTGTCTTAACCATTAATTGAAAAAGTTTATATGGCAATGTTCTTCATGTTATTTTGTTTTTTTATGATTGTGTCTCAAATATCTTAAAATAAATTTAAAATTTTTCGTCATATACCTATAGTTATGTCACATTTAAAATAAACAATGTCGAGCATTTAAAAAGATATTTCAAACTAGAAACTTACCACTTTAACTACCTATTCACGATAATTATGATCATAAATCATAAACATTCATTTAAATTGCTAAGTATGCCTCGTAATAAACATGCGTGAATCTTAAACATCTACATATGTAAACACTTCAATAGTTTACTTAGATGTAAAAAAGAACTAAATTATTGAACACGACATTCAATATATTTATTAATAACAGACTTCGCGTAGCATATGCGCGATGAGGAAAAAAATTAAAAATATATTTTTGTGTAACTCAAAAGTTTTTAACAGTCAGTAAACCGAGACGGGCCGAAGCCTGTCCAGCAAACTGGTTATAAATTTAATCGTTTTCGAGGTTATTTATTGGTATGAAGAGATTCTGTGTTTTGTTGTTAAAGATTGCGTCTGGCGTCAAAAATTATGTAACACTCCTTTCAGTCGTCACTCAAATTAATTTAAAATCACAATTAATATCAATCATTGAAGGTTTTTATGTCGTAAAACTGACATGGTCTTAATAAACAAAGGTCAATACATATAATAATATTTTCTTGCGTAGGTAGAGAAGCCTCATGACGAGAATAGTATAAAATAGTAATGTAGCAAAAATATAGATAAATTGTAAAAACAATCTTTAGAATATGAATATCAAATTTATGATAAATATTTATTTATATTTCTTGCAATCAGAATATTCGCCATCTTGAAATAAATTTGAAATCCACAATTGATGTTCTAAATTCAAATTTGTCATCATAACTTTTATTATAGGCCTACTAACATTGTGATTTAAGTTATATTGTGAGTATGTTTTATATTTTGTAGTGATGGTCAAAAAATAAGGAAAAAAAATAATAAAAGCAATTTTTGGTCAAGAACATCTGTTGTTACCAATAGATTTACATAATAATAAATAAAATAATGCAGAAAATCATATTATTGATTAAATTATATAATTAAAATTTTATGCTCAAATTAATAATAAAAATCTACGATATGTAGCGTCATTCCTTTTTTTATCATACCATCATAAATTCAATCTGCTAAATCGGTAATTTTGCAGATATTGAATATGATGGAGTCATTTTAACTAGGGGTTTGTAAATATAAAATGGTCTCCATTGATGTGTTGTGTCTGTTATCTGGACGCATCAGGATCGCCGAGGGTCTCGAAGATGTTTTTGTACCAGAAGTCGACCGTTTTACCCCACGCTCCGAGTGTGGTCTCGTCAAGTTTTAGGACTTCGACAAATATCTCCACTATTACTCCTTTCAGTACCTAGAACAATTAATATATGGAATTCGTATTATCGAAGGCAGGTAGGCAGTAACTGTTAAGCCTCGACTCGCCGTTTTATTTACGTCCCAAATGGAATAGGTAGCGAACTTATTGTCATACCGGGCACAAAGTTCGAAAATAATTCCGAAAAGTTATTGGTATAAGCCGAGATTCGAACCCGTGACTTCTTGATTCACAAGCGGGGTGTTCGATCACTGGACCACCGAGACTTAAAGATTCACACACTCTCCTAAGATGATTATAAAAAATTAAGTAGAAACACTGCGGAATAGTCCAACCAAATAGTGATATTGCCTAAGATGAACAGAACAGAATGAACGAAACGGTTATCACTCTCGGTCTCGGTCCAAAAGACATTAAGTGACCATTGAAGGGTTAATTATATTAAGAAGGACCTGTCATATTGATAAAAAATACTTTAAAAAAAAGTTAAGCCGACTTCTAGGAACGTAAACCACAAAATCTTTAAGTATATGAAAACAGTATTTCTATAACTAAAAAACGATAAATAACGTAATTTACTAATTTGTATACATAATACAATATACAAAACGTAATACTTTAATAAAGTCATCTTTAACTGTTAAAATATATACAATTGTCCCTCATTATTGAAGTCGGTGCAAAATAATAGAGTACGTTACCTAGGCTTGCACCGACTCCTTTTTTCACGAGTTTTAGTGATATTAATGAGCTATATTAATGAGCTGTGAACTTCAATAGAAGTTAGTTCATTTACATGGCTTTCAGTTTATTAAATATATTATCAATAATTACAAGTCCGTTTGTTAAATGGTTGATATTTTTAGGGAGCTATAATTGTCATAAATAGGTACTTAGATAAAAGAGTATGATAATACTTGCTAAGTATTTATATTTTTGTAATTATCATGGGTAGACCCAATAGTACTGCAGCCCGAATGAAGGCCAATCGTAGCCTGGAAACTATTGCAGAAAATTAAAAAACTTTTTTACAGAATTGTGTCCTAACTCTTAACCGTATAAGAGTTCTGTAGTTTTATCATCAGCACAGCAGTATCCGACGTTGATTCAAGCATACCTCCCAAATAACACGTTAGTCCTATATACTACTCAACAGTTTCCATCGACTCACTGCAGTACTGTCTCCCAACTCCTGACCGTTAAGGAGTTCTGTGGCTTCTTCATTAGCATAGCAGCATCAGGTGTATATTCAAGCATACTTCACAAGCAACATGCTAGCCCTACATACTACCAAGTAGTTTCTATCGACCAATTGTAGTGCTGTCTTCAAACTCCTAACCGTTGAGGAGTTTTGTGGCCTCTTCATCAGCACAGCAGCATCAAATGTTGACACCATAAAGAATATCTCTAAGAAATTAGGTTTTAATATGTCGGATTGAAGTATTTAACATGTTTTACTTTCTATGATTATCGTTACAGAAAATCAATAAAGTTAGTAAAATATAAAAAGATTGTGTGGTTTTATGAAACCACCGTAAAAGTGAAACTTTTTTTCACATTATAGACATTTAACTAAAAATAAATGTTAAATAAAATTAAATATATTGAATGGACCGAATATAAATAAAAAGACTTAATTTAATATTCATACAAAATAAGTTAATTAATAAATTCAAGCACTCAAAATTGAAATAAATCCATAAACAACAACATGGCCGCCATATTGGCCTCGGATAAAGTGAAAGGCGCTCTGACGAGCGCCTTTCACTTTATCCCTACTCCGCGGCCGACCGTCACGCGACATGCAACACACAGACGAAAAAGTTTGAGACGATGTAATAAAAGTTTCACTTTAATAACTATAACGTAACAAAAACACCATACTCGCATACAACTTTGTGTGCATGCCTTCGATTTCTCCTGGTTTCCATCATCAGATCCTGACCTGGTGAAAATGGGACCATCTCAGGGGTAAATACTTTACAGAAAAAAAAATTTGAAATGCGTCCATAATCGACGAAAATATCGGTGAACATACATAAAAAAATTATACATACAGGCGAATTGAGAACCTCCTCCTTTTTTTGAAGTCGGTTAAAAATTGATTTTCACAACTTACATGGAAATGTTTCTCTCTAATCTTCCTCTTGCTGTGCGACTCTCCGATCTTGTTCATCATGGCAGCCACGAGTTCTGGTTGGTTCATCGTGGTCACCGCCAGATTGAGTGCAGTCATTAAATTGATCACGTGCGCCTTGAATTGTATATTTTGCGCGTATTCAGTGTCCGGCGTGTTCTTGATCATTTTGAAGTAATCTTTAGTTGCAGGATCGGCTTTAAATAATCTGTAACAAAACATACAAGTCAGAAATTAATTTGTATCCTGATGCGAAGCAACTAACGCCGCTGGACATGGACACCTGCAACATAGATAGTGTTATAGCTGCGTTGCCGGCCTTTAAAATAGGATAGGGTTGGGATCGGAAGTGGGATAGCAAAGGGAGAGGGGAAGGGGTTGGGCCTCTGAATACCTCTCTCAACGAGCGAAACGCCTCGAAAGCTACATTTCACCGGTCGATCCGGTCCACTAAAGTAGCCTGCTTGGCTCTAATATCAGGTATACTTATATATGTATAGTTGGCCTGCCTACCTACGTTCGGAGTGGATTCCACATGAGTCGATTGGCCAAAATTAAACTCGTCATTCACTTTGTTAATAGTTTCGTCGTCCATTTTTAGAGGACTATAATAAGCAATTTTTGTGAATTCCTTGCACTAAAAACATAAAATTGGACTGCAGCCAGGCATGAAGGATATTAAAATCACATTGCGCTTAGTCTACTATCATATCTAAAGAATGATCAGAATAAAGCAAGCTAGTATCATAGACATATAAGGCGATGTCCCCTTTAAGCCCAATTTTGTGAATAGGAATAATAGAGGACCAAGAATTGATCCTTTAGGTACGCCACAAGTAATCAATTACGATATCATTTTGTTATGCACCTATTTTAACAATCTGAGATCTGTTAGTAAAATATAATTTGAAAATATCACACGCTGTACCCATAATGCCAAAATCTCTTAGTTTTAACAAAAGTATTTCATGGCTAACCCTATCAAATGCTTCCTTCAAATCAATAAACATTTCTAAAATGATTTTCTTTTGTTCGATGTTCTATATTCGTTACGATATCTATATTTACGTAATAGAGGATTTTAATAGGGTGGTTTGTATATATATGTATTACATGATTATTGTATTTTAAATTATAAATAGACTCAGTCTTGGTGTTTTAATTGCAAACGTTGGCTGAACCCTACGAGATGATCAACCTAATGTACAGCAATATTATACCACTTAACAAAGTCTAAAAAAAACCCACAGCTATACTTAAATATGTTTGTCTTTTAGGAATAATGATCATTTTAAAGTAGTTACTTTTATTAGGATGATTTACAGATTTATAGATTTACATTTGGGAGATATTACAGATTTAAAAGAGCTTATAGATATTAAAAAAAAAATTATTTCTGTGCCGTTAAGGTAATCTGCCACACTATAATATGCTTTTGTAATCCGAAAGGATTTTACAGTTGTCTTAAATACAAAAAGGTTCAGTTCTTTCCAACATTTAGGCAATCTATTCAATAGAATCAGAGTCATACAAAAAATACTTTTAAATATTTTTTTATTTTAAATTTTTTAAAGTAAGGAGCACAACTTTCCGTCATGTTTATGAGGAACATACTTCTAATACACCTCTTTTGTACTTTAAATATTATATCTTTGTTTGTTGAATTTCCCCAAAATATAATCCCATATCTAAGTCTTGAATCAACTAGTCCATGGTAGGCAGTAAGTAAAGAATCTTTAATAACTACTAGTGTCCGAACGAAGCTTCGGCTTTGGCTTCGGCCACCTTCGGCTAAAAAACCATCTTTCTTCTGGCCGGATTCTGAGCCGAAGCCGAAGGTCTCGCCGAAGGTCTGAGAATCGTCAGGATTAAACGAACTTTTACGGAAGACTGAGTGACTGACGGGCCGGGCTGCACTTAGATCAGTGTTTTGTTTTGAATTTGTGTTTATTAATTAAATTGTGATACATTCTAATGATTTACAAGTGAACAAGTGTAAAAAACAATATTGTCGAACGTATTTGTTTACTGAATAATCAATACTTTGTATACGGTAGTAATTATTAGTTAAATGAAATAAAATAAATGAAATATTTCAGTAAATTATAGAATAATGAAGATAATGCTCATTCGAATTTTAACATTTTATAACTTAATACCTGTTCTAGTGTATTTTTTTTATGGGATAGGAGGATAAACGAGCAGGCGTGTCACCTGATGGTAAGCAACCAACACATATAGTGATACTGTTGCGTTACCGACCTTAAGGGATAGGGAAGGATGGGGAAGGTGGATGGGCCTCCGGGTACCTCTCTCACCGAACGAAACGCGGCGTGTGCCACTTTACGTCGGTCTTCTGAGAGGTCGTGGTATTTCAGCGCTCAAGCCGGCCCATTCATGCAGCGAACTGCTTGGCTCTACCAAGCAATATTTCGAAATACTATACTCTAGAACAGATTGTTCTAATGTAAGTATACATACATAACTTCACGCCAAATCCCTTGCAGGCTAGGCAAATAGAACAGAGCACCATAAGGCACGACCCTTACATGCCTCACTCGCTTCTTTGACTTTCATAACTCTTTTCATGCAGTTTGATATATTTTGTTAGTGTACAATATTTTCAATATACAAACACGTTTAATATACGTTAAGTTTATTAATGTTTTTCGTTGGTGGGATAGGGAAGGGGTTTTAAATGGGATAGCGAGGGGAGAGGGGAAGGGGTTGTACCTATCTCATCGTGCGAAAAGCGGCATGAACCATAATATTGCACAAAATTATTAAAGTTTATAAACCTTCGGCTTCGGCTTCGGCCAAAGGTTGCGGAGATTGCCGATTAATCGGCATCGGCTTCGGCGTCGGCCACAAATAGACCTTCGGTCGGACACTAATAACTAAGCCTTGATAATGTCTAGAAAGCATATGCAAACTAGTAATTTTTTGTTAGTAATATTTATATGGTCTTTCCATATAAGCTTTCTATCAATTGTTAGACCTAAGAATCTTGTTGAGTGAACTTGGTCAATAGTAATGTCATTATATTTAATGTCAAGATTAGAAGTCAATAGACGTTGGCTAAAATACACAATAACTATTTTATCAGTGGCGTAGCGTGCCTTGATGGGGCCCCGTATAAAAATTTATTTGGAGGCCCATGTAGGATAAGGATTTCTCACAACTTACGCACGTCGGGGGCCCCTGACCGCCGGGGGCCCCGTATAATTGATACGGCTGATACGGCGGTAGCTACGCCCCTGTATTTTATTTACATTGATTTGACATATTAGCATTGTAACAAGTAATCGGTATATTGGTGATATTAAAGATTGAAAAATTAACACTTGAAGTTTTTATTTGAGAAACAATTGCAAACAAAATGTAGGCTATTTTTAATTTTCATTCAAAGTTTAAATAATTTTGACAATGTTATTAATAAAAATACAGGCACAAATTAACTCAGTCAAATTGCGTAGCTTGAAGTTTTTTTTCAAAGAAAATAATATTCGTTTTTCGAATCTAGCGAAATTGTGTTTCATTTTACGCAGACTGTATATCCATTGGGGATAGGCGGGGATTAAAAGCGTGCAGCCAAAACACCGTAACAGCAAAGAGCGAGAGAGAGGGAGACGTTTATTAATCCGGCTCGTATTGCTTTTGAAATGCCACGTTATTTGAGGTAGGTATTTTTTTTGTTTTTGCCCGAACAAAATAAAAAATTTCGACAAGGACTAATTGTTTTTTTTTTTTTTAATATACGTCTTTCTGTTAAACATTACTTATCATTGACGGAACCCAAAGATCTAAATCATTAGATATTTTCTATACTAATATTATCCAGGTGAGTTTGTTTATTTGAAGGCGCTAATTTGAAGAGTTATTGGTTCGAATTGAAAATTATTTTATTGGATGAATAGTCAATTTGTCAAAGAAGGCTTTATATCATCACGCTATAATCAATACGAGTGGAGCAATAATCTTTTTAGTTATAAAAGCATTAGGCACAATGGGATTAATTTCGCGCGGTCATTGTTGCTCTCTTGATTATTACTTTATACTTTGCAATTGTCTGTTGAGGTAAAAGATAATCTTGAGAAACCGGTTTTGTATACATACATAACTGTAACGCATACACACACGAAAAGTATGGTTCAGCAACCTTATACAATATTGAAGGTCAGACAGTACACCTTCAAATACATAATGTACATGACGAGGCCGTCATTAAAAAGACACTATTTTGAGATTTTTATAATAACTATCACTGACCAGATATTTTTTGACAGCTCCAATTTTGTGACAGCAGAGACTCGATTCAGAAACAGCATTTTAAAATAATACGTTCTGTATTTGTTTTTTTTTTTATTACGAAATATCGCAATACCTACCTATTCGTAAATTTTATTAGTGACCATTTTTTTTTATTTACCTAAATAATAATAGAACACAATTATCAGTAATTCTTCGCGCGTTAATATACTATGTCGAAGCTTGGGGACAGTAAAACTAGTTATAAGATAAAATAGTTTAAAAGATGTACAGTTGCCGTTTGCAGTTATTTACGACCATTACTGTATACCAAAATTAATTAATATCGCCTGTTGAGAATAGATTTTCTATATTGCCGTGTTTTAAAAAAAAAATATGGACAGGATAATTGGCGGGTAATGTGTGGACAAGGTTCTGTTACATATTTTCCTTGTTAAATCATATACCTTCTAATATTTTACAGAAGCAAGTCTGATCTATTTATCCTCATTTTATTTCCGTACTGTTTTTGAGTCCAATTTATCAATCTTAGTTGTAAATAAATAATTTTAGCTTCAATTTATTTCCTTGCTAATAACAGTTAGTCCTTTAGGTATTAGGTAATTATTTACGAATTAAATAGTATTACTAAATATGTATATGTATATATGTTATTGCTGAAATACTCAACAGTACATACCTACTTCAAAGTATAGATCTTGTAACAAAGCTTATTATTGGGCATAATTAACAGAAATTGAAGTTATAAAACTTTTTTTTTGATGGGATAGGAGGGCAAACGAGCAGGCGTGTCACCTGATGGTAAGCAAGCAACGCCGCCCGTGGACACCAGCAACACATATAGTGTTATTGTTGCGTTGCCGACCTTAAGGGATAGGAAAGGATGGAGAAGGGGGGTGGGCCTCCGGGTACCTCTCTCACCGAACGAAACGCGGCATGAACCACTTTACGTCGGTCTTCTGAGAGGTCGTGGTATTTCACCGGTCGAGCCGGCCCATTCATGCAGCGAACTGCTTGGCTCTACCACTGTTCGAAAACGATTATCATTTATCTTGTTTATAACATAGAAAATAGAAACAGTGTTATAGAATACCTATAGTATTTTTGAAAAATATTCGGATACTAAATAAATTATACCTACACATATTTTACAAGAACATTTACATAAGAGTTACAGGAATATAAAATATATGTGTGCTGAATATTATTTAGTTTAGGTAACAATTAACCAACGAATATTATTACATAGTATAAAACAAAGTCGCTTTTCGCTATCGGTCCCCTTATATGATTAGGTTTTTGAATGTACGCAACGGTTTTTAATTTTATAATAGATAGAGAATCTCTACGTATATATAAATCGTATATAATGTAGTAAAAAAGTGATGTCTCGGTGGTCTAGTGGTCGAGCACACGGTTTCTGAATCCAGGGGTCGTGTTTCGAATCCTGACACTGGCTCACACCAATGAATTTTCGAAATTGTTTTCGGAAAGTTATGTGTGATAAATACCGATGACTGAAAACTTTGTGCCCGGTAAGGCAATAGGTTCGCCACCTATTCCATTTGGGACGTAAACATAACGGCGAGACGAGGCTTAACAGCCGCTGCCTACACCTTCGGGTAACGATGGCGTGAAGTTATGTTATGTTAAAAAAGTAATAATAATAATAATTTCGAGATTTAGCACTTTAAGTACGATTACGATTACCTATCTTATATTTTTTTTATAATAAGTTATTATTTCTGCTGGCACTGAACACAGCATTGTATTTTCAAATGAGATCAGATCTATTAAATGCAGTAAGGTATTTATGGCTCTTTATAACAGCAAGTACGGCGCGACTACAGATGGTCGGAATTAATAAATTGTCGTACGTTTAGCATACGATTAACCTATTTAAATATACATAATATATGCTTATATAGTTTGTCTCGGAGACGATCCTGGTGACTTATCATGTCCGCCTCTGGATGAAGTTATGTGCCCGATGTACGGCAATAAGGTTTATTTTAATGGGATAGGAGGGCAAACGAGCAGGCGTGTCACCCGATGGCAAGCAACGAACACCACCCATGGACACCTGAACATAGATAGTATTGCAGTTGCGTTCCCGGCCCGGCCCGAGATATGGAAGGCGTCGGAACTGGGATGTGAAGACATGGGAAGGGGCTACCTCTCTCACCGGACGAAACGCGGCGTGAGTCACTTTACGTCGATATACTTATAAGTCGTGGTATTTCAACGGTTGAGCCGGCGATTCATGCCGCGAACTGCGTGGCTCTACCGCTGTTAATAAGTTTCCACTAATGTGATATATTTGAGGCTAGGATATAAAGTCGTCGCACAAAAAAAAAACAAATCGTCGTCAATTGATTACTTAAACTGTCACTTAAGTGAACTGACAGTTCAGTTCACAGGCCATTTATTGAATGATCCAAATTACCGTTCAAAAATATATCATTCATTCATTCATTCAATAGAATAACTACAAAAGCGTAGCTATTTTGAAGTTTGTATATGAACTGACGTGTCTGGGCTCACGGACTAGGGATTATATTGGAATATTATTTTATTACAGACTCAACATCAATGCATTTTTTTGTATAGAAATTATAATGATAATTTCTATACAAAACATTCAAAGCTGAATTTTCTTGTGGACTAAAAATATAGGTAGCCGTGCCTCAGAAGGGCTACTAGTAAAGACTGGATGCGGAAGGCAGAGAATCGGATGTTGTGGCGCACATTGGGAGAGGCCTATGTCCAGCAGTGGACTGCAATAGGCTGATGATGATGATGATGTGCTAGTTATCTTTTCAAATGTAATAATTTAAGGTGTAGTGAGCGAAAACAGATGAATGTATTGCAAAGCAATTATTTCAATATTACAAACAGACAATTTTATTTTATTTATATCTATAGATAACATTGTTCTATTACTAGTTAAAAATCTAAATAATACTTATATTTATGTCAGGAGTCTTAAAAACCGACAATAGACGCTGCTCCTCAATTGACAAGAGTTATGAAAGTCAAAGAAGAGATGAGTAAGAATAGGGCTTTAGAGCGCTCTGTTCTCTCTGCCTATTGCGCAACAGACTCGGCGTGAAGCTTTATAACTTTATGATTTGTTATCATTAACATACAATTACGTACTTATTTGTAATTTAATAATAAAATGTTGAACATTATCTGGTACGTAAATACAAATTATTATCAATACTACTACTGCTATTATCACTACTAATCATCATCATCATTTGCCTTTTGAGGTCCACTGCTGAACTGGCCGCCCCCCTAAGAGCGCCACAACTGCCGGTCCGTTCACTCATGGGGGGTTTTTGCCATAATCGCCACGCTTGGCAGGCGGGTTGGCTATCGCAGTAGGCTGTATTTTGTTGAGAGAGTATGCTACTGCCCATTCTTCCAGCCTTTTCCCTTAGTCGCCTTTTACGACACCCACGGGAAGAGATGGGGTGGCGGTATTCTAAGCCGGCGCCACACAGCTACTACTAATACTACAAGTTAAAAAATTGTGTTTTTTGTTTGAACCTGCTAATCTCTTTGCTACTGATCCGATTTTTAAAATTCTTTCAGCATTAGCTAGCCTATATATTGAAGAAGGCTATAGACGGTTTATCATTACGCTACCACTAATAGGAGCGGAGTAGTGACCTTTTTAGTGGTAAAGGCCAATTTAATATGGCGGTAAGAAGTTTCCGCGGTCAGCTAGTAATATTTTTAGACTACAATCTCTACATTGGATATATTGAGGAAAAACAAATGTAGGTGGCCTTTTATTAAAGTAACATTACATATTTTGTTTGTGTGTCTGTCTATCTCTTTACACGTGTTATACAAAAAGTACTGAATCGGCTCTGATCAATCTCCTCCTTTTTATGGCAAGCGTGTCATCTGATGGTAAGCTATCAGCCGCCCATGGACACTTGCAACACAAATAGCGCTTGTGTCTCTCCGCCTGACCTTTTGTATTCGTGAGTCGTTCGAGAAACATGGCGAACCCGATTACGAGAGTCACTTCGCGGGCAACACTTTTGTGGCCTAGGCGTCCTAGTACGTCTAATTATTGCGGATTAAGTATAACAAGTAAACACAGAAAATAATAAAGAAATGAAGTAAGCATTAATTGCAATTCCAAACAGAAAAATGTGAGGCTATTTCTTATTTACTTAAAAAATCATTTATCCCACTTCTGATTTTTTACTTAAAAGTAGTAATCTCAAGAATAGTGTTTCAGTTGTGTTGCCGGTTTAAAATAGAATAGAAAAGGGGTCGGAAGGGGGACTGAGTGGTGAGAGGAGAATGGGTAAAGCTCCAGGGCACAACGATCGGCTGTTTTATTTATCCGAAACAAAACATAAGACCAGCTTTTTTTTAAAAAGTGCTAAACTCCGTCCAAAAATATGCATACAAATTCATGATATACCTACCGAGTTACATTGTTATTAGTAGTTAACGAAAATAAATCATGCCAAAACTCATGGCAAGTCTCCTATATGTAATATACGAGGCAATACTTCTTTTTCATACGAAATTGGCATTTCGCGTTTGCCAGAACACGCCCCGGCAGTCTCCTAATAGCCGAAATACTGAATATTGTACGGAACAGAATTAAGGGGAATAATTCCATTTTGATGTTAAGTTAGCGACGTAAATAGAGATATGCTATAAATAGCTTACGCAGAACTCTCCACTTAATATTTACGAAAATATTTTTGCAGGTTTATTAAACATATTTAATTATTTTTGAATTCAATCTCGTTTAATTTGACTGTTTATTTGTTACTTATAATATTTTTCTGTCCGAAGGCGTATATCGTAAAATCGAGTGACCCAAGCCGCTATCAGCAGCGGTTACGTCTCGCTCGATGCACCGAATTTTACGTCCAAACGGGAATAGGTGCCTCTGCCTCTACTTCTATCTATTGCTAACAAAAACAAATTTGTCAGTCATCGATATTTATCAGAAAAATCATCCAAAAATACAGTTTTGTGAGCAGAGATTCGCATCTGAGACTTCTTGACTCCTAGACCAGCGAAATTACGAAACGGAATGATAGTTTATTAAGTTATAAGTTAATCCCTGAAAATCTAACTCTATTCTCTATTCAACTCATATAGCTACGATTCCTGTTATCAACTCACGACTGCGATATATAAATTAAGGGAAAAGCCGAAATAATGCCTCGGCGACATATTATAGCGGGTAGTGTGAGCTGCACCTTACATATTGGGCCGAGCACGAACGCACGTGGCATGTTAACAATGTGAGGAGTTCCTGAGTAACGAGAAAACGTAATGACTCCGACTTTTATATATATTGTGCTACCTCTTGCACGCGACTTTACCCGAATATAAAGATAATTTACATTTCAGGTAGTCTCAGTGGTCCAGTGGCCGAGAACCCAGCTTCTGAATCTACCACTGGCTTGCACCAGTGACTTTTCGAAATTAATTTTAAAATTTTAAAAGTTATGTGTGATAAATTTCGATGATTAAAAAACTCTATGCCCGATATAGCAATAGGTTCGCTACATATTCCATTTGACCTATTTTACCTATTCCGAGTCGAGGCTTAACAGCCACTGCCTACACCTTCGGGTAGAAAAAGGCGTGAAGTTATGTTATGTGTTTATGTTTTTATATCTATTGGTGTGGAGCACGACCATTATGGTTCGACTTGACGACTTTTGATTAATTGGGTATTTAGGATATTAAAAACATTGGGTATTATATATATGAAATAAGATCTTCAAATGATCCCCAAATAATAAGCTTTAGTAACATAACTACTCTACGAGAGTGGTAGAGCCACACTATTCCCAGCATGCATGAGCCTGCTCGACGTGTAGTTCATGCCGCATTTTGTTTCATGAGAAGTATAATCCTTTTTATCCGTCTCTCCCTCGTATCTCTTTCGCCCTCTTACCTGTCATATCTAAAAGGCCGGCTGACTGTAACACTATCTATGTTTCAGGTGTCTATGGGCGGCGCTTATTTTCCCCCCCATTTTCCCATAAATGGTAGGGGTAAGTATAGCTGTAAAAGCTACAGTTCCCAGAAGTGGTTTATAACGTAGTAACTATTTGTAAAACGACCACTTAACGTTAAATACGTAGTTAATGATTAATTAATGAGACAGATGGATCGAATACCTCATTAATGTTTGTTAAAGTTTAACTTGTTTATCTACTTGCTTATAATTTATTTATAACTTCACGCCTTTTTCTATTCGAAGGTTAGCAGCGGCTTTTAAGCCATATTATGTCTCAAATAGAATAAGCGGGGTCGTCAGTCATCGATATTTATCGCACATAACTTCTGGGAAGAATTCCAAAAAGTCATTGGTGATTGGGGTGATCCAAGTATTCCATTCCACGAATTTTTTATTTTAGAAGCGAGGTGATCAACGTCCAGATCAAAGGGTTTGTTACCTCTATCAAAAATTATTTACTTTTAGGTGGGTCACCTGATGGTAAGCAACTACTCACCGCCCATGAACACCGTGGTGGGTTGCCGTCCTATAAGGGATTAGGAGGGAAAAGGAAGGGGAAAGGCGATCGGGCTTCCGGATATCTTTCTCACCGAACGAAACGTGGCACGAGCCACTTCACGCCGATATACCGAGAACTCGGGGTATTTCACCAGTAGAACCGGCTCATTCATGCAGCAAACTGAAAGACTCTACCACTGTTTAATTTTCTTTTTCAATATGAATCCAATTTAAAATATTCTTAAGTTTTAGTCGCCCCCAATAAAATACTAACAAACTCCTTCTAAACGGCTCGATCGATCCATATGTAATTTTTGTGACAGATATGTCTGGTCATGGGACAGAAACGGTCATAAACTTTTTGGTCAAAACCACTAAGTGGCAGCCATTGACCTAGCCCAAAATAATCTTATATCACCATGGACAAGCTAATTTAGCTGATGGACTGGAAGCGTTGCGAAATAGCTTTCGCTTAACTATTACTTTCCACGCAAGGTCTCAGGTTCGACAACCGACTATAATAAATTTATGTGTCTTGAACGTTAATATATGTCTGTATTGACAACTCTATAGCCTGATGCTGATAAAACGGGGAGTTTTGTATGGAGAGAACCGGATTTTCGGATATCTCTTTGGTAGCTAGTCTCGGTGGTCCAGTGGTCGAGCACACGGTTTCTGATCCAGAGTGCGCGGGTTCGAATCCTGGCACACACCAATGTCTTTTCGTAATTAAATAATTTCGAATGTTATGTGTGATAAATACCTATCGATGACTAAAGACTTTGTGCCCGTTATGGCAATTGGGTCGCCACCTATTCCATTTGGGACGTAAACATAACGGCGAGTCGAGGCCTAACAGCCGCTGCCTACACCTTTGGGCAGAAAAAGGCGTGAAGTTATGTTATATGTTTTTGGAATCTGCCTACAAAGATTATGGATGTCTAAAAAATGGTATTTAATATGTCATGCATCAAGTGGGCATAACTTCATTTTTTATTGGTGTGAAGTTACAATATATTATTTTTTTTAGTTGCTTATACTATTATTATTATAAAATATGTTTAAAAAGAGTATTTGGCACATGAGTTTCTTCCCCAGTTCTTCTCAGGATAGCCCGCCCCTTAGAATCGAGCGGCACGTGGCGATTATGTCTGTGTTTTCTTGTTCCACGGAGGCACTTTCCTCAAGCGCTCGTCTTTACATACTTTATTTAAATAACTAAGTTTAAACTCTAAGCTTAAAACTTTAAGTTTCTTTGACTTTTGAATTTGACAATAATACAATCTTATATCCATACCTTCTTAATATTTCAGTTCCGTTGCCAACAGGATCAGCGTTGACTGGTGCCCAAGACTTCTGTATGGCATAGACGTCCCTCTTGGTGAGACCAGAAATTGGTGACACTTCGTCAGGGTTGCCACCCCACCATAAGTAACTCAGCCAACTGCCCATTGTGACCTGTTAAATAAAAAATAAAATAAAATTTAATAAAATTTTTTAATTGTTTTTGGGATAATCACAAATTTAATATCAATATTTGAAACGAGGATTAGCGAAGGGTTTAGCACAAAGCATTAGCGAATGGCAATCATTCAGCGTGGCATTGCGGCTAGTAATATTCTCGACAAGCTGCTCGTAGACAGAGATGCGAATGAAGTTTATTTTAGCAAGCTTCTTAATTGTATATATTGTAAATAACATAACATAACTTCACGCCTTTGTTACCCGAAGGTGTAGGCAGCGGCTGTTAAGCCTCGTCTCGCCGTTGTTTACGTCCCAAATGGAATAGGTGGCGAACCTATCGCCATACCGGGCACAAAGTTTTCAGTCATCGATATTTATCACACATAACTTTTGAATTTAATAGATTAAAACAACTTTTAGGATTATATCGCGTTTATTTATTACTTATTTATATTCATTTCCCGACGTTTCGAAATCTTTACAGAGATCATTTTCACGAGAACTTAACTTAACTTCCGAAAACAAATTCGAAAAGTCAATGGTGTGAGCCAGTGTCAGGATTCGAACCCGGACCTCTGGATCAGAAGCCGAACTGCGTGGTCAGATTTAGCAAACTTTTATAAGAGAATTAGAGAGTAAGAGAGTAAGAGCTCCAGAACAATAAAAAAAATATGTGAACGACGAGTTCTAAATTACTATTTCATACAAAGTACGGTTTATAGGTTATAATTTAAGGTTGTACAGTTGGAGTGCAAGCTTTTAATAAATTACTGAATTTTCTACCATAGAATAATTTTAACTTTAAATCGTGTCTATGATCAAAATGCGCTCGGTTCTCTCTGCCTAGCCCGCAAGAGATTTGGCGTGAAGTGATGTATGTATGATCAAGATGTCACGGTACCGAAGCAATAGGCTGCGGCGTACGTCTTAAATGGAATAGGAGGCAAACTTATTGCCCCACACCTGGCACAAAATTATCAGTCATCGGTAACCTCCCGTGAGCCCGGTATCTATCCCACAATTTCTTAATCAGAAGTGGTGAGCTCATCCACTGGAAACTGTTATTTATTATAAATATCTATAACCAAAAACATCATGCCCAACGTACGACGATAACCTGACGATAACCTGTTCCTTAGGATCAATGTTTCCTACAGCTTCGGGTAGTAAAACAGCATGACTAATTTAATTTTAAAGAATAAAAAATAAATTTAAATTTGTTAAATTGCTTAAAACTTACATACCTTATTAGGAATATCTGTTAATAAAAATGCAATAGTTGCAACTAACACAATTACTGTGACCACGTATATTATGAAAAACATTTTTGTCTCACTAACAAACCTATACTAGTAAATGTTATACTTCCAAGAGTTCATTTATAGTCGAGCATAGCTCTTAGATAACATTTATCAACGAAATTTATTTGCTAAATACATATTATGTTTGTTTGCTTGTTTGCTAATGGCGTATCCTAATAGGGCGATGCCTTGATTCAAGATTTTGAAAAAAAAAAAACAATAATTTGCAGTCTTTTTATGGCGACAACAGAATTGGTAACATTTTTTTTTGTTGCAGAGTTAAAGAGGTGACAGGTGGAATAGCAGCTGGAACAAATACAGCCGTAAAAGTTGGCTAATAAACTTTCGGTTTGCATTCTTTTCTTCCTGGTAGGGGATAAACTACCATTAAATGAAGAAAATCATTTATTTAGACTATATTACTGTGCCTATACCTTCCGGTATTTTAGGCCTGAGACACTATGATATATTATATTCCCAAATATTGAAGCAACAGAAAACTTGTATTGAAGCAGAACTTGATTCCAAATGATACCTTGCTAATACAAAAACAATTCTTAGCGCGCTATTAAATTTAAAATCTTTGAAGCCTTTTCCAAACAAATCCGTCCGATGGTTCGGACATGTAGAAATAATGGATGATATAAGATTGTTTAAGCAGATATAAAATACAAAAGCGGATGTAGGGATCGAGGAAAGCCACGACACGACACTTTCCACGACAAGAATTATGAGAGTCAAAGAAACGAGTGAAGTGTGTAACGATCGTGTTTTATGGCGCTCTGTTCTCTTTGCCTACCCCGCAAGGGACTTGGTATGAAGTTATGTACGTCTGTAATTTAAACAAATCTATTTGACAAACAGAAGCGAGTGAATAATTTGTTAGATCACAGTCACATGAATATCAAATACCTCATCACATTACCTCGTAATCAGACACGTGGTTTCGTTCCAAGATTGTGAGGTGTACAAAATGTTTACATATATATATTTGCTTATATATTTACTTTGACAACCGTAATTGTTATTCCACTCGAGATAGTGTTAATTATTTATCAAATAGTATCAGTGATAGCAATAAATTAAAAAAATATGTGTCGGCTAATGGCCGAGCTTGAATCCAGAAGTCGTGACATCGATTCCGGGCTCACAGCAACGACTTATCGAAATTGTTTTGGGAAGTTGGCAATAGGGCAACGGCGATAGGTTCTGCCATTTCGGCGAGTCGAGGCTTAACAGCCACTGCCAATGCCTCCAGGTAGAAAATGGCATGAAGTTAAATACAATAAACAGGTTTAGCAGTGGTTGTGACAAGAAGCACGATGTATGAATAGGCTGGCTCGACTGGTGAAAGAGCACAATCTCACAGAATATTGACATAAAGTGGCGCATGCCGCGTTTCTCTCGCTTAGAGTGGGATGCGAAGACCCAGGCTCTTTAACCTTCCTTTCCCATCCTACTGTCTATCCTATTTTAAAGTATATCAATAGATTGCACCTGTCTATGGGCAGAGCACTGACCACCAGGTGATCAGCTTGCTCTTTTCCCCCTATCCCATAAAGCAAATTACGATGACTTTTAATTCTGTTTTAATTTAGTAATGTCTGTAATTTTTAACTATGCAAGCTAACTAGATATTTAATTTCCAAAGAGATATTAAGCACGAATAGTTCCCACGGCGATACTTCGACACTTCATGCGAACCCCTCCCATTTCACTCACGTGATTAATGGACGGTCCCTTTTATTGCAAGAATAAGTCACAGTAATGTTACTCCATATTATTTTATCACGAGAATAACTTGAGTCTCGGTGTTCGGCCAGTTGAGCTCGGGCTTCTGAATATAGAAGTCACGATCGATTCCGAACTAATGACTTCTCGAAATTTCTTTTCGGAACTTATGTGTGATAATATTTCACTACATTTCACCCGGTGTATGGCAATATGTTCCTTCCATCCAATCCATCTATTCCAGTTTGGGGCATAAAAAGACAGCGAGTCGAGGCATAACAGCCGCTATCTACTCCCTCAAGTAGAAAAAGGCATGAAGCTATAAATAAAATAAATTAATAAGTTAAGGTAAAACTTCAAAGATTAAGGTAAAATTTATTTTATTCTAAATATATTTTATCATTTGACATATATTACCTTTATTAATTATACAATTACGGCATTAATTGCACGTGTCGTCATTTTATCCTCAATTAGTAGTAGTATCGCTAAATATTAAATATTTTATTGTGAAATTTTCGGATTTTAGATATGTATTTGTAAAAAATATCTCAACACCTCACAAGCATCATGCTCAAATCCGAAAACAAAAAATATTTCAGAGTCATATTTTCGGATTTTCGTTTTTATATTATTTGAATATTGTCCGACGAAATTATGCGCGCTCTTTGGTTGTAGATTAATGTACAAATGTACCAAAAAATAATTAATTTGTTTTGCCGAAGCAATATTTGCCTCTGTCTACACCTACAGATATTGAGTGTGATGATATATTTTATACATACTTATTCATTCCTCCATAAATAATTTCTATAAGTGGGCTTATAGAACAAATTTTGTGTTTAAAGTAGGTAGTTTTTCTTTTGGTACCAGCCAGCCTTAAAATGCCAAAGCGTAGGCAAACACACCTTGTCTCGGCAAATGAATTATATAGTGTCACGAAATAAGTGGTATTTGCCATATTTTTGCAGGCAAAACTAATAATGGATGGAGAACCTTCGGAAACAACTGAGGAAAAATAAATTTAATAGAAAATAATGGTATCCTTAATAAATCAAATAGTATTTAAAAATGTGTCTCCTGATGTATTTCCGCTTGGATCTTATAAACTACCTAGTGTGTTTAATGCACTATTCAGAAGTAGATAGAGTGAGTATTCAAGAAGATTTTTATGTGTAATAAAAATAGTGAAGACGGAAACTCTAAGATTCAATTAAAAGATAAGAAGTCGCAGGGTCAGCTTACTAGTATTACAGATAGTGGGTATGTAACGTTTCCTTGGGAACATTTAATTTTATATTTTAAAATAAATTAGTAACTTGTTGAACGAGTGAAAGAATTAACAAAAAAAACTCAAAATTATTGACATCTTTGAGATAGGCATTCAAGATTGCGTAATAGGTAAATAGCCGTTTATCTGCACTGGAGTAAAAAAGAAAAAAAAAGACTTCTACGTATATTAATATTAGTATGTTGCAATACAACGTGATAATTTATTGATCTTTGTCACCGATTGTCAAGTGATTGTCAATATTTATAGACATGTAAAAGGACCGCGGTGCGTACCTACTAGAAATTAAAAAAAAACGACTTGCAAAACTTGTTTGTTCATAAAGTGTTGAGATTTTTTATTATTATAATGTTAATTCATAATTCATAAATATTAAAAGCCTGAACTAAATTTAGATTATGTACCTATATATTAATATTTGATCAGAGTAATGATCATGATCAATGATTTATCAAAATAAATGATTTGATTGATTGAGTGTTTATTGATAATGAGATATTCAGTTTTTTTTTAATTGGAGCGGTAGGCAAAGGGTTAAGATCTGGTAGAGCCAAACAGCTGCCTGTAAGAATGGGCAGGCGCGGCCGATGAAATACCACGACATGTCAGAATATCGCTGTAAAGTTCTATATGTCGCGTTTCGTTTTGTGAGAGACGTTACCGGAAGCCTATCCCTCTTACCCCATCCCGTTTCATCCCACTCATACATTACATAAATTCACGCCTTTTTTCACCCGAAGGTGTAGGCAGTGGCTGTTAAGTCTCGACTCGCCGTTATGTTTACGTCCCAAATGGAATAGGTGGGTGTTTTTTTTGTTTGTTTTTTTTTGCATAGGTCCAATATATTACAGACTGACTTACAAAATAGTGTTATTTTTTTATTTTATTTTGCCATTAGTAATTTCGAGAACATACCATGAAGACATCTTTCTAGTATATCATACCGACTTATTCGACATTCAATTAAGGAGTTTTTAAGACACCTTATGTCACCATCTGACAAGACATGATCATTTTGGTCTTAAAAGACTCGTGGCGTCCTTGTCCAACTCCTACCCATCGCTTTGGCGTTATACAAACTGATAATATTTAAACTTATAATAATAACTTCACACCTATTAACTCAACAAAATGTCTGTCATGACTGTTGTTTGTTTTCTATAACAGTTATGTTACTAGTCTCGGTAATATGCGTAATAGTCACGGTGATCCAGTGGTCGAGTACACGGCTCTGAATCCAGAGGTCGCGGGCTCGAATCCAGGCACACGCCAATTACTTTTCGAAATTAATTTCGAAAGTTATGTGTGATATATTATATATATCGCTGAGTAAAAACTTTGTGCCCGGTATGGCAATAGGTTCGCCATCTATTCCATTTGGGACGTAAACATAACAGCGTGTCTGGGCTTAGCGGCCACTGCCTACACCTTCGGGTAGAAAAGGCGTGAAGTTAAGTTATGTTTATAAGTTCTATGATAAAAAGAGACGATGATTAAAACGTCTATTTCTTTGATTACGATATTTAAGTTATAGCAAGAATAAATCATTTATATAATGATATATATTTAGACAGATAGAATCGGTAAAAATGGCTTAATAATTTAATAGATAAAATAAAGATAATTACATTAGTTCTGGAGCTTATCTTGCCGATTATATCATTGGAAACAATTATCTGTATGACTGATAATAATTTTTATGATGTAATTGCATACAACTAGGATATTTCCATATTATTATTATTGTACGGTATTAACAGCCGCTGCCTACACCTTCGGGTAACAAAAGGCGTGAAGTTATGTTATGTTATGTTTATGTTATGTACCCAGTATGCAAGACAACTAACAGCACAACGGCTTAAAATAACAAATATATTTAAAAGTTATTTATAGAACTGTAAATGCGTTTATTCGAGTGGCAAACAAAAGACCATACTGCAAAAAAAACTACTATGTTCTAAATTTAAAATAATTAAAAAGTTGTTTCGTTTCTCTCAAAAAGTTTGTAATTTTCACATAAAACCTATTTACGCGTAAGTCGTTGTGTTACGTCTCTTAAAAGTACTTATATTTCGAGGACTTTTTTTTATTTCCAGAACTCCTACATAGTAAAAGTAAAGTTCCATAATTATGACACCAAAAATTTGATTAAGGAAACTATATTGTGGTGTCTCTCTACATTCGATTCGGTATCCTTAAAACAGAAATCGGAGTGCTGAACCATTAGCTCATCGATAATGAGAATTGGTCCGCTTAAGGTCAAATGGATATTTCCCTGTATATTATTTATTTCTAAATATCTTATAGTTTTAAACCAGCAATTCTTGTGATATATTAATAATTGGAATCTCGGAATCGGCCCCAACGATTTTCATGAAATTTCGATAATCAACTTAAACATTTCTTTTTTCTTTAAATAACCAGTTCATATTTTGTTATAATTCTGTCGGTAAGATCGAAAAATACTATTCATATTTCATCATTTTTTAGTATGTAATTCGTACTTAAATATAATTTCCAAAAAAAAAACAATTTATAAAAAAAAACCGAGCAAAGACATCCAGGCACTTATTATTTAAATCTGTCCATTTTAAACAGCTGTCAAAAGCATTCATTTCCTTTTTTAGTTTTTTTTTCATTACTCGATGACACATACGCTATTAATTTAAAAAAAGAACTGAAGATGTCAAATTGGAAATTTTAATGTCAAATTTGGCATACATTATTTGATTAACTCGTAAAAACGTGAATCATTACCGTCTACTTTTAATATGGTGAACGTATTTGGTCAAAAACTGATTAAATTTGTTTGTTGGTATTTTATTATTGATGCGAAAATGTCGTCACCGTGTGGGTTTGCTGATAAAACGAACTTTGTAGGGTTCCGTACCCAAAAGTTAATAACGAGAAACCATATCGCCAGTACTAGAATATTTGTCTGGTATCTAGAGACATGGACAGTCATAGCTGGACGGATGTAATTTTCACGGTTGCATAATGTTGCCACTGTAACAAGAAATATTGTCCTGTCCAGTATTTTCCTTAAATTTCTTCTTAGTAACTTCAAAAGAATTTTATCCTTGACCACTTTATTAAATATAAATGTATATTTATTATATTTTCCTTAACGCCACAAAATAAAACTCTTAATCATATTTTTAATTTCTGTGGGTGTTTTTTTTGTTTGTTTTTTTTTGCATAGGTCCAATATATTACAGACTGACTTACAAAATAGTGTTATTTTTTTATTTTATTTTGCCATTAGTAATTTCGAGAACATACCATGAAGACATCTTTCTAGTATATCATACCGACTTATTCGACATTCAATTAAGGAGTTTTTAAGACACCTTATGTCACCATCTGACAAGACATGATCATTTTGGTCTTAAAAGACTCGTGGCGTCCTTGTCCAACTCCTACCCATCGCTTTGGCGTTATACAAACTGATAATATTTAAACTTATAATAATAACTTCACACCTATTAACTCAACAAAATGTCTGTCATGACTGTTGTTTGTTTTCTATAACAGTTATGTTACTAGTCTCGGTAATATGCGTAATAGTCACGGTGATCCAGTGGTCGAGTACACGGCTCTGAATCCAGAGGTCGCGGGCTCGAATCCAGGCACACGCCAATTACTTTTCGAAATTAATTTCGAAAGTTATGTGTGATATATTATATATATCGCTGAGTAAAAACTTTGTGCCCGGTATGGCAATAGGTTCGCCATCTATTCCATTTGGGACGTAAACATAACAGCGTGTCTGGGCTTAGCGGCCACTGCCTACACCTTCGGGTAGAAAAGGCGTGAAGTTAAGTTATGTTTATAAGTTCTATGATAAAAAGAGACGATGATTAAAACGTCTATTTCTTTGATTACGATATTTAAGTTATAGCAAGAATAAATCATTTATATAATGATATATATTTAGACAGATAGAATCGGTAAAAATGGCTTAATAATTTAATAGATAAAATAAAGATAATTACATTAGTTCTGGAGCTTATCTTGCCGATTATATCATTGGAAACAATTATCTGTATGACTGATAATAATTTTTATGATGTAATTGCATACAACTAGGATATTTCCATATTATTATTATTGTACGGTATTAACAGCCGCTGCCTACACCTTCGGGTAACAAAAGGCGTGAAGTTATGTTATGTTATGTTTATGTTATGTACCCAGTATGCAAGACAACTAACAGCACAACGGCTTAAAATAACAAATATATTTAAAAGTTATTTATAGAACTGTAAATGCGTTTATTCGAGTGGCAAACAAAAGACCATACTGCAAAAAAAAACTACTATGTTCTAAATTTAAAATAATTAAAAAGTTGTTTCGTTTCTCTCAAAAAGTTTGTAATTTTCACATAAAACCTATTTACGCGTAAGTCGTTGTGTTACGTCTCTTAAAAGTACTTATATTTCGAGGACTTTTTTTTATTTCCAGAACTCCTACATAGTAAAAGTAAAGTTCCATAATTATGACACCAAAAATTTGATTAAGGAAACTATATTGTGGTGTCTCTCTACATTCGATTCGGTATCCTTAAAACAGAAATCGGAGTGCTGAACCATTAGCTCATCGATAATGAGAATTGGTCCGCTTAAGGTCAAATGGATATTTCCCTGTATATTATTTATTTCTAAATATCTTATAGTTTTAAACCAGCAATTCTTGTGATATATTAATAATTGGAATCTCGGAATCGGCCCCAACGATTTTCATGAAATTTCGATAATCAACTTAAACATTTCTTTTTTCTTTAAATAACCAGTTCATATTTTGTTATAATTCTGTCGGTAAGATCGAAAAATACTATTCATATTTCATCATTTTTTAGTATGTAATTCGTACTTAAATATAATTTCCAAAAAAAAAACAATTTATAAAAAAAAACCGAGCAAAGACATCCAGGCACTTATTATTTAAATCTGTCCATTTTAAACAGCTGTCAAAAGCATTCATTTCCTTTTTTAGTTTTTTTTTCATTACTCGATGACACATACGCTATTAATTTAAAAAAAGAACTGAAGATGTCAAATTGGAAATTTTAATGTCAAATTTGGCATACATTATTTGATTAACTCGTAAAAACGTGAATCATTACCGTCTACTTTTAATATGGTGAACGTATTTGGTCAAAAACTGATTAAATTTGTTTGTTGGTATTTTATTATTGATGCGAAAATGTCGTCACCGTGTGGGTTTGCTGATAAAACGAACTTTGTAGGGTTCCGTACCCAAAAGTTAATAACGAGAAACCATATCGCCAGTACTAGAATATTTGTCTGGTATCTAGAGACATGGACAGTCATAGCTGGACGGATGTAATTTTCACGGTTGCATAATGTTGCCACTGTAACAAGAAATATTGTCCTGTCCAGTATTTTCCTTAAATTTCTTCTTAGTAACTTCAAAAGAATTTTATCCTTGACCACTTTATTAAATATAAATGTATATTTATTATATTTTCCTTAACGCCACAAAATAAAACTCTTAATCATATTTTTAAGTGGAAGTATGATTGTTACTTATTTATTAGAATTTGTTCAATAGCTGTTATTAGAAATTATTATTAAATATTGACAAGTTAATGACGTCACATCACCTTGGCCATGCCCTTTGGCCATGTTAACTAAGAAATTTCTGCGTAGTGTGACGAATATAACATATGCATAGACATTTGTACCGCGAGTGAATGTTTTATAAGAATTTCTATTTGATTTCTATGTTTATATAATAAAATAACTTTAACGCCTTTTACCACCTGAAGGTGTAGGCCGCGGCTGTTAAGCCTCGTCTCGCTGTTATGTTTACGTCCCAAATGAAACAGGTGGTGAACCTGGGCACAAAGTTTTTAGTCATCATTATTTATCTAATACTTATATTATAACTTTCGAAAATAATTTCGAAAAGTCATCAATGTGAGCCCAGGACTCGAACCCACGACTTCTTGATTCAAAAGCGGGGTGGTCCAACACTAGACCACCGAGACCGTTTTAAAAATTAATATTGATGGAATGCTTTATATGCGGAAAAAAAATCTCAGTGGTAGAAAAAAAGCAGTTCGCTGCATAAATGTGCCGACTCGACCAGTGAAATACCATGACCTCTCAGAAGATCGACGTAAAGTGGCTCATTCCGCGTTTAGCTCGGTGAAAGAGGTACCTGGAGGAAATCCCACCCCCCCTTCCCCATCCTCTCCTATCCTACTCCCTTAAAGGTCGGCAACGCAACTGAAACACTATATGTGTTGCAGGTGTCCATGGGCGGCGCTGGTCACTCACGATCAAGTGACACGCCTGCTCGTTTGTCCTCCTATCCCATAAAAAAAGACATTGAAGAATGAACACCGACATGCTTGGTTTAGATTTAAAGTAGTACCACTGAGTAACTTCACTCCTGTAACACTCGTATGCATGGGCAGTGGCCATGACTTGTACTTAATACGATATTACCTATTACACACATGGAATGCATGCAGAATTTGGCACACCATTTAATTTTATTTATAGGTACTGTATGTTGAAGAAATGGCGTCGAATTTCGACCAGAGTTATTGGTATGTTGCAAATAAAAGGTCTTCACCGAGATGAGATTGTTTTTGTTTGGTCCAGGGTCGAACCCAGCTGGCGTATTATGAACTCTTAATTCCAGCCAGCTTACGCGCTGCCTTTCAAATTCGTATTTCCAATGACTAATTCCAGCTTGTCAGTGACGAGTAGTTTCTCTCAAATTCCCTCTAAATTCCATTCCATTTACCAACGTAATTATAGCTAGTTAGTGATGAGTAGTCTAGACTAGCTGGAATTAAAACAAAAACAAATCGTCGTTGTTGGAAATACGAATTTGCAAAGCAACGCGTAAGCTGGCTGGAATTAAGAGCTCATAATAGGCCCCCTGGTATCAAAATATATCCCAAGTCATATATAATAATTAATTTTCGATGACATTGTAACAAGGCGTTGGCCACATACGAATACTCTAAAAAGCTGTATTAAATTACTTGAAAAAACGAGACAATATTGTCTTCACTTTTAAATATCGGTGTGAAGGTATTCAAACGATAATTCTGACACTAAATAAATTAATAATATAATAACTCTCCTTTTTCATGTTGAATGAAAATGAGTTTTTTTTATATACATTGTTGTATATTCTAGTTTATTTAACATGTGAAGTCTGCATCTTAATGTACAGTTATAATAATAATTTCAAATACTCAAGAGTATACGAAGTAAATATTAATTTCTTTTAATTCAATGTAGATAGTGGATCTTCTCGTAAAAATAATCAGATTAGAATTGACAGTTAACATAACTGCTGTAATCTACTTATTTCAATAGTAACGTTCAGAATATTGGTATCGAATTGGGTAAAGATTCGGAATTTCGAAATTCGGAGTCAAAAACTTTAAGTGCCATTTCGGAATACAACCGTCTTCGTAAAAAAAATTATAGAGATTTATTTTAAATGATGAAGCATGAATCTTGTCTGTATTTGTGCGTTGTTATTAGTATACAAAACTTGTTATTTGTGCAAAGTAGAGATCTAATGTAGCGGTACAAGAAATACAGGTTTTAATTCCATTTGTATCAAAAACAATTGCATATACAACATTTTTTTTAAGTTAGACAATGAAATCAGTTAAAGAATTGCGTCTATAGACAGTCTAAATTTGAAAATTCAAATCATTCAAAATTCGATTTGAATTACGAACGCAATCATATTGTGTCATTTGTACAGGATGTCATTATATTTTGTTCTCGTTTAAAACCAGCCAGCTTTGATAAAATCCATTTGAACAGAGTAAATAACAAAGATATATATAAATAATCTGACTTAAAACCAATTACGCCCTTTTTTGTAAACATGTAAACGAAAAAACAATTTATAATAAACATAAATTACAACGATTACTTACAAGACAGTATAAATTTATTTATTTTCCAATTAAACTTTTACGCGCGCGTTTACCGTAGTGAATTCGGTACGATATGTTTATCACGTTCCTTCGACACGTGCCACGTCCTTCGCAGACGAAGTTCCGTTCGCCACTGAGCACTGACTTTCCAGGTTTCAAATGAAACCCTACTAATACATATATATATTATTATAAATTATATGTGCTCGCGTGTGTCGTGTGCATTCTATTAGTAAATAAATTTTCCCAAATAAGTACTAAACGTCTGTGGGATGGAATACAATACTTTTGGCTATTGCCCTTGGGAAATTCCATTGTCACAACATATCCATAGTCTGATATTGCCCAGTTTGTTTAGCCACATTATTATCTTTAATCACGGGAAAGGGTGAAAACAGGCAAGCGGCTCACCTGATGGTAAATGATTAGAGCCGACCATGGACAATTGAAACACCGAGAGGGTCATATTTACGTTACCAAGCTTCAAATTTGGTATAGGGAGAGAGATGTGGATGGGATGGGATGGAAGGTAAAGTTATGGATACCTCCTTCACTGAACGAAGCGAGGCATAAGACACTTTTTGAGAGGTGTGGCTCTACCGATTTCTAAGTAGTACTGTTTGGTATTTTTTATGATAAAGGGGCAAACGAGCACACGTTTCACCTGATGGTGAGCAACAGACGCCGCCCATGAAAACCTGAACACATAAAGTGTTACAGTATCGTTGCCAGCCCTTACAGTACCTATATAGACGGAGTCGGGAGTGGGATGGGAAGAGGGAAACGGATTGGGCCTCCGGATACCTCTCTCATCGAGCGAAATGCGGCAAATGCCACTTTACGTCGATATTCTGAAAGGTCGTGGTTTTTCACCGGCCGAGCCGGCCCATTCGTGCAGCAAACTGCGTGACTCTACCACTGCTAACGGTAACTAACTATCAAGTAGTGTCCGACCGAAGGTCTATTTTTGGCCAAAGCCGAAGCTGATTAATCGGCAATCTCCACAACTCTCGGCCGGAGCCGAAGCCGGAGGTTTATAAACTATTAGTAATCTAAATTTTTTTTTCAATATTATCCACACCTAAAAAAGAATATCAGCGTATAGTGGCTCATTTCTCTAGATGTTAGAGGGGATGCCTCTAACATCTAGAGAAAAGCGGCATTGAACTAAGTGCAGTCTGCTCCGTCAGTCACTCACCCTTTCATAACAGTTTGTTTAAATCCGACTGCTCTCGGACCTTCGACAGAACCTTCGGCTTCAGCCCAGAATCCGGCCGAAGCCGAAGATCTCCCCGAAGATGGATTTTTGGCCGAAAGTGGCCGAAGTCGAAGTCGAAGCCGAATCTTCGGTCGGACACTACTATCAAGACACACGACTTAGATTAGAAAAACGCCATTTATCATTATAACATTTAATAAATGAAAAACGTAAATAATTTAATGCACAATATTCGTAAATTTTAATTACTGTTATTGCTATGTCCTTGTAGAGTTTCTATAAATAAATGTCCTGACGATTAATATGGCGTCGACAGCCGGGATGTTATTTTATTATATAATTATTATATATTTGTAATTTTCCTCATGACATTAACTGATAATGTGTACGTACGTGTTAGTTTGTTAACATATAGCCACTAAGTATTAAGATACAATCTAGCATAACTATTCATAGTGCCTTAGAATAATCTTAATTTACACTAACTTTTATATCGCCGATTCTGACTTCGTGATAATCATTACATAGTATAAAACAAAGTCACTTTCCGCTGTCTGTCCCCTTATATCCTTATATCTTTCAAACTACGCAACGGATTATGATGCGTTTTTTTTTTAATAGTTAGAGGGTGTCAACGGGCTTAGCAGTTTAATTGCAAACGCTGGCTGAACCCTAAGTGATAGTACAAAACAATGTTCTAAATTATCAAACACCTTCAGAAGGTCTACAAAAAAGTCCGCGAAGCGTTTTTAAACATTACAGCATTAATTTTCATCCAATTAAATAGATTGTGCAATGTGCATGTAGTATAGATGATCCTGGCTCTTTACAGCACGCAATTTAAAGGAATATTTTCGAAGATATTGCAGTATTAACATAGCGGGACAGCAGTTAAAGCCGATATATATAAATTGAACCTCATGGGCCCGAATACTGAACCGCCACTCAAATCTGACAGTCAATAAAGTGCTACTTACTGTTCAAATTTCACGTATTCTGTCTAATGTGACAGCTACTTTTTTGAGTGGCGGTTCAGTATTCGGGCTATGATCTCCAAAATTTACTCATTTATTTCTTTTGATGCGGTACAAAGTTCGCCGGGTCAGCTAGTATGTGATAAATGTCAATTATTGATCACACTAAATTCCGAATGCCGATATATGGCGGTACAATAGCCACGGCAAATTATTACATACAGCTTTGGTCGCCCATAATTCTGTTAATGTATCAGTTAGGTGGCGAGAAAATAACACGAATCGTAATTTGTTTATGTAGAAATACTAATATGTTGTCCTTAAATGCAGTGGTCCAGTGGTTGAGCAACCCGTCTCTGAATCAGGAGGTCGCAGGTTCGAACCCTGGCTCACACCAATGACTTTTGACCAATGACCAACGAAATTAATTTCGAAATTTATGTGTGATACATATCGATGACTGAAAACTTTTGTGCTCGGTCTAGCATAGGTTGGCCACCTAGTCCATTTGGGACGTAAACATAACGTCGAGTCGAGGCTTAACAGCTACTGCCTATACCTCGGAGTAAAAGTAGGCGTGAAGTTATGTTATGTTAAATGCTGTATTGCTCCTAGGATAAACATTTAAAAAAAGTCACAACCGTCTCTCACCCCAAGGACGGTTTTGACAGCCAAAAATATACTGCAATTTGGTTTCTGTGTAGTTGGCTTTTCATTTATAGTACCTTTAGTTATTTTTTGGACAGCTTTTGGAAGACACATACTTGAAGCAGCCTTTTAAACCAGAGACATTTAAAGTGGAAAAATAGAACCCAGATATAATTTTAGAAACTCTCCGTGAAGAAGTATCATATTGATAAGCATTTTAATATTTATTTATATCAACTTGCGCTTGTTGTTTCGTCCGCGAGCATTTTCTTGACATCCAAAAGCATAAAAGAAGAACAAATACATGTCACAACCGTACCCTCAAAATTTGTCACAACAGTACCCAAACACACAGTTTCGAATACAAAAAAAAATGCCATTAATAAACCAATCAATTCTCGTAAAAAGTAATCACGTGTTGTTAAATTTATATGTTCAAATTGTAACAAAAAAAATCGAGTGTAGGAAAGACTTGTCTGTACTTAATCCCTTTAGAAGTAATTTAGATTTTTACTCGTTTTTCTTAGTCTCAGTGGACCAGTGGTCGAGCACACGCTTCTGAAACCAGAGGTTGCGGGTTGGAATCCTCTCATTGGCCACACCAGTGACTTTTCGAAATTAATTTCGCAAATTAAGTGTGATAAATATCGATTACTAAAAACTTTGTGCCCGGTATGGCATCAGGTACGCCACCTATTCCATTTGGGACGTAAACATAACGGCGAGACGAGGCTTAACAGTTTCGGGTAGAAAAGGAGTGAAGTTATGTTATGTTATGTTATAGGTTTCTACTTCGATTAACAGCGAATGTTGACTGATTTGAACCTGGAAAACGTGTTCAGAGTTCAGACACACAAGCGGAACTTTTCCAGTTTCCCCGATTTACACCTGTATCCCACGGGGGTAGACAGAGAATTTAGCTATCCACAAACGACGATCCTGTCGCACTTCTTTCGCATCATCCACAGTCATACATGTCATGCATTCACTTCGGGTGCATATTTTTTTATAGAATAGCAGGGAAAACCAGCAGGTGGGTCCAACTGATAATAAGCAACTAACGCCGCCCATGGACACCAGCAACACATATTTTGTTACTGTTGCTTTGCCGACCTTTAAGGGATATGGCATAGGGAAGGATGGGGAAGAGGGGTGGGCCTCCAGGTACCTCTCCGAACGAAACGCGGTATGAGCCACTTAATGTCGGTATTCTCAAAGGTCGTGGTATTTCACCGGTCTAGCCGGCCCACTCATGCAGCGAACTGCGTGGCTGACACACACACAATCCATTAATTATTTGGTAGTAGTAGCTCCTTGTTCTCCTGATCCTGAATCAGCCATTCATATTCGCTTCGTACACTCTTTTACTCAGTTGGCATAAGTTCATTCTTTAGACAACCTTTTTAAGTATTTTATTTATTTTCCCTTGATACCCTATTTTCCCTTGATACAAGGGAAGAAATCCAGATGTTGAAAGTAATAACATTAGATATGTACCTAGCATAAACGTGCCAATTAACAGGTGCAGCGGGATGTAATCCAACCTTCAACTTTTGTATTTAAGGTGATCCATAACGTCACAAAAGCTTTTGCTTCTGGCACATGTCCACTTAAATATAAAATGCACATCACAATGCAACATGAATTACAAATTACATTGTATTTAATATATTTAATGATAATTGCCTCATAATTAGTCATTGTTATACGGCTTATATGTGAGCTATATGGACTGCGTAGTTGGTGCATTGAATAGCAAAAATATCCAGCTTGGTGTTGAGACGTGATCAGTCTTTTCAAGACCACACAAACTTGTGGTATTAATTTTATATGGTGATGAAACAAAATTAAGTTTATTAAATACACGAATAACTTGACGCCAAACCCCTTTACGGGCAGAAAGAACAGAACGTCATGAATCATGATTCTTACACACCTCACTCGGTACTTTTGACATCTCCTTTCTCAAGGATACGTTCAGTATGGTCATGGAAAGAGTGTTGTGGAGTTCCCTTTTCCTGATCCTTTTAAACAGTGGTAGAGCCAAGCAGTTCGCTGCGTGAATGGGCCGGCTCGACCGGTGAAATACCACGACCTATCAGAAGATCAACGTAAAGTGGCTCATACCGCGTTTCGTTAGGAGAGGTACCTGGAGGCCCACCCCTCTTCCCCATCCTTCCCTATGCCATATCCCTTAAAGGTCGGCAACGCAACAGTAACAAAATATGTGTTGCTGGTGTCCATGGGCGGCGTTGGTTGCATATCATCTGCTTGTTCGCCCTCCTATGTGGAGTAGCTGATGACACTTTAATTATGGTCCAGTACCTATACATGTACATGTGAATCGTCAGGTAGCCAACTGTTGTGATGAATAAAATTCATTTTCCATAATGTCGCGTTTGTGAATTATACTCACGTACCTACCTACTATATATAAATATTAAACAATCAACAAATGATGTCTGATATATCACAAGAGTAGTTACAATAATCTACGCACTTAATTATATATGTACATCGTTATTTATTAAATTACTAGCTGACCCGGCAAACTTTGTTCCGCCGCGGAAGCCATATATAAACTTACGATTGATTGCTAAAAAAAGTAGCCTTTATTACTCTTTATTATACCAGCTGCATGCCAATAAAAGTCCCAGTAAAATCGGTCCAGCCATTTCAGTCCGAAAAATACTGAAAAAAAATCTTATTTTGATTTAAAAAGCAGTTATTCCAATATTAATTTATGATGATGATTGATGATGATGATGATTGATGAATAATTAATACAAACAGACACACTTCAATTGTATTTATATGTATAGAGATTATGCTATTAAATGAACGGGAAATGTAAGAAAATAGAAAAGTCGCGCTGGTAACTTTGTCGAGCCAAACTTTGCGCCCGGTGTATGGCAATAAGTTCGCCAGTTCGCCACCTATTATTCCATTTGAGAAAGCTTTAGGGTAGAAAATGTTTTTTTTTTATTGGCTTGGGAGCAAACGAACAGGCATGTCACCTGATGGTATTAATGCTACTAACATCACCCATGGACACATGCCACACATATACTGTTACAGTTGCGTTACCGGCCTCTAAACTGGGATAGGGTGGAGGGTAAGTGGTTGGACCTCCGGATGCTCTTTCACCGAGCGCAACTTTCAATGAGCCACTTTCCGTCGATATTCTGAGAGGTCATAGTCATATGACGAGCCTCGTGGCGCATTGGTAAAACTACCGGCTGCATTATTATTATTATAGTATTTTGCCGGTCGAGCCGTGTATAAAATATGAGCTCTGATATCACAATTTAAGTACCTTCCTGATGATCCCCATGCTGTATCTGAGTTGATGTCACCGAGCAGATTTGAAAGAAACTAACACTCTCGTAACTCGTACATCAGGAAATCTGCTGGCAAAATCATACATTAGGGAATCAATTATTAGAAAAAAAAAGAAACAAATCGTATTTTTCATATCACTCATAGGTGTTAAAGGCTGTAAACTATATTAGAGTTTCCTTGCTGGGAACAGGTTGGATGGCCTCTGGTGTGGAATGCCTCAAAATAGTCTTACCAACAGTTTAGGTACCTACATATACGTTTCTAATAAAGGTAAACTTCAATTACAGTATACAGCAATTAGTCTAGTCACTTTTTTTACGAGTAGTATGGGTATTGTCCACTGGCCATCTACAAAAAATATTTGTCAATATTCCCAAAGGAAAAAAAAATTGGCTGTTGCCCCAAATGTATGTATTGCGTGTAGCTATTATCCAAATTACCACCACTCTAGAGAGAATATTGTGCCTGTTACGTGAGTAGGTAACTTTTACAGATAACAAAATTCAATTTAATTATATTTATTTAATAAAATGGACGTCTTTAAAATATTTAGAATTTCACTTACTTCATCATAATTACGACCTATGACACAAAAATAGCCCCAACATTTCACTAAAAATAAATGAATACTTATAAGTATTGACTACTAATGATAGTTAACATGATGGCTAGTATTAAAATCCTAGTCTAATAGCATTTTTCTACCTTCACAAATTATTTCATGGACTTTCAATTAGTGCCAAAATGATAAAGTCACTGACTCATAACTGCAGAGACAATTTAAAAATAAATACAAATATCTGATTTGATTCTTATTTTCTGTGTTGTAATAAAATTGAATGAATATTTTTAATAATATTAATTCTTATGCCTGTAGTTTTACTTGTTTTATTAGTAACAGAGTTGCTTAGTCCAGCCCGACGATTTAATATTTTTTTGAAATATCACTTTGATGTATGTTTTTTTCTATTCAATTTATTTATGTATAACATAGTTTAACTTCACGCCTCTTTCTACCCGAAAGTATAGGCAGCGGCTGTAAAATCTTGACTCGTCTTTAAGTTTACGTCCCAAATGGAATAGGCACACAGTTGTCACTCAACGACTTGTATCACACATAACTTCCGAAAAGAATTTCGACAGCTTATTGATGTGAACCCGGATTCGAACCCACGAATTTTTGATTTAAAAGCGGAGCGATCGATTACTGGACCATATTTACATGTTGTTTATTTAATATGTTTTGCATTACTTGGGTGCGGTTAACTCCGCTAACCTCTACTCCATAGTCAGTTGTTTTATTTACTACTAGTTGACCCGGCGAACTTCGTTCCGCATCAAAAGAAATAAATTAGTAATATTTGGATCTTAAAAAGTTAAATTTGTGCTATTTATCGGCACGCGTTTGTTAAAACCACCCCGTTGACACCCTCTAACTATTAAAAAAAACCGCATCAAAATCCGTTGCGTAGTTTCAAAGATTTAAGCATACAAAGGTACATAGGGAAAGAAAAAGCGACTTTGTTTTATACTATGTAGTGAAGGCAACACAATGCCCGATTACGATCTCCTTACATGACATTCATCGGCAAATCACCAATCTTTTCAATTAAATTAAAGTTAAGTAGGTATAAGTATATCTTAAGTAAGTGTAAGATATCAATTTTACAGTAAAACATCAGCTCTGGCAATATTTATTGATAAATATGCTGTCGTAAAAAGTACCCGTGTAAATTCTTAGGGTGCGTCCAAAGGAAGGTTAATGACCAGAAATATCAAACTAAGTCACAGTTATTTTCGTAATGACCAAATTATTTCTTGTGTGGAACTTTACTCTCAATTGTGTAAATTGAATTAGGTGCAAATTTAAATAAAAAATAAAATTAGTATAAAAAATATGTTTAGCCCCTCTGCATCGCATACAAATTTACTACACGTGCGTATTGGTTTTTATTATTGTTAACCTTAACTCCATTGATAACTTTAATATCATAAAAAGATTCCCGTTCTCGGTAGACTAAAAAGTGATAACTTAAGACCCAATCCAAATTCGATGTATAATGGCAAGAAAATAACAAAGAAAAATTGCTGAAGATAGAGGTAAATGAAAAAATATCATAAATTAATCCGTAGATTTAGCTTTGACTATAATAGATGCCACGTGTCAGGAAAAATGTTCTAATATTCATCACTGACACTGAAATTATTTTCCGGATATTTACATTTCAAGTATGTGAATATTATCTCTAAAAAAGTTGACACTTTGAAGAGCTCTTTACGCACACATTGATAAGTCACTCACACATCAACAACCCATTTTTGGTCTCGTTGTTGGGTGACTATTGCCGATCTATTATTATTCTTATGTCTATGGATTAATCGCATCGCACTCTCCATCCAGTAAAAAGTTTGGTTAATTTTCGTCATGCTAAGTGCCAGCCATGAAGATAAGAACTGGGGGCTTAATATGACCTACACTAAACTTTTTTCATTTGAAATTGACAGTCTGTCGTTGTCATTAGTCAGTGAGCTGTCAGTGTCACTGTCAGTACCACATGTTGTGTCGGTCTTATTGGTGACGGTCGAATACACATTTGTTTCTTGGATTTAATTTAATTTTAAACAATGGTGAAAGTATCTGAGACGGCTATAGAGAACATAGGGAAGGTGCTAAATGACCCATCCAGGCCAATGAAAGAACGTTTCAGAGCGTTATTCACTCTGAGAAACTTAGGCGGCGAAACCGCTATAGAATGTATTAGCAAGTGCTTTGGCGATGAATCTGTATTATTAAAACATGAATTGGCATACTGCTTAGGTCAAATGCAAGATGAACGCGCTATTCCTGTTCTAAGGAGCGTTTTGGAAGATAAGGCTCAAGACCCTATCGTGCGTCATGAAGCAGGTTAGTTTTATCATTTCACTTTGTTAACTAGAGATTAAGTTTTAGATTAAGAATACGTGAGGGAGTTCTGGTATTTGATATATAATGTTTCATGACGTATAGGTATGACATTATTGTATCATAATTTATTTATGCAATAGGGTGCAGCCATAAATTTATGTTACCTCTTTAAAAATTAAATTACATATTTATGTTACAAAAGGTCTGTAATTGTTAATAGAACAGACAGTATTTTTTAAATAATAAAAAGAACTAAAAGTCTTCTTAATAGTTGATAAAACATGATTATATCTGGTTTAATTTAATTTTTACTAGTTAACCCTATGAGCTTTGTTTCACGTAAAAAGTCAAGAAGTAAATATAATCATTGTGACTTATCCTTATGAGATATATCCTAATCCTATCCTATCCTTAAGACATATACCTTTGCTTACTTTTTGTAGAACTTCTTGAGGTGCATAATAATACATTATTTTAATCAGCCAGCGTTTGGAATTAAAGTTTTAAATCTCAGAAACTGTAACTTTTATTTAAAATACATTATGCATGAATTATTTATAAAAACAAACCCTGTTGACACCCTCTATATGCATCAAAATCCTTATCCTGAGAATAGTAAATGGAGCTATAGCTTCAATTTACAGTTTGAATTCTTGATTTTTCTTTGTTATCAAAACATTTCATTACAATTCTTTACTCTCCTGTTTCTTTGAAATTTGAGTAGAGTATTGTTCTAGAGGTTACTAATGTTTCATTGTGTTGAGTTCTTGTTAGATGGACCCATTGTTATGATGATAGATTTTCAAATTAATTGTTATCTCTACATATTATATTAATATCCTAGAAAAGTTAAAATACTTGTTTTTCTATGTATTATAAGTATTACATTTTATAGTATTACAATTTTTTGTAAGTATTTACAAAAGAAAATTATATATGTATTAGTATCCGTTATCTAGTATTCATAGCACATGCATTTAGTTGCTTAGTTTGGAACTGGAGGGCGCTGTGTGATTTGTGTCCAAGATATTATATTATATTATTATATATGACATGATCTACAATTGATACCGAACCCAAAAATATGGTTATAAGAATTTTTGTTGGTTTATCTGTTATGTAAACGTAAACTCTAAAAGTATTGCATGCTTTTATGTTCAATATTTGCATAAATATAGCCAAGAGGTCGGGCAAACACATAGGCTAAATACTCTATCACCAATTGGGGGTCACCAATGAACCCTTATACTGGCACAGGCATAGAATTTTTGCTTTCCATGCAGATAAGTTATGGGCATCAGCTAGTAATAAATAGGTGTACAAATTAAAACTGAAGACCTATAAAATGGTACAATATATATTTTCATGTCATACTTATTTAAGATTCTAGATCTAGATCTGAAGTTATTTGTGTTAAATATTGATTACTCAAGTAAATTGTGTCTGGTGTATATAGCAATAGAGTCCTCCACCTGTTTTATTAGTTTGTCTGATAGTCCTTAACTGGTGCCAACACCTTCAGATAGAAAAAGGCGTGCAGATATAAAGAAAAGACATTTTCAATTCATTTTCATTTCATTTTTTAAATAAAAGTTTTATGTATTAATTACAGGAGAGGCATTAGGCGCCATTGGTGATCCACATCTACTGGAGCTTCTAGAAAAATATAAAGATGATCCTGCTATTGAAGTGGCTGAAACATGTCAGATTGCTCTGCAAAGGATTGATTGGTTAGCTAACAATAGTCAGGAACAAGAAGGCCTATCGAAAAGTCTATACAAGTCTGTAGATCCTGCACCTCCGAGCAGTGAAAATGATGTTGAGAAGTTAAAAAGTATTTTAATGGATGAATCTAAAACCTTATTTGAAAGATACAGAGCTATGTTTAGTTTACGCAATATGGCTACTGCTGAAACAATTAAGGCTTTAGGTGAAGGTGTGTATAATCATATACATTATCATATATATAAAATTCTTGCTAGTTGCCGTACTCCTCTGTAATGGCTGGAACAATTCTCATGAAATTTTGTGTGCATATCAACCCGATATGGGTTGATCTGAGAATCTGGCAACATCTATTTTCCATCCGCTTAAATGTTAAGCGTACTTACTACTTAGCCCAAACCTAATTTTCTTATAATTTTTAGATATTTTGACAATGCATTCCAATTTCAACTAAATTGTAATAGTCGTCATAGAACGTAAATGTCACGTCGACATTTGGCTCTTGCTGTGATTTGTTAGGTAGGAAAAAACCTCCTTTTCTACCTAACAAAAGAATTGGGACTCCAGCTACCTATCTGATTCGTTAATACACCCATGCAATTTTAATGATCTTAAACTACTTGCTTTGTTTTAGTGCTAATTGCTTTAGTGGGATAGTTAGCCCTCATACAATAAATCAATAAGTATTTTGACTGTCTCTGGTTTTAGGTTTCAAAGCATCCAGTGCACTATTTAGGCACGAAGTGGCATTCGTCTTTGGTCAGATGCAAGATGAAAGAAGTGTGCCCTTCCTCAAGTCAACATTGGAAGATACAAATGAGCATGAGATGGTCAGACATGAAGCCGCAGAAGCTTTAGGGTCTATAGCCACTGAGGAATGCACCGAAGTATTGCAAAGGTTTGACATTTTAGTTTTACATCATAACTTAGCTATTGGCTGTTGCATTCCTTTTTGTCAAGAGCTAGAATTCTTTTCGGAAAGAGTTATGATTTAGTTTTGAAGTTGAGTTTTTGAAGAAGTATCTACAAGTTATAATCATCTTACCTCTTACTGACAATCTAAATTTGTTTTTAAAATATTTTTGTTGTATATTCACGCTTTTTATACCTGAAGGTGCGACAGTGTTGTGTAGTTTAATGTGTAGAGAATCGTTATAGCAAAGAGTGATCAATGAGATTGGTGATAATATTGTTCAAATTTCAATTGGAGACTAAAAATTTATCCCAATGTATCAAAGCCGTAATTATTACCGTTGCCCACAATTTCGATTATTAGAGGCGTTTAATTTACAGTTGAGAAAAGTATTTTAGCGATATAAAATGGTTTCTCTATAGATATCTTTCTTTTTTATGGGATAGGATAGGGGATTACACCAGCAGGTAAGTGGGGAAGAAGTCGAGTGTGAAATGGGAAGAGGAGAGTGGATAGGATTGCGCCTCCAGATACCCCTCTCGCCTAGTAAAACGCGGCATGAGGCACTTTACGTTGATGTTCTGAGAGGTCGTGGTTCGTGTAGTCTCAGTGGTCCAGAGATCGCGAGTTCTAATCCTGGGCTCACACTTGACACTGACTTTAAGAAATTAATTTCGAAAGTTGTGTGATAAATATCGTTGACTTAAAAATTTTGTGCCCAGTATGGCAATAGGTTCACCACCTATTCCATTTAGGACGTGTACACAACAGCGAGTCGAGACTTAATAGCCACTGCCTACACTTTCGGTTAGAAAAAGGCGTGAATGGGCCGGCTCGACCGGTAAAATACCACGACTTAACATATTATGTCGTGGTATTTTACCGGTCGAGCCGGCCCATTCATGCAGCGACCTGCGTGGCTCAGCTACTATTTAATAATTTATAATGTTTCAGGTATCTCAAAGACCCTCGTCCTGTGGTCAGGGAGAGTTGTGAAGTGGCCCTGGATATGTGTGAATATGAGAACAGCCCAGAATTCCAGTACGCCAACACACTACCAGCGGTGGAAGCATGAGTTAATCTGTATAATTATTTATTTAATTTTAATATTGTATTTTTTATCATTTGATTAATATTGCTTTGCAGCGGTTGTTAATTTAACCAGTAAAGTTAACCAGTTGTTAACTAGTTGAATATTTTTCTTACATGACTCATTAATTTTTGAATAGTATTGTTAGTACAGTGTAAACTCTTTATAACGAAACTCGAGGGACTGAGCATTTTTTGTCGTTATAGAGAGTTATCGTTATATGGAGTGAACAAAAAAAAACGCCTTCCAACGTCACTTTTCTTTTCTCCCTTTTCAATCGCACGTATCACACAAACTTTTTCGTCAACACTAATCGCTTTCCGTTTACTGGCCATGTTAACAGTTTCAAAGTAGGTTTACGACTGATAATACGATAGGTACCCAATATGCTTGGTCGAAGACCATCACTTCCGAGAAAACAATGCGTCATACTGCACGTGTACAAGGCAATTAAGGATAACAAAAGCTAGACCGACCTCGGATGTTTCGGAGCTTCAAAGTCTTTTGTTACCTGATAACATAACATAAACAATAATACCGACAATAAATATTTACTGTCTACAAATATGAACACATTTCTTCGTAATAGAGAATGGCGTATCGCTATAAAGAGTGTTTCAATATGTGAGTTTTAACGCAAACCAACCAACTTGGGCTCACTCCAACGTTATAGGGAGTTTATCGTTATAAAGGATAACGTTATAAAGAGTTTACACTGTATATTCAAATTTAGTGAAATAAAATTGCCAATAATTATTGCAAAATTTTTTTATTGACATTAAAAATGTGCCTATTGCTCAATTGTTGGAAAAAAATAGGTTTTATTAAATTGAAATGTATTAAGATGTTAATGTACTTAAGCAATAACAATTCTTTAGTTTTATAATATTAATATTGATTTTTACAAATTGATGTGCCTGTTTAGGCGTTATAGAGTAAAAGTAATAAATACCATAAACCATTTTCCAACAAGGGACCGCCCCATCATGTATAGTTTTAATATAATCTTCCTAGTATTCTTAACTTGTAAAATATAAGTGGATGGACATAAATGTGGCCAAATTGAAATTACTATTCAAAAGTCTCAGTTGGGATGAAAAAAACAAACCAGCGCGTTTAACGAGAGCCATGAATGTAAAAGAAGCGAGTGTTCTGCTATTCATTTTATTTAATGATCAATCTTTTTCACTTTTGCTATTGTAATCTGTTTGTGGTGCAAAAGAAGAAAAGGCAGATTATGTTGTTATTGGAAAGATGATAGAAAGAGAATGAGTATCTCTATACTCTTGTAATGAATTACTATATAACTATACATAATATATTTACATGTATTTCTAATATTTTTGTATATAAATGTTGAATAAAATTTTTATTACCTACTATAATATATTGTTCATGGGCGGCGTTAATCCCTTACCACCAGGTGACCCGTTGATCTTTCCGCCCCAATTCTGCACCTTTTTCTTAAGAAAACAAATAGTATGTGAATTGTTTCGAGTTTGTCTAGCTTAACTTAACTTTAAATTCTCGGTGGTCCAGTGGTCGAGCATTCCGCTTCTTCCCCTCTCTCGCGAACCCGCGACCTCTTCTTTGATTCTTCGAATCAAGAGGTCGCGGTTTCGAATCCTGGCTCACACCAATGACTTTGCGAAATTATTTTATAATAAGTTGATAACTGAAAACTTTGTGCCTGGTATGGCAGTAGGTTCGCCACCTATTCCATTTGGCATGTAAACATAACGGCGAGATGGGGCCTAACAGCCGCTTCCTACACCCTCGGCTAGAAAAAGGCTTGAAGTTATGTTATGTAATGTATGTTTATCTAGCTATTGAAAATTTTCACACACACTTTTAAACTTATCAAAATAATTACACTGTAATAAAATGTATAGGTTTTACGATTTATTTTATTGTTTTATACATACTTTATTCGCAGCTTCGTCTGTGCTGAAAGAAAAGAAAACTAATTCCTCATCGAGATATGTTTATATTCGTCTATATATACATGAATGGTGGTTTTTAATTTTAAGGAACCCTAATTATTTATAGAGAAATAAATGTACTTCTATGCTACTTAAAAAAAAGTAGCGTTATAATTGTGAAAGAATTATTCATATTGGTTCATTACTTTCTGAGATTGTCGATTAAATACAAACTAACATTTGTTCCCTTTTATAATATTAGTATGTATACAGATGTTAGATTCAAAAATTGTTATCTGGAACAAGTTTTCTTCCAATTTTTAAACAATGATTATTTTTTTGTTTATTTCACTGTTTTTACTCAATAAATTGACGGTAAGTCATTTTCCTTAAAGCCCCTTTCGAAGCGAAAGTAAGTTTGTGTGTTACCTTTTCACGCAAAAACTACTCAGCCGATCATCGTGAAATTTTGAACATATAGTGTTGGAGATATCAGAACTTCTATGTCTCCAAGTGTCATCATCATCATCAGCCTATTGCAGTCCACTGCTGGACATAGGCCACTCCCAATGTGCGCCACAACATCCGATTCTCTGCCTTCCGCATCCAGTCTTTTCCAGCAGCCTTTCTGAGGTCGTCTGACCATCGGGCTGGTGGGCGTCCTACGCTACGTTTGCCACGACGCGGTCTCCACTCTATGACCTTCTTACTCCATCTACCGTCGGTCCTTCGGCAGATGTGACCAGCCCATTGCCACTTCAGCGAGCTTATTCTACGAGCTATGTCGGTTACTCCAGTTCTCTGGCGGATATACTCATTCCTGAGTTTATCTTTCAGAGATACCCCGAGCATAGCCAGCTCCATAGCTCGCTGAGCGACTTTAAATTTGTAGACTAGCCCCACCGTGAGTGTCCACGTTTCGGCACCGTAGGTCATTACCGGTAAGACGCACTGGTCAAAGACTTTGGTCTTCAGACATTGCGGTATAGGCGAGCTGAAGACTCGACGCAGTTTGCCGAATGCAGCCCAACCAAGCTGAATCCTCCTTTCGGCCTCCTTCTCGAAGTTTCGTCTACCTAACTGGATGTTTTGGCCTAGGCCTAGGTCTAGGCTGCGCAGCATTCCGCTTAATTGTTCCAGCGACTCTGCCATTACAACGATGTCGTCGGCAAACCGAAGATGCAAGATGTACTCACCATTCACGTTGATACCCTGTCCAGTCTAATCCAGTGTCTTGAAAACGTCCTCCAGAGCATTGGTGAAGAGTTTGGGAGATCTCCCTGTCTTACACCTCGATTCTGCTCGATGGAGTTCGTCGCCTGGTCCTGTATCTGGACAGCAATCGTGGCGGTGTCATACAAGCATCTCAGCACCTCGATATAACGCCAGTCAATCCGACATCGCTGCAGTGCATCCAGAACTGCCCAAGTTTCGATGGAGTCGAAGGCTTTTTCGTAGTCCACGAATGCCATACACAGCGGCTGATTGTACTCTTCGGTCTTCTGTACAATCTGCCGAACAGTATCGATGTGGTCCACGGTACTAAAGCCTTTTCGAAACCCGGCCTGCTCCGGAGGCTGGAATTCGTCGAGTCTTGCAGCGAGACGATTCGTGACGACCCTCGAGAACAACTTGTAGATATGGCTCAGGAGTGAGACGGGTCTGTAATTCTTCAGTAAGGTTTTATCACCTTTTTTGAAGAACAACACCACCGCACTCCTGCTCCAAGCCTGTAGTGTTATGCCCTGGTGTATGACGGAATTAAAAAGGCTTGCTAATTCCTTTAGGATAGGACTCCCGCCGGCTTTAAGAAGCTCTGTAGTAATTCCGTCATCACCGGGTGCCTTGTTGTTCTGGAGTTGCCCGAGAGCCGCACTAATCTCGCTTTCTGTGACATCAGGAATGTCCTTACTATAGTGACGCGTTAGCGGGGCTCTGCGGTCATCATCGCTGTGTCCAGTTGGCTTGGTCATCCGTGTGGAATAAAGGAGCCCATAAAAAGATTCGATCTCTGCGAGAATCTCGGGCCTAGAGGTGACGATACGTCCATCCGCAGTTTTCAGCTTCGTCAGATGGGACCTTCCAAGCTGCTGAGCGAACACTTTCGACCCTTTTGACTTTTTTTTTTTTATGGGATAGGAGGGCAAACGAGCAGGCGTGTCACCTGATGTTAAGTGACCAACGCCGCCCATGGACACCTGAAACACATATAGTGTTACAGTTGCGTTGCCAACCTTTAAAGGAGTAGGATAGGAAGGGATGGGGAAGGGGGATGGGCCTCCGGGTACCTCTCTCACCGAACGAAACGCGGCATGAGCCACTTTACGTCGATCTTCTGAGAGGTGGTAGTATTTCACCGGTCGAGCCGGCCCAATCATGCAGCGAACTGCTTGGCTCTACCATTCTATAAATCTCGTCAGAGTATGTCGAGGTCGGCGCATATACCTGTATTACCTTCAGGGTGTACCTGTTGGTGAGTTTCAGTACGAGGTACGCTACCCTGGTCGACACACTACTGATTTCCACAACGCTGCTAACGAGGTCCTTGTGAACGAGGAAACCGACACCCCCCTGGGAGAGCTGGTCACCCTTCCGATAGTAGAGTAAGTTGCCTGACTGAGGGTTATCGTGTCCTCCCCTCTCGCCGGACTTCAGATAGCCCTAGAATATGCCAGTTCAAGCAACCCAGCTCCACCTCGAGTTCGGTGAGGTGTTGGTCCAGCCGAAGACTGCGTCCATTATAAGTGGCCACGAGTAGTTGTTTTTGGCAGCCTGCCGTAACCCGGAGATTCTTCGCACCCCCTGTCCCACCGTTACCACGACCGCTGCCTTGGCCGGGATTAGCGGGACCACCGGGAACTGGGGGCCGTTGTATTGGTGCTTTTTCCATAGGGAGGTTTATGCCCATAGTCCCCACGTTGGGCGAACGCGTTGGAGACCGCAGGGGTAAACCTTTTATAGATAAGGACGCTGCTGCCCGCCCCTACCACGAACATTTAGGTTGACCAATGTTTTTGGGATGGTTATATCGCCAGTCTTCGGTTCTGTGCTGTATAAGCTTGTCAGCCATATGTTTTTATGTCGCTCCCGGCTGAGAGCATCTCCAAGTGTATGTGTACAAAATTTGTATCTGTATGTGATTTACAAAACGCATTGTCTCCATTCATTAACTGTGAAAATATAAAACTGTTCAGGCAAGAAAAAGGAATTCGTTTACAGTGCTACGAGATGGCTCCAATCTTAAATCTATAACAGCACACGGATCCCTATTTTTATTTTTTGTTTTTTTTTTACATAATACACACAGCGCCATCTAGTTTTCGAAGTGAGCAACAAAATCCCTGTATAAGTGCTATTACTCTATTTTTCTTAAAACATAAAAATCATCCAGACGCCATACAAACTCAATCCATGCATTAGGTACATTTACTTATTTGTATTCGGGTGGGGACCTCTACTACGCAGTCAGTTGTTTTACCAGTGCAGCACAATTTAAGGCACGTCAGCTTAGGAGTTTAGTCATAAAAATTGCCTAAAATATTTGAAGAAAATAATTTCGAGAACAAATAAAATACAAACAAATAACTTATTTTGAAGGTATCAAACCTAGCAGAGAGTGATAGGACCATGTTCCTGGGCGACACCCGCGAGGTTCAGTTCAGCAGAAGCACAGTAACCTTGGCGAGACGTCTCGAGGACGCTGTATTTGCAATCAAACCAAGCGAACGACGCGTGCGACGTTACTTCGACGATTACGACACGCCTTTTGTGTAAAATTAAAACTTTGGAGATTGACATTGATTACTTACATGTTTATTTTTAATATTATAGACGACGCACGAATGCTCGACGGGTGAAATTGAACCTCTTAGAGTATCGACGTAAAGTTGCTCATGCCGCGTTTTGCTCGGTGAGACACGTATTCGGAGGCCAACCCCCTCTCCTCTTCCCATCGCACTTTCGACTCCTTTCATAACTCATTGTAGGGGCCGGCAACGCAACTGTAGGGCAAGGTTCAGGTTTCCATGGACGGCGTCTGGTGCTTGACACGCTTGCTCGTCTGCCGTCCCTATTCCATAAAAAAACAGTTGTATTTTTTAACATGAAACACTTTTTATGCCCCGAAGTAGGCAGAAATATTTATTTTTCGACATGAACCAAATGAAAAGTCCAAAAAGAAAATTAGCCTGGATCGGAAATCGAGACTTTTCAGTAGTTGTGAGCACAACCTCCGCGTAACCGGCACATGTCTTTGTACATGTATACTTTTTGGGTGTTAAAATCTCATGAAGATATTTTCTGAATGCGCAAGAATGTGTCATAAATTAATAATGAATTGTATGCATCTAGAGTTTGAGTATCTTGTTTGATCACTACTAGATGTCACAGTATTCGTTTGGAATTTAAAATTGATTGATTAAGGTTGGAGTTCATGAACTATGACATAACGATGTGTTAGCTAAATAGAGCTTTAAATATAATCGGACCTATAAAGTTAATGCTGTTCACCAAAAATAAAATGGGCACTGCTACGTAATCAGTTGTAATTAGAACGAATGAATAATAAAAGAATGAGTAGTATAATGCTACTTATTAAAATAAAGTAAAATGTGTGCAAACTGTATATATTTACTTATATCCGAGCGACATCCAAAAATTTTAGGATAATAATATATACTGCAAAATGTGAACCGTGTTAATAAATGCCTTTGTTATTTATTAGCATTATGTTTTATTCTGTTGATCTCTGTTGTGATGACAACTCAGACGTTGCCATGACAACATGTTGAATACGTTTTATTATTTTGCTTTCTCGTCATATTTTCGAAATAATTTCGTCATATTTGGAATAAACGGGGTGCCCGTATAATTCGCTTACGAGTATTTAAAAAAATCTAAAACATTATTTTCATCTAAAATGTAATTTATAGCGACTTCCATTATATTTTGTTTAGGGTAGAGGTTTCAATAATGGACTATAAACCAGCGATGGATATTTTTTTATTTATTTAAAGAGTTTTTCGATGGTTTTAAAGTCATAAACTGAATAAAGAATGGCTATATTGTTAAAATAGTTAAGTTTTAAATAAATTTAATTGAACGGAATTTGATTTGGAAATTCAGACTGGATATCTAATGCTGGGTAGTGTCTGTGTCATAACTGGGTATAGACAACTGGATCCTAAATGTCTATCAATGGTGATTTTAGATTTCCTTCTCAGATTTCTAAGAATTTATTACAGCTACTTCTACTACGCATTCTCGAAATACCACGGCTTCTAAGAATATTGAAGTAATGTGACTCATGCCGCATTTTGTTTGGTAAGAGAGGTATACCCACACCCTTTCCCTCTCCCATACCATTCCACTCACTATCTTAACTGAAAGCCTTGCAACACGACTAGAATACTATCTATGTGTGTATGGGCCGCGTTTGTCACTTACCAGCAGGTTACCCTCTTGCGAGTTTCAATATACAATTAATTTCTAAGAAAAATATTCAGGTATTCATAACAATATATTAATAATTACATACATAACTTCAAGTATCTGTAATAAATTCTACTACGCATTCTTGAGAATATTGATATGATATTTTACTAATGACTCTTGGTCTGTGTTTTGTACTAATTGCTTGTATTGCTTTTACATTTGATGAACACTGTAGTACAAGTGTCCGTTATTAGATCCTTCACCTTACTTTATTTATGAAATGTCACATTTGTTTACAATAACCGGCGGTTAAACGAGGTCTTTGAGGTATATTAAGATAATCGGTCGATTACAGCACTTAATGAATGTTAAGTGCTTGGTGAACAGAAAAATATTGTTAAAGACCCGTTTACGACGTAATCGCCTGAATAAGATTTAATCATATCTTCGTGAACACGGGGCTAATTTATTTAAAACACAAATGAACAATAATATAAGAAAAAAAATACACAATGCAAACAAACAGCGACCTCTTTTTTCGAAATAAGCAACTAAGTGCTTGTCCTCTTGATACTAGATATTATACAAACATTCATGCTTGTCACAAATATTTGTACTCGGGTGGAGATCGAACCCGCCAACCTCGATTCTGCGGTCGATAGCTTTACCAATACACCACGAGGATTCATAATCCTTCGGAAATTTTTACCAATGTTGTTTTACTAATCTTGAACGTTAACATAATCATTCAGGTGCTTTATCATTAAATAAAATATATAATCTATACGGTTATCTACGATATAAAAAAGGTAGATTAGATTTAATTTGACAATTCACGATGATTAATTATATTATACCACTTCTGTAATAATTTGCTTATTTCTTTAATTACTTGCGACAAATAAATATCAAAATGTGAAATCTGCAGATTACACTTTTAATTAAAAAAAATATCACCAGTCCTTAATTGATGACCACAATCACTCTGCCAAAAGTTTAACCATCAAGATGTAGATTTTTCTTTTAGTATCAACAAAACACTGCAAGATTTGGAGGCTCTTTGGGTACAAGACATTCCATAAATTGTCTTACGTACAAAAGGTTAATTCTTTTGAGCGATTTATTAATAAAAGACATGATTAAAACTGATCTAGGTACAGAAGAAGACCCACAGAGTAGTATTATTACATATATTAAACATATTATTACATATACTAAGTAAGTAAGTACACTATCAACAGTTGTGGAGGTGCGTGTTAGATTAATTACTGTATATTATTGAATAAAATAAAAGATAAATGTAGTATTACATATTTATTTATATTTACTAAAATAAATAATTAATTTATTCATTTCAATTATTTTTGTAATAAAAACCATTTAAATTTATTTATTAATAATTTTATTTATTTAAATTTATTTGGTAATATTTATTTATTCAATTATTATTAATATTTACTAATTTTTATCTATTTAATTATTTATGATTAGTATTTATTTAAATCCACATAGCTTTTACGTAGTAGAAGACTCAGAGCTCCGTCTGCTTCGATCGCCTACAATAAGTGTCTCAAAGTCTCAATACAATGAATACACGTCATTTTATAGCAACAAACAAATAACATAAAATGAGATCTACCCTCCAAATTACAAAGTCACAAAATATCACCTAATTCATTACATAGTTTCCAAAATCTTTCTTATTTGTGTAAGTAGACATTTATAAAGAAGACGGACACATATTTAACCATACATATTTCATTTTTTTGTTTGGTATATTCATGCTTTTAATAATCGGAAATGTCGGCGGCGGCATTTATGCCTCCTCGATTCGTCGAATTATTTGGTACCATGTTCTATTATTATACTTAACACTAAGAACAGAGTATATTTTCCGTTTATAAGTATTTTTTATTTCAAATGATACAGCTGAATATGGCCGGCTCGACCAGTGAAGTATCCGGAAGCCCAATCTCTTCCCCTCTTCAATCTCCATTACACTTCCAACCTCTTCTCTATCCCAACAATGAAAAACTTTCCAAGGAGTGTTGACGCCAGCTAAGCGGCTGTTCGTGAAACCACAGCATGTTTTGACAACATAGATAGTTCGAAAGATTGACATGCTATGCCGACCCCACATAAAGTGGGAAAAGGGCAAAAGGTCGATGATTCACGTCTATCGTCAGCAGTAGATAATGAATTTAGGGATAACGAAATTTGGATTTCAAACTTTCAGCTGAAATGTATGATGTATACGGAGTAGCGATCAACTCCTTTACTATAAAATATAGTGTAATCTTATCAACAAGATTGGTAATATGATTGTAGTAGTCTCCATATATATAATAGATAGCGATTATGAAATATTATTTTTTATATTGAACAACATGAGTTTTGACGGGAAAGTTGTTATCGTGACCGGTGCCAGCTCCGGTATCGGAGCAGCGACTGCTATCAAATTTGCTGCTGAAGGAGCCAAGGTCTGCTTGGTTGGCAGGAATCAAACTAAATTGAACAATGTCGCTGAAAAATGTAGAAAGCCGTTGGTATTGGTTGCCGATGTCAGCAATGATGAAGATGCCGCAAAAATTATCAACGACACCGTTAAACATTTCGGCAAGTTGGACATACTCGTGAACAATGCTGGTATTGGACACACTGTGAGTATCTTAGAGAAGACTTCAGTGGCAATGGATGTCTTTGATAGAGTGATGGCAACCAACCTTCGTGCTCCTGTGTTACTTACAAACCTCGCGATACCCCATTTGATCAAGACCAAGGGTAATATTGTCAATATATCAAGCATTGCTGCACTCAATGTGATCTCTAAACAATATTTTAGTTACTGTGCATCCAAAGCTGCATTGGATCACTTCACACGATCAGTTGCATTAGAACTTGCAGCAAGTGGAGTTCGGGTGAACACAGTAAATCCAGGACCTGTGTACACGGATATCATCGAGAATAATGGTACGGCTGCTGACAATGTGGAAGCTACTTTTGATTTATTGAAGACTATCACTGCCCTTAATAGAGTCTCTACAGCAGATGAGGTAGCAGATGTGATTCTGTTTCTAGCCAGCGACAAAGCTATAGCCATCACTGGCTCATCATATGTGACCGATAACGGAACATTGATTAAAGGAATGATACCATAATATATTTAAATTTAATTTATTAAATTATATAATCAAAATAATGTGCCATTTTTTTTAACCTCACGCTTAACACCCGAAAGAATAGGGTTTCCCTGACAATGCCGAACAAGAAGTATCATATTATGAAATATGATTAAGTTGTTGGGACCTAATTGAATATTATTATAATATTAGTTGTCCGGCAAACTTTGTGCCGCATCAAAAGTATCTAATAAAAAGTAAATTTTGGATTTATCAGTTTTTCTTTTCTATATCATACACGAAATATATAAGTAGATAAAAACCACCCCGTTGACATCTTCTATGTATTAATTCTCTATGTATTATCACCAGTGATGTATAAGATGGTTTTATAAAAGCATTTAAATATAAAATACTTTTAAGATTTTCTATTTCAAATGCAAAATACTAAATAGTTTTTCGATAAATAACTGTTGATCACAGAGACATCTCTAAATATATGCTTACTATCCGTTATGATAAAATCTATCTCGTTCCTTGTCACAAAATCGGGGCTTCGCCAAGTCCACCTCCTGTGGAGACTCTTCTTGAAGAATGAGTTCATCAAGAAGAGCCCTTCAGGCTCCAGGAAGTTGACCAGCATCTGGCCCCTGTGATTTCGACACCCCAAGCCATATGGACCGATTTTCGTTTCGCCGCGTTCTTGTACTCCCACTTTGGCATTGAAGTCCCCCATAACAACGTTGTAGTGAGCCTTGGCCGTTTAATGTATTGCTTACGCAATATCCTCGTACATCGCCTCCGCTATCTTGTCAGAGTATGTCGAGGTCGACGCATATACCTGTATCACCTTCAGGGTGTACCTGTTAGAAAGTTTCAGTACAAGGTACGCTACCCTGGTCGACACACTGCTGATCTCCACAACGCTGCCAACGAGGTCCTTGTGAACCAGGAAACCGACACCCCCCTGGGAGAGCTGGTCACCTTCTCGAAAATAAAGCAAGTTGCCCGAATGTAGGGTTATCGTGTCCTCCCCCTCTCGCCGGACTTCAGATAACCCTAGAATATGCCAGTTCAAGCAACCCAGCTCTATCTCGAGTTCGGTGACGTGTTGGTCCAGCCGAAGACTGCGTCCCTTGTATGTTGCCACGCGTAGTTGTTTTTGACAGCCTGCCGTAACCCGGAGATTCTTAGCGCCCTGTCCCACCGTTACCACGACCGCTTTTCACTATTCACTACTTTTGTTTTTACAATTTACCACAGCATAAAAAGGCATATATGTGACGTTTTATCTATTTTTTTACGTCCTGAACGCATGGCAGGAACGCTCGTTGCGTAATGAGAGCGAGTTTCGAAAAGCATGCAATATAGTGCATGGTTTTGGCACGCTTGCCACGCCTATTCGCCGTTCTATCTTGATCTATTTCTGTGGGTTCACCTGTTATTGATAGGAACGCTGCTGCCCGTCCCTACCGAGAATTTTTGGGTTAACCCTTGTTTCGGAATGGTTATCCCGCCATTCTTCGGTGTTAAGCTATGTAAGCTTGTCAGCCATACGTTTTTCTTTTTCTCCCGGCTGACTGAGAGAAATTTTAATTTATTTGGTAATATTTATTTATTCAATTATTATTAATATTTACTAATTTTTATCTATTTAATTATTTATTATTAGTATTTATTTAAATCCACTTAGCTTTTATGTAGTAGAAGACTCAGAGCTCCGTCTGCTTCGATCGCTCACAATAAGTGTCTCAATACAATGAATACACGTCATTTTATAGCAACAAACAAATAACATGAAATGAGATCTCCCCTCCAAATTACAAAGTCACAAAATGTCACCTAATTCATTACATAGTTTCCAAAATCTTTCTTATTTGTGTAAGTAGACATTTATAAAGAAGACAGACACATATTTAACCATACATATTTCAATAATTAAACGTCATATTTGTGAATAATCTATCACGCGCAGTTGGCTGAAAGAATGTGGCCGGCTCAACTGCTGAAATACCACGACCTCTTAAAAATGCAACGTGAAGTGACTCATACCGCGTTTCACTTTGCCTAACCATCCCAACTCCTATCCCTTATCTTACAAGCATCTGTGATTCTCTCGGTGTTGCAGATGACTATGGACAGCTTTACAACGATAGTCGCTTACCACCAGGTGACCTGTTAGCTCGTTTGCCACCTTTTCCAAAAATAAAATATACTGTAAGTAAATGCAACTTCACACACATAATATTAGAATATGTTGACAACAACAATTATGCAACGTACAATTAACAATATCGGTTATCAAATCTGTGTTTTTTTTTTTAAATAAAGATTAGGAAATATCTTATCTATGTGTACGTGAAATTTTGGCTTCAACCTAATCATGTTGTATTGATAAAACATGATCAAAGTATGCTTTGTTTTTTTTCGTTTGGTATTTTCATGATTTTAATAATCGGAGATGTCGGCGGCGGCATTTATGCCTCCTCGATTCGTCGAATTATTTGGTACCATGTTCTATTATTATACTTAACACTAAGAGCAGAGTATATTTTCCGTTTTATAAGTATTTTTTATTTCAAATGATACAGCCGCGGAGCCACGCAGTTCGCTGCATGGATAAGGCCGGCTCGACCAGTGAAGTATCCGGAAGCCCAATCTCTTCTCCTCTTCAATCTCCATTACACTTCCAACCTCTTCTCTATCCCAACAATGAAAAACTTTCCAAGGGGTGTTGACGCCAGGTAAGCGGCTGGTCGTAAAACCACAGCATGTTTTGACAACATGGATAGTTCGAAAGATTGACATGCTATGCCGACCCCACATAAAGTGGGAAAAGGGCAAAAGGTCGATGATTCACGTCTATCGTCAGCAGTAGATAATGAATTTAGGGATAACGAAATTTGGATTTCAAACTTTCAGCTGAAATGTATGATGTATACGGAGTAGCGATCAACTCCTTTACTATAAAATATAGTGTAATCTTATCAACAAGATTGTATATTGTAATATGATTGTAGTAGTCTCCATATATATAATAGATAGCGATTATGAAATATTATTTTTTATATTGAACAACATGAGTTTTGACGGGAAAGTTGTTATCGTGACCGGCGCCAGCTCCGGTATCGGAGCAGCGACTGCTATCAAATTTGCTGCTGAAGGAGCCAAGGTCTGCTTGGTTGGCAGGAATCAAACTAAATTGAACAATGTCGCTGAAAAATGTAGAAAGCCGTTGGTATTGGTTGCCGATGTCAGCAATGATGAAGATGCCGCAAAAATTATCAACGACACCGTTAAACATTTCGGCAAGTTGGACATACTCGTGAACAATGCTGGTATTGCACACTCTGTGAGTATCTTAGAGAAGACCTCAGTGGCAATGGATGTCTTTGATAGAGTGATGGCAACCAACCTACGTGCTCCTGTGTTACTTACAAACCTTGCGATACCCCATTTGGTCAAGACCAAGGGTAATATTGTCAATATATCAAGCATTGCTGCACTCAATGTGATTTCTAAACAAAGTTTTAGTTACTGTGCATCAAAAGCTGCATTGGATCACTTCACACGATCAGTTGCATTAGAACTTGCAGCAAGTGGAGTTCGGGTGAACACAGTGAATCCAGGACCTGTGTACACGGATATCATCGAGAATAATGGTATGGCTGCTGACAAGGTGGAAGCTACTTATGATTTTATGAAGACTATCACTGCCCTTAATAGAGTCTCTATAGCAGATGAGGTAGCAGATGTGATTCTGTTTCTAGCCAGCGACAAAGCAATAGCCATCACTGGCTCATCATATGTGACCGATAACGGAACATTGATTAAAGGAATGATACCATAATATATTTAAATTTAATTTATTAAATTATATAATCAAAATAATGTGCCATTTTTTTTAACCTCACGCTTAACACCCGAAAGAATAGGGTTTCCTTGACAATGCCGAACAAGAAGTATCATATTATGAAATATGATTAAGTTGTTGGGACCTAATTGAATATTATTATAATATTAGTTGTGTGTTGCGATTGGGTCTCCAGTTTTCTCGCGGCTCGGCGCATTAAGGTCGTTGTCGACGGGTCATGCTCCGACTTAAAATCCGTGAGTGCTGGAGTCCCCAGGGCTGTGTGCTATCCCCTACGGTGTTTCTTCTGCATATCAATGACATGCTGCATTACAGCAATCTTCATTGTTATGTGGATACGGTAAGGGGCTATGCGGTACGGCGGATGCTATATATACCGGCCACCCGCAGATTTCTCGGGAGAACGTCGATTCGTACCGGAATAAAACTGTGTCTACAATCGAAACTCTGCCTAGTCAGATTTCGGACTGAGGCCGACTCAACTTAGTCTAATTCAACCCTAAGAAGACACAGGTCTGCGCGTTTACCGCTGAAAAGGCACCCTTTGTTGTAGCTCCCTTTTTTAAGGGCACTCGGTTACCCGCCTCAACCGATATCGGAATTCTTGGGGTCGATTTGTCGAGTGACGTCCAGTTTCGCGGTTATCTGCAGGGCAAGGCCAAATTGGCTTCGAAAAAGGACGGTCATTTCACGTCAGGTCATCGCTTGCAGCTTGCAAATTTGGCTAAAATTAATCACAAAGTATTTTGTATTTTGAAATGTCTATTAAAAAAAAAATACTTTTAAAAAAAAAAGTTAAACCGACTTCTAGAAACGTAAACCACAAAATCTTTAAGTAAATGAAAACAGTGCCTTCATAACTAAAAAGCGATAAATAACGAAACTTACCATTTTGTATACTTAATACAATATACAAAACGTAATACTTTTATAAAGTAATCTTTAACTGTTATAATATTTACTAATTAATGAAGTCGGTGCAACACAATAGAGTATGTTAACTGGGCTTGCACCGACTCCAAAAATAAATGAGGTTTCTAGAAGTCGGTTTAACTTTTTTTTCAAAAGTATTTTTTTTTCACGAGTTTTAGTGATATTAATGAGTTGTGAACTTCAATTGAAGTTAGTTCATTTATATGGCTTTCAGTTTATTAAATATATTATCACTTGTTACAAGTCCGTTTGTTAAATGGTTGATATTTTTAGGGAGCTATAATAGTTATTATTAAGTGCTTAGCTAAACGAGTTTGATAATACTTGTTTAGTATTTATATTTTTGTTATTATCATGGGTAGACAATAACACTGCAGCCCGAATGAATACCAATCGTAGCCTTTAAAGTATTGCAGAAAAAAAATTCATTTTTACAAGATTGTGTCGCTTCATCATCAGCACAGCAGTATCAGATATGGATTTAAGCTTATCTCCCAAGCAACACGTTAGTCCTATACACCACTAAACAGTTTCTATCGACTAACTGTGGTACTGTCTCCAAACTCCTAACACCATAAAGAATATCCCTAAGACATCACTATTACGTAACAAGAACACCATACTCGCATACAATTTTCGGAGGTTGCCTTCGATTTCTCCTGGTTTCCATCATCAGATCCTGACCTGGTGAAAATGGGACCATCTCGAAAGTAAACACTATCGATCAAAAAATAAATTTTTGAAATCGGTCCATATTTGAAGAAAATATCGGTGAACAGACATAAAAAAAAAATTATACATACAGACGAATTGAGAACCTCCTTTTTTCGAAGTCGGTTAAAAATACAAATAAAATACAAAATGCTTTCAACAAAAAGGTATTTAAATACAAAATAGGTATTTTGCATTTTGTATTTTAAATAGAAGTATTTCAAATAAGTCACATCTCTGATTATCGCATCAAAATCCGTTGCGTAGTTTCAAAGATCTAAGCATTTATGAGGACAGATAGCGACAAGTGGTTTTATTTTATACTATACTAGCTGACCCGGCGAACTCTGTTTCGCATCAAAAGTAATAACTGCTGCCCCGCTATGTTAATACTGCAATATCTTCGACAAACAGTCTCGGTGGCGCAGTTGTTGAGCACACGGCTTCTGATCCAGAGGTCCGGGGTTCGATTCCAGACACTGGCTCACACCAATGACTTTTCGAAATGGTTTTCGGAAGTTATGTGTGATAAATATCGATGACTGAAAAACTTTGTGCCCGGGATGGCAATAGGTTCGCCACCTATTCCATTTGGGACGTAAACATAACGGCGAGACGAGGCTTAACAGCCGCTGCCTACACCTTCGGGTAACAAAAGGCGTGAAGTTATGTTATGTTATGTTATGTTATGTTATGTTATGTTATGTTATCTTCGACAAATTTGAAGTCGATAGCAGCTATGGGTTAAAATGGGAATTTTCCATTGTTAACACCCCCGCAACCCCCCTTGTGGGTGGAATTTCGTAAAATCCGTTCTTAGCTGACCTCTACTCGGCGAAAGGAATAATCCTACCAAATTTCAAGTCGCTACGCCTTATGGTTCCAGAGATATCGTGATGAGTCAATATATAGGTGGAAATCTCTTATATTTATACTATATACCTAATGATGATGTGTTTTTCAAAAGTCATTTAGGTTTTATAATTTGAACCTAAATGTCTTTTCAAAGTTATTTATTAGAGCTTACACATAAAAACCTACTCTAGGTATGACGGGTGTTGTCAAATAGTCTGTGGTATCAAATTTAGGCCCGTAAGATCAATCATAGTTAAAACTGTCGATTTTCTAAACTATAGTCAATTTTAATCTAGAGTTTAAACCTGCCTCGTAAGATCAACAGCGAAATGGACATAGATTACGTAAACTTAGTTTAGTTTTCGACAGATGGCAACATTTGGTTATTTAATCACCATATTTCGCTCATCATTCACATTGTCTGTGGCATATTTCGTGAAAAAAACTCTTTTTCTCTTTCTTTTATGAAGTTTTATAGTGTGACAATAGATTTAAGAAAAATAGATCGGCAATAGTCACCCAAACAACGTGACCAAAAATGGGTTGTTAATGTGTGAGTGACTTACGGGGCTCGTGGCGCATTGGTAAAACAACCGGCTGCAGCACTGAGGTCGGGGGTTCGATTTTCACCCGAGCACAAATATTTATGACAAACTTTAATATTTGTGCAGCGTGGGTGTTTTTCTGTGTATTATAAGTACATACTTATAATACACAGAAAAACACCCAGACACTTTTCTTTTGTAAATACATATTTACAAAAGAAAAGTATATATATATATATATATATATATATATATATATAAGTATATATATATGTATTAGTGTTCGTTATCTAGTATCCATAGAACAAGCATTTAGTTGCTTAGTTTGGAACTGGAGGGCCCTGTGTGATTTGTGTCCAAGATATTATTATTATTATCAATGTGTTCGTAAAAAGCGCTTCAAAACGTTAACTTTTACAAAGTTAATGTTCATGTGTGGAAATGTAAATAAAATATACGCGGTTCCCAAAATCTAATATAAGCGGTTGCGCTGTCAGTGATTCGATGCTATTAGTAAATTTTTCCTGACATGTGCCATCTATTGCAGTCTATGCTAAATCTATGCATGAACCCACAATCGTTGTGTCAGATGTCAGCTGATAAACGACCGCCATTTTTAAACTAGGCAGGACCACGGTTTAAACGGCAAAATCTCCTGGTATACGCTAAACTATAGTTTAAACTGTTATTGGAAGTTTATCTAGCATTGATCTTACCAAATAAACGACAGATGAGGTTTAAACTAGATAAAATAGTTTAAACTGTGATTGATCTTACGGGCCTTAGACATATATGACGGGCCTCGTGGCGCATTGGTAAAACTACCGGCTATAGCAATGAGGTCAGGGGTTCGATTCCCACCCGAGCACAAATATTTGTGACAAACATGAATATTTGTGTGGTGTTTGGGTGTTTTTTTATGTATTATAAGTATGTATTTACAAAAGAAACGTATATATGTATTTATATCCGTTATCTAGTATCCATAACACAAGCATTTAGTTGCTTAGCTTGGAACTAGAGAGCGCTGTGTGTATTGTGTCCAAGATATTATTATTATTATGATATGCACATGGGTATAATAATATTTATTAGGTAAACATATGTCATTTTGAAATTACTCATAGACAATGGAAACTATATACAGAAATCCTGTTTCAAATTTTCTATGCATACCTACATAAACACAAGTTAATACAGCTTTTCAAACAAATAAATATAAGGTAAGTAGACATGAACTATGTACCTTATGAATATAGATAAGCAAGAACGCAATTTAGATAAGATAGGCCCCGTTATAATAGATATATAAACTGATGATTCTCAAATAATACAATATTTTATTGGCAGTTTTTAATAGGAACAAAATGAGTTTGGAAGGTAAAGTTGTAATGGTGACTGGTGCTAGTTCAGGGATCGGCGCAGCAACAGCGATCAAGTTTGCAAAAGAAGGTGCCAAAGTTTGCTTAGTTGGTCGGAATCAGGATAAATTGAATAATGTTGCTGAAAAATGTCCGGGGTCCCTAGTTTTGATAGCCGATGTCAGTAAAGATGAAGATGCCAAGAGAATCATTAGTGAGACCGTCTCTCATTTTGGAAAATTGGATGTTCTCGTAAATAATGCCGGTATTGGTAATCCTGCAAGTATTTTACAGAAGAGCTCAATAGTAATGGAGATTTTTGATAAGGTGATGGCGACCAATCTTCGAGCCCCTGTGATGCTTACAAACCTTGCAGTGCCTCATTTAGTGAAGACTAAAGGTAATATAGTTAATGTGTCAAGTATTGCAGCGCTGCGTGTGATTTCAAAACAAAGTTTTTCTTACAACTCGTCGAAGGCAGCATTAGATCATTTTACACGTTCAGTTGCTTTGGAGCTTGCAGCCAGTGGTGTTCGAGTTAATACAGTAAATCCTGGACCTGTATACTCAGACATATTTGAAAATATCGGTGTAAGCAAAGATCATGCGGACGCTGCTTTTGAATCTATGAAGAAAATGACTACCTTGGACAGGGTATCTGATGCTGAAGAAGTGGCTGACGTCATTCTGTTTCTAGCTAGTGATAAAGCGAAGGCTATTACAGGCTCTACGTTCGTCACTGATAACGGAGCTATGTTAAATAATTGTTTTAATTTAACAAATATTTTTAAAACTCAACTGTCCTGAAGAAAAGTGCAGTCAGCAGTGCAGCAAGTTGTCGCGTACAGTATTGTATGAATTAAGTTTGAATGTGTATTATAATTATCAATAGTTAGAAATATACAAGTTTTATATATATAGGTATTCGGTACTTGAAATAGTTGTGTGAATGAATCTACAATGCGGAATGTTCTGGTTATATGAACGTCCATAAGTTACACTAAGGTCACAGTCAGATAGGTAGTCTGGTGTATTTGTCAACTTTTTTTTTATATCAAAAGAGGTTTAATATCATGTAGTCATAGATTTAAATGTACGGATACAACTCTGCTCAATGCTCGTATTGGCACTTGACTATTACTTACTTGCTATTAATAATTCTCTACAATAAGTAAACTTTATCAACTTTGCAAACTAGATAATGCAACGTAATTCTTAGGTTAACTCTTATAATGACTAAAGACAGTTTAGTAGCAAATTGTAAAGTACAAGTTTACTATGATGTCTTAAATGAAAGGTTGCCTTGTTTTATTGAATAATTTTATTTTGAGATATGAATGCAGGTATTGTATGTTTTAAACATTTTTATTATTAACCATTGATGTTTGTTTCTTGTAAAGATCTATTCAATAAAATATAATAAATTTTATTTGATTCAATGCCTTTCAGCGGACGAGTACTTCTAATAAGTTGGGGAAAAAGTCTTTTCGCGTATAAAATGTATGAACTTGTAATAAAATATCTTTGGCTATCATTTGTATCTGGCTGACTGGACTAGATTCAGTATTTGTTTGGTTCAGTAGCGCAAATTTGGTTTAAAAGATTTTACATACATACATAACATATATAACTTCACTCCTTTTTCTACCCGAGGCTGCTAAGCCTCGTCTCGCTATTATGTTTTCGTCCAAAATGGTGGCGAACCTATTGCCATACCGGGCACAAAGCTTTCAGTCATCGATATTTTTGACACATAACTTCCAAAAAGAACTTCGAAAAGTCATTGGTGTGAGCCAGTGTGAGGATTCAAACCCGCGACCTCTAGATTTAGAAGCGGGTGCTTGACCACTGGATCACCGAGTAAACGTTTACAACCCGGAAATTTTGATATCAAATGCATTTTTGATATCAAAAGTCGCTCTGGTCGCCCTGTTACGGACAAAATTGAAGCCATTCTTTAGAAAGTGGAACAACACACACATATCAGTAGTTATGATGTAGCTGGAGAACTGGGAATTGACCACAAAATGGTTTTGGCGCATTTGAAATAGCTGTCTACTAATTAGTGATTCTTTATTATGACGTAGTGAAACCTTTGAAAACCCGATAACTGGTGAGGAAACATAATCACGTACGAAAACATGCGGAAAAGATTACGATCAAAAACCTGTCAAGCGTCACAGATTCTGGCGAAATCCAAGTAAGCCTGCATCAAGGTGATGCTGTGTGTATGGTGGGGTTGGAAGAGACCATCGATTCTGAACTGTAATGCGAACAACTAATGAGGTTAATGCCGAAGGACGAGTGAAAGCGTCCGAAAGTAATAAACAGAAGGGGTGTTTTCACCATGATAACGCTAGACCGCACACATTTTTAACCACTCAGTGAAAAATACGAGAGTGTGGTTGGGGGGTGTTAATGCCTCTACCGTCTTGACGTTGCACCGTCTGATTTTCCCGTTTCGGTCCCTACGGAATTCGGGCTTTTGATATTGCTATTATACGAAATTTACGGGCTATTGATATTGCTATTATTTGTAAAATTTTTGAGAAAAGCCCGTTCAAAATAAAATAACAATCAGTTTTGAAGAACAGCCGCTGAGTTTTCTTGCTGGGTCTTTAGATTTTTTTAACAAATACTTTACTTTTAAATTTAAAATCAATCAATATTTAATAATAGGTAAACTTTAATTTAAACCAACTTAGAAAAAATAAGATAATTTTCTAATAATTAAATAATAACAACTTTTACTTATTAAATAAAACAACAAAGGATCTTTACAAACAAAACATTTTTCTCTGATAAATACATGTTATAAATAAGTATTTATCTTTTGTTTTCATGGTCTGATGTGGGTTACCACTAGTAAAAATCATATTTTTAACATCAACTTTTTGATTTCTATTTCCAAAAAGTGGGTGCTCTCTGTATCAATGAAAATAGCTTTTGAACAACTACCATCTTTTTGTTCATCACTCGTAAAAATGATCTCTGTAAAGAGTTCGAAACGTCGGGAAATATATATAAATAAGTAATAAATAAACGCGATGTAATCCTAAAAGTTGTTTTCATCTATGAGTGAGATTCGCGAAAGTCTTAGAAATAAGAAATAAGAGATAAAGAGATAACTGCCTCCATATTTTAACGGAGGATAGTAATTGGATTACGCCTCTACTGACGAAATGGCAAAAAGTTATCTAAGACCATTATTCTTTAGTGAAAAGTAAATAAACTCTAAAAAAATCTTATGAATTTTCATATGAAATGCAAAAAAACTTTTTGGCTAACCTAATATTAAATAATAGCAGAAGTTGAAATAGACTGTTCCTTAACTACCCTGTCGGTAATTCTGATTTTAACCAGCATTTATCAAAGAATAATGTATGAAACAGTTTGAAAAAGAAATTTGCGGTCAACGGAAGCGTGCACAATGGAGTTGAATTTTGAAAATAATTTTAAACTCACAACGCTTTCACTGAGGCTATGTCGCTTACATCCTCAAATCGACTTGAAAAACAACAAGAGATATGTTCTACAACTTATACTTGTTTTCTTTGCTGTTTGTTACATACTCAGCGCGATGTTGGGAAACGTCTACGTGAATTTAAAACAAAATAATTTTACCGAATTTTGTAAGAACATGTCCATGGTATTGCTTGGTTCGGTCACACTTGTACAACTATGTATTCTGTTGTATCACAAAAGTTCTTTGTGTGAATTGATGTCAAACATAGTTTTTGTTTGCAAGAGTACCACCACTCTAAGAGATAATTTTGTCTATTCGGGATGTTGTCTAAGAACCCAAAGATTTCCTAACTTCCCTCCAGATGAGTTTGATATTGATCTCGAAGTTCTCAACTAATCTTTCACGCTTTTCTTTTGGTAAGACTTTGGTAACATTTTTGCAGCATCGGTAGATCTCATACTTATTCTCTGTCATACTATGATTCTGATTCAAAATTGAGACATATTACAGCCAGGCAGGCCTTCTTTCCTTCGACTGTGTACTTAACAACCGTGTCACTCCAGCCATGTCTTTTTGCACGACTATATGCGTGTTTTGCACTATCTACTATACTTTCTTTCATTCTTTCACAGCAATCTTTAACTTCTAAGTAAGAAAAATTCATGTTGGTGAGTCTTTTACTGACTACGACAACCCAACCACGGACAGCTTCTAGGGCATCTTTCTTGGTTCCGACCCACCCCCATTCATAATACACACTGATTAATTCAGTGTGGTGATCTCAATGGATTTAATTTCCTTCAACCAAATTATTACCCAACTAATTTCTCTGACACAATCAATGTCGGAAAGAGAGCTCGAATAAGTGTGTGAAAGTGTGTCACAACTGTTTGAACTGTTGGTGGACAACTACCGTACTCTGGTACACATGTCAAATGAGACTTCAGCTGGTGGTTTGCGACTCTCGCCGTCCACGATCATATTTACGTTATGTTGGTGGCTTAATTTAAGTCAGAATTGAGGGGAAGGAGTACATCGTTCGTATCAGCAAGTCCCGGTGGCCACGTACTTCAGAAGTCGGATTTATAGTTCAGGGGTCCCAAATTAGACTGCCAAATCCGAATCACTCAAGTGTCTTTTCCGATAATATATGCATATAAATAATAATTGACTGAATTTACTATGCCCGGTGTGTGGAAAATGGTTTCTAATAGTTGGGACTAGTCAGTCGATGTAGCGTGCTGAGGGCTGTAAATAAAGTATGATTATCTAAGTACCTCTTTTGGACATGTTCTGTTTCAGGCAGCGAAACATGGTGAATTGAATGTGGAATTCTGGACTTTTATAGTCGGATGTCTACTTGTTAGTTCATTTTCGTGTTACAACAGTGACTTGTTACAAGACAAGGTAAGATTAGGTACCCTTTAAGCTTGCAACACTGATGAAAAATATTTTCAAATAAATACAAAACGTTAACAACACATTTGCAAACCTAAGGTAGGCAACGCAACTGCAAAACTATGTGTGTTGCAGGTGTCCATGGGCTGCGCTGGTCACATAAAATCAGGTGACACGCCTGCTCGTTTACCCTCCTATTCCATAAAAAAACCTAATATCAAATGTAAATAAAACATTAACACGTGCACTTAGACAAATGTAGCTATCATGAGAAGAACAGGATAAGAAATTCGCTCAAATTCCCTCGGTCCAGAGATTTATGTGGTAATTCGTTGTAATGAATCTCTAATTCCAATTCAGATCTCTTGTAAATAAAATCGTATTGTTTATTTCTTAATTTCAGGGTGAAGCCGTACGTATGTCGTTATACTCATGTGGTTGGGAATGTTATTATGATCGAAAGATACGTACTTCTTTGATAATATTGATGCAAAACGCTCTTCGACCTACCGTAGTGCGATCCACTTTCAGAACATTGACTCTGGAAACTCTTGCTGGAGTGAGTATCAGAGCTATGCTAAAGAGCTATGAATTTTTTTTTTGTACATACATACATACATAACTTCACGCCAAATCCCTTGCGGGGTAGGCAGAGAGAACAGAGCGCCATAGGGCACGATTCTTACACACCTCACTCGCTTCGTTGACTTTCATAACTCTTTTCATGCACGCGCGTCGGTTTTTGAGGCTCTTAACATCACCCTCCTCCAGAACACGTTCTATTTGGTCTTGGAATGCGTGTCTCGGCCGTCCTCGACTCCTACATCCGTCCGCTTTTGCATTGTATATCTGCTTAGTCAGTCTTGCGTCAACCATTCTTTCTACATGTCCGAACCATCGGAGCATGCCCTTTCTTACTTTTACACCGACACTCTCTTTCAAACCAACTTCCTTCCTTACAACCTTGTTTTCTACGCGGTCAGCGAGAGTCACTCCGCAGATTTTGCGTAGAGCCCTCATTTCTACCGCGTTTATTCTACTTTCATGCACACTCTGCCATACCCAGCTCTCGCTTCCATAAGTTAGTGTTGGGATCAGGACTGCATTGTGGATTGCTAACTGGGCCTTTCTGCTAATATTTTTTGCGCCCAGGAATCTGCCCAACACTCCGTTTACGCTATTTCCTATCGCCACTCGTCTTTCTACATCCGCGGTGTACCTTCCATCTCTGCTAAAAGCGCATCCGAGATATACAATTTCATTCACCTGTTCCAGCACTACATCATCAACCATTATCCTTACATCTGTTCTGGATTCCTCCCTTTCAAACACCATAACTTTCGTTTTCGTCGCATTCAACTGCAAGCCTTTAATCATGCAATCATCTTTCATAGTAGTGACTAGTGTTTGCAGGTCCGACGGCGATTCGGCTAGAAGCACGGCGTCATCTGCGTAAAGCAGGCAGCTCACAACTAAGTCACCCATTCGCATCCCTACATCCATCGATCTCATTCTCTGGAGACAACTGTCCAGGTACAGGATGAACAGTCGAGCGGACAGCACGCAACCCTGTCTGACGCCGATATTGACGTCAAACCAGGGGGACAAGCCGCCGTCAACACGCACACACGCTGTGCAGCCCTCATAAGTGGACTGCACAGCGCGCAGCAGTGCTCCGCTCACCCCGTAGCCCGGGAGTATATCCCACAGATCCTTTCGTAACACTCTGTCAAACGCTTTTTCCAGATCCACAAAACCGCAGAAAACCTTCCGGTTAACAGCCAGTTGCTTCTCCACGATGTTGCGGAGAGAAAAAATCTGATCCATGCACCCTCGTCCGCTTCTGAAACCACCCTGAGCCTCCCACAACACTCCATCAGATATCACCCTCATTCTCCTTTCAATAATTTTCTCATACACTTTTGCTGCTAAACTGATCAAACTGATGGCCCTGTAACTGGCGCACTGCATACGTGATCCCTTACCTTTATACAAGGGCACGATGACAGCGCGCCTCCAGTCCATGGGAACCTTACCCGACCTCCAGCACAGGTTGCTCAAGGTCAGGAAAGCGTCCCGGACACAGGATCCACCGTGTTTGATCATTTCAGCAGACATCATATCAATTCCAGCTGCCTTACCATTTTTCATACTTCGTATCGACCATTCAATCTCTTCCATAGTAATGTCCTCATCAGATGTTGGCGCAGCGGTGTCAGCCGTAGGCTCACTCGCGGCGCCCACATCCGGAACATACTCGTACATTTCCCCAAAATACTCACTCCACCTGCCCAATACATCGCTTGGGTTTGCAAGAATGTCACCAAACTTAGACATAATTTTGTCCATTCTGGATGATGACGAAGAACCCCGAGACTTTCTAACTTCCCTCCAGAAGAGTTTGTTATTCGCCTCGAAGTTCTCCGTCAACCTCACTTCCTCATTCGCAACAAGTCTTTCACGCTTCTCTTTCACTAAGGCTTTGGTAACATTCCTGCAGCGGCGGTAGCTCTCATACTTTTTCTCTGTCATACTATCATTCTGGTTCAAACTTGAGACATAATCCAACCATGCTTTTTTCTTTCTTTCGACGCTGGATTTCACATCCGCGTCCCACCAGGCGTCACCTCTCAGAATCTTATGCCTCTTTGCACTACCACATACTTCTTTTGCACTATTCACTATACTTTCTTTCATTCTTTCCCAGCATTCTTCAACACCTAGGTCAGAAAGACTCGTCTCATTGAGTCTTTTACTGACTAGGCCTACATACATACTCCGTACATTTTCATCTTCTAATTTCTCACATTTTATCCTTTCAAGCTCTCCGAAATGGGTACGCACTCGCCAGTGTCTCCACTTCTTGAAAAGGCCCACGAATCGGCTTACCACCAGGTAGTGGTCCGTATCAAGAGTGTGGCCTCTGTAGGCTCTTGTATCCCTTAGAGTATTTCGGAGACGACTATCTATCAAAATCAAATCTATCATACTCTTTTGCTCATTCCGTCTCCACGTATACGTGTGAATATCTTTATGACGGAATAATGTGTTAGACACAAGGAGGTTCCGTTCCAGGCATACGTCCAATATCGGCTTACCAGCATCATTCACTCTCTTGTCACCATTCGGACCAAGGACAGCCTCCAGGCCGTCTCGCTTGGTTCCGACCCACCCATTAAGATCACCACACAGAATTATCCTTTCATTTTCCTCAGCTAGATCCAGAATATCCCTAACAGTTTCCCAAAACTCTTCGAGTTCGCGGGGATCCGCGGAGCTAACGGGAGCATAAGCTGCGACCAGGAAAACTCGCGTGATCCCCAGTTTTATTCGAACCCAAAGATGTCTTGGGCCTACCAACTCATAATCTTTCACTCCGGAAGCAAAGCGGGAGGAGAGAACGACTCCAACACCCCCACCGGCACGGACGTCCGGGTCCACTCCGGACCATAGGGCTACCATGCCACCGGGGAGGTCCTCGGTCTCCCTCCCCCTCCGCTTTGTCTCCGTCAAACATAAGGCATCCAGGCATCTCTCATTTAATACATCCATCATCTCATTCATCTTTCTTGCCATGCTACCTCTAACATTCCACGTGCCTATACGGCACTCCCCTCTCCTCGTCCCGCCAGGATTGGCGCTGCGTGAAGGGTGGCGGCCCCCTTCGCCGCATGCGCATGCAGCCGCACCGACGGGGGCTAATCGGTGCCCGTCGCTTGCGGGGCACGCCCTAGCAGCCCGTCCGGCTGAGTTTGCTTTGGTCAAGATTGCGTCCCACTGGGACGGCAGGGATCGCGACGCGCACGCTCTTGACATGACCCCCACAATTTTTTTTTTTTGTATTAAAAATTATAAAAACAATTTTTTTTTGTATGTATGTTTAAAAAGGCTAGTCTAATTTCTCTGGCACTTACAATGTCGGAAATAGAGCTCGAGGTGAGAGTGTGTCACAACTGTCCCGAGTGCCTCCACAATAATTGTCCCCCACCAATGCAAGTCTAAAGAGAAGAACTTCAGTCGGAGAAGCTTCGGTGGCTGTTGGGCCGCTCTTCGACCGTGCCGCAGGGCGTCTTCACACAACTGCGAATCATTATTTCTTATAATTGTCGGCTAACTGCGTCATACACTAGTTCAGAAACGTAGCACCGTTGTGTTCATGCTCCAACTTATATAATTTGATGACAAAAACGAGAAAAAGTTGCCTAAGATTTTGGGTATTCAAATTAATCAGGTCCATAGTGTATGTATTGATTAATCAAATAATATATTTTTTTTGTTTCTAAGATTTTCGCGAATCTCACTCATTGATCAAAACAACTTTTAGGATTATATCGCGTTTATTTATTATTTATTTATTTCCCGACGTTTCGAACTCTTTACAGAGATCATTTTCACGAGTATGACGAAACGTCGGGAAATAAATAAATAATAAATAAACGCGATATAATCCTAAAAGTTGTTTTGATCAATAAATAAATATATTGTTTCAGGTTTATCAACAGTCCTATGCTATATTCAATTTTATGAACACCATGTGGAATTAATTATGAAAAAGGTGTCAACTTAGATTATTGTCAATTACAAGATTACACTATAACAAGCATCTTGCAATCTTATTTCAATCTTAACTATTTGTAATATTACTAATAAATAAATAAATCCGTTGATTGTTTTGTTTTTTCTACATTTTTTTTAAGTGGAACTTGATATGCGACGTGCAGTCATTTAACGCATTCATTCGCAGGTAAAATAATTAGAATATAAACACCAACAACAACAGTAGAATATAAACATATCAATATAAAATAAAACAACACAAAGAAAAATTTTATAGCGTGATTTGAAATCTGTTTAAAACGGTACATAGACATCTAGTAGCAGGTGGTGGTACTATACTACTCATAATTGACATTATAAACTTTGTAATTTTTATTTTGCAATGTATGTATGTAACCTTATAAGTTCTGGAGTCTTAGAAATAGGTTAAAACTAGACTACGTGAAAAGGAGTCTACTGAGACAGAAGACAGAGTATATTTCTTAAAGTTACCCATCGATAATTGAACCGCGTTAGAACGAGCGCTGACAACGATTTATGGATGAGATTTTATGAGGCCTACTAGTGGACACAGCAAGTTTGTTCTTATTTCTTAAATTTTATTGATGGATATTACTGTTTTAATTAAATTCAGTTATATTTTTATGACCAAAGATAAGATTTTCAAAAGTATATTGCGAATATGTCATTATTCGTATCTCTTTAAATTTACTTCTCAGTGTACCCCTGGGACATAGATAGCACGAACAGCTCGTTTCTGGAGCACAAAAATCGAGTCTACATCCGCAAGCATCCGAAAGCAATAAACCATAGGAAATAATGCTGTGACAATAACTAAAATAAACTAAACGCGCAGTATCAACATCGGTTGGTAGAGTCCAGCAGTTCGCTGCATGAATGGGCCGGCTCGACCGGTGAAATACCACGACCTCTCAGAAGATCGACGTAAAGTAGCTCATATCCCGTTTCGTTCAATAAGAGAGGTACTTGAGGCCCACCTCCCTTCCCCATCCTTCCCTATCCGCCATCCCTTAAAGGTCGGCAACGCAACAGTAACATACTACTTTGTGTAAAAAGTATCGGGATATGTCAATAAAGAGACCCGCGTAAAAGAGGTTGTTCTAATTTTTTTACTGCATGTTGGTAGCACTGTACTGATTTAGCGCGCAAAATTTGAACGGGATCTGTCATTTAATTTGTTTTAAACTAAACTTTTTGTTGGTCATAGTTTTGAGTCCTCGGCGATTTTTACAATGGAAAATATTGTTGAACAAAGAGTGTGCCTTAAATTTTGTGTTTCGAATGATATTTCATGTGGTGAATCACTAAAAATGTTGCGAAATACCTACGGCGAATCATGTATATCGAAAACAAGGGCTTATGAATGGTATAAGGCTTTTAAAGAAGGCCGAGAAGTAGTAGTAGACTTGCCTCGTTCTGGTAGACCTTCAACCGCTACGACCAAAGAAAACATCGACAGAATCAAGAAGCTAGTGCTCGAAAATCGACGTATGAGTCTGAGAGAGTTGGCTAGTGAGGTGAACACATCTTTCAAGTCCGTCCACAATATTCTCATTGACATTTTAGGCATGAAACGCGTCGCCGCTCGACTAGTTCCAAAAGAGCTCAATTTTGTTCAAAAAGGGCAGCGAAAGCATGTCGCTGAAGACATGGTTTCCCGAGCTTCTACGGATCCGACCTTTATGAAACGTATAATAACCGGCGACGAGACATGGGTTTATAAGTATGACATGCAAACAAGCCAACAGTCTTCAGAATGGCGTCTCGAAAACGAGCCGAAACCCAAAAAACCGCGGCAAAGTCGCACCAAAATCAAGGTGATGCTGACAGTTTTTTTTGACTACCGTGGTGTGGTTCACTCCGAATTCCTTCCAGAGGGAGAAACAGTGAATAAAGAATATTATTTAGGCGTCATGAAGCGTTTGCGTGAGAGTATCCGCCGAAAACGTCCAGATTTGTGGCGACACAACTCATGGATGCTGCACCATGATAATGCACCATCACTCACAGCCATTATAGTGAAAGAGTTTTTAGCGAAAAATTCAACAAACGTTCTCGACCAAGCACCCTATTCACCTGATATGGCTCCGTCTGACTTTTTTTATTTCCCAAGTTAAAATTACCACTTCTATCTACATTACATCTACTATGAAAAATGTATGGAAGACTGGGTGAAGCGGTGGAGATGTTGTATTGCAAGCGATGGGGCCTACTTTGAAGGCGATAAAATAAATTTAGATGAATAATTTGTATTTTTTGTTTTATTGACAAATTCCCGATACTTAGTACACAGAAGGTATGTATTGCTGGTGTCCATGGGTGGCGTTGGTTGCTTACCATCGGGTGACACGCTTGCTCGTTTGCCCACCTACCCCATAAAGAAAAACGTATTTTCTTTACTACTGCTGAGCTAAGTCTACCAGATAATATATCTGTATATGTGGGCCCCACTGTAATTTAGAGTCTAATGTTATACCAAGGAAGACGACCGTATTGACCAAATTCCAATTTCCTGTTGTCCATCACGACACTGGTTTTTAATAGTGTCCGAAGCCGATTTATCGGTAATTTAGACAACCTTCGGCCGAAGCCGAAGATTTATGAACTATTAGTAATTTAACAATTTTCTTCAATACTAACAATTCCACAGCTAAAGAAGAATATTGGCGTATGGGGGCCCATGCCACTTTTCTCTCGCTGATAGAGTTACAGTCCGATTCGTCAGTCATTCACTCTTCCAGTTCGTTTAATTCGAACTGTCGTCGGATCTTTGGCGGGACCCTCGGCTTCGGCACAGAATCCGGCCGAAGGCGAAGCTGCAGTCGGAGACTAGATTTTAATTGTTTTTAATATTTTTTGTAAAAATTCTAACGCTTTTGGTTTTGCTACTATTTGAAAGCAAATTATTAATACTAAACCAGTTTACTATTTTTAAAAGAGCATTGTTTACATCTTCACTTACTGATTGTTGTTTCTTTACCATAAAAACTGAAGAAGTGTCATCTGCAAACAAAACTAGTTCATAATTGTCCTTTACAAGATAAGGTAGATCATTATTGTACAAAAGAAACAGGAACGGTTCCAAGATAGAGCCCTGCGGCCCCACATTGCTACAGCTAATCCATGTGCTCGTTTTCCGTTAAAATTTACTGTTAGGATCCTATCACGCAGGTATGAAGTAAGAAGATCTAAAGCAATGCCTCTTATGCTGATGTGTCCTCCATAGTGATGTAATTTTCTGACCAGATTCTTATGCTGCACACAATTAAAAGCTTTAGGTAAGTCACAAAATATCCCTTAGGCATCCTGCGACTCCTTCCAAGCCTTAAATATACTTTCGAGTACTTTTAGTCCAGCATTACATGTTGACCGTCCTCGAGTGAAACCGAATTGCTTATTATGCAGTAGACTATTTTCATTATAGTATTTAAGAAACTGAGCGAGGATTGACTAAGACTTTTCGAAAATTTTAATTAAAGTACCTAGTAGAACAGATATTGGTTAGTGTGAAGTTAGTCTAATTTACTACCTGATTTATACAACGGAATTATCTTGCTTAATTTCGCCAAGTCAGGAAACACACAATTAAAGCGTGAGCAATAGTTATAGATAAAGACTTTATAAGATGTACAGAAATTAGATTATTGATTGATTTGAGCGCGACATTTAGATCGAACCCATTGAAATGACAAAAATTAAAACCGATATAAAATTCAGGCATGTTATCTTAATTTTGTTTAAATTAATTTTTGTTAAATGTAAAATGACTCTGCAATGGAAGTGGAAGTGCCTAAAGCACTAGTAAACAGTTGACAGGAAAAACAGAAAAAAAAATCTGAGTTGTTATCTTGATCATTGGATACTTAACCCGACTCACCACTACCACTCTCTTCACTGATGACAGTCTAAGGAAGACCCAAGAAAATATGTATTGATTGTGTGAAGGACGATATGATTAAAATGTTTAATATGATATGATTAAAAAATGTTTAATTAAAAAAAAGTTTGTTCTTTGTATTTGTTAAGTATTTTTGTGTCTGTGATCTATGAAAATAAAGCATTTTGACTTTCAGGTTGGTCGTATGGTGTATTTGGCAACGATGTTATTACTAATAAAAAAGGTTAAATAATATGTATACTTCATAGACTTAAATGTACGGATACAACTCTGCTGAATGCTTGTTCAGGACTTGACTACTTATTTCATATTAATAATTCTCTACATTAAGTAAACTTTACCTACTTTGCAAACTAGATAATGCAACGTAATTTTAAGGTTAACTCTTATAATGACTAAAGACAGTTAAGTAGCAAATTGTATAGTACAAGTTTATAATGAGGTCTTAAATAGAAGATATTTCCTCGTTTACTGAATAATTTTTTTTGAACAAGAACGCAGTGGATTATGCGCTTTAAACTTTGTAATTAATAAATATTTATATATTTTTTTTTTATGGGATAGGAGGGCAAACGGGCAGGCGTGTCACCTGATGGTAAGCAACCAACGCCGCCCATGGACACCAGCAACACATATAGTGTTCCTGTTGCGTTGCCGACCGTAGGGGATAGGGGAAAGGAAAGGATGGGGAAAGGGGGTGGGCCTCCGAGTACCTCTCTCACCGAACGAAACGCGGCATGAGCCACTTTACATCGATCTTCTGAGAGGTCGTGGTATTTCACCGGTCGAGCCGGCCCATTCATGCAGCGAACTGCTTGGCTCTACCACTGTAATATATATAATTTTAAGTAGCTTGTAAGGATCTAGTAAATAAATTATATTAATTTTGATTTAGTTAAAAACTTTCCAACGGGAGAGTACTTCTATTAAATAATGGTAGTTTGAAATAGTCTGTTCCTTAACTATTTTGTTGGTAATTGTGATTTTAACTAGCATTTGTCAAAGAATAAGATATGAAACAGTTTGAAAAATAAATTTGCGGTCAACGGAAGCGTGCACAATGGAGTTGAATTTTGAAAATAATTTTAAACTCACAACGCTTTCACTGAGGATATGTCGCTTACATCCTCAAATCGACTTGAAAAACAACAAGAGATATGTTCTACAACTTATTCTTGTTTTCTTTGTTTCTTGTTGCATACTCATCGCGATGTTTGGAAATGCCTGCCTGAATTTAAAACAAAATAATTTTACCGAATTTTGTAAGAACATGTCTCTGGTATTGCTTGGTTCGGTCACTCTTGTACAACTATGCATTCTGTTGTATCACAAATGTTCTTTGTGTGAACTGATAGAACAGACTAATCTGGATTATGTATCGTCAAAGAAACTATTACCGGAAGAACAGATAGTGATCATGAAATACATTAAAAAAGGTGCAAACGTTAGCAAACACTGGTTTACTCTTCTAGCAGCGGTACCAGTAATATTCGTAATGAAGAGTATTATTTTAATGATATATTACTATTGTATAGATGACTTCAGGCTCGTACAAGTACACGAAATGGTCTACCCAAAAATTATTGAGGATATTAAAAATAATTTAATTATATATCTCACGATTTTTGCTCAGTTGACATTTAATATAAGTTTCGTTTGCTTGATGTACCTCGCTTATTTGCCATTGGGACCAATATTTATGTTACACATGTGTGGACAATTGGAAATTGTGAGGATGAGAATTGATCGTTTGTACGACGAATTAGACAATGCAGTTATAAATGAAAAGATTAAAAATATTATAAAAAAGTTACAAAATATTTACAGGTGATTAAGGTTTTTTATCAGTTATAATATTAATTTCTTAGATTTTTGCGAATCACATTCCTAACATTAAAACAACTTTTCAGGATTATATTGGGTTTTATTTATTTTGAAAATGATCGCTGTAAAGAGTTCGAAACGTCGGGAAATAAATAAAAATATGTATTAAATAAACGCGATAGAATCCTGAAAAGTTGTTTTAATGTTATAGTTATAATATTGCTGATAATGTATAATATTCAAACATTTAAGGAGCGGACGATTTTTTGGAATTTTATTTATAGAAATAAAATAGCGAGTGGCTCCGCGCTAAAGAAGTGAAATTTTATAATACATTTTCACAACATACTATTTGATACTATATTTATATGGTATAGGGGGGCAAACGAGCACGCGTGTAACCTGATGGTGAGCAACAAACGCCGTCCAATTGTGTTGCCGGCCCTCACAATGCGATACGGAAGGGTCCGGAAGTGGGATAAGTAGGGGAGGAGGATAAGGGTTGGGCCCCCGGATACCTCTCTTACCAAGTGAATCGCGGTAAAGGCCACCTTACGTCAATATTCTGAGAGGCTGTGGTATTTCACCAGTCGAGCCGGACCATTCATGCAGATAACTTCGCGCCTTTTTATACCCTAAGGTGTGGGCAGCGGCTGTTAAACCTCAACTCGCCGAATTTTATTAAATAATAAAATACGTTGAGAAAGATATATATTTATATACGTATATTAGTATTGGCTTAATAAAATACTATAAAATTTTTGTGCTTTGGAAGGTTTGTGGATCTCATCACCCAAGTGTTTCACGTGGAGTACGAATTAACTCTGAAGACCATAACGCTTGTTATACCAATCACGTTTTACGAAATAATCGAGGTAAAACCTTCATAGATACATAACTTTACGCCTATTCCCTTGCCGGGTAGGCAGACAGAACAGAAGGCGAAACTATTTTTGCACGCCTCACTTGCTTCTTTGGCTTCCACAACTTTCATACAGGCACGTATATATTTTTGCAGAATTTTTGAGGCTCCTGATATCATATTCGTCTAGACCTCTTTTCGTTATGGAAAGTGAGCCGTGGCCGCCCTCCACTCCTATATCCACCCGCTTTTGCGTCATCTTGCGTCGTCCATTCTTTCTATATGTCCGGATGAGATGACCGTGGCTTTTGTAACTTTTACAACGGCATTTTTTTTCAATCTAACCGCCTTTCTTACTTACAACCGTTAGAGAGCGAGAACCACTCCATTAATTATGAGCAGTGTCCTCATTTTGACCGCGTTTATCCTTTTTTCATGCACACTCTGCCTTGTGCCTCAACTCTCGCTTGTGTTAGTCAGTATTAGGATGATTACCGCACTGTGGATCAGCCAGCTACGCTTTTCTGCTAACATTCGTTGCGCCCAACGGGATGTGCCCAACGCTCCAAAATTGTTGATTAAAGCAACTTTTAAGATTATATCGCGTTTATTTATTAATATTTATTTCCCGACGTTTCGAACTCTTTACTTTGGAGTCTAACTATTCTCTAGCATTCTTAGATGTGTTAGTTATTCTTAACTCTAATAACACCTTGAGTCACACTGTGTATAGAAAGAAAACCCATATCATATGCCATAGATACCTGAATGGTGAATCTCACCACCATCCTTCACAGATAGTTGCCGTGTCAAAATCTTTGTTTCAGAGAGCACGAGGGATTTGTGACCAGGAATCCTGCCATCTTGCCGTACATAAAGGGAATCACTGACAAAATTGGCTATATTTTAAAACGTGCTTCGATTAAAACATACTTTAAGCCATCCAAGAAAGTTAGTCAATTTCTACCAAGTGCCACATCCCCTTGCAAGACCCAGGAGTATATAAGCTGGACTGTGACTGTTGATTCTCTTATATCGGACAAACAAAGAGGTCCATTAAAACCAGGATCAAAGAACACATAGCGGATGTGAAACACAACCGCTATAATAAGTCTGCTGTTTGTGAACACTGTAGGGAGGGCCCAAAACACTACATCAGGTTTGACAAACCACAAATCCTCGCCAAAGAACAATATTATCGTCCCAGGATGATACGCGAGGCTATTGAAATCAAAAAACATCCCAAAAATTTCAATAGAGAAGATGGCTGGAAACTATCACCTAGCTGGAACTCAGTCATAAGTCTCATCAAACCTAGCCCACAATCAAACAGCTCAAGACAGCGAGATACTATTAGTATAGTTTGCAGGTCAGACCCACATCAGAAACCAAAATAATATAATAATTTTTATTTTTATAAACCTGGAAACCAAGTTCCTTTCTTTTTTTTTCTCAAAATTTTATAAATAATAGCAATATCAATAGCCCGTTCAAAATGAAATAATATTCAGTTTTGAAGAACAGCCGCTGAGTTTTCTTACTGGGTCTTTCTCAGGACTGGCCGCGTTCTTGACCCAGTGGTAGATTTTTTAACAAATACTTTACCCTTTAATTTAAAATTAATCAATTATTTAATAATAGTTATACTTTGATCTAAACCAACTTAGAAAAATATGATGATTTTCTAATAACTTAATAATAAAAACTTTTACTTATTCCATCATACAACAAAGGATCTTTACAAACACAAAATATGAATATAACATAACATAACTTCACCCCTTTTGTTACCCGAAGTTACGTTACCCGTTATGTTTTACGTCCCAAATGGGTGGCGAACCTATTGCCATACCGGGCACAAAGTTTGTCAGTCATCGGTATTTATCACACATAACTTCCGAAAACAATTTCGAAAAGTCATTGGTGTGAGCCAGTGTCTGGAATCGAACCCCGGACCTCTGGATCAGAGTCCGTGCCATCGCCCACTGCGCCACCGAGACTGTTTATATGTAAATATGAATATATCTTATAAATAAGTATTTAACTTTTGTTTTCATGGTCTGATGTGGGTTACCAATAGTAAAAATCATATATTTTTAACATCAACTTTTTGATTTTTATTTCCAAAAAGTGGGTGCTCTCTGTATCAATGAAAATGGCTTTTGAACAACTACCATCTTTTTGTTCATCACTCGTGAAAATGATCTCTGTAAAGAGTTCGAAACGTCGGGAAATAAATATAAATAAGTAATAAATAAACGCGATATAATCCTAAAAGTTGTTTTTATCAATGAGTGAGATTAGTGAAAGTCTTAGAAATAAATGTGCTCCAAAATTGATTGCTAACGCCACTCTTTTTAGACATTGGCGGTGCACTAGCAATCCTTTCAAAAAACGCATTTAACATTTACAATTTTATCTACCTGCTCCAGCTCTATCATGAATCATTATCCTTGCATTCGCACTGGTTTTTTCCTTTCAAACCCATAACTTTTGTGTTCATCATATTTAATTGTAAGCCTTTAGTCAATCAATCATCTTTCATAATAGCGACTAGTGTTTGCAGACCCGGCTGCAAATCTATAATTATAGCTATAAGCACGTAATCATATGCGTAAAGCAGGCAGCTCACTACTAGATCACCCATTCGCATCCCTACATTGGTCGGTTTCACTCTCTGGAGACAACTGAATGAATAGCCGAGACTGAATGGCCATCATCAGTTCCTGATCTGGTGAGGGTCTGATGATGGAAACCAGGAGAAATTGAAGGCAACCACTGAAAATTGTAAGCGAGTATTGTGTTTTTGTTACGTAATAGTGATGTTTTAGGGATATGCCTTATAGTGTCAACTTCTATTGCTGCTGTACTGATGAAGAGGCCAAAGAACTCCTCAACGATTAGGAGTTTAAAGACAGCACTGCAATTGGTCGATAGAAACTACTTGGTTGTAGCTAGGCTAGCGTGTTGCTTGGGAGGTATGCTTGAATCAACATCTGATACTTCTGTGCTGGTGATGAAGCTACAGAATGCTTAAGCGATTAGGAGATAGGACATAATTCTGTAAGAATGATTTTTTATTTTCTGCAATAATTTCTAGGCTACGATTGGCCTTCATTAGGGCTCCAGTGTGTGTCTACCTATGGTAATAACAAAAATATAAATACTTAACAGGTATTATCAAACTCTTTTAACTAAGTTCCTATTAATAACAATTATAGCTCCCTAAAAATATCAACCCGTCAGCCGGGTGTGAAAGAAAAACATATGACTGACAAGCTTACACAACATTACACCGAAAAATAGCGGAATAATCATTTCGAACTAAGGGTCAACCCAAATATTCCCGGAATATTCAGCAGTTTCCTTATCTACAAAAGGTTTACCCCTGCGGTCTCCAACGCGTCTGCCCAGCGTGGGGATTTAGGGAAAAAACCTCCCATAGCAGCCAAGGCAGCGGTCGTTGTAACGGTGGGACGGTGGGGGTGCTAAGAATCTCCGGGTTACGGCAGGCTGTCAAAAACAACTACGCGTGGCTACTTATAACGGACGCAGTCTTCAGCTGGACCAATACTTCACCGAGCTCGAGGTAGAGCTGAGTCGCTTCAACTGGCATATTCTAGGGCTATCTGAAGTCCAGCGTGAGGGGTAGAACATGATAACCCTACAGTCGAGTAACTTACTATACTTTCGAGAAGTTGACCAGCTCTCTCAGGGGGTATCGGTTCCAGGACCTCATTAGCAACGTTGTGGAGATCAGTAGTGTGTCGACTCGGGTAGGGTACCTTTTACTGATGCTTACCAACAGGTACACCCTGAAGGTAATACAGGTATATGCGCCGACCTCGATATACTCTGACGAGATAGCCGAGGCGATGTAAGAGGGTCGAGGATATTGCAAAAGCAATACATGGTACTACCAAGGCTCACAACAGCGTTGTAATGGGGAACTTTAATGCCAAAGTGGGAGTACAAGAACGCGCGAAACGAAAATCGGTCCATGTGGATTGGGGTGACAAAATTACAGGGGCCAGATGCTAGATGCTGAACTTCCTGGAGTCAGAAGGGCTCTTCTTGATGAACTCATTCTTCAAGAAGAGTCCGAAGCCCGGATTCTCTGACAAGGAATCAGATAGATTTTATCATTTTGCTTGTAAGCATATATTCAGAAATGTCTCTGTGATCAACAGGTTCAATACTGGAAGCGATCACCAACTTCTTCGAGACTCCCTTAATATTAACTTGAAAACTGAAAGGACCCGGAAGGTAAGGTCTATTCTCGACGTCCTACCTACGCCTACGCCGACCTACGCCGCTCCAAATAGCCGAAACCGAAAAAATCCAAATGGAACTTGAAAATCGATTCAATCTGCTGGAAACCACAGGAGATGTGGACGAAAAGACAAACACTGTGGTCAACACGCTTCGAAAAGTGTCTCAAAGGTTGTTCCCGAGATCGCAGAAAAAGAAGTCCAAACTCTCTGCCGAGACGCTCGAGCTTATGAGGCGAGAAACTCTATCCGCTGATCAGCTGTCTTTGTCAGAATGGAAAAAATTAAACCAGTGTATTAGGAAGCTGATGCGACATGACCTTCGTCGATCAGATACACGAGCAATTGAGGACGCAATCGACTGCAATAACTGATCGAAAGTATTTGTTTAGCAGTCGTCCAGCCTTCCAAAGAAGGCTGCAGATGGACGTGTCGTCACCTTTAAGCCCAAGATTCTCGCAGAGATCGAATCTTTTTATGGGCTTCTTTATTCTACACACAGCGATGATGACCACAGAGCCCCGCTAACGCGTCACTATAATGAGGACATTCCCGATATCACAGAAAGCGAGATTAGGCTCTCGGGCAACTCCAGAACAACAAAGCACCCGGTGATGATGGAATTACAGCGGAACTTTTAAAATCCGGCGGGACTCCTATCCTAAAGGAATTAGCAGGTCTTTTTAATTCTATCATACTCCAGGGTATAACACCACAGGTTTGGTGCAGGAGTGCGGTGGTGCTGTTCTTCAACAAAGTTTATAAGATCTTACTGAAGAATTACAGACCCATCTAACTCCTGAGCCATATCTACAAGTTGTTCTCGAGGGTCGTCACGAATCGTCTTGCTACAAAAATTGACGAATTCCAGCCTCCCGAGCAGGCCGGGTTTCGAAAAGGCTTTAGTACCGTGGACCACATCCATACTGTTCAGCAGATTGTACAAAAGACTGAACAGTACAATCAGCCGCTGTGTACGGCATTCGTGGATGACGAAAAAGCCTCCGACTCCATCGAAACATGGGCAGCTCTTGATGCATTGCAGCGATGTCGGATTGACTCGTTATATCAAGGTGTTGAGATGCTTGATAGCTGTCCAGATACAGGAACAGGTGGCGAACTCCATCGAGCTGAATCGAGGTGTAAGACAGGGAGATGTCATTTCTCTCAAATTCTTCATCAACGCTCTGGAGGCCGTCTTCGAGTGGCCTATACCGCAATACCTGAAGACCAAACTCTTTGACCAGTGCATCGTTCCGGTAAAGACCTACGGCCAAAATGTGGACACTTACGGTAGGCCTAGTCTACAAATTTAAAGTAGCTCAGCGAGCTATGGAGCGTACTATGCTCGGGGTACCTCTGAAAGATAAACTCAGGAATGAGTATATCTACCTGACAACTGGGGTAACCGACATGGCTCGTAGAATAAGCTCGCTGAAGTGGAAATGCTCTGGACACATCTGCCGAAGGACCGATGGTAGATGGAGTAAGAAGAACATAGACTGGAGACCGCGTCTTGGTAAACGTAGCGTAGGACGCCCACCAGCTCAATGGTCAGACGACCTCAAAAAGGCTGCTGGAAAAGAGTGGATGCGGAAGGCAGAGAATGGGATGTTGTGGCGCACATTGGGAGGGGCCTAGGTAACGGACTTGTAATTAGTGATAATATATGTAATAAACTGAAAGCCATGTGAATGGACTAACTTCTATTGAAGTTAAAACTAATTTATTTCACTAAAAATCGAGATGTGAAATTACTTTAAAAAAAAAGTTAATCTGACTTCTAGAAACGTCTAGTGCCAGCCTAGGTAACGTGCTCTATTGTGTTGCACCGACTTCAATAATGAGTGACAATTGTAAACATATTTATAGTTAAAGATGACTTGATTAAAGTGTTACGTTTTGTATATTGTATTAAGTATACAAATTAGATAGCTATGTTATTTATCGCTTTTTAGTTATGGAAGTACTGTTCATCAGTGTACAGTGTACAGTTCATGTTCTGTACTTTAAGATTTTGTGATGTACGTTTCTAGAAGTCCGATTAACTTTTTTTTAAAGTAATTTTATTTATGTTACGTCGGTGGCCTAATTTCAGTGGGATTGAGGGGGAGGGCACCGTCGTTCGTATCGGTAAGTCCCGGTGGCAATGTAGTTCAGAAGTCGGATTTATAGTTCAAGGGTCCCGAATTCGACTCCCAAATCTGAATTACACCTGTTTCTTTTCCGATAATATATGTCTATAGATAATAATTGACTGACATTACTATGCCCGGTGTGTGGAAGTTGGTTTCTCCGGCTATAATATTTGGGACTAGTAAATCAATGTAGCATGTTGAGGTAAAATAGAGTAAAATGGCGTAAATAAAGTATGATTATCTAAGTACCTCTTTTGTACATCTTCCGTCTTATTACAAAACGATGTACTAAAACAGCTAGTTAGGCTGGTTTATCGGATCGTGGGCTGATTCGATACCAAATGGTTAGTGCTCCTCCTCATTACAAATCGCAAACTATACCGAGTCTTGATTGTACTAAGATTGGCATCTCCCCTCACAGAGTAGAGTACACAATGATTCATTGATTTGAATGTAATTCGGTCTTATCGTTCAGTTTTGAAAGGTATAACCTGGCGGTGGTCCAGTGGTCCCCACTTTGCCAATAACGAAAGAAGCCTTGATAAAGCAATTTATTGTCCCGGAATGTAAATAACAATTGTAATATATTTGTAAAATGATGCGATAAGTGTGTGAACTGGACGCCACGCAAGCATTCAGTATCTTTGACTACTTCTTGTCATTAGGTCGTTTTAGATTCATGGATATAGCTTTTATATTTTAAAATGGATCAATAAAAGATACAAAGTGGTAAAACTGGAGTCCTGAAATATATCTGGACAGGAAATATAACGCCAGCTGATTTCCGAGTCGAAACATATAGTAGAATATAAATTCTTACATACACATACATACATAACTTCACGCCAAATCCCTTGCGGGGTAGGCAGAGAGAACAGAGCGCCAGAGGGCACGATTCTTACACGCTTCACTCGCTTCGTTGACATTCATAACTCTTTTCATGCACGCGCGTCGGTTTTTGAGGCTTTTAACATCACCTTCCTCCAGAACACGTTCTATTTGGTCATGGAAAGTGTGTTTAGGCCGTCCTCGACTCCTACATCCATCCGCTTTTGCATTGTATATCTGCTTAGTCAGTCTTGCATCAACCATTCTTTCTACATATCCGAACCATCGGAGCATGCCCTTTCTTACTTTTACACCGACACTCTTTCAAACCAACTTCCTTCCGTACAACCTTGTTTTCTACGCGGTCAGCGAGAGTCACTCCGCAGATTTTGCGTAGTGCCCTCATTTCCACCGCGTTTATTCTACTTTCATGCACACTCTGCCATACCCAGCTCTCACTTCCATAAGTTAGCGTTGGGATCAGGACTGCATTGTGGATTGCTAGCTGGGCTTTTCTGCTAATGTTTTTTGCGCCCAGGAATCTGCCCAACGCTCCATTTACGCTATTTCCTATCGCCACTCGTCTTTCTACTATATAAAATACTATATAAATTCTTAATCTCTAATAAAGCTTTGAAGAAACAAAAAGAATGAGAGTATTTTAAATAAGTAAGTACAATTTGCTGCCTATAATTTGCACTAATTAAGCAATTTTATATGATGTTAAATTTCTAGATTATACATACTAACAGGGAACACAAGTTAAGAAAGTGAACTTAAATTGGCTTGGAAAAGGCGATCATCTTTTAGCAACTACAGATTCAGAGAGCTGGTAGTGAAAACCCACCATCAGTTTCACAGGACCAAGCAGTAATTAAAATCTGTCCTCGTGATTATGATATTGTGGCGTTAACTTTGACAGTGATGCAGTGCCAGCAATGATTTAAGTTCTTCGGGTTATGTATTGTTTTATTATAGTAAAGTATGTACTTAATATTATTTTGCTATAGATTTATAATGGTCCAGATGTTGATGTCAGTGAACCGAGCTGTATGTAGTTCAGAAACACCCGTTAACATAGAAAATAACCAAGAATTGAGAAAAAAGGTTAGTGATAAAAACAATATTCTAATTGATTTAATATTGTAATATTATTTTTAATTTTATTGGTGCAACAGGATAAAAAATGTCTTATAAAATGTATTTTCAATTTAATAAAATATTTCATATTTTACAAATGATTACTTCAGCACAGTGAAACAAAACTAAATTCTTTTCTTAATAATGCAGAATATCAGTAGTACTTCTGTTCACAAAAAGATGTATATAAAATATTCTTATACTTAATACATGTGGTCTATTATGATGTTTATATATAAATATTGTATTTTATTACTAAAAGTATTTTTTATTTAAATTTACAGGAAAGATACTAAAAGATATTCCGTTAAAGAGGTTTTCTTTTATTATTCAATATTGCTATCTAATAGTTGTAGTTATTGAAAGTTGAACACTCATATAATATTAAAATAGTCAATATAAATTAAAAATTAAGATTGCTACCTAGACAATAAGATAAATTTAATTATAGAAAAAAGGTCAACTAAACAATACATATGTGTTAATAATTAAAATGTTCTTTTTACCCTTATTTTTTTATCCTATCACCATCAAAGGATAATAATAATTACTAACAGGTTTTGCTTACAGATTTCTGCTGCTTTCAAGTTATCCATTAATATTAAATGAGTTATTATAATTAATGATACCATTTTAAGACATATTAAAAGTAATTTGGAATTGATTGTTTTTTTTTAATATTTCCATGTACAGTATTGGTTACAATGGGTGGTATTCTTTCAAGACCACTAGATTTGGCCACCAACATTGTCATCTTCTGCTGGAAACAAGCCTTCCTTCTTATCAATGGAAATGTTATGAACCTATAAAAATAAATTCACTAGTTATTGTAAGAATATATAGTCTTGGTAGTCCAGTGGTCGAGCACATGGTTTCTGAATCCAGAGGGTGCGGGTTCCATTCCTGGCTCACACCAATGATTTTTCGAAATTAATTAATTTCGAATGTTATGCGTGATAAATATCGATGACTTAAAACTTTGTGCTAGATATGGCAATTGGTTTGCCACCTATTGGGACGTATCCCACATATTTGGGACGTAAACATAACGGCGAGTTCAGGCTTAACAGCCACTGCCTACACCTTTGGGTAGAAAAAGAGGTGAAGTTATGCTATGTGTGTTTATAAAGGAATACAATCGTAAACTATTATGTTAACTATTATGTTAAATACATTATTACTTACTGCCCAACTTCGCAATGCACATGCTACCTGGATTTCTCCACGAGAATCATTGGATAAATCCTCTTATTAATATATTAATCTGTTTACCAAAATCTTCTATATTGATTGCGAAAATTGTCATCACTTTACTCTCACTTTATTTACGTATTCATATGAGACTGTTGTTTTAGAGGTCGGTGAATAGTTTGGATTAATTTTAAATCTTCAAAATCCATTTAATTAGTCCTATTGTCTTCCATTTTATAAAATATTTCCATAATGATGAGAAATACAACAACTCAAGCTAACCTCAAAAGTAAACAATTTTGACGTTTATGCAGTTGGTACCATCGTTAAACTAGGGGTCTGGCGAGACTAACTTTTTTTCCAAACATAGACCACCTATTCGCGATAATCTTCATTTTGTAATAAGAATTTTATTTGTTACTTATCATAAACCTGACTCTTTCCTTAGTCTGTGTTTTGTAATAAGACGGCTTATGTTTCAGGCAGCAAAACATGGTGAATTGAATGTGGAATTCTGGACTTTCATAGTTGGTTGTCTACTTGTTAGTTCAGTTTCGTGTTACAACAGTGACTTGTTACAGGACAAGGTAAGATTAAGTACCCTTCAAACTTGCTACACTAATAAAAATATTTTTCAAATACATACACAACGTTAACAACACCTATACCTTTGCAAACCTAATATTAAGTCTAAATAAAACATTAACACGTGCATTTAGAGAAATAGTAGTTATCATGAGAAGAACCGGACAAGAAATTCGCCCATAGTCGCTCGCTCCAGAGATTTATGTAGTCATTTGTTGTATACTATCTCTAATTCCATTTCAGATTTCTTGTAAGCAAAACCTTATTGTTTATTTCTTAATTTCAGGGTGAAGCCGTACGTATGTCGTTATACTCATGTGGTTGGGAATGTTATTATGATCGAAAGATACGTACTTCTTTGATAATATTGATGCAAAACGCTCTTCGACCTACCGTAGTGCGATCCACTTTCAGAACATTGACTTTGGAAACTCTTGCTGGAGTGAGTATCAGAGCTATGCTATAAAGTTATGAATCAATTTTTTGTATGTATGTTTAAAAGGCTAGTCTAATTTCTCTGACACTTTCAATATCGTAAATAGAACTCGAGTGAGTGCGTGAGAGTGTCTACAACTTTTCTGAGCGGTGGTGGAAATCCACCGTGCTCTGGTATATCTTCTAAAATACATACATAACTTCACGTCAAATCCCTTGCGGGGTAGGCAGAGAGAACGGAGCGCCATAGGGCACGATTCTTACACACCTCACTCGCTTCGTTGACTTTCATAACTCTTTTCATGCACGCGCGTCGATTTTTGAGGCTCCTAACATCACTTTCCTCCAGAACACGTTCTATTTGGTCATGGAATTTGTGTCTAGCGTCCTCGACTTCTACATCCATCCACTTTTGCATAGTATATCTGCTTAGTCAATCTCGCATCATCCATCCTTTCTACATGTCCGAACCATCGGAGCCCTTTCTTACTTTTACACCGACACTCTCTTTCAATCCGACTTCCTTCCTTATAATCTTATTTTCCACGTGGTCAGCGAGGGTCACTCCGCAGATTTTACGCAATGCCCTCATTTCGACCGCGTTTATCCTACTTTCATGCAGGTTCTGCCATACCCAGCTCTCGCTTCCATAAGTTAGCGTTGGGCTAGCTAGGCTTTTCTGCTAAAATCTTTTGCGCCCAGTAATCTGCCCAACGCCCCATTTACTTTATTTCCTAACACTACTTTTCTTTCTACATCCGCGGTGTACCTTCCATCCCTGCTAAAAGCGCATCCAAGATATACAATTCTATTCACTTGTTCCAGCACTACACCGTCAACCATTATTCTTGCATCCGTTTTGGATTCCTCCCTTTCAAACACCATAACTTTCGTTTTCATCTTCGAAATTAATGCAACAAATCTTTATCTATCAGCAGAATTATTGTTGTAAAACATATCTGTGTACACTAATACGACGCCGGTAGTTACTGTCACGTCTCAACGACCACACTCTCCTATCAGTGCGTGTCCAAAGAGAAGAACTCCGGTCTGCTTACGGTTTTTCACCCGCAGTGCCTCTTCAAACAACTGCGAATACCTTTCTCTTACAATAGTCGACTAACTTTCGGATATATTCGGACTAACGTGATACTAGGCACTAGCCGTAAACTAGCACTAAACGTATTATAATGAGTTCTAAAGTCAAAAGTAGTTCACGAATACCCTAAAGATGGTGCTCTGTTTTCACATTCCAAAATATTGTATTTTGATGTCGAAAATGAGAAAAAGTTGCTTACGATTTCGGGTATTAATTGGCATGAGGTGTATGGTGCATGATATGATAAATCAAATAAATAATATATTGTTTCAGGTTTATCAACAGTCCTATGCTATATTCAATTTTATGAACACTATGTGGGAGTAATTAAGCGAAGATTTCAACTTAGGTTATTGTTAATTACAAGTTTACACTGTTCTTACACTATAATAAGCGTCTTGCAATCTACTTTCAATCTCTGCTAATATTATAGGGATAAGAGATTTATTTTAAATCAATAATAAATTCTGAAAGGAATGAAACCATTCAGGAAATACTCAATTACTATTTAATTGAGTATTTCATGAATGATTTGCAATGCATATAATATATTATATTTACGAGGTCAGTAAAGAGTGATTGCCTTAATAGTATTCAGTTACACCAATTGACTCAATATTTAGGTACTAGTTTATACAGTCTCGGTGGCGCAGTGGCTAGCACCTCGCTTCTGATTCAAGAAGTAGTGGGTTAAAATCCTGGCACACACCAATGACTTTTCGAAATTTTCGGAAGTTACGTGTGATAAATATCGATGACTGACAACTTTGTGCCCGGTATGGCAATAGGTTCGCCACCTATTCCATTTGCGACGTAAACATAACGGCGAGACGAGGCTTAACAGCCGCTGCCTACACCTTCGGGTAGAAAAAGGCGTGAACTTATATTATGTTATGTAGTTTATATAAAACACAAACGTCACTTGTAACCTTCTCATGCTTAAACTGCGCATCAAATTTTGATGAAATTTTGTCCGAAATACTATTTTCGATGAAATAATGCAGACCCTTTAGTTAGAGCCTATCATTTAGTAGCACAGGAATTTCCAAAGGAGGATTTCCAAAACCACTTACCTATACATGTTTATGCAGTAACTGTCCTTAGATTAAATATATATTCAATAATACTAATAAATAAATAAATAAATAGTAGTTAAATGTTTTGCTTCATTACATTCTTTTCTTGTTTGTTAAAAAGCAGTAACTGAAGTTTAGAAAGTTCATAAATTAAACTATTACTTGTCAAGTAGGGGAGGTAGGGGAGGGATGGGCAGTAGGGAGACATGGGCACCCCCCTTTTATTCTGATTTGATCATAGATTTTATATTTTTCTTGATTTGTTAGTTTTCTTTACCAACTGGAAACACTGTTAATTCATAGGGTATAAGTAATTTCTGTAAGTTATCAAACACAAAGATTTTGAGCTAGTAAAAGTAAATATTTTGTTGTGGTTTCAGATCGCAATAAAGATAAAACTAATAAAAAGTATGTGTATTTTTTATTATTTATCTATTGTATATTTCCTAAATACAACTTATTTACTTATATATTAAACTGAAAGTTAAGCCTAAATATAAAGATTCATTAAAATACCGGTAACTTAAGTCGAAAATGTATACAGAGGGAGCAATGGGCATTTGGATGATGGGGAGGTTTGGGCATGCCCAATGCTCCCACTTACTATGTTCAGTATAGGAAAATTGTTAACAATTGGTTTATTTTTAATTAACGTGACATAACTTCACGCCAGTTTTACACGAAGAAGTAGGCAGAGGCTGTTAAGCCTCGTTTCTCCGTTATGTTCACGTCCCAAATGGAATAGGTGGCGAACCTATTGCCATACCGAGCACGAAGTTGTCAGTCATCGATATTTATCACACATAACTTCCAAAAATTACGAAAAGTCGTAGTGAAAAGTCATGTGTAGGTGGTAGAGCCAAGCAGTTCGCTGCATGAATGGGCCGGCTCGACCGGTGAAATACCACGACCTCTCAGAAGATCGACGTAAAGTGGCTCATGCCGCATGCAGAAAGAATGGATGATGCAAGATATATAATGCAAAAGCGGATGGATCTAGGTGTCGAGGACAGCCCCGACTCACCTTTCACGACCAAATAGAATGAGTTCTGGAGGAAGGTGATGTTAGGAGCCATTAAAGTAGACGCGCGTGTATGAAAAGAGGTATGAAAGTCAAAGAAGCGAGTGAGGCGTGTAAGAATCGTGTCTTACAATATTATGCATATAATAAACATTCAAACCCTCCTCTTGAATCACTTAATTTTTTAAAATCAGCACATCAATATTCGTTGCGTAGTTTTCTTTAAAACTACGCTTAAATATGAATAGACAGCAGAAAACAATATTATTATATACTATGTTGTAACTACATACTTCAACTCCATACACAGTGTGGTATTATTTTAATTATAATTTGTTACAGTTGCCTTTATTACAAAAAAATGACCATTTGTTAAATTAAATTCAACATTGTTCCTGTAGTTTGCTTTTGGGACGGGAGAAAAAAATTAGGAAGTTTTAATTGCCTTTACAAATGCCATGTCTCGTCGTTTTTATACAAATACATTTTCAAAATTATTATTACTGGATGAAAGCACACAGAATTCCTGTCGCTCAAATGAAGTACGTTATCATCTTCTGTACTGCCACCAGACTATTTCTTCTATCCAAATCGATAACAACAACAAGAAATAATATAAAGACGCAGCTAACTAGTTGTTAAGCTTACTTGAGGCTTAACAGGGAGACACATGGAATAGTATAGTAGGCATTATCATGAGAAGAACTGAGCAAGTAACTCACATGCTTAACACTCTTTCCTATCATATAAAATATAATGATTAACTGCTGTAAGCTGCAACTACATAACATTAGTTAAGGAGCATAGGGAAAAAAGAAATGAGATGTAGGTTCTATTCCTTGTACCTACCCCGCAAAGTTTTTGGCGAGAAGTTATATTTAATTATGTATGTGTGCATCATGACATGCTGCAATCATGCTACACAAATACACATACCTGTTCCATGTGTTCAGATTTAAACATACTGATCTTCTAGTACAGCTTTTATATGAGTATTCAGCTCCGATTTTGCAAATCTTTGGCGAATCCATTTGATAGTCAAATATAGTAAATAGCAAGCTAGTTGAGATTTACAATATTCAAAAATCAACCTTATGCGGGTGACGTAAAAATGTTTTTAGTATGAAAAGTATCTTTGGAATTGTGCTTTTCTGGCATTTTGCTCTTGGATAAGATTTCATAGTTATGTCGGGGCGCTTACCACGGTCGTAGAGGTGGATAAGGACAAAGTTCTTTGCACTGGTAGCCTCTCGGCTTCTCTGGTAGTCTTTAGCACGAATTGAAGTGTTAGCCTTAGGGTGTAACGCGTGGTGAGCAGGTGTCAATCTGCTCCAGAATTTAACCGGACAGTGAGAAGAGGAGTAATCACAGGGCATCACTTCCAACGAGTACCATCGAGAGCTATATGCTGGAGGTGGAGGCAAGACCTACCTTAGGTGATCCCACACTCTGACATCGGTTAGGGTGTGGTTGCTATGAGCGTCTCATATTGGCGAGTTTCTGGCGCAGGTAGTCGCTATAATAATAAATAAATGTTAGTTAGAGGAAAGGGACCTAGTCCTGTCGACATACTGTCTGATGCAGTCACTCTTTCCTGGACTATTAGTCTTCTATGGTCTCGTTGCACCGCCTGGAAACAGAATCCGAAGTGTTGCAGGTCACTTTTTGAAAAAATAGTATTTTTTTTAGTAAAGAAATATTGTTTAGTATTATAGTGCAATAGATGTACATAGCTAAAATAAACAAGATGTAAAATAAAATTTGAGCAAATAAATAGAAACATACACACCGCAGTATCCTTCGAGTTATGGAAACACTCAACAAAGCCATGAAAAAATTGCTAACTCGCCGCCATGTTTTTCGTCCGCCATGTTGTTTTATTTGTTTTTCATATAAATTATGATTGACAATATTGGTACTACCGAAAAGTTTTGCTTGTTATTTTGGAAGATTCTTGAGAAAATTCAAGATAGGTTAACTAAAAACAACAGGAAAATATATTAATAGAATTGTCGCTATTAATATATTTTCCTGTTGATGAGCACATATTATCTTGGGATTCTACATTGAAGCACTTGAAATAATCGGATTGAAAGTCTCCTAAGATCAGATTAAAAAATAAATTTTGTTATATTGAGTTGGCGGCTGCCTACAAATTCCGGAATAGAAGACGCGAAGTTATGATATCTACAACATATCAGGGTAGACAAAAATCATAACAATTATTTTATATCTGAAAGAATAATTATGACCACGATTACAAAATTCCCATACTAAAAATGTTTAAACATTATCAGCAATAAATTTATTGTTCATAATTTGTAAAACTAAATCCATTATAGTCTCGTACACAAACAAAGTAACGCAAACTGTTCTAAATTGATACCAACGGGCACATTGATCCGCTTACTCATGACTTAGGCCATAAGAAATAAGTTTTACAATAATTGATCCTCATAACAAAACTATTGTTAATATAATTCTGTAGACTTCTATGAAACATGTTGTTATAAAGATATTGTTATACAAAAAAGGTTGCATAAATAGAATGATGCAAGATTGACTAAGCAGATATACAGTTTGAGGACTACAACGTTAAACAATTTCCATGATCAAATTGAACGCGTCCTTGAGGAAGATGATGTCAGGAGTCTTAAAACCGCTAGCGTAAATGATAAGAGTTATCAAAGTGTGTAAGAGTCGTGTCTTATGGTGCTCTGTTCTCTCTGCCTACTGCCTATTTGGTGTAAAGTTATGTATTCATATATTATTTCTACAAGGAAAAATTTAACCACAAAGAAACACCGACCGTAAGTGATGTTATGTTTAAACAATTGCAGTTACTTTGTTACACAAAGATTTGATCCGATATAAAATTTACGATAGATGAAAACTTTATACTTTCCAATATGGAAACTCTAGGTATTGTTTATAAATAGTTATTAAATAATAATTACATACATACATACATAACTTCACGCCAAATCCCTTGCGGGGTAGGCAGAGAGAACAGAGCGCCATAGGGCACGATTCTTACACGCCTCACTCGCTTCGTTGACTTTCATAACTCTTTTCATGCACGCGCGTCGGTTTTTGAGGCTCTTAACATCACCTTCCTCCAGAACACGTTCTATTTGATCATGGAATGTGTGTCTTGGCCGTCTTCGACTCCTACATCCATCCGCTTTTGCATTGTATATCTGCTTAGTCAGTCTTGCATCTACCATTCTTTCTACATGTCCGAACCATCGGAGCATGCCCTTTCTTACTTTTACACCGACACTCTCTTTCAAACCAACTTCCTTCCTTACAACCTTGTTTTCTACGCGGTCAGCGAGAGTCACTCCGCAGATTTTGCGTAGTGCCCTCATTTCTACCGCGTTTATTCTACTTTCATGCACACTCTGCCATACCCAGCTCTCGCTTAATAATTACTGTAATAAAATTTAATCATCATCAACATTCGATTCTCTACCTTCCGCATCCAGTCTTATCCAGCAGCCTTTCTGAGGTCGTCTGACTATCGGGCTGGTAGGCGTCCTACACTACGCTTACCAAGTCATAATAAAATTTAAATATACCTAAATAATTTCGCAAATCAGGCGGTGTATGTTTATAAAATTACTCGTATTCCATCGGCTTATTGTTTGAACAAACAATTTAATGATACAAAAAGTTGACTAAAAGCTAATAATTAAAGACTATTCCCCTCATATTCTTTTCAAAAATTATATCACTTTAGTGGCATAATAATATTATATTCACTTGAACTCTTTTCGAGTAACATAATGCTTATTAATTTTAATATGGCGAACAATATTGTACGAGGTGTGTTATGAATGCAAAATTCCATTATCACAAGTCAACCCCGCGGGGGTCGCAAAAGGCTGAGTGAAACAACCGTGTAAGGGAAATAAACAAACAAGGTACTCACACGTATTTTCAGACAAGACCAGTCGGGGCGTAGACAGAGGGTAAAAAATGACACATATATCCCGCTCCTCTGATGTTCTTATTTTCTTTTTATACTTTTCTTTTTGTTCGGTTAATAAAGCATCCGGCTGTTACCTGACAGAATATGGTGAATTTGCTCGTAGAAGTGGTAAGGCATTAAATGGACGCATTAATGGACCGGGCCGGCTTGATCTTGACCGGGAGGAGTGACTTTACCATTATCAGTGTAAAGTAGTTTTTGGGGCTTGAAAGAGGTATCCAGAGTATCAACCCTTTTTAAGGCCGGCAACAAGCAGTGATTCCTCGCTGGTATCCATGCCAACCACGCTGATTTCTTCAATTTTTTTTTAAATCTTTGGTATTTTTTTACGCCCTTGCAGCAGTGTTAATAGGGCAGTGATTTTCAGTCATTAATATAATATCACGCTAAATATAACATTTTTCCCGCCTGATTCCAGCCAGGTACTCGATCATGTCTCGAATAAAAACCTTAAACAAATATCTCTCTCGATGAGGCAAAGGACAAAAGTGGGAGAATGAAAATCTATCAAACCCAAAATAAAAAATACTTGCCAAGACAGTATACCTATATAATAAATAAATAATTATAATATTATTATATTTGGTTGATAAAATAATTATTAGAAGGATAAAACCAGCAAATTCAACAAATATAATACCATCTAACTCAATCTATGTCCAATAAACACGTGCATTTAACGCATAATGTCCGCACATAAATTTAAGGCAGTCAAACTAACAGCCTTGAATCGTGTCACGGTTAATAGAATAGACGTAGATTTACGTTGATAATTTTGAACAGCCTGTGGTTTTGAATGGTATTTGCAAATGTGTGTTATGAATTGAAATTTAAACGTTAATAAGAGTAGACTGGTTACAACGATTTGCATTTTACATACTCATTCTTAGTGAGATAAATTATTTGGGCAGGTTTTTAAATTGTGATGCTCTACCCTTTATAAATCCATTTGAAACATTTTATAGTTACCACCAGCTGGCGAAAACTTAGGGCTTCCAAATAGGACGGTATAAACAGCTAAAACTACTGGGGTATTCCTTCTCACCACACTGGGCGGGGTCAGCAACGCCTAGAGATTTTATAAATCAGATATTATTCTATAAGAATCAGAAATTACTATCAATAATTAATTGCTTATATCAGACCAATATACTGATTTTAATAGATGGTTCGGAAAGTATTTAAATGTTTTCCCATACATCCAAGATGTATGGGATCCCATTCTTCGAGAACCATACGCTGTTGAATTTGACAAAATTAACCTCAATCCGATCTCAGGTGTTGTTATTCGCCAATTTGCATCAACTAATGCCTCTATCTCGTCTTTATCAGCTTCAGCCGGCCTTGCCAAACGGCTTTGATATAATTGCTGGATTGAAATTTAGCGAACCAGTTCTCTCACTGACGTATACTGTCTACAAGCCTTCGTCATGCACATCGGTATTTTTTTTTCTGTTTTAATCAATATTTTTGCCCATTTTGTGGTAAAACACGTTTAAAAGGGCACCTACTGTAAAAAAACACGATAATTTTATATACAGCATGTTATTTTTCTATAAAATACATTCAATTAATTAGAAGGACGGTAGAAGCAATCATTTTATTTAAAACAGGTACAGAGAGAATAAAATCTTTTGTGAAATTCAACAATAAAAGAATTCATGAACAAGTTTTCCCAACCGGAATACTAACGAGCGCCTTGTCTTAGTTATAACTCAATTGAATCTTTTTTTTAATGTTCTTAGATAATCTCAGAGAAGTTTAACAAACTTTTGATATTTGTATAATTAAAACTGTATACTGTCGTATCATTTTCTTGGTGTTGTACTACTGAAATTTTCATGAGTAATGAATTATTTGTATGCAAAATTATAATAAAGGACTACTGAGTTTCTAGTTTTACCCAGAATAGTTAGGCTAGGATTGTGTAGAATTTATTTTACATTACTTAACTTCTTGTGTAGAATGTTGAGATGGATGTGTGGAGTGACGAAAAAGGATAAAAATATGGAATGATTATGTAAGAGGAAGCTTGAAAGTTTCGCCTATAACTGATAAGATAAGAGGAAATCGCCTTGCATGGTATGGGCATGTAATAAGAAGGGATGATGCACATGTCGTGAAAAGAATGATGAACCTGAGTGTGGAAGGAAACAAGAGAAGAGGGAGGCCGAAGAAAACATGGATGAATTGTGTGAAAGACGATATGACTAGGAAGGGTGTTGCTGTGAAAGAAGTGAAAGGGAAGCGTGGAAAAGTAAAACCTGTTGTGCCGACCCCAAATGATGGCAGAAGCGCAGGATGATAATGAGATAACTTCACACCTTTGTTACCCAAAGGTGTAGGAAACGGCTGCGACTCGCCGTTATGTTTACGTCCCAAATAAAATATGTGGCGAACCTATTGCCATACCGGGCACTAAGTTTTCAGTCATCAATATTTATCACACATAACTTCCGAAAATAATTTCGAAAAGTCATTGGTGTGAGCCAGGATACGAACGCGCGACTTCCGGATTCAGAAGAGGGGTTGCTCGACCACTGGACCACCGATACATTAGAATTTATTTTACCTTTTCCTGATTATCAACATATCAAGGTATTTTAAAGTCAATTCACGAAAGCGAAAATTTGGGATAAATATTGATAACTTCAAAATTAGTTTAAACTTAGGAAGTTCTTTTTATGGGCACCAGCAGAGGGCAAACGAGCAGGCGGGTCACCTGGTAGTAAGCAACCAACGCCGCCCATGGACACCAGCAACACATACAGTCTTACTGTTACTGCCAACCTTTAAGGCGTAGGTGATAGGAAAGAATGGGGAAGGGGGTACCTCTCTCACTGAACAAAACGCGGCATGAGCCACTTTACGTCAGTCTTTTGAGAGGTCGTGGTATTTCACCAGTCGAGCCGGCCCATTCATGCAGCGAACTGCTTGGCTCTACCACTGTAAAAAGTTTTCGGTTTAGAACGAAAGGCGGCTTGAACCACTTCACGTTAATATTCTGAGAGGTCGCGTACTTTATCCGTCAAGTCGTCCGATTCATGCAGCTAGCCGGGCTCTACCATTGATTTTTTTCTTCTTATTCCTGGTTCCTATAACAAATAAAAATTAAATTTCCGAGTCCTTACTGACCACAATGGAAGTAATTGATTGTAATACGGTATGAAATTAATGCGAGATCTATTGTCGGATTCGATATGAGATGGTTCTTTTGTATGGTTTTTATAAATACACATCTATTAAAGTTGAAAATTTTTATCTATTTTTTTTTTATGGAATAGGAGGGCAAACGAGCAGGCGTGTCACCTGATGGTAAGCAACCAACGCCACCCATGGACACCAGCAACACATATAGTGTTACTGTTGCGTTGCCGACCTTTAAGGGATAGGGGATAGGAAAGGATGGGGGAGGGGGGTGGGCCTCCGGGTACCTCTCTTACCGAACGAAACGCGGCATGAGCCACTTTACGTCGGTCTTCTGAGAGGTCGTGGTATTTCACCGGTCGAGCCGGCCCATTCATGCAGCGAACTGCTTGGCTCTACCACTGTTAGTTATTTATTCCTTTATGGAGTTATTTTTCGGAAGTTTTGTGTGTTATATATCTGATAAAATCTGATAGCATTGTGCCCAGTGTATGGATTTTCAACACCAATTCCATTGGGGACGTAAAACATTCGGCGAGTAGTGGCTTAACAACCGTTGCCTACACCTTCAGTTATAAAACAAGCGTGAAGTTATTACAAAATATAAACATTATACCCAGTAAATCCACTGTTAAAATAAATATTTTAACCATCATCAGATTTTATTCATACCTTTTCACGGAATTGCTGATGAACTGTGAAAACTGCATGCAAATGTGCCGTATAGTTTCGGAGATTGCCAAAATTTATAAGCGAATGATATTCCTGCAATATCCTACTAATTCTAGGAGTATGCTGTCAGCTATATAATGGTTTATAAGCCTCTTTGTTATAGCTTCCTTTTCAGTGTACCTTTGTTGTATGTACACAAATAAATACATAACTTCAAGCGAAATCCGTTGCAGGGTAGACAGAAAGAGCAGAACGCTTATCCTGTCTTATCCGCTCATCATGGTTTTTATAGCTCCTCACTTTACCTTCAGGGAGGACGCGGTATGGCCTTCCTCGCCTCCAACATTTTTTCACTTTTACTTTATATAATTCCTGCTTTTTTATAGTCACGGTGGTCCAGTGGACGAGCTTCTGAATCCAGAGGTCGCCGGTTCGAATCCTCAGGTTGGCTTACACTAACGACTTTTCAAAATTATTTTCGTAAGTTATGTGTGATAAATATCGATGACTAAAAACTTTGTGCCCGTTATGACAATAGGTTCGCCACCTATTCCATTTGGGACGTAAACATAACGGCGAGACAAGGTTTAAGAGCCGCTGCCTACACCTTCGGGTAGAAAAAGGCGTGAAGTTCTGTTATTTTATGTTATAATTCCTCAAATACTGTTGTTATCCAAACCATTCCCCCACCGTTAATTTTTACTTTAATACAGAAAAATATTTCCGATATATTTTCATTAAAATAATGTTTTTTAAACATAAAAATAAATCAGAAACGTTCAAATCGTTTAGCTTTGTAATATAATAAGCAACCTGGAAGTGTTCAATTCAGTTTTACGACCAAGTTAAGTCATAATATAAAAAAGAGAAAAACATATATAGCGCCCATCCAGCGTGTTTAATGAAGTCAATTCCCTTGTGAAAATAAAATGGCCCACTTTTTATCACACTTACACGGCGATATTTCATAATATGGCTGACACTTTCGGTGATTTTTAATTCAATGAATATTATATATTGTTACTGAATAAGCTTTTATTATCATATACATTATATTTAATGAGGTTATAAGTCAATAGTTAAAATTATTAGGGAAATATATTTGTGACATTAAAACAACTTTTAGGATTATATCGCGTTTATTTATTATTCATTTTATTTATTTCCCGACGTTTCGAACTCTTTACAGAGATCATTTTCGAACGTAATTCGCCAAAGTCTTAGAGATAAATATGGAAATATATTTTTTCATTTAAGAGCGTTTAAATATAAATGTTATTTATTTTTAGTTTTTAATTTATTTTACTTCAAATGCATACATGAATGCAATTACGCTTTTGCCCCTAGGGGTAGGCAGAGACTACTTCTTTTCATTTTTTACGATCCTTGCATATATTTCTTGCTTCCTCCACTCTCATTATCGCTTTCATACATGCTTGTTGGTTGTAGCTACTCTTGACCTGGCCTCTCACCAATTACTTCAAATATGGCACTTTATATTTTTTCCTTTATAGATCGACAAAAATCGCAAATCAAAATATCTAGTAATATTAATACATAATTTAATATTTATTCAACGGTCTGAACATTAATTTTAACATTAAATAAATTTAAGTCATATTGATGTTTTCCAAGTTTGAATGATTACACTTTCCACCAAGAGTAATTAATTGATTCATACAAATTAAAACTTTATTACAAAGTGCTAAGAGCATAATATGGTAGATGTTTGCCAAAAAGAATTTCAGAACCGCAAAGTAACTTTGTTGAAGTAGAGAGTCAAGAGACAGCCAAAATTTATTTGCACACTAGTAATTGCCCACCACTGCGCTTGTGTATTCCACACAGACGAAGTTTTAATGAGGATAATTTTATTGTTTTTCACTTGTTTTAGAAACAAAGTTTACATATTGCTACCTAAAATTATTGAATCTTTTAAATATAGACCAATTTTTTTTTTTACCTAATTTTTAGTCACTTTCATCTAATCAATTATATCATTATTAAACAGTATAAAATAAAGTCGCTTTCCGCTGTCTGTTCTGATCTTTGAATTTTCTTATTTATTACTTTTGATAGGGAACAAAGTTCGCCGGGTCAGCTAGTTTCTTATAAACGTTTAAAACCAGCTGACCCGGCTAATCTTTAAATAGTTCGTTTCTTTTGTATTTAATATCTATTTCTATTATATGTATAAACCTACCTGCTGGGTTGCTTAAAACTGCATTAAAATCCGTTGAATATTTTAAGAGCACTAAACGAACAGACAGCGGAAAGCGATTTTAAAATAATAAATTATGATAAAAAAATATAAGTATATATTATTTTCATATCTCAGAGGCGTCTGTCTTCATTAAAATTTTGCTTCGTGCCGAAGACAGCCAAGAGTTGTCCATATTCTCATGTCAATAGTTCATGCCTCATAGAGTTTCTCTTATTATTCTACTTTGTGCGAAAATAAATGCTTTATAAAAGCTTTTGTTGTAGCGCGATTGTTAGTTTTACGCTCATTCTGTTTGTAATTGGCATTTATTTCACATTTAAATAGAGTCGGTCTCGGTGGTCCAGTGATCGAGCACCCCGCTTCTGAATCCAGAGGTCGCGAGTTCGAATCCTCTCACTGGCTCACACTAATGACTTCTCGAAATTAATTTCAGAAGTTATGTGTGATAAATATCGATGACTAAACACTTTGTGCCCTGTATGGCATTAGGTTCGCCACCTATTCCATTTGGGACGTAAACATAACGGCGGGATGAGGTTTAACAGCCACTGCCTACACCTTCGGGTATAAAAAAGCGTATAGTTATGTTTTGTTAAATAGAGTCCAAATCACAATATATTTTTTTAGTAACTTCACGCCTTTTTTAGCCAAAAATATGGATAGTGGCTGTTATATTTCGATTTTCACTTCATAACCATCGAAAAGAATTCTGAAAAGATATTGGTGTAGGCCAGGATTTGAACCTGATACTTCTCGATTCAGAAGCGGGGTGATCATCTTCCAGATCGCGGGCCAACCACTATATTAATTGAAATTGAAATTTTACCTATTACTATTTCCATTTTAGGGCAGACGTTTTTTTGTATACAGTACAAAAAAATACTGTCTTCACCATTTTGCATTACATCGGGCGTGAAGGTATCGAATATTTTCTGTTTGTTTCGAACTATATATATATTGTTACCTTCACGCTCGATCGCTTCTGTTCTGTAATGCAAAATGGTGAAGACAGTATTTTTTTGTACTGTACACAAAAAAACGTCTGCCCTAAAATGGATATAGTAATAGGTAAAATTTCAATATAAAATGTGTTAAAATTTTCATAGTATTATTACGCTTGAATATTACGAATCCCCTAAAATACAATACGAAACTTTTTTTGTGCGGCGCCGGACCCGAATTGCCACTATTAAGGCTTGCAATTGTTGAGTGAACGCAAAACCTTAAACGTTATACAATTGTATTTGATTTGGAGGTTATTGACAACCAATTGAATAGCTCTATTGTTGGATTGGGTATTTCTTCCGATTGGTTGCATGCAATATCTGAATGAGACTGGATTTTGACTATCCTATGTGGCTACTAATTATATTTGCTTTGTAACAATACATTGGAACATAACTTCACGCCTTTTTCTACCCGAAGGTGTAGGTAGTGGATGTTAAGCGTTGACTCGTCGTAAAGTTTACGTCCCAAATAAATTAGAATAGGTGGCAAACCTATTGCCATACCGTGCGCAGAGTTTTCAGTCATAGATATTTATCACATATAACTTTCGAAATTCATTTTGAAAAGTCATTGGTGTGAGCCAGGATTAGAACCCGCGACTTCTTTATTCAGAAGCGGGGTGCTCGACCACTTGTCCACCGAGATGTTGATACATAGAAATTTATTAGTAATATTTACTCTTAGCTCAATTCCAGTCTTCAGCGATAAAGACTCCAACTTCCTATTCAGTACACTCCTTATAATTGTCCGGATATCATCCCGGATGTTATGTCAGATAAATCTGTCGCGTATTTCATGGCGTGTCGAGGCATTAATGCCAATTTCTACACCTTCAATAATTTATTTATATTTTAATTCTAACAAGGTTATAGGCTCGTTATTTCTTTATATGAAAACCTAAGTGCTTGCATATTTAGTTTTGTAACAACAAAATGGGTTGGAGACTGTTACCAGATATATGATTAGAAAAAAATTGAAATACAAGAAGATTTAATATTGAAAAGAAAAAAAGAATGTTTGTAACAAACTTAGGTATAGATCGCCAAAATGAAAAAAATATTATAATAGTACGCATCGATTTTATTAAAATTCCGTTACGAGTTTTCCATAGAGGCTTTCCATTGTGATCAGCTGTGTGGGCTTTTTTTCAATTAGATATTTATTTAACGCTTACTTCCCATTTGTCAACTTAAAATTCAGTCTCAAAATCTGACTCTCAAGAATCTAACTATGATAAATATAGACGAAAAACAACCACAAGTACTTAATACATTTGGGAATAGATAGCCTTTACCTTTTCCCTTTACGGTTGTGAATTGACATATTCCTTTTCACTTGTTGAGTGAAATGCTCAAATATCATATCATTCATTTAGAAATAAATGACGACGTTAACGAAAGGACTTTTATACATTTGGTACAATCTAAACGAAACGTTGAATACCGACTTTTATATTAACGATCAAAACTTAGTAACAAGTGTCAAACTTTGTCAATTTCATGAAATCATTTTATGAAAACTCTTATAAATTCATGAATTATGACACGAGCCACCACCACTTACAATATATATTTTTTTGTGGTTTCATGAACGTGTGCAAACTTTTATATTATCATTTATTTTTCAATTCTAATCTTTCATATACATTTTATGAAAGAGGGTAATTTATCTAAATACTTTTTTCATATAATGATATTATCTTGGGTTTTATATTTTGCCCGTAAGATCAAACACAGTTTAATCTATTTCACCTAGTTTAAATACTTTATTCTTATATCTATGGTCACACCATAAAACTTCATAAAATTAGAAGTTTTTTTTTCACGAATATTTCGCCACAGACAATTTGCAAAAGAGTGAATGATAGGCGAAATACCATTGACCTATATGTTCTAGACTTGTAGTAACTAGACCTTCTCAAAGCGTGACCACTGGCCATAAGCCTACAGGCTTAGCGAAGCTTATGTCAATTCAGTCATCTGTCAGACGCGAACCGAATAACAATAGGTACAAAATGGGTAAATGCGTAGTAAAAGAGTGCGATTCAAGATCGGAAACCCATAAGAAATTAACCGGAATTATTTACCACACGTAAGATTAATGTTTACATTAATATTAAAATACAGTAAAATAGATAAAATGTTGAATTTTCATAATTAGCTTCAGTGATACCACTAAAAACTTAGTTTTAGTTTCCCACATTTGTGGGAGAGTTATTTATGGAAAAGGAGATTTTAAATATTTTTTTATTATAATAATAACGCTGCAGGGTGCCTAGAGATGCAGCACGCCGTGACAAGTGGGTGAAAATTATCCGATTGCTGAGAAAAGAAACTGACTGGCTACCTGCACCAGATCATTTATCGTCAATTCAAGTTGATCATTCGCTTTTATTAATAAATGCCATAATAAATAAATACTTAAAAATAAGATTGTATCACGAAAGCAAATTATTCACTCAGACTTATAAAAAAGAGACTAAAAGGCTATTTTATACAAAACTTATGTTACACAGCGGTGTATGATCAATGAGGTGTGTAAGAATCGTGCCCTATGGCGCTCTGTTCTCTCTGCCTACCCCGCAAGGGATTTGGCGTGAAGTTGTGTGTGTGTGTGTGTGTGTGTGTGTATGATCAATAATTCATCTGCCTAGCTTTTCCCAATTATGTTGGGGTCGGCTTCCAGTCTAACCGAGTGCAGCCGAGTACTAGTGTTTTACATGGGGCGACTGCCTATCTGACCTCCACAACCCAGTTGCGTGGGCAACACAATCCCCCTTGGTAAGTCTGGTTGTTAGACTTTCTGGCTTCTGACTACCCGTAACGACTGCCAAAGATGTTCAAATTACAGCCGGGACCCACCAACTTAACGTGCCTTCCGAAACACGGAGGAACTCGTCATGATAAGATGGTCACCCATCCACGGACCGACCCACCAAGCGTTGCTTAACTTTATGATCGATCGACCCGTGCGGCTGTTAGGCCCTGTCCACGTTAAATAAAATAATTCCCTTTCAATATATGAAATGAAATGAATGAATGTAAGTACATTATTTTACTACTCAAGCGTTTTCACTATTTTGTGTATCTGTACCTAATTGTGTACACCTTACCTACAGCGATTTAAATCGCTGCTCTAAGGCAGTACACAATTAGGTACAGATGAGTGTGATCCAATTTTTTTCGGAACAGCCGATCTAGTACGGAGTACACAGAGATCGTCGATCCATTCATTATTTCAGTTATCTTCATTAGAAGATTTCAAATTCAATATTTTACTATTACTTATTAATTTCTTATCAGATGTTAATAATAAGTAATAGTAAAATATTGAATTTATATTTATTAAATATTTTTACAAGTTGGCTTGAAAAAGTTGGGTAAAATTTCGCATGGACAGGCCACCCCACACCGCCATTGCAAATTTATATTGCCATCTTTGTCTAATCAAAGTGACGGCAATGTATTTGCGATTTGTGTGACTGAGATAGATATATGTTTCATTTTAAATGTCTAGTGGTTTCAAAGCTACGTCATTGCATCTAAAAAGTGGACACACATTTTGTGACGCATTTGAATGAGGTTTGCTCCTCTTGCGAAATACAGACAATAAATAACCAAATGTGGTTACGTAATCTATGTCCATTTTGCTGTTAATCTTACGGGCAGATTTAAACCGTAGATTAAAATTGACTCTAGATTAGAAAATCGACAGTTTAAACTATGATTGATCTTACGGGCCTTTATGTGGCACAAATTACACACGCGGTTACTATAACTGATAGATGAAGCAATATCGGGGGTCACAAAGCGCAAATATTTTATGTATTGCTTAAATTTCTGTGCACATGTTTATATCGTTTTCGACGAATCGGCTAATCAATTTTTCATAGGTCCTTACCGACATTCATGCATAACCACGGATGCCATATAAGCAATATCCGTTATAAAATAGTACTAGTTGATCCGGCGAACTTTGTTCCGCATCAAACGTAATAATATAACATACATAACATAACTTCACGCCTTTTTTACCCGAAGGTGTAGGCAGCGGCTGTTAAGCCTCGTCTCGCCGTTATGTTTATGTCCCAAATGGAATAGGTGGCGAACCTATTGCCATACCGGGCACAAAGTTGTCAGTCATCGATATTTATCACACGTAACTTCCGAAAATTTCGAAAAGTCATTGGTGTGTGCTAGGATTTGAAGCCACTACTTCTTGAATCAGTAGAGGGGTGCAAGCCACTGCGCCACCGAGAGTTAATAAATAAGTAAATTTTGAGTTTATCACTTTTTGTACTACATTATACATAAATTATACATACAAACAACCCCATTTTTATGCGGTTTTTTTAATAAATAGTTGGTGTCCAACTATTTATTAAAAAAACCGCATAAAAATCCGTAGTTTGCGTAGTCTCAAAGATATAATCATATAAGGAGACAGACAGCAGAAAGCGACTTTGTTTTATACTATGTAATGATAAATATGACATTGGACAATATTTCGTCTAATCAGAAGTCGGGCACAAAACTCCCGGTTTTATGATTGTTTAAGAACTGTCACAAACATTTTTATATATCATAAACGGCAAGAATCCGATAGAACTACAAGCCTATTCATTTTTATATCCATTGTCTAATAAAGGGATGGTGCATGGGGCATAAAAGATTTATTGGTATTAAATCTCCATTAGTAAATTGACAGTTAACGAGAGTTTTTCATATTCTTTCCTTTTATAATAAATGCGAGTTACAATTGTGTCTGCGGGTCGCGAAGAATAACGTTCTATCTCTTTTATAAAAGCTTTTATTTAGCTTGTCACTCTATGTATGTATGTATGTTCGCCTGGTATCTTTGAGCACAATTTTGAAGTAGATATCTTCAACCTCAACCATCAACCAACCCAAGATAGTTTCGGTGGTCCAGTGGTTGATCACACTGCTTCTGATCTAGAGATCCGGGTTTGAATCCTGACACTGGCTCACACCAATGGCTTTTCGAAATTGTTTTCGGAAGTTATGTGTGATAAATATCGATGACTGAAAATCTTTATGCCCGGTATAGGAATAGGTTCGCCACCTATTCCATTTGGGACGTAAACATAACGGCGAGACGAAGCTTAACAGCCACTGCCTGCACCTTCGGGTAACAAAGGCGTGAAGTTATGTTATGTTATATCTTCAACCGAATCAGCTTAAATTTTGTAAACAAGGTTTATTTTGGATGACAATGCATGATGTGATGTGTGACATCATCCTAAATCCAACATGGCGGACCATCCAAGATGGCGGAATATGTATATATAATCCTTCACTTCTACAATACGGGTATGGTATATAAGGGCTTGTTGAGAATAACTCGAAAATATTAGACGACAGCATTCTAAATTCAATATGTCAGATAATTCAAGAAGAGGAATATTTATTTTTAATGCATTTCTATAATATGGGAATGAAATTAAACGGCTGGTTAAGAGTAACTTAAGAAATAATGAGTTTAGGTCAGTTTAAATCAGGGAAGAGTTATTTCTAATCCACTTCTGTAATATGGGTATCAAATATTCTTTTGTAAATACATACTTATAATACATAGAAAAACACCCATAGATGGTGTAAGCCAAGATTCAAACTCAGAATCTCTGCACTAAAACTTGTAGTGCTACTACAAGTTTACAGCTTCAAGGCTTATGTCCAAGAAGATGATACACATTAGATCAAATACCTTAATCCTCTTACGAAACCAATCAAAAGAGATTTTTTGTTTTGTTATTAGCCTTTTTTAACTCCTTTTTCTACCGAGCGGTGGTTAATACTGGTGGGTAATGGTTATCACACTTCCAATAATCTGTTGCTGCAATTAGAATTCGACATGTAGAAAAATTTAATGATACAAGAACAGATCACTGAGCATATACAGCCAAAAGTATGAGTGAGTCGAGAACGGCCACGACATACTTTCCATCAGGAATGAGTCCTTGAGGAAGGCGATGTCAGTGAAAGACGGATGAGTGTGCATGACAACAACAAGTTATGAAAGTCAAAGAAGCTAGTTAACTGTGTAAGAATTGTGCCATATGGTATTCTGTTAACTCTGCCTACCCCGCATGGGACTTATGTGTAAAGTTATGTATGAGTATGTAATAGAAATAAAGTGCTTCATTTATTTGATAACGTTATTCGATTAAACTTTGTGGGAAATGAGCAAAGTTTGCATACAAAATGAGTGCACAATTTAATTAAACCATATTTGTATAACTCAGTATTAAAATATACAAGATATTACGATAAAATATACGAGTGATTAATTAAGACATTATACACGATCAAACATCAATTAATTATATTACATCAAATTTTAATTAAAGCTCTCTTTGTTCTAGCTAAATTGAATATTGACGCACACGGTATTATGGGTGATTGATTGTCAATCAGTGATTTGATTTTTTTTTATCACAGGCATACTTTTAATAATATAATAGAAACCATTTCTTGTAGGCCCTTAATGAATTCTTGTTTATTTTTTTCTTTTGTAACTTCACATGGCCATGATACCCTGGATCCGGCAGCGAATTGGTCGGGAGTTTTAGCACCCGGAATCGGAAGTCTCAGGTTCGAATTTTGGTTCACGCAAAAATCAGTGAGTGGATGTAGAACCGTGAAGCTACAATAAAATGTAAAAATTGTAATTTGGTATGTTACCATAATTTGTATAATTTGTAAACATATGGTATGTCAGCATACGCTTCTACTTTTAGAAAAAATAAACACAAATATGCTGATTTTTATCATCACCACGTTGAACTAACTGTTATATCAAACACAGTTCAAAGAAAAAATTAGGGCCGTTAAATTCACAGGTCTGCCCCAACTCTGAATATAAATGAGACTGAACTTTTTTATTATTTTACATACAATTTGGATACTAAAAATACTACGTACCTAATTCGTTTTATGATTTATCGCATTTTATATTCCCTTTTTGAAAGTGTATTTTATTCACATCGAGGTAAACATTTTTGTGAATATTTTATTAAATCCAATATTTGTAATAGATGTGACGAGAGTAATATCATCAGATTTGAAAAGATTATTTTTATAAATTCACTCCTTTTTTTACCTCCTTTTTTTTTATCAAGCATAATTTTCGGAAATAAAGCCACGAAGCTATTATTGTGAGTCTGGATTTGATCCCACGTCCTCTTGTATCAGAATCTGGATGCTCGGCTTCTAGATTAGATAGAAATTGTTTTGTTTGAGGTAGGTATAAATTTAATAATATAATTATCTTAAGACATGTCGGAAGCAGCCCATCAGCTGTGAATTTAATATTAGGTCGGGGAAAAAGTCTTTTCGCATAACGTAGGTATAAACTTATTATAAAATTTCTTTGACTGTACTATTTGTGTCTGGCTGGTTTTGGTAACATTAAAAAGGTTACATTATAAAGAAAAGAAAAAAATAAAAAAAAGTTGTTTCCCGCTATTTTTCATTTGTTTTTCTCTCCGTAAAAATGAGTGAATCTAATGAAGAAATTCGATACATTTTAAAATTTTATTATAAAAAAGGCAAAAATGCAACTCAAGCAGTGAAAAAAATTTGTGATGTTTATGGACCTGATGCAGTGTCAGTAAGAGTAGCACAAATTTGGTTCAAACGTTTTCAGTCCGGAAATTTTGATGTTAAAGATGCACCTCGCTCTGGTCGCCCTGTTACGAATAAAATGGACGCCATTTTTGAAAGAGTGGAGCAAGATCGGCATATTAGTAGTTACGATGTAGCTGAAGAACTGGGAATTGACCACAAAACAGTTTTGACCCATTTGAAGAAAGCTGGTTATACAAAAAAGCTCGATATTTGGGTGCCACACGAGCTCACTCAAAGAAACTTAATGAACCGTGTACTCATTTGCGATTCATTATTGAGACGTAATGAAACCGAGCCGTTTTTGAAGAGATTGATAACTGGCGATGAAAAGTTGATCACGTACGACAAGAACGTGCGAAAAAGGTCGTGGTCGAAAGTTGGCCAGGCTTCACAGACTGTGGCCAAACCTGGCCTAACACGAAATAAGGTGATGCTGTGTGTATGGTGGGATTGGAAGGGCATTGTTCATTATGAGCTTTTACCGTCCGGCAAAACCATCGATTCTGATCTTTACTGCCAGCAACTGATGAGATTAAAGGAAGCAGTCGAGAGAAAACGGCCGGAATTGATCAACAGGAAGGGTGTGGTCTTTCATCACGATAACGCTAGACCACACACATCTTTAGCCACTCAGCAAAAATTAAGAGAGTTCGACTGGGAGGTCCTAGTGCATCCACCATATAGCCCTGACCTTGCGCCTTCAGATTTTCACCTGTTTCGGTCTCTTCAGAATTCTTTAGGTTCTGTAAGGTTGACCTCAAGAGAGGACTGCCAAAACTATTTGTCCCGTTTTTTTGATCAGAAGTCCCAAAGTTTCTACAGTAACGGGATAATGTCTCTGCCCACAAAATGGCAGAAAGTTATTCAACAAAACGGTACATATATATTGTAAATAAATATAAATAAACTTTGAAAAAAATGTCTTGACTTTTCATACAAAAATACGAAAATACTTTTTCCCCAACCTATTATGATATACTTTACATGTGGATGGATCTATTCACTTCCTTCACAACATGTTTCATTTTATCCATAAAAGGAGATGGATCTGGGTTTATTGATGTAGCACAGGAGAAAGGGGCAAATGAGCGTGCGGGTCACATGATGGAAAGCGACCACCGCCGCCCATAGACATCATCAACACCAGGGGCGTCGAGTCAGCATTGCCGGCCTTTTAAGTGGGAGTATGCTCTTTTCTTGAAGGTCCCTAAGTCGTATCGGTTCGGGAATACCTTTGCCAGCAACTGGTTCCATAGAGGAGACGTGCGCGGCAAAAAATTTCGGCTGAAGCGCACTGTCGTAGATCGCCAACCATTTAGTTTCTGTGCGTGGTAATGTGGGCGCGATGTGCGGTGGCGGAAATCAGCGGGTGGTATTAGTTCGAACAATTCCTGGGAACACTCCCCGTGGTAGATTCGATATAGGACACACAGAGAAGCAATGTTCCTCCGCAGTGCCAGGGAATCAAGCCCGTTGGAAATTGCCTGGTTGTCGACGAGCCGAACCACTCTTCGTTGAATGCGGTCAAATGGTGCAAGCTGGTACTGGGGTGCTCCTGCCCAAAGATGGGAACAGTACTTCACGTGAGGTCTTACCTGCGCTTTATAAAGTTGCAGTCGATGACCTGACGTGAAGTACCGTCCCGCTCTATTGAGGACACCGAGCTTCTTTGAGGCCAGTTTGGCTTTGCCTTCCAGATGACGGCAAAACTGGACGTTGCTTGACATGTCGACACCAAGGATTCCTATATGAGCAGACGGTGTCAGGGGAGTGTTCTCGAAACAGGGAGCTACGACAAAGGGTGTCTTTTTAGTGGTAAACGCGTAGACCTGGGTCTTTTTGGGGGTGAATTGGACTAAGTTTAGTCGGCCCCAGTCCGAGACTTGACTAAGCAGAGTTTCAACTTCAGACACAAGTCCGTTCCGATATTCATCGACGTTTTCCCGAGAAATTCTAGCGCGGCCGGTATATAAAGTATTCTCCGTGCTGTCGTCTGCAAAACAATGCAAATTGCTGTTATTCAGCATATCATTGATGTGCAGAAGAAACAGCGTAGGGGATAGCACGCAGCCTTGTGGGACTCCAGCATTGATCGGTTTTAAGTCGGAGCATGAACCGTCAACAACGACCTTAATACTCCGAGCGGCGAGAAAACTGGTAATCCAATCGCACAATTTCTCGGAAAGCCCATAACACGGAAGCTTCGATAGAAGTGCTTTGTGCCAAACCCGATCGAAGGCCTTCGCTATATCCAAACTAACAGCCAGCGCCTCCCCCTTGCTCTCAACCGCCTCTGCCCAACGATGAGTTAGGTAAACTAAGAGATCACCAGCTGAGCGGCCGCGTCGAAATCCATACAGGCGGTCACTAATCAGCTGGTGCTCCTCCAAATAACCCAGGAGCTGTTAATAATGGTTTCCATTAATTTTGAAAACAAGGAGGTGATGGCGATAGGTCTGTAGTTAGACTGGTCTGAGCGGTCACCTTTTTTAGGGATCGGGTGGACTAAAGCAACCTTCCATGATGATGGTAAGGCGCCGAGAGAGTAGGAGTATCGGAAAAGACGCGTTAGGACCGGTGCCAACTCTGGAGCACACGTCTTCAACATTATTGCTGGGATTCCGTCAGGCCCACTCGACTTGTGGACATCCAGGGAGAAAAGTATACGCCGCACAGTACTTTGCCGGAAATGAATGTCTGGCATGGCGAAGTCACACCGCGGTATTAGAGGTGGAATTTTCCCCCTGTCGTCCAAAGTCGAGTTGGACGCATAAAGAGTGCCAAAAAGGTCGGCTTTCTCTTTAGCGTCATGGGCCAATGACTGGTCCTCCCTGTGCAATGGCGGAAGAGACGGTTTGCAGAAGTTTCCAAGGACAGCCTTGGCGAGAGACCAGAACGCACGAGTTTCCGAGGGAAGGTGAATTAGTTTCTCCCCAATTTTGCCTACGTACTTAGACTTTGCTACGGCTAACACTCTTTTGAAGGATCTGGAGGCATAGTTGTACTTCTTCTTGTAAATGCCGGTATTTATGTCCCCAGACGCCGCTGCATTTGCCTAGGTTTGATAACATTCCTGCTTAAAGCTTGATGCCATTTTGAAAGTGCGATCAAACCAGGGCTGGGATCTGCCACCGATTGGCACCACTGAGGATGGAACGAAAAGCTCCATTCCCTGCAGCACCACATCAGTGACCGAGTCGGCAACGACGTCAGGATCACCCGACGAGAAGCAAACCTGCCCCCATGGGTAGGACGCGAAGAAACTTCGCATCCCAGTCCGCTGACCTATGGTGCCACACACGGCGGCGACTCGCAATACGCGGTCGAAGTGGGCACGTGGGTGGCACTGTACTCCTTATCAGACAGTGGTCTGAAGAGCCCAAAGGGGCCTCAACGGAGACCACATATCCGTCGGGATGGGAGGTCAGCAGAAGATCCAACAGGGAAGGTAAATGATCGTCGACATCTGGAATGCGCGTGGGCGCTGTAACCAGTTATGTCAATTCATATGCTAGAGCAAAGTCATGGACAGATCTACCTGCGTGATCGGTTGTGCGTGATCCCGGCCAATCGGCGTGATGGGCATTGAAATCGCCGAGGATCACAATCTCCGCAGATGGGACCTGTTGAAGTACAGAATCTGCAGCCGTTTGTATGTGGTCCATGAGTCGGTCCGTTTCGCTATTACCACTATGGGACCTATAAATACATGCGTAGATGCGGGGATGGTAATCGCAATCTATACGCAGCCATAAGGTGGATAGGTCCCTTCCTTCAAGACTGCCGAGGCGTCGAGCACAGATATCCTCTCGGACATACACACAGACCCCAGCCCGCGGTACAAAGGAATGCTCCGATTTGTCCCCAGGGTATGAGCGATCCGTGGTTTCTGCCGGAGAAGATATCTGCGTCTCCGTAAGAAAGAGCAAGGCCAGCTTTGTCGTCTCGAGATGGTGATGGACGGCAAGCAAATTAGTGCGTATGCCCAGGGGCATACGCACAGGATATACGCAATATCAGGATATTCGAGCGGAAATTTGCCTTCCCCAGAATACGCGGGGCAGCCTGAGCGTCCATGCTCTGGCAAAAGCCAGACCGTGGACGCTCAGGGGGGGATTCCTTCCAGCGGCAGAGCAACGACTGGTACCCCCCTGGGGTAATTGTATTTTAAGTCCGCTGTCATTTGAGGAGGGGGAAGAGGGTGGGCCTCCGGATACCTCTCTCACCGACCGAAACGCGGCTAAAAGCCACTTCACGACGATATTCTGAGAGGCCGTGGTATTTCACCGGTCGAGCCGGCCCATTCAAGCAGCAAGCTGCGTGGCTCTACCACTGTAAAACTGTCTTTACGGATCGAGTGTGAATAATCATGCACTGAACTGCGTGCTCCAGACACGGTTTAATATAGATTGATTAACTTATTTTACAAGAATTTGTGGATATTTAAATAAGATTGAAAACTCCAAAAAGCGTCATTTTTCTGTCCAAGAACATATTATTATTTACAATACCTACAAGTACTTTGTCTTTCATTTAAAGCTACATAAAAGGGTTTCAGATTATCTACAAAATAAGACAACAACCAAACCGAGATTAGTATGTTTATATTTTGATATTTAATAATATTTTATGGAAATGTTTCAATTTCAAAACAACGACTCATATTAGTTGCAAATTGTGCAATGCAAATTTCCAACTATTCGGCGATACAAAACCAAGCTTAATTGTCCAAAATAACATTGTTACAATTTAGTGTAGCAAAATATAAATCCTCTATTCTTGTTTCGTAATAAAACATTAGTTATATTTTAACATAAAAGAGACATCTCGTTTTGTTAATAGTATACCCTTTTTATAGCATCTCACTTTTTTATGGTATAGATAGCGTTTATACGAACAAGCTTGTCATCTAATGGTAAATGAATACCGCCGCTCATGGTGCCATATAGTTGTGCCACAGTTGCGTGGTCGCCCTTTATAATGAGAAAGACAAGGGATCGGAAGTTGGAAGGGGGAGGAAGTGAGAAAATAGGGGAAACTTACGGATACTTCTCTTACTGAAAGAAACGTGGCATGAGCGGCATTGCGCTGATGTTCTTAGAGTTACTATTATTTTACCAGTCGTGTTGATCCATTCATGCAGAGAACTGCTTTGATCTACAACTGTTTATTGTTAATAAAATCTTTTCTATACAAGACAGCAGTATGCTCAAAGGTCTCTAAAGAAGTCTCTGAAAATATTTTTTCTTTTTAGGGATAAGAGGGTAGACGATCAAGTGGGTCACCTGATAGTAAGTTACGTCTCAGTAAGTAATAATATAGTAATCGTGTACTCGTCTACTGTAAAACATCTGTCGCGACAAATGAGTTAAGTATCTACAAAACTGCCCTCAAAATAAAATCGTCTTATCCAAAAGTCAGTAACGGTCCAGGTTCGAATCTTGATCACTTTATAAAAACTATTTACGCTGACTGAATTCACCCGATGTATGTTTTCATGTACATAACATCAGCAGTGGCTGTTAAGCCTCAACTCGCCGCTATGTTTACGTTCCAAATGGAATAGGTGCCGACCCTATTCCCATACCGGGCACAAAGGATTCATTCATCGATATGTATCACACATAAAATTAATTTCGAATAGTCATTGGTGTGAAGAAACGAGCAGCACGACTACTGGAACACCGAGTTTTGTTATGTATAGTTTTCTAATATATAAAATTCTCGAGTCTAGATGTGCGTAATTGAACTCCTCCGAAACGGCTTGACCGATTCTCATGAAATTTTGTGTGCGTGTCGGGTAGGTCTGAGAATAGGACAACATCTATTTTTCATCCCCCTAAATCACAAGGGTAGCCCACCCCTCAATTTTTTTTTTTTAATTTTTCGACATATTTCTGTTTCTTATTTTTTTTGTAAAACGGGATACAAAAATACATGCAACCCTAAATTTTCAAACCCCTACGATCAACCCCTATTTTTTAAATTTAATTTTTCGGCAAGACAACGTTTGCTGGGTCAGCTAGTAGACGTATAAAAATAATGTAACCAGGGCAAATTACTGTAACACGGCAAAGGTATTATTTTTTGCTTCCACGGAATTGGTAGCAGTTCCTATTGGCTCTATGGCCAAGTCATTATAATGCATCTTACACAAAAACATCAATCTCCGCCTTTTGTAAACTTAATGTTTCGCCAGAAAATTCTAGGCACACTAGGATTTAGGAAACATTTGTAATATATAGCCTAAATAAAATGTTTCTTCAGCATAACCTTAATATTCAATAGCCATAGTTAGACAGGTGAAGTATATCGCTGTGAGGAAATAAGGACACGTAGTGGAGAGTGTGATTTAGATGCGCTAGACGTGGAAGGTCGTGGGTCAGGACTTATAAGAGCTGAAGGTCTTTTAAGCGGTTATATAAACAGAAGCTGGAAGCAATAAATTACCAAATATCATAACAGAAATTCTTCATATATAAATATACGTATTATAAGTAGCTCCGTGTGTATTCTTATACTAGCTGTGCCCGCGACTTCGTACGCGTGGAATTTGTGATCAGATAGCTATATTTTTACATAGACAGTTGAGAAGTAATTACCTCTAAAATGAAATTGTAACTGGTAGGATAAGTACAGATTGCGGTAGCAATGGTTGTTGCCCGCATTGTTTATTTTCATTTTAACAGGAATTTTTGTAGTATAGCTGTAGCCCGCGACGTCATCTGCCTGAACGCTATACAGCACCAAAAATACCTACGATTATACCTTTTAAAATAACATTTATTTACCCGTTACTTCTTTACATTTCATAAATACAGAAAGTACAGTAACAGAGGGAGACTGTCTTTTGTAAAATTGTTGAACTTCAAAAGTGCTGATTTTCAGTCTGCTTTGAATAAATGACTTTATGGTGATTCTGCTGAATTAAGTAATAAGTTGCGACTGAAGCAAATGTAGAAAATAATGAATAAGAAAATATAAATATAGAAAAGGATAAAAATATATACTTATAAAACTTCTCTATAAACAACATTGCTGGTTTGGCTCTCCGCAGCCAAAATGTAAAGAGAGTCAGGACTGGTGACGCGGGAGCAAGCGACGTACAGCTGCCCGTGTGAGAAGCAGCTCGTCCTGAGGTCGACACCCGCTGCTCTCAGTGTCTGCCCCTGCGACTTATTGATGGTCATCGCGAAGCAAACACTCACGGGGAACTGTACGCGCTTGAACTGGAACGGGAAGTTATGAGGTATGAGGGGAATGCGTGGTACAAATACTGCCTCGCCTACGCCACAACCCGTAAGAATTTCCGCCTCAATGCTGTGTCTGTGGAGCGAGATGACTTTAAGGCGGGTCCCGTTACACAACTTCGGAGGAGATAGGTTCCGAAGAAGCATAATCGGGACACCGACTTTCAGCTTGATAGTATGCGCTGGAAGTCCACTTGCTGACAGAGAGTTCAGAAATTCCACGGGATAATGTGTGGCATCATCTTGCTCGATGACAGTGTTTATAGAGGTGTAAACCACTTCATTCCCCTCAATTTTCGAGAGAATGCATTCGTTGATTGCTTCAGCCTGACCATTTTTGGGCGTCAAAATTGCCCGCTCACATACCCAAGAATTCTGCTGGTGCGGTATATGACTGATGTCCCCGTACACACAGCGAATGAGTTCTTCTAAGCTGGATACGACTCTACCGAGAGACTCTGGAAGCACCACCTGCCCACCTCTCTCCTCTGGTAGAGTGCCTTCGCCAAGACTTAGAAGAACATCGGAGAATTCTTGAGCACGTGCATTGCCGCCGAGCCGAGCTCTCATATTAATGGTCAAGCGCAGCGTACGAACTCGTGACCACAGCGAAGATCGTTTCAACGAAGCATTCACCTCGTCAGCCCTCGATCCCCGCGTCACCACGGGAAGCGTTTGTCGGAAATCGCCACTGAATAGAACTGTGACACCACCCATCAAGTGTTCGTTCCTGCGGATGTCCTGCAGGGTTCTGTCCACGGCCTCAACTGCTTTTCTATTGGCCATCGTACACTCATCCCATACGATCAGAGAGCAATCCTTCAGCACGTGTCCCTTATCACTATTGCGTGACACACCACAAACAGGCGTTTCGGTGCTCTCTAAATCGATGGGAATTTTAAACATGGCATGTGCTGTCTTGCCACCCGGAAGCAGTGTGGCAGCGATTCCCGACGACGCTACAGCAATGGCAATTTTGCCTTGCCTCCTGACCTCTGCAAGTATGCCAGTGGTAACAAATGTTTTTCCTGTTCCACCAGGAGCATCCAAGAAAAACATTTTACCCTGGTTTTGCCCAACGCTTTTAAGAACAGTGTCATAAATTTGTTTTTGCTCTGAAGAGAACAAAGCGACATGGTGATTTCGTATGGTGGTCATTTCGCTCGGATCGTAAATTGTCTCAGCGTTATACTCTCGATTTCCACGGTCTTGATGCGGTGATGATTGGGGAGCTGGTAACCCATATTCGACCAATGGATTGCCGCCGATGGAAATGACCACGTCTTGAAGTGAACTAAGACAGGTGTTCAGCACGCGTTCATCAGTTACTTCGACTTCGTCTCCAGTAGCACGCCTCAAAGCTCGTAGAAAATCTTCAGATAGATGATGTCGATATTTTTCCCACAAAGCTACCGGGTTCGTGACTCCACAAAACACCAAGATGACGGCAAACAGATGACGCATACGGCTGGGGCTGTTACTGACGCTCGCCTCCGCGAGGGTGTCATCCCAGTTTTGGTCACCGTCGAGAAGGTGACGTGCTACACAGGCTGCGCGGTAAGTGGGATACTCCACGCCATCAAATGTTCTCAGAAAGGCAAAAGACGTTGGGCCTCGGATCGTGTGAAGTAATAACCGCAGAAAATAGCATTTCGACGCCAACGCCATCTAGTTAGCGAATAGGAAACATTTTTTTTTAATGGTGTAAAATTATAAAATTACGAAGCAATCATTACACCAATAAATACCGAACAAAAATATTAACAGTTTTTAGCATATACAAATACATTTTTTTAATTGTCTTGCTCATCTCTGAAAAGAATTAACGATACAATTTTAAAGAAGAAAATGCACAACTCCATCTATGACTCTTAAAAACATCTATTGACCGCAAGCGCATGATGAAATTTCAATTATTTATATTCAAAAAGTGTTTAAACATGTAATTCGACTTGATGTTTTTAAAATCTCAAAGATTTATTTATATCTAAAACCAAAAAGTGCTTACACGTGTAATTCAACTTAATGTTTTCTGTTTTGTAAATCTCATAGATGGCACTGTTTTAAAATTGTCTGTTATGTTTAACGGCATAAGTTAATTAAAATGTGAAGCTAACTTATATTATATTATTATTATTATTATATGTATAGATTAAAGCATGGTTATTAACATAATAACACCATAACAACATACAAATATGCGTCGTTAGATTACACGTTGCTACAGAATACATTGAAGAAATAAAGGTTCACTGCTCGTTCCTCGTAGGTGATAGCGTGATAATATGTAGCCTATATGTTGACCCGACTTCTTAATAATTTTCGTGCCAAATTTGAAGTAAATCCATGCAGTACTTTTTGAGTTTATCCCGGACATACATACAGACAAACAGACAAACAGACAAACAGACAAACAGACAAAAATTCTAAAAAGTATATTTTTGGCTTCGGTATCGATTGCAGATCACACACCAAGTATTCTTTTTAAAAAATATTCAATGTACAGTTTTGACTTTTCTACAATTTTATTATATGTATAGATAATTAACATTACAACAACATAACATAACTTCACGCCTTTTCTACCAGAAGGTGTAGGCAGCGGCAGTTAAGCCTGGTCTCCCTGTTATGTTTACGTCCCAAGTGGAATAGATGGCGAACCTATTACCTTACCTGGTACAAAGTTTTCACTCATAGATATTTATCACACTTTAACTTCGAAAAAGAAGTTCGAAAAGTCAATGTCAAAGTCTTATTTAATTTAATACGTAAAAAATTAAAGTAAGGCGTGAAGTTATATTACCTATGTTAGTTACGTTTTACTCTTTTATGTTATAAGTACCGTAAAAATGTTCAATTTAGATGTTGAATCAATTTTGAATATTTGAAGGTAGTCCCTTCAAAGAAATGTAAACCTGGGTCTGAAATAGTTGTTTTTTTAAGCTGAAAGAATGTTTGCTCTCCAGAGGTTAGGAAAGGTCTTTTCAAACGCTGTTAGCAGCTCACAAAATTTATATTCATCGATATTAAAACCTCGTCTTCGTTCCTTCGTTTAGATTATTTACTATATGTGTATATAGCCCGAATTGATATGCGTGAAATTTTGTATTAATATAAGTGGATTTAAAAAAAAAAATTAAGACACTTCTCATTCACATCACATACCGATAAAGATATTTATATCTAAAAATAGTTTAACATAATATTTACTCGCAGTATGCCTCGGTGGATCAATTGTCGAGCACCTCGCTTCTCAATCAAACAGTCTCGGGTTGGAATCCTGGCTCACACCAATGACTTTTAGAAATTCTTTTCGAAAGATAAGTGTGGTAAAAAAATAAATATTTATGACTGAAAACATGTGCCCGGTATGGCAATAGGTGTCCCCACCTATTTCAATTGGGACCTAAGCATAACGGCGAGTCGAGGCTTAACAGCTGCTGCCTACACCTTCGGGTAGAAAAGGCGTGGAATTATGTTATGTTATGTTGTTACATATATAGTTATATTAAACAGTATAACTGAAGCAGCAGTTAAGTTGAAGCTATGAAATAATAATGTAATATTTCCCAGTTACTATCGCCTCAGTAATACTTCAGTCAACAAACTCCTCGAGTGTCGTAAACTTAAATTGTCAATCTTATAAATGGACTCGTTGTAACAACTAAACCTTTATTTAGTTAAGGACGTTATAATTTTATTATATGAGATCCATACCGATTGTTGCTCGTAACTCCGCCTGCCTAGCCTTTCGAATCATGGATACTTTTTCACAAATATCAACTTTATTAATGGTTTATAGCTAAGTTATTTCTAAGAGGCCATAACATATTAGGGAATAATAATTTAAGAAATATTCTTTTTACAATTTTCGAATCGTCAATATAAATTTTAAGATGCGTAAAATTTTTTTATAAGATGCCTACGTCATAGTAGTTTTATGCACACAAAGTCGCAGCCCGATCGGCTTTGTCAACCTGTTGACAAAGTTTCATACAAAATTTCATCCGCTATTTTGTCCCCTTGAGGGTAGAATTGATAAAAATCTTTACTTAGCGGATGCCTGGGTCATAATAGCTGCATGCACGTAAAGTCACAGCCCGATCGGCTTCAGGTTGACAAAATTTCATCCCCTATTTTATCCCCTTGGGGGTAGAATTGATCGAAATCCTTGCTTTGCAGATGCCTAGGTTGTAGCTTTATGTATCAAAGTCTCAACCCAATCGGTTTAAAATTGACAAACTTTTATATAAAATTTCATCCCTTATTTTATCCCTTTGAGGGTGGAATTTATAAAAACCCTTTCTTCTAGATAGAATAGATAATAGATAATAGCTTTATGCATGAAAATTATCAGCCCAATCGGCTTAAAATTGACAAAATTTCATAGAAACTTTCATCCCCTATTTTATCCCCTTGAGGGTAGAGTTTATCAAAATCTTTTCTTAGCAGATGTCTACGTTATAATAGCTTTATGCATTCAAAGTGTCAGCCCGATAAGCTTGAAATTGACGAAGTTCCATACAAACTTTCATCCCCTATTTTATCCCCTTGGAGGTAAAATTGATCAAAATCCTGCATGCCAAATTTGAGCCTGATCCGTCTAGTAGTTTGGACTGTGCGTTGATATGTCACTATGTCAGTCAGTCACCTTTGAGTTTTATATATATAGATATCTTGGACACAATATACACAGAGCCCTCGAGTTCCAAACTAAGTAACGAAATGCTTGTGTTAGGGAATCTAGCTAACGAATATTAATAAATATATACTCTTTTTTGTAACTACATACTTAGTAAAATTCATAGAAAAACACTCAGACGACATACAAACATTCGTGCTTGTCATAAATATTTGTACTCGGGTGAGGATGGAATCCGCCAACCTCGATTCTGCAGTCGGTAGTTTTACCAATGCACCACGGACTCGTTGTGGCTTGTCGTCACGACGATTCACGTCATCAGTGGTAGAGCTAAGCAGTTCGCTGCATTAATGGGCCCGCTCGAGCTATGAAATACCTGCTGCGTTTTGTTCGGTGAGATAGGTACCCGGAGGCTCACACCGTTTCCCCATACTTTCCTATCCTACTCCTTTAAAGGTCGGCAACGCAACGGTAACACTATATGTGTTGCTAGTGTCGATGGGCGGCGTAGGTCGCTTACCATCAGGTGACAGGCCTGCTCGTTTTCTCTCTTATCCCAAAAAAAACATTAGTCCAGTGTTCAAACTATAGCTCACAACTATGCCAGATATGTTGCCATATGTTCCAATGTATGGCAATGGGCTCGCTATCTATGTTATTAAAACCTAATATTTTATTCTTCCACACGACAAATTCTTATTCTTCAACACGACTTTATTCTTCAACACTGCACATTCCTTCAGTTATTAAATGCGTGAAGTTATTCACAGTTCATTCCGTGCTATCAAACTCGCTATTTCTGTAGTGGTTAGTGCAAAACACAAAAAGATACCTCTATGCTTCTATTTGTGTTGTAAATGTGTTCATCAGTTAAAATTCTAAATTACGCTTCGCTTATATAACTTTGCAATCGTTTTAATTGCAATACAAGTTTCTTAGTTTTGAAGCCTCCGTTTAGCGAGACAAAAACCAATGAATATTATTTTTCTTTAATTTTAACCCCTACTTGAAAAACTTGAAAAACCTCATCTAAAACCCTAACGAAGGAATAGCAGACTGTACTTGAATATGAATGTTTAATTTGAATTTGGCTGTCTATATGTATATTTTTACATAACTTCAGAACGACTGGTACAGCAATGGTAACCATTGGGTTATATGTACATTATATTTATTGAATCCCGCCGATCGCGATGCCCATTATTCATCAAAAACTTAAATCGTAACTTTAGGAGGCTATAAATCTCTTCTAAGAAGAAAAACAGCCTTATATAATCAGAATCATGAACATTATCATTAGCTAAATCAAAAACTTTCGCATCTTCATTAAGAATGGCATAAGAAAACAATTCTTTAAGTTTAATAAGTAAGTATAAAAATTTGTAAATTTATTCGTAATTTTGTTGAAATAAAAAATGATATGCTTACGGGATTTGAAGCCACAAATATTATGAACAAAAAAACTTACTCATACTGTTTTATCTTTACAAAAAAATGAAAATAATAATCAACCTGTTTTCATCTGGAAAATAAAGTGGCTCGGAGCACAACGATTAAATTACAGAATATATTTATACCTGACTCATACGGGTTGTAGAAGGTTTTACCTAATTTACATTCTTTCGTTTATATCTCTACGCCTTTTTTAGCTGAAGGTATAGACAGCGGCTGTCATGCTTCGACTCAATGAATTTTCAAGTCCTGATGGTGGTGGTGCCTATTTACAATATAGTACACAAACCAAAATTCTGTCAGTCATCGATATTTATCAAACATAACTTTGAGTTATTCGTATATCTTCACAACTTTATCAATCCGAAGGCGTAGGCAACGACTTTTTACGTTCCAAATAAAACAAATGGCGGTACCTATTGTTACACAAAGGACACAATGTGGTCGATCATCGACATTTATGACACATAACTTACAAAAATAATTCGGAAAAGGCATTGTTGTCGAACCCGACTTTTCGATTCTGAAGCGGGGTTATCTACCTCCAGACCTCCGAGATGAATACATAATACATATTATACATTATACAAATGTATATGTCTACATCAATTATTTGCATGATAATATCATTCTGTACATAACTATATTAATGAACATTAGAACTCATCGAGAAACAACGGCACTCGTCATTTTCGGAAATGAACATAAAATGAGAAATCTAACTGCACATAATGAGTTGGCATTGGCACGCTGAGTAAATCTTGTACAAAGGATGCCCTGCCATTTCAAATTTTGCTCATATTATGACGCTAAACGTCACAATATACATAAAATTTCAAAATATTATACGACTAAATTTGGTTGACTAAAATTTTTAGAAGTCGGTTTGTTGGAACAAAGTTGGTGGCATAGTTGATTGTGTTATTAACTGCTGGGCAGATGTTGAGGGTTTAAGTCACAAAACAAATAAGAGTATTAAATTTGTATGTATTTCTGTATATTATGTATGTTTAAAGTCCGAGATATATTATTATTATTATTATTCTAAGGTCTGTTTTTAATAGCTTGAAAACGCTTGTTAAAGAATCTGGCCGACACTAAAAGTGCTGATCCAGACCATCTTGCAACACAGTCAATTTGGATCATCATCGCTGTCGAAATACTTTGTCTGCAATATGGACACCTGTTGTTGCTTCAGATTTAGCAAGGACCACCGATGTCGGATTGCAACATCAGTGTGATCCCTATGAATTTAACTTGATTTTTACGTCCTTAGTATTGGAATCATAATACAGTATCAGGCAATCATTTCATTCATCGATTCATAATTATCTAATCTCATTTACTTGTTTATTTTTCCTTACCGAAGCTATAAGTAGAGTCAATTAATAATTGGACGCCTCCAACATTGGATTGTACAGCTAAATGGTTTGAGCTCCTAAATGTAATTTGAATTTGAACCCCTCTCAACAGCTGTCGCGCTAAACCATTACTATGAGGACTTTTTATTTTTGGAATTGTTGATCCCAGTGAAGTTGACGACAAATCCCAAAAGGCCTCGGTGCAATTTATCTAACAGACGGATATATTGGTTACGGTGGCCTCGAGGTCGAATAAATTTGTCCTACTTTTAAAAACTTCGAAGGACAAGCATTTTTATTTATTGCCGTATAAATGAATATCTGTGCGGTTTGTTTACTTTGACGATTGCTATAATAATAATAATAATATCTTGGACACAAATCACACAGCGCCCTCTAGTTCCAAGCTAAGCAACTAAATGCTTTTGTTATGGATACTAGATAACTGATAATGATACATATATACTTTTCTTTTGTAAATACATACTTACAATACATAGAAAAACACCCAGACGCCACACAAATATTCATGTTTGTCATAAATATTTATGCTCGGGTGGGAATCGAACCCCCGCCCTCGTTGCTACAGCCGGTAGTTTTACCAATGCGCCACGAGGCTTGTCTAAATCGATCAATTATAACTTCGATTAATGTATTAAATACTAAATTCAAATCTTATTATGAAAATTTTCTGTAGCTAGGCTTGTTTCATACTCTTAAATATAAAGATTGGTCTGATTTTTATAAGGTATTACTATAACCAAGTAGTAAGAGGAGAACAGTAGTATTTATATACTATGCAACAAAGTCGCTATCGACTGTCTGTCCAAACTCATTGATAAATACTTTTTGGTTTGTTTGTTCGATTAGTTTCGAAGGGTGATACCAGATGGCGTCACTAGTAATATTAAAAGTATTATTTTGTGTGCATTCTTAAAATGACTACTCTTGTATTTTGAATTATATTTTGAGAACCAACGAGGGGGTATAGTTCACTCAAACTAAAACGCACGTAGCGTTTTAGTTTGAGTGACCTGCCTATACCCTCGTATACCTCCTCGAGTCTCCAAGTACATATGCTAAGAAAGATCTGACTACGAGACGGAGTTCGAGGCAGATTTTTTAGTAGATACGTGTGTTAACTGTTAACGGGGTAGTTTGTATGCACTATTGCCAACCCTACTTTTTAATAGTAGATTTACTGTTTTTCAATTGACGTCCCTGTTTTTGTTTTATTCATAAATTTTACTGTTTTTTCAATTAGTGTACGGATACACCCAATACCTCAAGAAAATCTTTTACTTTATTGTTTCTATCTCTATATGCTCTGTCACTAGATAGTTTAATAGACAGGGAAAAGCCCATATGCTAGTGACCAAGTGACAACTGCAGTTGAAACCTTAAATTTGTGAAATACATGTGATGCCTGCCTACCTTTATATTAAAAAAAACACTATACTACAACGTCTCTTGTTTCTCTCATAGGTTATTCTAAAATCTTTTTTATTACATATGTATATATGTATGTATGTAACATAACTTACTACATACATAACTTCACGCCAAATCCCTTGCGGGGTAGGCAGAGAGAACAGAACGCCATAGGGCACGATTCTTACACGCCTCACTCGCTTCGTTGACATTCATGACTCTTTTCATGCACGCGCGTCGGTTTTTGAGGCTCTTAACATCACCTTCCTCCAGAACACGTTCTATTTGGTCATGGAATGTGTGTCTTGGCCGTCCTCGACTCCTACATCCATCCGCTTTTGCATTGTATATCTGCTTAGTCAGTCTTGCATCAACCATTCTTTCTACATGTCCGAACCATCGGAGCATGCCCTTTCTTATTTTTACACCGAGACTCTCTTTCAAACCAACTTCCTTCCGTACAACCTTGTTTTCTACGCGGTCAGCGAGAGTCACTCCGCAGATTTTGCGTAGTGCCCTCATTTCCACCGCGTTTATTCTACTTTCATGCACACTCTGCCATACCCAGCTCTCGCTTCCATAAGTTAGCGTTGGGATCAGGACTGCATTGTGTATTGCTAGCTGGGCTTTTCTGCTAATGTTTTTTGCGCCCAGGAATCTGCCCAACGCTCCATTTACGCTATTTCCTATCGCCACTCGTCTTTCTACATCCGCGGTGTACCTTCCATCTCTGCTAAAAGCGCATCCAAGATATACAATTTCATTCACCTGTTCCAGCACTACATCATCAACCATTATCCTTGCATCAGTTCTGGATTCCTCCCTTTCAAACACCATAACTTTCGTTTTCGTCGCATTCAACTGCAAGCCTTTAATCATGCAATCATCTTTCATAATAGTGACTAGTGTTTGCAGGTCCGACGGCGATTCGGCTAGAAGCACGGCGTCATCTGCGTAAAGCAGGCAGCTCACAACTAGGTCACCCATTCGCATCCCTACATCCATCGATCTCACTCTCTGGAGACAACTGTCCAGGTACAGGATGAACAGTCGAGCAGACAGCACGCAACCCTGTCTGACGCCGATATTGAAGTCAATCCAGGGGGACAAGCCGCCGTCAACACGCACACACGCTGTGCAGCCCTCATAAGTGGACCGCACAGCGCGCAGCAGTGCCCCGCTCACCCCATAGCCCGGGAGTATGCCCCACAGATCCTTTCGTAACACTCTGTCAAACGCTTTTTCCAGATCCACAAAACCGCAGAAAACCTTCTGGTTAACAGCCAGTTGTTTCTCCACGATGTTGCGGAGAGAAAAAATCTGATCCATGCACCCTCGTCCGCTTCTAAAACCACCCTGAGCCTCCCACAACACTCCATCAGATATCACCCTCATTCTCCTTTCAATAATTTTCCCATACACTTTTGCTGCTAAACTGATCAAACTGATGGCCCTGTAACTGGCGCACTGCATACGTGATCCCTTACCTTTATACAAGGGCACTATGACAGCGCGCCTCCAGTCCATGGGAACCTTACCCGACCCGAGCACAGATTGCACAGGGTCAGGAAAGCGTCCCGGACACAAGTTCCACCGTGTTTGATCATTTCAGCAGACATCATATCAATTCCAGCTGCCTTACCATTTTTCATACTTCGTATCGACCATTCAATCTCTTCCATATTAATGTCATCGTCAGATGCTGGCGCAGCGGTGCCAGCCGTAGGCTCACTCGCGGTGCCCACATCCGGAACATACTCGTACATTTCCCCAAAATACTCACTCCACCTGCCGAATACATCGCTTGGGTTTGCAAGAATGTCACCAGTCTTAGACATAATTTTGTCCATTCTGGATGTTGACGAAGAACCCCGAGACTTTCTATTACATATGTTGTGATTATATAAATAAAACAATGTAAATGTGTCCTAGTATAAATGTGTATGTATATATGAAATCTGCCTTTTTTAACCCATTTACTGTTTTTTACTGTTTTTTAATTAGAGAACTGTTGTTTTTTGGTTTGTTAGAGTTGGCAACACTGTTTGTATATATGTATAATTAATGTATGATGTAGTACAAAAAAAAAGATAATTTTTGAGACTTTAATAGCGATTGCTGGCTGAACCCTAAGGGATAAATCAAAGCAATGTGCTACATTATGTATTCGTCTGTATGTTTTTTTTTATGTTTGGACGAAGCGATTTTATAAATTCTTTTTTTATTTAAAAGCTGGTGCCTCCCATTTGGTCCCGTTTTCACCAAGTGAGGATCTGATGATGGAAACCAGGAGAAATCGAAGGCAACCACCGAAAATTGTGTGCGAGTATGGTATTTTTGTTACGTAATAGTGATGTCTTACGAATATGCTTTACTTTGTCAAAATATGATGCCGCGCTGATGATGAAGCTCACAGAACTCCTTTGCGGTTAGGAGTTGGGACACAGGACTGCTTTTAGTCGATAGAAATCACTTAGTATTATTTAAGGCTAACTTGTTGCTTGGGAGGTATGCTTGCATCTACAATAGTATCTGACAATTGTAAATATTTTTATAATTAAAGATGGCCTTGTTAAAGTATTAAGTTTTGTATAGTTTGTACTAAGTAGATCAATTAGTTGGGTTATTTATCGCTTTTTAGTTACGCAAGTAGGTACTTTTTGTCGTTGTCTTCTTGAAGTCGGTTTATAATAATAATAATAATACTCTTTATTTGCACACCATAAACATTACATCTTAAAAAAAAAAACAATATGTATGGAAAAGTCTTATAGCTAGGAGCACAAACGGCGGCCTTATCGCTTACAGCAATCTCTTCCAGGCAACCTTTATGAGGAGATATATGCAAGGAAGACGGGTAAAGCATTAAAAATTAAATTAATACGAAATCAAAGTATCACAAATCAAAAACATACATATTTGCAATATCAGATTAAATACTACATATATACAACAAACATATCATATAATCAAAATAAATATAACATACATACCATAAATAAATAAATATATTAAATAAGTATATAAATAAAAACATACATAAATAAACAAATACTAATGATAGACTATTGTAATGTTAAATAATACTGCGTAAGCTGTGACTTAAACGAGGTAACAGTTTGGGCTTTTCTTATATTTTCTGGTAGTGCATTTCACAGCAACACAGCTTGCACGGAAAAAGATAAACCATAAAAATGCGTGGAATGCTTTGGTACAGCTAATCTCAAATTTTCCGATGACCTCAGGTATTTCGAATGTGTGTCATGTAAGAACTGGAAACGTCCCTTGAGATAACTAGGAGAAGTAGGATTAAATAGAACGTTAAATAACAACGTGAGAACATGAATATTCCGGCGAAAACGAACAGGAAGCCACTTGAGTTTTTTTACGAAATTCTGAAATGTGATCATATTTTCGAAGACCAAATATGAATCTTATACAAACATTTTGGAGTCGCTCAAGTTTATCAAGTTGTGCTTCAGTGAGATTCACATAGCTGACATCGGCATAATCGAGTATAGGCAGGAGAAGAGACTGTGCAAGTTCAATTTTAGTGGCAGTAGGCAAGAAATTTTGTATCCTGCGCAAGGATGCTGCAGAAGCAAACAGTTTTCTGCTTACCTCTTGCATTTGAGGTACCCACGATAGCGTACTATCGATGCAAACCCCCAGATTTTTAACTTTAGTGGTTATTGGTAAGATGGTGCCGTTAAAATTAACTTGAGGCAGTGTTGACCAATTTATCTTAGCGAGCATCCTGGAACTGCTGATAATTATTAGTTGAGTTTTTAGAGGATTTACGCTAAGGCCATAATTATTGCTCCAGTCGCAAATTCGCTCCAGGTCTGTATTCATAGTCATCACCGCCTGCCATAAGGTATTTAGTGGAGCCTGGGTATATATCTGCAAATCGTCTGCATAAAGATGGTAGGAAGAAGTTAGGTTTAACTTTTTTTTGAAAAGTAATTTTATTTTACACCTTCAAAAGGTATTACAAAAAAGTCCGCGATCCGAGTCTATCTCTTAGGGATATCCCAAACTGACCTTCTGATGCGAAACAATGTTCCGTTCTTAAATACATTTAAATACATAATTTTAGATATTTTATTTTATTTTAATAAAAAAAAGTACGCCAGGAAACTTACAATTTAGTCATTTTATTTTTAATAAGAGAAGTGTGAAGCTAAATGTATGTTAGGTACAAAATTACACTCAACAATTTCTTGCGGGGTAAATTTATCCTGTATGTACGCTTTCAGAAATAGCTTTGACTCACCAAAGCTATTCATTCTTTTTTGTATAAAATTGCATGTCGAGTCCAGTGCACATTCGTAAACTCGACATTCTTGTGAGTTATTTAGGTCTATCTGATGTTTGTGTTGCTCTTATAAGAACATTGGCGACACGCATTGTAAGTGAAATGCGGCGTTCGTTTTGTTTATGTATTATTGAGAAATATTCTTAAACTATTCATCAATATACAGTGCAAAAGTAAAAGAATTCAGGACACAACGGCCACGACATGCTTTCCATGACCAAATTGAATGTATTCTTACAAAACGTGATGTCAGGAGCCATAACAATGGATGAGCGTGTTTGACATGAATTATGAAAGTCGCTTGCTGTGTGGCGCCGGCTTAGAATACCGCCACTCCATCTCTTCCCGTGGGTGTCGTAAAAGGCGACTACGGGAATAGCTGGAAGAATGGGCAGCAGCATTCTCTCTAAACAAAATACAGCCTACTGCGATCGCCAACCCGCCTGCCAAGCGTGGCGATTATGGCAAAAACCCCCCATGATTGCACAGGACCGGCAGTTGTGGTGCTCTATGGGGGAGGCCTACGTCCAGTAGTGTACCTTAAAAGGCTAGTGATGATGAAAGTGGAAGGTGCAAATGAGACGTATAAGAATTGTCTCTTGTGGTATTAGTTTTTTTTCTGCCTAGCTAATAACTTAAACCACTAGCTAGTAACGTATCACTTAAAGTCATATCACTATAAAATGTATATCAAGTATAACAGTCTCGGTGGCGCAGTGATCGAGCACACGGCTTCTGATCCAGACGTCCGGATTCGATTCCAGACACTGGCTCACACCAATGACTTTTCGAAATTGTTTTCGGAGTTATGTGTGATAAATATCGATGACTGTAAAACTTTGTGCCCGGTATGGCAATAGGTTCGCCACCAATTCCATTTGGGACGTAAACATAACGGCGAGACGAGGCTTAACAGCCGCTGCCTACACCTTCGGGTAACAAAAGGCGTGAAGTTATCTTTATTATTATGTTATGTAAGTACATTTTATTTTACTAAAACAAATATCCAAGTATAATTTTAGAGAATTATTATCATTACATATTACATTACAGATGAACTTTCTAGATTCTAGAAACTGGGCAACGGATTTTGATGTGTTTTTTTTTAATAAATAGAGGGTTTCAACGGAGTGTTTTGTATCTATAGTTCTATATATTATCTATATAATTTATGATATACTGAAGAAAAAGTGATAAATCCAAAATATTTATATAAAGTTTAACTCAGTAAAAGTTACCCGGGTCAGTTAGTACAATATAAATCTCGATGACTAGCAAAATTATGCTCGATATCTAATATATTCACCAATTACGTTTAGGAGTAAAAACTAATTTGCCTACTGCTTCTAGTATCAAGGGCATGAACTTACGGAAATTTGAAATTTATTTTGACATCGAAAAATATCAATCATTCCTGATATCTTTGAGTCCGAACTTAACTTAAGATGGATTTCAAACCAATCCGAACTCAGCAGCTACTGAGGAATAGCTACCTCATTTGTGATTCACTACAGCGAATGTAATTATGTACCGTGACATTTCATTAAAGAATTAACATAACGGATAGAGGTTGTCTTGCAAATTACATTATGTTTTTGTTGCTTTTTTTTCATTTTTAATTAGATACTCATTTTATTTCATTATTTACATTGGACTTTGTGTGTTTGTGGCTTTTTTCCTTAACTGCGCTGAAAGTAGGGTTGTATGTTAATATATAAGCGTAGTAGCTATATCTGTAAGTGGGTATATTTTCAGAATTATGTGCCTTATTAGTATCAATGAACAACTAGATGGTTTCTGAAGTATGGCATTCTGATCTAGTGCCTTTTCTAGATTAGATCTAGACTAAAGAGAATTCATTCAATACCGATTGCGTGGAGTGGTAATAAATGCACAATAAAAAAGCGATTTGAATATTTTCAAATTGCCGCTAGCCCGAGATAACTACACGACGTACTTGTTCTGGTCAGATGTCAAGGCGGACTGAGGGGCGCGGCGCGCCACCTATAGTTCCCAGACAAGACGTCGGTGTAGATCTCGAACTAAATGCCATGTACATTTATTAATTAACAACTGTAACAGATGTGAATGTCACATGTGACAGTGGGTAGATACCATTTTTATATACGTGACATGAAGGTAGACTAAGGTTCAGAACTAAATATATGTTTATTAGTATGTGTAATCATATTTACTGTCCTGTCCACTATCCATTTTCCATCCGTTACAGACATTATATTCAATCATTTTCCAACGTATATAACCTTGGACTGTACCTCCGCACTTGGATATTAAAAGAAAACGTAACATCACACGTTTTTCTGAAGGTGTAGGCAGCGTCTGTTTAAGCGTCTACTGGCTATATCGTTAACTTATGTAGCAAATAGAATAGCTGGCGAACCTATTCCCATTACACAAGGCACACAGATTTTTTTTAATGAAAAATAAGGGCAAGCAGATTACCTGTTGGTAAGGAACTACCACCTACCATGGACACATGCGTCACAGAGAGTGTTACAGTCGCATTGCCGATCTATAAGGGAGTCGGTCTAGGTACCACTCTCACCGAACAATAATATATTCTGAGAGACCCTGGTATTTCACCGATCGAGTCGGCCCTTTCATGCAGCGAATTGCGTGGCGCTACCAATGTTACAATACAAAGTATTAAAAAAAATAGTTTTATCGAAATGAGAAACTCTTGTTTACAACTATGAACAATAATATATATAATATAAAAATCATCACAATAATAATTCTTCCCATTGAAATAGTTAAACGAATAAGGGCCAATGGAGCCCTAAAAATAATGAAACTTGACATCACAAGTAAGTACACTCCAACGATCTCACTGATGACTTCTTGAATAATAAAGAAGTTTAAAGCTTATGCCAAAGGTAAACTTCTTTCACTTAAATCTCATAATGTTACTGCTTATTTAGGTTACTTATCGGGTTTTTATTAAACAAGTATTTTCAAATATGTGTAACATATACTTATATTTTAACGTTATGATTTTTGAATGTGCAAACCACTAAAGAAGAAATTTGGGTAATCCACCCTTCAAATGGACTTGAAGCAATTTGTGGGGATTAGCTCTGTTCCACATCATCAGAACGGTTCTTTAGCTCGTCAATTTAAAAATGGATTAAAGGGATAAAAGGTTGCCCTTACATTGGTGAGTCGTAAAATTCTCTGTCTATCATTTGTGTGATAAAAAATTTTGCATTACTTTACGTACCTAATTTGTTGTTTCCTTTTTATAAAACAGAATGTTCGGGAACAGTCTAGAATTGATTAGAAAATAAACTGATTCCTTATTTAACTGACAGATATTGATCGGCGTTCTCCAGATATTTTGAACTGTTTTAATAATAGGTACAAACCTGAACATGTCGGCAGCGGGAACATTTACCCAAAACAATAGATACCTACCATGAATGTCAGGAATTATCATCAGGTAAATATGATATCTACCTTTATTATATAGAATTAAGATATGTGATCGAAAACTATCATCATCAACATATGATTTTTTTATGGGATTGGACGGCAAACGAGCAAGTGGGCCACATGATGGTAAGTAACTTCTCACCGCCCATGTACATCGAGATGCGTTGCCGTCCTTTAATGGAGTAGGTGAAAAAAGGAAAGGGAAAGGGCTCAAGTCACTTCACGCCGATATTCCGAGAGGTCGTTGTATTTCACCGGTCGAGCCGGCATTCATGCAGCGAACTGTAAGACTCTACTACTGCTAAAATTTTTATCAAATCTTTCGTAAACGTAATAAATTCTACGATGCAATTGTTTCCATGAGTAAAGATTGGCACAATGCACCGGATATACTGCCTTATTAAACTAGTATCTTATTATTTAGCTGACAAATTAATAATCAGCAAAAACTACCTATTTTACTTCCTAACTTATCCCATCCTATACCTATCTTACGCTTTTATTTATTTACATTTTAAAATCCTAACAGGAACCTTTTACTTTTAAAAATCATATTTCCATTTGCCGTATGACCAAAGGATTTTAACAAAGTCACGCTTCCAAGAAGTACATGTACCTGATATGAAATGATATTGCAACAGAGACCAGTCGCAGTCAGATTTATCTCTCTAACGAAGCAACCTGTCCGAGGGTGGATTTCCACTTAACAATTTCCACCCATATACCATTGTCATTGAAATAACATCTCGTAACTGAGGTCGGAATTCCTATTTATCACTAGATTAACCAGGGAACTACGAATGATGTATTATCTTGTAATTAAATCTTTGGATTTCATAGACTTTACATACACACATAACTTCACGTCAAATCCAAAATCATTAGGCTCCTAACATCACCTTCCTCCAGAACACGTTCTGTTTGGTCATGGAATGTGTGTCTTGGCCGTCCTCGACTCCTACATCCATCCACTTTTGCATTGTAGATCTGTTTAGTCCATCATGGGATTGACATGATGGACTGATATTTTTTTATGGAAGAAATAAAGATTATACAAAAATCCGTCCTCATTAATCCCTCTATCTATTCATACATACATTAATAACTTCACGCCAAATCCCTTGCGGGGTAGGCAGAGAGAACAGAGCCTAATGAAGTTCATAGTTGTGTTGCCTGCTTATATGATGGCACTAATCGTCTTAACGCATCAGGGAGAGAGTAACACTATTCTCTATGTGGCATTAATGTAACTTCTCTCTCTATCTATTCCTGTAAACTTAATTAAAAACCGTTTAATGGTTTACAATATTTAACCGATTAAACAGCAGTAGCTACTTCAACAACCTAACATCCGGTTAAGTGCAGTGAAAAAAGAATACATGAAATATTGTATTTTATGTGATAAACAATAGTACCTGAACTGAGACTTGGCGCAGCGCCAGTTTTTTTACTAAGTCATTTTTATCTATTTGTTTAAAACTCGTACCTACAGTTCACGGCGTCCGTGAAACGAACAAGGTTTTATTCTGTTTGCATTTTTTTCTGTACCTACATATTTTTCAGCAGCCGAATATATAAGGAAATATTTCACTGAAGCCTATATTTAAATATACGTTTGATTCGAATGGCAATACATATATTTTCTGTGTAACCTTAATTCAAAATCCAGAGAGGCCGATCCATAAAAATGTAAATTGGTTCTTTATTTTTTTTTTATTGCCTTACCTTGCTGGGTTTTATGTAGTCTTATGGGCATTAAGTGAAAGATTATACAACATAACTCTCCTTTTGACACAGCCATATAAAAGGTACTTACTATCATAAATGAGGTTTCATTAAAGTTTATAGATTTTTTCCTTGTTCTTAGCTAAGATGCAAACCCATCCCAAATATATATTTATCTGACGGTTCAGCCGGTCCAGTGTTATTTAAAATACTGAAATCGGCTTCGACCACGTCATCATTATTGTTGTTACTTGCGTATACCATTACTGTAGTAATTTAAAACAATAGATTGATCTTTCAATTACACATTTTAATTCAATTACATATTCATATAATTAATTCAAATCAATTACACTACTGATATCGGAAGAAAAGTGGCGTTAGGGAACGGCGTAAATGGAGCGTTGAATAGATTTCTGGGCACAAAGAATGTTTGCAAGAAGCTAGTATAATGCGGCGGTAATGATGATGATTGGAACTTAAGGAAGCGAGACTTGGGTATGGTAGTGTGTGCATGAAATTAGGATAAACGCGGTCGAAATTATGTCACTGTGCCAAATTCACGATATAGAAACTATAATATAATACGTTGAAAAATAATAGAAATATATAATATAATAACTGGCCCCGCCAATTTCTATCCGCAATATTATAAAACTGTTATTATACTAAAAGACCTGGATAGGTTTTATGCTTCGCTCTTGTTTTTTTTTTTTTTATGGGATAGGAGGGCCAACGAGCAGGCGTGTCACCTGATGGTAAGCAACCAACGCCGCCCATGGACACCAGCAACACATATAGTGTTACTGTTGCGTTGCCGACCTTGTAAGGAATAGGGAAGAGGAAAGGATGGGGAAGGGGGGAAGGGGCCTCCGGGTACCTCTCTCACCGAACGAAACGCGGTATGAGCCACTTCTCGACGGTCTTCTGAGAGGTCGTGGTATTTCACCGGTCGAGCCGGCCCATTCATGCAGCGAACTGCTTGGCTCTACCACTGTTAAAAGAAAAACACTGTTCTGGACAAAGTGTGATGAAAAATAAGTGTTTGTCAATAAATGGACTAATTAACAATGAAATAATTTTATAAATTGGATCAGCAGTTCCTGAGAGTAGTGCATTCAATCAAATAAGCAAAATCTTTATAATAAAAAAATATATGGTGTGTTTTGTTTGTATTTGAGAGTTTGTATTTGATATCCTTGATAAGTTGTTACCGCTTTCGTTCAGTTGTATCCAAGCCTAGCTATCTATAAATTAGGAACTGAGAAAGTTGTAACGAACTTTTAAAGCAATTGTGGTTTAAATGTTGGTTTTAAGGAACGTGAGATCCTTCTGGCTTTTCCGTCTTCCATCACTGTAAACATCTTTTTGTTGATAATAAGTTTATTTTGCTTCTGTGTAATGTATTTATAATAGTGTTTACGGTTTAGTTTTTTTCAAAATCCGTGGCTTACAGTACCAAATAATAATATAAGTTGAGCGCGTCCTTCAAACTCAACACACCAGTGTGAATAAAAATGAAGTTAATGGTATTTCTTGTAACGCTCGACACAAAATTAGAAAAAAAAATCTTTGCAGGGTAAAGGGTTCTATCGATTTGATTACCCTCGCGGTGGGTAAATAAGGTTAGATCTTAAAGATTTGATAAATATTTTATTTATGTTACGGAAAGGTCGTTCGTATCCATTATGATTTTAGTATTTCGTTGGTTGAGAAAAAAATCAATAATATAATTTCATGTTATTTCAAATCTGTAATACTTGAAACACACGGTACTTGCTACACGGGCAAATTAAACACGGCTGCTGCATTGTGCCTTGACGTGACTTTTGCAGTTTTTGAAAACCTCTCCCATAGAGAACAGAAAGCGGAATATTTTCCCACTAAGCCATCACTTTTCTCGTCGCTAGATCCTAGATTTTGCAGATACTGACAATAACTAGAGGACAATATATCTATGCAGAATACTAATCTTAGTATAATTTAGAAATAGCTTTTTAAAATGATGGAGCAGGAGTGCGGTGGTGCTGTTCTTCAAAAAAGGTGATAAAACCTTACTGAAGAATTACAGATCCATCTCACTCCTGCGCCATTTCTACAAGTTGTTCTCGAGGGTCGTCACGAATCGTCTCGCTGCAAGACTCGACGAGTTCCAGCCTCCAGAGCAGGCCGGGTTTCGAAACGGCTTTAGCACTGTGGACCACATCCATACTGTTCGGCAGATTGTACAGAAGACCGAAGAGTAAAATCAGCCGCTGTGTATGGCGTTTGTGGATTACGAAAAAGCCTTCGACTCCATCGAAACTTGGGCAGTTCTGGATGCATTGCAGCGATGTCGGATTGACTGGCGTTGTATTGAGGTGTTGAGATGCTTGTATGACACCGCCACGATGGCTGTTCAGATACAGGACCAGGTGACGAACTCTATCGAGCTGAATCGAGGTGTAAGACAGGGAGATGTCATATCTTCCAAACTTTTCACCAACGCTCTGGAGTACGTCTTCAAGACAGACAGGTTATCAACGTGAATGGTGTGTACATCTCACAACTTCGGTTTGCCGATGACATCGTTGTAATGGCAGAGTTGCTGGAACAGTTAAGCGGAATGCTGCGCGGCCTAGACGAGTCCCCCCGGCGTGTCGGTTTGGGTATGAACTTGGACAAGACCAAGGTCATGTTCCTGGCCTGGTCATATCTGCCGAAGGACCAACGGTAGATGAGTAAGAAGGCCATAGAGTGGAGACCGCGTCTTGGTAAACGTAGTGTAGGACGCCCACCAGTCCGATGGTCGGACGACCTCAGAAAGGCTGCTGGAAAAGACTGGATGCGGAAGGCAGAGAATCGGATGTTGTGGCGCACATTGGGAGAGGCCTATGTCCAGCAGTGGACTGCAATAGGCTGATGATGATAATGATGATTTTAAAATGATTAAAGTTCCATAATATTTTTACAAAAATAATATTATCACTTTTGTTTCAACAATCTTTATATTAACCAACAATCAACATGATGTTGAATATTATTTTTACAAGTTGAAAGCAAACTTATGTCGCTGCTCTTGATGTGAGATTTTTTGCAAAAAACAACTTTTACTGCGATGTTTTTAGAGTGTATTTTATGAAGTGAAAATGTAAAAATTATTTCGGGACAGTAAATAATAACTTTGTGTAAGTGTACCGCGAAGGTTAGAGATTGTTTTCAAGTTTCAAACCAGAGAGGCGTCGGTCGTCATTAAAATTTGGCTTCGTGCCGAAGACAGCCAAGAGAGTTGCTCATTTTCTCTCATGTCAATAGTTCATGCCTCATTACTTTTGTATTATCAGTGTAGACTTTGTATGACGATAAATAGATAAATAAAATATACTTTTTCATTGTAATGCCACATAGAGAATAGTGTTACTAGAGAGTAACACTATTCTCACGCGTCAGGGAGAGCCCTGACGCGTCAAGACGATTAGTGCCATCATATAGGCAGGCAACACCACTATGAACTTCATGGTGTTGCAGGTGTCCTAGGACGGCGCCAGTTGTTTCCCCACAGGTGAACCGCTTGACAGCTTATCGCTTCCCCATAAAAAAATCAATGCAGCTCTCCAAATGTCGTAAAAACTTATGCTCCTTACGACTTCGAGTAAATTTTTGAGAAATTAGTCCTCAAAAATTTTTATTTATTTATTTACATCCTTAAACTATCATTACAGGTGACACACCTAAAGCGATAGAGAGGCCTTCGTAACTAATGTTATAATAACTATTCATCATCATCATCATCAGCCAATTGCAGTCCACTGCTGGACATAGGCCTCTCCCAATTTGCTCCCAAATTGCAATAATACCTATTATCTAAATAACATAACATAACTTCACGCCTTTTGTTACCCGAAGGTGTAGGCAGTGGCTGTTAAGCCTCGTCTCGCCGTTATGTTTACGTCCCAAATGGAATAGGTGGCGAACCTATTGCCATACCGGGCACAAAGTTTTTCAGTCATCGATATTTATCACACATAACTTCCGAAAACCATTTCGAAAAGTCATTGGTGTGAGCCAGTGTCTGGAATCGAACCACGGACCTCTGGATCAGAAGCCGTGTGCTCAACAACTGCGCCACCGAGACTGATTCTAAATAAAATACAAATAAAGAGATATATTAATATTACACCTACAAAACAGAGAAAAAAAGTTTGCTCGCGGTGATGTCAAATGAATAGTGACATCATTTTGAGTTTGTTTGTCACCGAGTCGGATCTTACTGCATTGAAACGCCTACGTAGAAAGCCTAAGGAATATTACTTGATGCTGTCCATGCCTCGTAGCACAAAACTCGGTTCAGCGGTTCAGCAATCCTACTTCTAGTCTCTTCAATCGGGGCAAAATATCACTTAATTCTTGTTCCGAAATGAAACGCATTACCAAGAATCCAAAGTAATTTATATCTTAAAAGATAAATAATTAAATTCTGCTACTATATCTACTAACAACACAAATGTATTAGTTGCGTTTTGGTCACGGAACGTGATTTAATGTGACATCCACCCTTTCCTTCCTTATAATTAGGAGCAAACCGACACCACTCCCCTACTACCAATTTTCTTTTTTCTTTCATTCTCTTACGATCTTTCTCTGTAATTAAATATGTCTTTTTATGTTTAATTTTAAGTATTGTTATTATATTCTCATATAAATTATAATTATATTACATGTTGCCTATATCATTTTAGGAATATCTGAATAAAATCCAAAATTACGAAATAAAAACGTTATACTATTGGCAAAAATCGACTAAACTTTTTAGAATTTATAAAAAAAATGTGTCGTTTAACTATATTTTTTTTGCAAATAAAGATATCATCAGTAGTAAAGCACCTCAGTTAGGATATAATAATAATATAATAATATTTTTTATTTATTAAAAACAAAGTACATTATTTTGGACAAGTTAACAATAATGGTTTCTTTTATTTAAATGTATTTGACAGTTGGTTGAGGTCCTGTGTAACCTAGCTAGGCTAACTAACTAGCCTGTGTTTAGGTCACAGTCCCATTCCTCTATGATTGGTAAGAATACATAAATATAAGACTTCATACACAATACAAAATACCACTCAATTCCACCTGCAAGATAATAACAAAATTAATATTTATTAAACTAATTATATGTCTATAGAACATAGATGGTATTCATTTATTTGTGAGGTAAACTTTTATGAAATTTAAGTTAAGACAATGTTAACAAATACTGTTCGGTTTCTTCATATGATTTTGTGTACAGATAGTCATGTATAACTGATTTACATCGGGTACGTGGTAAGTGATAAATATAGGTTTCTTTATTAAATTTATTATAAAGATATGGACCCAAGAAATAGAAAAATCGTTTACTAAAACTTTATGAGATATTAGGAATGGTGCATATTAAATCTTTTCGTCGTTTAAATGTCTCGCTATATGGAGTTATGGAGTGCTGGGTTAAAATTGTGTGTAGAATAAAAAGTTGTCGCACGTTAAGTAATTTGCATTTGCTATAGAGGTCGCTAGTAGGGTATGTTATAGGACGAAAAGTGGCAATCTTCAAAATGAGCCTATGTGCTATCTCTAGAGGCTTAAGTGTCGTTTTATGAGTCCCACCCCAGCAAGAAATACAGTAGGAGATGATAGACTGGCATAAGGCCTGATAGACTCGACGTATTGTGTCATAGTTTGCGACATGACGTAAGATTTTAAATATGTAGATAAGTTTGCGGACTCTAGAGGTTAACTGATTAACTTGAGCTTTGAAATTGAGGGTACTATCCAATACTACACCAAGGTATTTAATGCTATCAACTGAATTTATAACATGACACTGACAAGGTTCAACTTTAGTGGGACATGTGTGTGCAAGAAGATTTATAGGAGTATTTGGTTGAGATTTGGACGAGGTTGAGAAAGTTATATATTTTGTTTTTGAGGTGTTCAATGTTAATGTATAATGTATGATATGCCAGGGAAACTAAAGGCAAATGCTAGTTATCAACAACACTATATTCACACTATGGCTTATAAAGATTTCATAAAACGATTTCCAGGAAAAGAGCATCAATCAAAATTTTCTTTAATAAATGCTTGAGCACCTTGCTTTTGAATCAAAAAGTTCTGGATACAAATTTCGGCCTACATCAATGTCGCTCGAAATTCTTTTTTAGATGTTATGTGTGACAAATATCGCTGACTGAGAACTTTGTTCCCGGTGTATAACAATAGGTTATAAATGTGTGTCTGAATAATTGGACTCGCATACGCGAGTTTATTTCGAGAACGTATCTAGTTGTCATAGTAATCGTAGACAACGGTGTTTTTAAGTAATTACTGACGAAACGAGCACGCCTTTATGCACAAGAAAATAAATTAAATAAACCGAAAACGGCGCCACGAGAACGTTTTATCATATTATTTTACGAACGTTGAAAGTTATTTTTTAATAGCTATATTAATACTAGTTTATCTACTTTAATTCTGTGCGAGACTAGTGAGAAGTTTTATTTTATGGGATAGGAGGGTAAACGAGCAGGCGTATCACCTGATGGTAAGTGACCGGCACCACCCATGGACACCTGCAACACATATAGTGTTACAGTTGCGTTGCCGACCTTTAAAGGGATAGGGTAGGAAAGGACGACGAAAGGGGATGGGCCTTCGGGTACCTCTCTCACCGAGCCACCTTAAGTCAATCTTCTAAGAGGTCATGATATTTCACCGGTCGAGCAGGCCTATTCATGCAGCGTACTGCTTGGCTCTATAACTGTTAGATGTTTTATAGGAATATCAACATCTTCTTACACCAGTTATACTCGCCGGTCATTCAATTTAGTCATTGTTATTTCTCACGAAATAAGTAATTCAGGACTTGAACCCGACAATTCTCGATTCAGAAGCGTATGACAAAACATATAGGTAACCGAGACAATGTTCACGAAAACATTACAGGTTTATCTGACAGGATATTGCTAGTCAATCGTGTAACTAATAATAAAAATATATAACTATCCGAGTACTGGAAATAAAAATTACCTGAAAACTCCTAGTAACACTTTTCACTCACAAGGTTAAGATAAATCTGAGAACACATCTCAAGATTAATCTACCCCAATATTTATACTACGGAGTGTACTATAAAATAATAATAACGTACCGTACATACATTTGAGAAAAAACAAAAAATTACCCTTCTAACGCAGTCGGGCAAAAATTCGTATTCAAGGCTTCTCTGGTAAGGTTTGTGTTGTCGTTGAATTATATAAAAGTGGGTTACAGTTTCAGCGATGACGTGAACGAATAAATATCATTTTTCACGAGAGATTTCAATCAACTTTTTCTTCGCAATAAGTATTGAAATACACCTGAAATTAAATATAAGTAAAGTTTTTTTATATTGCCAAAGTCGATTAGTATCATTTGGAAAACATTTAAAGAATGTACTGTTAGTACCTCATCACAGATCATGTTAACATAAACATAAAGAACGTAACTTTAAGTATTTTTCTATTCGAAAGGTGTAGGCAGTGGCTATTATATAAGCTTCGACTTGCAGAATCATTTTAATACGCCCCTAATGTAATAGGTGGCGAACCTACTGCCATACATCGGCACTCGTCCACTGGACCATCTAGCTAGACTATGTATTAATAAAGTTTTATGTTTTATAAAAGCTATTTAATATTACTAACAATCTTCCTTTTGATGTATGTATTAAATTGCAATAAAATGGCCAATGTAAGTATCCGGAGCAGCTTAATCGTTTACCGCCATACCCAAAAAAAAAAATAAAACTTTACGCCAAGTCTCTCAAGAGGAAGGCAATAATGCGACCATTATAAATTAGTAAGAAATTACAAGTACCTGAAGTGTACAAATGATACTAAAATTAACTGTCAAAAAAGTAATTAGGTGCATGATTAGAAAAGATGTAGACGAGTAATCTCTTAATATATAAAATTCTCGAGTCTAGATGTGCGTAATTGAACTCCTCCGAAACGGCTCGACCGATTCTCATGAAATTTTGTGTGCATATCGGGTAGGTCTGAGAATAGGACAACATCTATTTTTCATCCCCCTAAATCACAAGGGTGACTACCCTATAAAAATATTGAGGGGTGGACTCACCCCTCAATATATTTTTTTAATTTTTCGACATTTTTCTGTTTCTTATTTTTTTTATAAAACGGGATACAAAAATACATACAACCCTAAAATTTCAACCCCCTACGATCAACCCTTATTTTTTAAATTTTATTTTTTGGCAAGACAACGTTTGTGGGGTCAGCTAGTAGAAAATAAAAAAATGCTTGACTTTTAATGTCTTGGTAACTAGGCGTGATTTGATGACAAGGGACGGAACCGGAAAACGTGTGGGTACTTGGAAAAAATACCCAGAAAAGAAACATTTTCTGTGTGTTATTGCAGTCTGTGAAAAATGTTATTGCAAAGTGCCAACGATGCCAATCAAGTGAAGCGGTGGACAACGGCTGGTGGGTAATATATTATAAGACATATTTTGTTAGACAAGTTATTATTTACAGAAAGCTGTCTGGTAAATATAACGGTGAGTCGAGGCGTAACAGCCAATGCCTACACCTTCGAGTAGAAAAAGGCGTGATGTTATGATATTTTCTACAAAACTTCTGTCAATTTTCGTTTCTTATTATAGAGTAAAAAAAATCTAACAGATTTGTGGAGAGTCCATCGCAGTCATAGCGTAACAAATCCGACACGGGTATATCCAATTATATTTTCAAAGCAAATCCCTATCTCCATCGAACGGTACCCAATTTAGTCAGTCCGTTTGGTACCTACACTTCTAATTAACGTTTGAACATCATGAGACGAAATGCAAATAAGCAAATGTTAAATGATGAATGTACATTAATTTGGTTTAAATGAACAATTCGTTATGTCCGTGTATTAGAGAGACCGTGAAAGCCTCTAAGTATCGAGATTAATCGGGTATCATTACATAAATGTCCGTCTGATATACAAAATATCTACTTTATTAATTAACATAACATAACTTCACACCTTTCTTACCCGAAGGTGTAGGCAGGGGCTGATAACCTCGACTCGCCGTTATGTTTACGTCCCAAATGGAATTGGTGGCGAACCTATTGCCATACCGGGCACAAAGTTTTCAGTCATCGATATTTATCACACAACTTCCGAAAACAATGTCGAAAAGTTATTGGTGTGAGCCAGTGTCAGGATGCGAACCCGCGCCTCTGGATCAGAAGCCGTGTGCTCGACTACTGGCCCACCGAGACTGATGAGAATTAATTTCACGCCATTTCCCTTGTGAGGTAGGTATAAAAAACAGAACGCCAGGAGACACGATTTTTAAATACCTCACTCGCTTGTTCAACTATTATGAGTCTTGTCCTATATGCTTGTCAGTTCTTAAGGCTCCTGTTATCACCTTCTACAAAGAAAGGTTCAATTTGGTCATGGGAAGTATGTCGTAGCTGTCCCAGACTTGTGTATCTACTACAGAATATCCGCAATCTGTATTCTCTAAATATTTTCGCCATCTATATTTCTTAAGCAAGTTGTAAATAATATTATCCAAAAATGAAACTTTACACTTTGACGAAAGTAGATCGGAAAGTAGGTCACAATTAATTTCATGAACATTAAGGTTGGCAAAATATTTTGAAGGTAAAAATAACCTTTATATAACGCCGAATGACCTTTATTTACAATAATAAGAAGAAATAAATTAATTACGTTATTTACAATATATACAATTAAAAAACTGTAATCTGATAATCTGAAAAAGCTGAATCAAACTTCTCCGCATCTCGGTCTACTAGCAGCGCGGCCAGAAGACTGGCCGCATTGCCACGCTGAATGACAATGCTAATCCTCTGTGCGAAGAATAGACTGGTCGCGAGAGGCCTCGATTAGTCTCGTTGCAAGATCTTTATAAAGTGCACGAGCACTTGGACCCCATGTCCCTAGAGTCTCAACCCCAAACCGAAACATAATCACCTACAAGGTTTCTGTATTTGTGCCGCTTAAGATTTTTTGCTAAAGCAGCAGCAGAACCGGCCAACCCTACCCTGCTTGGAAGGTGTGCAAGAGTGTCAACGCAAGTAGCGTCCCACACCAAAGGATTACGCATCTTTCAAGGCAAAAGAGACATCCTGTCCGGTCTCTTGCCATCATCGCGCATCAACCCGTTCAGTTCTAGAACGGCTGGTACACCGGCGGCGGTGACAAGAGCACGACGGATAATGTCGTTGTTGGCGTAACGGGAAATGTGGCCGGAGCTCCTGGCGCATGAGAGGTCATGATGTCCTTTGCTGTCGACAACCTCTCCGCAGCGACATAAATGCGAGGAAACACAGGGACCACCTAAAGTAGATTTTTTCCCACCTTTGGTACTCTGTACTTACCAAAGTAACCATGACCCAAACTTCATAATTAGCCGTCGTTCTTACCTGTGTCGAAACCATTTCGGTCTTTATAAAATGAGGAAGGTCTGGCGGTCACGGGCTCTTGGGCAATTGTGGAAATACACCCAAGGGATGTAAAAAGAGCTCTCTCTTTCTTTCTGGTATAGCGTCGAAACTTTGTCCAAAGTTTGTCAAAAGTTTTGACACTTCCCTTAATATCCGACGATTTAAACAAAATAATACTTCCTTACTTCCATAATTAATACAACGAGTCTTTGAAAATAGGTGTTCAAAAATTAAGCAGGTAATATTTTTTACATTTTAGCCAGAGCCAAGATTGTATATTTTCTGTAGTCGCGTGACATGTGTGGACTAAATCAGAAAAGCCCACAAGATAACATAAGCATTACATTACATTCGCCAAATAAATTTTGTGGCAGTTTTGGTTTTGTTATTAATAACTCCTGCACTTGCTTACAGGGTATATGAATTTAATTTTGTTAATTTAAGACCTTGCTATGAAAATATTTGTTAGGTATATATGCATATCGAAAACAGTCAATAGAAAACACTACAAGATTAAAACAACTTTTAGGATTATATCGCGTTTTTTTATTACTTATTTTTATTCATTTCCCGACGTTTCGAACTCTTTACTCGTGAAAATGATCTCTGTAAAGAGTTCGATAAAGAGTGTAAAGAGTTAACGCGATATAATCCTAAAAGTTGTTTTAATCTATGAGTGCGATTCGCGAAAGTCTGAGAAATAAATATGTAAAACACTACAAGTTACGTGATGGTATGGTATCTATGGTGACCCAAGCCGTGGCTTCAATACAAACAACTGAATTACAAGTTTATGTCATCTCGTTGGTATGGAGGTCGAGTGTCGAGTACGCTGCTTCTCAAACAAGAAGTCATGTGATTGAATCCGGGCAACTCCAATGATTGTTCACAAGTTATATGTGTTGTTCCCCGTGTAAGGCAATAGGTTCTGACGTAATAAATCAGCAATTCAAGGCTTAAAGTTATTAAGGCATGATATTGATATATATCATACATTAATTCCGCAAAGTGCTAGTGGTTAGGAATTTATAACCTAATAATCAGAAGTCTGAATGCTAAACCAGTTGATTTACCTAAATATAAAACGGCACGAAAGACAGTTGTTTATATTTAATATGTATATCACGCAATTATACACATTCATTTTTCATAATAGTGGTAGAGCCAAACTTTAATAGTGGTAGAGCCAAGCAGTTCGCTGCATGAATGGGCCGGCTCAACCGGTGTAATACCACGACCTCTCGGAAGATCGACGTAAAGTAGCTTATGCAGCGTTTCGTTCGGTGAGAGAGGTACCTCCCTTCCCCATCCTTTCTCGTCCTATTCCCTTGAAGGTCGGCAGCGCGACTGTAGCACTGTATGTGTTGCGGGTGTCCATGGGCGACGATGGCCACTTACCATCAGGTGACACGCATGTTCGTTTACCCTCCTATTCCATAAAAAAAATCCACAGTTGCTTTACTTCTCACGTAGAACGTATTACGAATCGCTGCACTGAACTACGTGAAGCCATAGCATCTGGCATCTGTTTTGAATATCTCATGCATTACAATATTTGCGGACATTGTACTGAAAATGTACATCCCTTAAGCAATATACAGATTCTAGTATAAGTCCCCTTGGTGATCCAGTGCTCAATCTCTCTGCTTCTGATTTAGAAACCGTAGTATCGATTCCGTGCTCATACCGTTGATATTTCGGATTTTTTTTCGGTACTTATGTGTAATAAACATTGATCACTGACAACTTTGTGGCCGGTGTATGGCAATAGGTTTCGCAAGGTATTCCATTTCTGAGGTAACGATTAGGAAAGTCGAGGCTGAACAGCCGCTGCCTCCACCTTCAAACTACCAGTTCAGGCCTAAGTAATATATGTTCCACAAATGAACGGTCACAGTGGTAGAGCCAAGCAGTTCGCTGCATGAATGGGCTCGACCGGTGAAATACCACGACCACTCAGAAGACCGACGTAAAGTGGCTCATTCCACTTTTCGTTCGGTGAGAGAGGTACCCGGAGGCCCACCTCCTTCCCCATCCTTTCCTATCCCCTACCCCTTAAAGGTTGGCAACGCAACAGTAACACTATGTGTGCTGGTGTCCATGGGCGGCGTTGGTTGCTTACCACCAGGTGACCCGCCTGCTCGTTTGCCCACGTATGCCATAAAAAAAAACATGTTCCAGATCTCTGCTATATACAAAGTGCTTCAGAGAAATTTTGCACTAGTTCGTTCGTTCTGACCTAATGATCTAATAGGTCGGGGAAAAAGTCTTTTCGCATAACGTAGGTATAAACTTATTATAAAATTTCTTTGACTGTACTATTTGTGTCTGGCTGGTCTTGGTAACATTAAAAAGGTTACATTATAAAGAAAAGAAAAAAATAAAAAAAAGTTGTTTCCCGCTATTTTTCATTTGTTTTTCTCTCCGTAAAAATGAGTGAATCTAATGAAGAAATTCGATACATTTTAAAATTTTATTATAAAAAAGGCAAAAATGCAACTCAAGCAGTGAAAAAAATTTGTGATGTTTATGGACCTGATGCAGTGTCAGTAAGAGTAGCACAAATTTGGTTCAAACGTTTTCAGTCCGGAAATTTTGATGTTAAAGATGCACCTCGCTCTGGTCGCCCTGTTACGAATAAAATGGACGCCATTTTTGAAAGAGTGGAGCAAGATCGGCATATTAGTAGTTACGATGTAGCTGAAGAACTGGGAATTGACCACAAAACAGTTTTGACCCATTTGAAGAAAGCTGGTTATACAAAAAAGCTCGATATTTGGGTGCCACACGAGCTCACTCAAAGAAACTTAATGAACCGTGTACTCATTTGCGATTCATTATTGAGACGTAATGAAACCGAGCCGTTTTTGAAGAGATTGATAACTGGCGATGAAAAGTGGATCACGTACGACAAGAACGTGCGAAAAAGGTCGTGGTCGAAAGTTGGCCAGGCTTCACAGACTGTGGCCAAACCTGGCCTAACACGAAATAAGGTGATGCTGTGTGTATGGTGGGATTGGAAGGGCATTGTTCATTATGAGCTTTTACCGTCCGGCAAAACCATCGATTCTGATCTTTACTGCCAGCAACTGATGAGATTAAAGGAAGCAGTCGAGAGAAAACGGCCGGAATTGATCAACAGGAAGGGTGTGGTCTTTCATCACGATAACGCTAGACCACACACATCTTTAGCCACTCAGCAAAAAATAAGAGAGTTCGACTGGGAGGTCCTAGTGCATCCACCATATAGCCCTGACCTTGCGCCTTCAGATTTTCACCTGTTTCGGTCTCTTCAGAATTCTTTAGGTTCTGTAAGGTTGACCTCAAGAGAGGACTGCCAAAACTATTTGTCCCGTTTTTTTGATCAGAAGTCCCAAAGTTTCTACAGTAACGGGATAATGTCTCTGCCCACAAAATGGCAGAAAGTTATTCAACAAAACGGTACATATATATTGTAAATAAATGTAAATAAACTTTGAAAAAAATGTCTTGACTTTTCATACAAAAATACGAAAATACTTTTTCCCCAACCTATTATTTATATGCAACGTCACGTAGACAAAGTTTACTCTCGTCACTAGTATTGAGTTACATGATCATGGACACTTGGAAACTTATAACAAGCTAACATAACTATTCTGTTTATGTCTGCAGAGGGTATGTTTCCTTTGTTACGATTCGATAACATATATAACTTTTTAACGTCATAGATGTAAGTCTCAAAAGTGGTAGAGTATTGCAGTTCGCTGCATGAATGGACCGGTTCGACCTGTGAAATACCACGAGCTCTCGGAATATCGGTGTCAAGTGGTTCGTGCCACGTTTCCTTCGGTGAAAGAGGTACTCGGTGGCCCGATCCCCTTTCCCCTCCTACTCCATAAGCACGGCAACGTACCATGATGTTCATGGGCGCTCAGTACTTCCTTAAAATAAGTTTACGTTAGCTATGTTATAATCTGGCTATAGATTTTGTCATCACTTACATTTGATACAAAAATATTCGACATGTCGAGGATTGGTTGCCACTGCCGGTGTTTTTTGACACAATAAAAAATGTGAAGATACTAGTAAAAAATCAGACATTAAATATATATCAATATCAATACAATAAAATAAAAAAAGAATTTGTAAAGTAAAAAGAAACAGTAGCACAAAGAAAAGTTCAATTTTGTCTGAAGTCGCTTTTACTAACATAACGTCTACGCGTTTAGTAAAAGAGTAATAATGGCTTCGTTTAAACTCAAACAATTTTAAAAAGTAAACACGTTCAAAGGTATACCCTATTACGTAGTGAAAGACAATTTTATCGACGAATCGAGTGTTTAAAAATATCTGAAAACTCTTGTTGATTTTAGCAAAAGAAGAGAAAGAGTAAGCTATTTTTATTTTGAGCTATTTTAAGCTTTGATCAGTTTTAAATGGGGTTTCTCAATACTCGCAATGACAGCTTAAACAAAAAACAATTGAATTTAACAATTCTAAGGCTTCGATTTGTAAAAATGGATGTAATTATAATATTGTGCACTTTTTTATGTCTTTTATATTATTATGTTTTTGTTGTCATCGGAAATTGGGTATACTGCCAAGTGGGTAACTTGATGGCAACCTCTAGCGCCATCCATGGACATCTTCAGCATCGAAGGGTTCACGATTGAGTTTTTATGGGATCATGTCACGCTTATCGTCGGATTTTTTTTTGAAATAACATACATCACTTCACGCCCACAGAAATAGATCAAGATAGAACGGCGAATAGGCGTGGCAAGCGTGCTAAAACCATGTACTATATTGAATGCTTTTCGAAACTCGCTCTCATTACGCAACGAGCGTTCCTGCCATGCGTTCAGGACGTAAAAAAATAGATAAAACGTCACATATATGCCTTATTATGCTGTGGCAAATTGTAAAAACAAAAGTAGTGAATCAAATATGAAAAAAGGAAATATTTTGTATGATCAGTAAGTACAGAAAATCAGTAGAAAGTATTTTTTTGAGATTATAAATTATTGTTTTGCTTTTACTATGTTCAATAATTACGATCACAAGGTGTATATTTTTTCGTTATGATAAATATCCATTGCTGCCCGCATTCAACGCTCGTATACAAAAACATTGCGCGTATAAATTATACGCGTAATGTACGTCGAATCGAACGAAATACACAATACACCTGCCAGGTGATCGCTGTGTCTGTTAATCGCTGTGATTGGTCTTCGAATGTTAGAGATGGGCACTCCATGTATCGTTGAGTCTTAGGACTTATCGATAAATTAATTCAATACTAATTTGAGTATCAGCTCATGTCTTGCTTTGTCCCTACTTTATTCTAACACCACAATTTTCAACCAAAGTGCTTCGTAATTACATTGGCAGTATATTTGACAGTGGCAGTTTATTTGACAGTATAAGTTTTCACCAATTTGACCAATCGCCGATGGAAAATCATCTCGTTCTTCTCAAACGGGCAGTAACCGAGGTATATGTAGACGTTCGGCTTGGTTATTTAACCAGGACTGTGGGGCCAACCATTACAAAAAGGCAAATATTTAATAAATATGTATAGTTTCAAGGACAGTAAAATATTTATAATTAAATTTTATATACTGTTGGAAAAATATGTTTTAGGTTTTAATATGTGGGATTAAAGTATTTAACATGTTTTACTTTCTATGATTATCGTTACACAAAATCAATAAAGTTGGTAAAATATAAAACTTGTGTGGTTTTATGAAACCACCGTAAAAGTGAAACTTTTTTTCACATTATAGACATTTAACTAAAAATTTTCGGAATAATATTCCATTAAGGGTATAAAAATTGCTTCATCAATCTTAATTTTATACTTAGAAAATGGGAATGATAATGGGAAATGATAAAAGTAGACTAGGTCTCCAACTAATATTTTTATTGAACTCTGTGTCTTAGAGTACGACATACATAATACTTAACAATTATTTAGATGATATACACATATTAAAACACTGAAAACAATATTTTATAATCGTTGAGTCATTTTGATCCGTTTTTCAATTACTTTCAATCATTCTATTATCAATTCCATCTTCATCATGAGTTTCACAGTTTATAAATGTAACCAATATTTTATGGTAACTAAAATACGTGAACAGTGAATCAAACTTGTGGAAACACTACAAATTTGGCAACACATTTAAAAACGAAGCACCATTTTGCTTATTTACAAATGGTAGACATACAAAATTCATCGAATCGAAAGAAACCGAAAAGTCTAAAATTAAAATTAAATAATAAAACTTATGTTGAAACAGCCAGATGTATTTGCTTTAAAATTTCGATAATTTTGACAATTTTTATAAATAATTGAAAATTGGGCAAAAAATATCGATATATCGAAATATCGATATTTATTGTTTGATATATATCGATATATTTGAAAAATATCGATACGATAAATATCGATTTTTTTTTCCATTTGCCCATCCCTATACACTACACGGTCAGCTGATGCGAACTATAGGCGCCGCCATATTGGCCTCGGCTGCTCTGACGAGCGCCTTTCACTTTATCCCTACTCCGCGGCCGACCGTCACGCGACATGCAACACACAGACGAAAAAGTTATAATAATAAATAAAAATTAACACACGTTTCCGATATTAACATCGATAATCTAATGTGTGTGTCTCCTAACTAGTCGCCCCGCTCACAATGAAAATGACGTCACGCTGTGGGCGTGGTTTTTCAAAAAAGTGACACGCTCGAAATGTATGGAAATATGACATCGCGGCCGTTCTATCTTGATCTATTTCTGTGTTCACGCCTTTCGTTACCCGAAGGTGTAGGCAGCGGCTGTTAAGCCTCGTCTCGCCGTTATGTTTACGTCCCAAATGGAATAGGTGGCGAACCTATTGCCATACCGGGCACAAAGTTTTTCAGTCATCGATATTTATCACACATAACTTCCGAAAACAATTTCGAAAAGTCATTGGTGTGAGCCAGTGTCTGGAATCGAACCCGGACCTCTGGATCAGAATCTGAATCACTGCGCCACCGAGACCGAAATAACATACAAATATATATAAAACCCTTAAGTTTTACCCCTATACCATCAACCCCTATTTTTGTTTGTCAAAAACTTAATTTTTTTACAAGACTACGTTTGCTGGATCAGCTAGAATTGCTATACAAAATCCATTTTTAATGACAGACCATTTATGTATTTGGGGTATATTTCAAAGGCTCTTTAAGAGTTTTCGTGAAACTTTCGATCAATAGAGGCCATAGCTATATGATCTGTATTGAACTCGGAATGCAAACAATATTTCGATACAGCAATATCCTGGCCTTTAATCCAAACATTCTGTTGACCATCACCAACTCTATACATCAAAAAGTAAAATTGCTGTACAACCCTGTTTATCACGCGAATCAGCGAGCGTCACTCCGCAAATTTTGGTCAGTGTCCTCGTTTCAACTGCATTTATTTTCATGCGCCCAGTTTATGAATCTTATATCTTGAATGTTACTTTGTAAATAAATATAATGAACTTTGTAAAGCAAAGAGAATAGAATATGGAAAATGCTACCGCTATCACCCCAATCTTATTTATAATACTTGTTTACTTTTATTGGCTATTATTATACTGAGAACGTTCCTATTTTCTGTCCCTTAATGTTTTCAGGTCGACCCTAAATTTTACTGTACATACAGATGCATAGTTCTGGAAGAGATCTCCGTGGAAAAATAAGCTTTATAAAGCCTATTAGCCTTGTAAAAGCTTACATAAGATGTTACAGTTATGACAATTGGGTACTTGGACCAGGATCTTGAGTGATTTGCTGGCATAGCGATAGTTAGATCAGTAATTTTTGGAACGACTATGTTTTAAGAGTGTATAAATTTTGTTTTCTTTGTTTATTTGGGTGTACTACTCTGTGTAAAAAGTATCGGGCATATGTCAATAAAGAGACCCGCGTAAAAGAGGTCGTTCTAATTTTTTTACTGCATGTTGGTAGCACTGTACTGATTTAGCGCGCAAAATTTGAACGGGATCTGTCATTTAATTTGTTTTAAACTAAACTTTTTGTTGGTCATAGTTTTGAGTCCTCGGCGATTTTTACAATGGAAAATATTGTTGAACAAAGAGTGTGCCTTAAATTTTGTGTTTCGAATGATATTTCATGTGGTGAATCACTAAAAATGTTGCGAAATACCTACGGCGAATCATGTATATCGAAAACAAGGGCTTATGAATGGTATAAGGCTTTTATAGAAGGCCGAGAAGTAGTAGTAGACTTGCCTCGTTCTGGTAGACCTTCAACCGCTACGACCAAAGAAAACATCGACAGAATCAAGAAGCTAGTGCTCGAAAATCAACGTATGAGTCTGAGAGAGTTGGCTAGTGAGGTGAACATATCTTTTAAGTCCGTCCACAATATTCTCATTGACATTTTAGGCATGAAACGCGTCGCCGCTCGACTAGTTCCAAAAGAGCTCAATTTTGTTCAAAAAGGGCAGCGAAAGCATGTCGCTGAAGACATGGTTTCCCGAGCTTCTACGGATCCGACCTTTATGAAACGTATAATAATTGGCGACGAGACATGGATTTATGAGTATGACATGCAAACAAGCCAACAGTCTACAGAATGGCGTCTCGAAAACGAGCCGAAACCCAAAAAACCGCGGCAAAGTCGCACCAAAATCAAGGTGATGCTGACAGTTTTTTTTGACTACCGTGGTGTGGTTCACTCCGAATTCCTTCCAGAGGGAGAAACAGTGAATAAAGAATATTATTTAGGCGTCATGAAGCGTTTGCGTGAGAGTATCCGCCGAAAACGTCCAGATTTGTGGCGACACAACTCATGGATGCTGCACCATGATAATGCACCATCACACACAGTCATTATAGTGAAAGAGTTTTTAGCGAAAAATTCAACAAACGTTCTCGACCAAGCACCCTATTCACCTGATATGGCTCCGTCTGACTTTTTTTTATTTCCCAAGTTAAAATTACCACTTCGAGGAAAACGTTTTGACTCAATAGAAGCCATAAAAGAAAATTCGCTGAATGAGCTAAAGGCCATACCGCGAATAGCCTATGAAAAATGTATGGAAGACTGGGTGAAGCGGTGGAGATGTTGTATTGCAAGCGATGGGGCCTACTTTGAAGGCGATAAAATAAATTTAGATGAATAATTTGTATTTTTTGTTTTTTTGACAAATTCCCGATACTTAGTACACAGAAGGTATAAGCTAAACTATTATTTATATTTATCGGATAGGAAAGTTATGTATCATACTGAAATCCAGAATACTGACAAATACAACAAATACGACCTAGGAACCTTCAAGAAACGAGCCTATTCTCATCTGAAAGGCCGGAAACGCTGATGTGATGCCCCTGGTATTGCAGACGCCATGGGTGGCGGTGATTGTTTTCCATCAGGTGACCCGCAAGCTCGTTTGCCCCCTTCTCTCATAAAAAAAATGCCTAAAAGCCTTGTTTGAAAATTTTATACCACTCCCAGATAGACTTTATTTTATGAAAAATAGTCGATTTAGTGTGTTTAAGTAAAAATAAATTACATTTTTATTTTTGCGCTTTATTTCAGCTTAGTCACAAAATTTTGTAGTATTCTAATTTTCAATATGTCCGAATCACTAGAATCCATTTTTATTTTCACTGATCTCTTCTCAATTATGAATTTATTAAATGTATAATCTAGCAGTAACCTTTATTAAGTTACTAAATTAAATTTCTATGCAACTTACTGAATAATATGCTACTAAAATTTTAAAATTAGAAATCATCAATATAAATGAATCAATAAATATACGTTCACTTTTATTAGTTGTTTTGAAAAAAAAATAACAGACACAAGGGAAAGATTTAAATTATCCTTGTCAGTGGCTTATCTATTTTACGAGTCTGGACAAATTTATCAAGGTACATAATAAAGTCTCGCCCTCACAAAACCTAGTAAATCACAGCAAAAGATTTACTTTTGTTGCTGGGGAACGATAACTCAACGGTCTTGACAGTAATTATTGTCTAAGAAATAGAGATACTTAAATACATTACCTTATTATTTACCTTATTATAATGTGTTCGCAAGATTTATTAATTCTGACTTTGTAAGATTTATAAGTGTTATTTGAGTTTATTAAATGTTGTACACATGCCAAAGGACACGCAGTACACGTCATCCAGTGTTTACTAGGTCATTACGCTAATATTATGAAGCTAGAGATACGGGCATCGTTGTGAATTGGTAAAACACCGTCAGCATGTTCGATAACCATCTGATTACAAATATTTATCATAAAATTTTTGAATGGCGTCTGGGTGTTTTTCAATGTATTACAAATATGTATTCACAAAAAAGTATGTATGAATTAATAACTGCTATGTATATTCCTTACTAGTAATTAATTGATTATCATGTAAAACTAGAGGGAGTTGTTTGTATTGTGTCTTAAATTATTAATATCTTTTTATGCGCATTATAAATTACTACTAGTACTAAATAAAAACTTCTATTTATTGTTGTAAATATCTGTTGCTGTAAAAACTTTAACAGTGGTAGAGCCAAGCAGTTCGCTGCATGAATGGGCCGGCTCGACCGGTGAAATACCACGACCTCTCAGAAGACCGACGTAAAGTGGCTCATGCCGTGTTTCGTTCGGTAAGAGGTACCTCTCTCACCGAACGAAACGGAGGCCTACCCCCCTTCCCCGTCCTTTCATATCCCCTATCCCTTAAAGGTCGGCAACGCAACAGTAACACTATATGTGTTGCTGGTGTCCATGGGCGGCGTTGGTTGCTTACCATCAGGTGACACGCCTGCTCGTTTGCCCTTCTATCCCATAAAAAAAAACCTTTTAGGCCATTAAATTACACAGAGCGATCAATAAAAACAGAACTTCTATGAACGATGTTTACGAAAAAAGAACTGGGGAGAATTATCGTTGCCTCCACTAGAGAGTTATTTAGTTTTCAACTGGTTTCGTTATATCGAGCGTAATTTCAGAACAGTCAATAATGTATTCACTGATTCAAACCTAACTCTATCTTTTGGTTATAATTCCTATCATTTGGGGTCAGCACACACAGGTTTGATTCGACGCATCATATTTTATATTTTCCACTTAAGCCATCCAATTGCTCAGGACTTCTTCTTTTATTGAAGTGTAACTTGCGGCCACTAAATATATTATATATTTGTATGAAAAGCGAAACTGAACCGGTCTATATATAAATCCACGAAGCAAATTGCTTAAGCGTGATTATTCGCAGTATATAGACATCTAGTAGCGCATAGTGGTACTATTAGCGCATAATTGATAGGTATAAATTATTAGTGGAATAGTACCACCATCCGCTGCTAGATGCTGCCACAGCCGCAGCTCCAACCACTAAGATGATAAAAGTTATTATATTGTGAAAATATTTATGATTACATTATAGCTAGTCATTAAAAAACAAAAAATCCTTTCGACTTTAAACCAGCGAATAGTTAATATTCGCCGAATTAAGAACGAAAATTACTATATTTTTTTAATAGATACTTCACTCGCTTCGATGTAGTACCACTGGTTTCCAGTAGATGTCCTTGCTATTAATACTTTTTATCTAATTTTCTTATCTAAAAATATACATAAAACACATAAAAAAGCACCTAGACACCATACAAACAATAATGATTATCATAAATATTTGTTTGATAGAACCGACCTCAATTTCGCAGACGGTTTTTTTTAGTGAATGCACGTCGTAATGTAAGTCAGATATATTCTTTTTAAATAGTTATTAAAAAAAATGAGTTTAATGTACATTTATTTGTGGAGATTGTAAAAAAATAATAAAAAATATAGGTATATAGGCATTTTTGCCTGTTTCCAAATATGTATGTAATTCAATTTGTAAAAAAAATGTTAGTTGTTTCTTTTGACGGCAGAACATTACAAAACGAGAGGAAAAGAGAAAGAATGATAAAGGTTAGGGAAGAGGAAAGAGAGAGAGTGAGTCAATATCACTCAAAAAATATTGTTTTTTGTGATTTTTCGCGAAGCGAAGTTAGCAGTGTGTAATTAGTTTGTTTACGTATTTAGATTAATAATATTTATATCATCGCATAATTATTTTTTTAAAATTTAATTTAATATTGCAGTGATTTTATTTTCGAACTTAGTGGATAAGATTTATAAATAATGATTGATAACAATCCAAGCGATAATGCGACGGATATAAAGTTACAAAGCCAAGGTACGTGACTTGAACATTTATTTGATTGTTTTTTAATTAGAAAATATATACTGACGCATTTACATACATCTACAATGTACAAATAAGCAGAGATGTGACTTATTTGAAATACTTCTATTTAAAATACAAATACAAAATACCCATTTTGTATTTAAATACCTTTTTGTTGAAAGCATTTTGTATTTTATTTGAAATACCTCTCGAGAGGTATTTTGTATTTTATTTTGAATTTTTTTTGAATTTATTTTGAATAGTCATTTCAAAATACAAAATACTTTGTGATTAATTTTAGCCAAATTCATTCATAAGATGCCATTCCTTTATGTAAGTACAATTTTAGTATAGTTTGTTATTTATCGTATATATTAAAATTTTAAAGTTATTATAGGTTATTATAATTTTATAGGTAAAATTTAATAGGTGGTCCAGTGGTCGAGCACCCCGCTTTTGAATCAAGAAGTTGTTGTGGGTTCAAATCCTGGCTCACACTAATGACTTTTCGAAATGATTTTTGAAAGTTATACATACATACATAACCTCATGCCAAATCGATTGCGAAGTAGGCAGAGAGAACAGAGCACATAAGGCACGACTTTTGCACGCCTCACTCGCTTATTTGATCTTAATTGTTTTTTTTAATGATATAAGGAGGCAAAGGAGCTTGCGGGTCACCTGATGGAAAGCGACGACCTATTAGCGACTACTACTACGCTCATGGACATCTGCAACACCAGGGTTATCACATCAGCGTTGCCGGCCTTTAAGGTGGGAATAGGCTCGTTTCTTGGAGGTGCCTAGGTCGTAGCGGTCCGGAAATACCGTTGCCGGCAACTCGTTCCACAACGGAACAGTGCGTGGCGAGAAGTGCCAAGGGGCTAAGCCGATCTGACAGAGTTTGGTTGACGGCAAGCCGAACCGCGCGTCGTTGGATGCGTTAAAATGGGGTAAGCTGGTACTCATCTTTTGGCAAAGGCACCCCGCCCAAAGATGAGAACAGTATTCCATGTGAGGTCGGAAATGCGCTTTATATAGCTGCAAGCGATTACCTGGCGTGAAATACCGTCCTTTTTCTAGGCCAATTTCGCTTTGCCCTCCAGATAACCGCAAAACTGAGTAAGTCGACCCCAAGAATTCCGATATCGGTTAAGGCGGGTAAACGAGTGCCCTCAAAAAAGGGAGGCAACAAAATGTGCCTTTTCAGCGGGAAACGCGCAAACCTGTGTGTTCTTAGGGTGGAATTAGCTAAGTTAAGTCGGCCTTAGTCCGAAATCTGACTAGCCAGAGTTTCGATTGTAGACACAGTTTATTCCGGTACGAAACGACGTTTTCCTGAGAAATCCGCGGGTGGCCAGTATATATGGCATCCGCCGTACCGCATAGCCCCGTACCGTATCCGCATAACAATGAAGATTGCTGTAATGCAGCATGTCATTGATATGCAGAAGAAACAGCGTAGGTGATAGCACTCAGCCCTGGGGGACTCCAGCACTCACGGATTTTAAGTCGGAGCATGACCCGTGGACAACGACCTTAATGCGCCGAGCCGCGGAAAACTGGAGACCCAATCGCATGATTTCGAATCCGCTTCTCGATCTACTGGCAGAGTGGCCAGAAGACCGACCGCATTGCCACGTCAAATGGCAATCCCCTGTGCCAAGAATGGACCAGCCCCCTGGTCGAGAGAGCCCTCGATCAGTTTCTTTGCAAGATCTTTATAGAGTGTACTCGGACCCCTTGTTCTTAGATTCTCAACCGCAAACGCTCAACCACGGGACCACTGAGACTCATTGAAGATTTCGTCAAAAAGTATTATATTTTGAAAAAAGTACATAATAATATTATGTCAAACAATAAAATTATTGTAATCCTACAATAATTTTATTGTGTTATTTCTTTTCGAATATGCAGTTCTCGAATTGTAGAATAAGTATTAAAAAAGAAAGAATATACTTTTAGTGGATACGAAGATCCCAGGGTCAGCTAGTTATTAAGATAAATACATTTTTAAGGGCGAGACGATGAGGCAAGCATTTCCACTGGTTTAAGAGGTCCCAGGAGTAAATGAATTTTTTTTCTACAATACGAAGTTACACTTCTTTCGCGCGGAGGGACTCCACGTACGTTTTTTTTTTTAATTGCACATTGAAATTTATCATTAATGTCGCGACATATGAGTCATTCTTAATTATCATATGCCCATACCACAGAAGACGATAACAGAGAAGGTTAGTTCTCTGTTATTAACCCAACTTTCAAGCTTCTCTTAAAGTTAATTAAAATTTACTGCCAAGTTTTATTTATAGATCACGGGTTTATTACACACTTACAACAAAAATTAAGCACTTAATATACTAAGTATTTTTTTTTTTTGCAAGCGGTTCACATGATGATAAGCAATAGCCGCCACCAATTCTAACCTGCAAACCCGATAGGGTTACTGTCTCGTTGCTTTCCTTTAGAAAGGGATTTTGGGAGAAGAGCAGGTCAGAGGATCAGCGGTTGGGCTTAACGGTAAGATATCCTTCTCATCGAACAAAATGTGACATGAGCCACTTTAAGTCGTTTTTTTTTTATATTTCATGGTATTTTAAAAGTCGTGCCATGCCTTCTTACAGCAAGTAGCGTGGCCAAGTATTGCATCACATAAAACTCCAACAAACAAAATAAATAGATTTGAATTGATTCATTAATTGTTTATAACGAATATGTGTTCTACGGCACTAACTGCTGTATTTGGTCGTTAAATTTTAAGACATAGGTTAGTGGCGACACTCGTAAAGTTTTATGTGTGATTTCGCTGCAAACATTACGAGCTAAAACTTTTATATTATGCAAATTTTATATTGTGACGTGTTTCGTATGTTTTTATATTACAAAAGTAATTTAAATTACATTACTTACGGACGAAAATTTATGAATCATTACTAACAAGTACTGATTGAATGCTTGAAGTGTATTTTTTTTTATGGGATAAAAATTTGCATAAATAATTATATTTATGCAAATTTTTAATAACTCCCTGTTAATATATAACATATAATATATAACATTCTGAGCACTCTGATTATTTTAAGGTCCAAAATATATCGTTCAGTTAGTGCAACGAAATTATACCCAAACTTAAAAAACATGAAAATATAAAAAATACAGTATCTTTTTGTAAATTACTTTTTCTTAGCTAGAAGACTAGACTATGACGCTATTTTTATCTGCCTACAACTTTACAACTGTAATTTAAGACGGGGAGAGGTCTCATTAAAGTTTTTTTTCAAAGAAACCTGCTTTTCTTTGAAACAAAGTTCCAACTGCTTTTTTAAATTATACACTACACTAGATTCTGTATTTTATAAAACTGTTTGAAACCATTAAAAGATAAATAATAATTCAAGAGAAATAATAGAAGTTATGTTAACATCACGCTCTTAATATCCGCAAACGAATCGCAGCAGCAATAAAGCCTCAACATCGATAAATTGTACCCAAAATTTTGTACTGAATCTAATAAGGTCTTTAACAAAAATATCTAAAACTCCCAAAATTATTTTTCGTAATACCTTATTCAACAAAATATTTTATACTGTTTAAAATAAATTCTGGGAAATCATTTTAGATTCTTATTTGAATGAAATCCATAAACCTGTGCTAGTAAAAATGGCTGATAAAAATACAATATGCGAAATACTCAATTAAAATATTTAAACAAATAGAATCGTAATTTTCCTGCTAAATGCGATTAGCACAATATGTCATACATCAAGGAAACAATTGAATTCTGTTATCATATTATTGAAAGGGAGGGATCGAGAACGGATACAAGGATAATGGTCGATGATGTAGTGCTGGAACAGGTGAATGAAATTGTATATCTTGGATGCGCTTTTAGCAGGGATGGAAGGTACACCGCGGATGTAGAAAGACGAGTGGTGATAGGTAATAGTAAATGGAGCGTTGGGCAGATCCCTGGAAGCAAAAAACATTAGCAAAAAATCCCAGCTTGCTATCCACAATGAAGTCCTTATCCCAACGCTAACTTATGGAAGCGAGAGCTTGGTATGGCAGAGTGTGCATGAAAATAGGATAATCGCGGTAGGGATGGGGACATTGCGTAAAATCTGTGGTGTGATTTTCGCTGACCGCGTCGAAAACAAGGTTGTAAGGAAGGAAGTTCGATTAAAAGAGAGTGTCAGTGTAAAAGTAAGAAAGGGCATGCTCTGATGGTTTGGACATGCAGAAAGAATGGATGATGAGAGACTGATTAAGCACATATACAACGCAAAAGCGGATGGATGTAGGAGTCGAGGACGGCCATGACAAACATTCCATGACCAAATAGAACGTGTTCTGGAAAAAGGTGATGTTAGCAGCCTAAAAAATCGACGCGCTTGCATGAAAAGAATTATGAAAGTCAACGAAGCGAGTGAGGCGTGTAAGAATCGTGCCTTATGGCGCTCTGTTCGCTCTGCCTACCTCGCAAGGGATTTAGCGTGAAGTTGTGTATGTATGTGTATATTATTGGGCTAAGAATTTAAGGGTAAGATAAAATTGAACATGTCAGAGGAGACAATTGAATGCCAATCTTCTTGGACAAAAGAAAAAGTGTTTTTTAATGGCAGAGTCCATTTAGTGATGGAGCCATCAAATTAGACCATAAAATAAGAATACAGTTACCTAAATTCCCACAAAGCTGAAAATCGGTAAGATTATTTAAAATATCATTAAAACAAAATTTGAAAAGTCCTCATCCTTCCCCTGCGAGGAAAAAAAAAATTCAAGGTCAAAGGTAAAAAAAATGAGAATTTCGTGATTTTCAGAAAAACGGTAAATTTTATCATAAAAATACCTCGAATAGGTAACTTCGAATATCTAAAGTGACCGGACTACACAGTTTGTCTGTATTTTGTGGTTAATATGGATATCAAACCTATTTGAAAAAAAAAACTTTATGACATTTACGAAAATATAAGGAGTGACACTATGCTTTATAGTAATGCCAACGTACTAAAATAAGTAACATAGATATCTAAAATTTATTTTATTAGAATAAAATTATATTCATAGGTACATATAAATAAGACTTTTATAAACCCAATATATTATATAGAATATGAAATACAGATTAATATAGAAACATTATTAATTTATTTATTATTCTCTATTTCATCAATTTGATGTTCAAAACATTTTCATTTGCTAAGTTAATTAATTTAGTACACACGCATTTGATAATTAATCGTCAGAACTAAAAGCCCCTGGTCGTCAGACCTGATAAACAGTATCAGTATTATTAGAAACTGCAAATTATTTTTCTGTGAAAATACTTTACATCAGTTGAGATTGTTTGGACATCGCGGTTGCATTGACAAGCAATAGTTAGGAGTACAATACCAGTGATAGAGTCACGAAATTCAAAGAAAAAATGACTTACAAATATGAAACCCGCTATTTAAGCACTAGATTCAATAGTAGGAAAATGGTTTAAATAAGAACTGGAACAGATTATATTATTAATACCAAAAACTTAGTTTACAAATAGTGTTTATTATAGCGAGTGAGGCGTGTGAGAATCGTGCCTTATGGCGCTCTGTTCTCTCTGTCTACTCCGCAAGGGATTTGGCGTGAAGTTATGTATGTATATACATTAGTACAGGTCCTAACATTTGTTGCTCCACGTTTGTATGTAAACGTCGTCATGTCCATGTCGTTGAACAGATTGATTGATCTTATTGTTGTGTCTATGTGCTATACTCGCAAACGTCAGTGAAGCTAGGAAGTAATAGAATAATAATAAATAGCTAATGTTTTGTGGTACTTAAAGTGAATAAAACACGATTATAAAAATATCACCGTAGTAGGAAACAATTTTGACCACCGCAGTACCGAGCCTTTAGCTTTCATATTTTATTTGGATATAAATACGCAAGGAAGCTTAAATGAACACTTTATAAATCTTTATTACAGAGAAGAATCATTTTATTGCCATGAAGTTCATACAATTTCTTATCAAAGAATTATTGTAAATATAGTGACTTCAACAGATGGCATAAAATTTGAAGCACTTGTACGACTTAAGTTATTCAAAGAGATGGAAGCGGCAACTTAGATATCTTTTATTTTAGTAAGTTAAATCCAATTTAGTGCATATATCGACCATAAGGGAGCGCGAAAAGTAGTTCATCAGCCTCAACTGTCTTCCACTACTTATTACATAACATAACATAACTTCACGCCTTTTGTTACCCGAAGGTGTAGGCAGCGGCTGTTAAGCCTCGTCTCGCCGTTATGTTTACGTCCCAAATGGAATAGGTGGCGAACCTATTGCCATACCGGGCACAAAGTTTGTCAGTCATCGGTATTTATCACACATAACTTCCGAAAACAATTTCGAAAAGTCATTGGTGTGAGCCAGTGTCTGGAATCGAACCCCGGACCTCTGGATCAGAGGCCGTGCGCTCGCCCACTGCGCCACCGAGACTTATACTACTTATACTACTATACTTATTAGTATACTTATACTACTTATTAGTATGGAAATATTATGCAAATGATACCGTGCATGGCGTTTTCAAAAACGTACTATTTAACTGACTGATTATAAATCTCCTCTTTACAAGAAAATTGACACCAACATTGGATTCCACCATGCATCATATTTATCTCTTTAATTATTTAATCAGATTTAATGTAAATTCGACCGAAAATAATCCATCAGCTCGATGGACCTTGATGACGGGCCTCGTGGCGCATTGGTAAAAACTACCGGCTGCAGCAATGAGGTCGGGGGTTCGATTCCCACTCGAGCACAAATATTTGTGACAAACATGAATATTTGTGTGGCGTCTGGCTGTTTTTCTATGTATTATAAGTATGTATTTACAAAAGAAAAGTATATATGTATTAATATCCGTTATCTAGTATCCATAACACAAGCATTTAATTGCTTAGCTTGGAGCTAGAGGGCGCTGTGTGTATTGTGTCCAATTATTATAAGATTATTATAATTATAAGCTAATAAGGATTAACCACTAACATCTTTTATAATTTTCTACCGAACATAGTTTTAATAGATCATAGTATCTAAATATAAAATGAACAGACTTATAAAACGGTTGGATTGTTACCGTTTATGACACATTAAAATCTTTGTGACAGTTCTTGAGGCTCTATAAAAGCCGATTACCGAAAAAACAAGGCCAAGGAAATCTCAATCCAATTAATTTGTTATGACAGAAGTTTGTTTAAAAGTCAAATATTTCAGTTTTCATTTCAGTAGGTATTATTGAGTGTCTTTGTTATGGCAATGTTAATCTCATTTGAGTGTATGTCCATCAAAATAAATAAGGTTTCGTATAACAAACAGCTCTATAATATGAAAATTATAAAAATCACTCACATATTTTATTTATTTCATTAATTTGTCGATAAATTTCGCCTAAACGGATAGGCAGGTTTTATTTTTATTTTACTTACTAAGATTTTTTATGCCTTTTTTGTTATCCTTTAGAAAAATAAATTACCATTCCAATGAAATAAACACATCTTTATCTTTATATATAAAAAAAAAACAAATGTTCCTGTACTTGTTCCTGTTATTTATCTTCGTGATCTTCTATAACTAGTTCTGCTCCTCTCTCTGCAATCATCGTTGTAGGTCCATTTGTGTTTCCACTCGTAATGTTTGGCATTATGCTAGCATCGATAACACGCAGCTTCTTAACTTTATGAACTCTTAATCTACCGTCGACAACTGAAGTTTCTGGATCCAGTCCCATCATGTTGGTCCCTACGGGATGATATATGGTAAGCGCCATGTTTATACAGACACATTTCCAATAGTCCCTGCTATCTAAATCATATTTATCACATTTTGGCCACTCCATTCGCGTTAGGAAAGCTCCAATCGACTTGAAATAATCTGAATGTAATATTTTGGTAAGCATTTTTATGCCAGTAACTGCCGATTCTAGATCACTAATATCCTTAAAATAGTTAGGGTATATAAATGGGTATTCTTCAGGGTTATTTGATTGTAAAGATATGTTTCCTCTTGAAACTGGATGCAGCAAGTTAAAAAGAAATATTAGTAGAGTATGATTTTTGTTTAATTTTATTATTGGGTCGGCTACGGTATCTTTGTATCTGAACAGTTTCTTCATAGTGTTAGGAAAGTTGGCAGAGTTTTTCCAACTTATTGCAAGATGGCTTTGATAATCAGGACGGACAGCGTTTTCATTATAGGAATAAAATGCTAAGATATCAGAAATGCTTCCATGTGCGAGGTAACCTGTTCTGTTATAAATATATTTGAATACATCAAAATTGATATCATAATTGTTTTGTGGATTAGATAGATTACAACCGATAATAATTGGAATAATAGAATGATCCTGCAGATTTTGTCCTACCATCGGTGAGTGAGCTACAACTTTAATGTTATTTTTGCATAAATGAGATTTATCACCAATTCCTGATAGCATCAATAGCTGAGGTGAATTAATAGCACCAGCACTTAGAATTACTTCCTGCTTTGCATAGTATGTCATAGTTTTGCCACCACGATTTACTGTAACACCATATGTAACTTTTGATAAGTCATCAATTAAAATTTTTGTTACCAGAGTATTTTTAAGAATGACCAACTGATTTTTACATCTCGCATTTTTTAAATAGGCTTTATTTAAGCTTTGCCTTTCTCCATTAGCAGCTGTTACTGCAGTGATACCAGCACCAAACATGTTTTCAGTATTGAGGTCAAGCACTTTTTTGATATTTATACTGTCCAATGCAGTTAGTATATTTTCATTGATATCTTTGATTGAACTATTAAACGTGTTAATTACAAGTGGCCCGCAGTGTCCGTATTCGTCATAAATTAATTTTATTTCCGATAATTTCATGTTTTGGTAATTTTCTGCCTTCTTAAAACATCTACGAACATCTGTGACACTCCATTCTTTATTACCAGCGTCATGCCATATCTTGTAATCGTTGTCGTTTCCTTTTGCATAAATCATTGCGTTAATGATGCTACTACCTCCTATAGCTTTTCCTCTGGGCCAATTTATAGATCCGTTTATATTGGCTTGGTTAATTATACCATCATTTGTGGTAAGATACTGCCAATCAAATTTGGTTCCATAAAGAGTACCATCCAAGTAAGGTATCTAGAACAAATAATAACTTATTATACAAATATGGATACTAATGTATTTATTTCTGACAACTTTTTTTTCTTTTTTTTTGTTTGATTTGATTTATCCATTTACACCTTAACTTACATTACATTTTTTCCAGAAATATAAGCTTAACTTATAAAAATCAATAACTCTTACTAAACTAGGCTCAGTAAATCTTGGGCCCCTTGTAACTGTGCTCTGCATTTTATATCTCGAGTAATCATGGCCATTATTATTAAAAATTTGCTATTATGACAAAAAGTTAAACATTTTTTTTTTCAATTCACGCCTATTTATACCCGAATGTACGCCGCAACTAGTCGACTACTTTAAGGGTCTAGACTGAAATAGGACGGAGAAATCTATTGCTGTACATTGAGCTCAATTGAGTGATGTAAGTGACCGATATTTATCACACAGAACTTCTGATAATGTTTTCGAATTTTATTGGTGTGAGTTAGGATTCAAACCCAGACCACAGAGACGATAAAAACTAACATTTCCATAGATTTGTTCCGTAAAAATGATTACAATAATATAAATAACTACACAATACAAACATTTGCTTCCAAAGGCGGATCCCCTCCAGCTTCTATGAGTAATATTCTCCAATCTTTGTTCTCACAAAGCCTCTTAGCCAACACACAACCTGATGTACCAGCTCCAATGATGATGACATCGAACTTTGAGTGATCTAAAAAATACGACATTATTAATAAATATTGTTACTAGTAATGAAAATTTCACTGGTATTTAATTTCATGATAACAATTCCAAATATTCCATATATTTTTGTGGAAATTAATATTTTTGCCTTACGAACATAATTTTTGGAAAATTGTTTTATTTTTATTATTATTTATTTTCATTTAATAAATGCCTTACATTAACTGAAAGAGTGGTATTTTTATTAAAATTAAAATATGTTTGGTTAACAATTATATTATAATTATAGAGTAGGTAGAGCCAAGCAGTTCGCTGCACGAATGGGCCGGCTCGACCGGTGAAATACCACGACCTCTCAGAAGACCGACGTAAAGTGGCTCATGCCGCGTTTCGTTCGGGGAGAGAGGTACCCGGAGGCCCACCCCCCTTCCCCATCCTTTCCTATCCCCTATCCCTTAAAGGGCGGCAACGCAACAGTGACACAATATGTGTTGCTGGTGTCTATGGCCGGCGTTGGTTGCTTACCATCAGGTGACACGCCTGCTCGTTTGCCCTCCTATCCCATAAAATATATATATATGTTATTTATTGTAAATATAATTATCACATAAATACTACTATAAAATTGAAATGACATTAGGCAACATTATTAATAAAGCGAGCATAACATTGCTAAGCTTCCTACCAACTAAAGCTTGCTTAGGAAGGAATGTAAATTTACAAAAAATACTAAGTTAATATCCAATACAAAAGACGTCATAGTCTAAGAAATCCGGGAGACCAGCCAATAGCAACTTGACTAACTTTAGGTAACAGTTAGGTAAAGTCAAGCATAGTATGCAAGAATTTGGATTTCCCGCATACCCATAAGTAAGTGACTTGGCTTGAAATTTATCTTTTATTATTTGGTAGTGGTAGAGCCAAGCAGTTCGCTGCATGAATGGGCCGGCTCGACCGGTGAAATACCACGACCTCTCAGAAGATCGACGTAAAGTGGCTCATGCCGCGTTTTTTTTTTCATGAGAGAGGCACTCGGAGGCCCTACCCCCTTCCTCATATTTTCCTATGTACTCCCATAAAGGTCGGCAACGCAACAGTAATACTATATGTGTTTCTAGTGTCCATGGGCGGCGCAGGTTGCTTACCATCAGGTGACACGCTTGCTCGTTTGCCCTCCTATCCTATAAATAAATAAAAAAATATAATAAAATTGATGTAAGCGATGCAACAGAACTTACATTTATAAATCGGTTTTACGCCAAACTCTTTGAGGCGCGAACTTAGTTATATTCAAATTTAAAAGATAGTATTTTGTTTTCAGCAGACTTTTTCAATGGTTTCCTGAATATTTCGCTGTGTTTTATTAGTTTAAATATATTTCTTATTATAAATCGATCGCTGTTATTTCACCTGCGTGCCGCCAATAACTGAGTTTTGACGATTTCTTTGTTGTTAGTATACTTTTCTATAGTGTTAATCAAGAATTATAATACGTACCTAAAATGTCAGCATCTTCTAAAATACCATCCGAGATTAAACACTGACTGGCCGCGAATAACTGGACTGCTGAAGTGAAGAGTTCAACAAAAGTGCCAGTTGTTGGTGTCAGGCATGATGCATTGTAACTGGGTAAGAGTCATACATACGTAAGTAACAATCATAGAGAACGGATAGTGAAGTCAGAATTCCTTTCAAATACACTTGCTCATCCTCCATCACATACATATGTGATTTTCTTGTATTTTAATCACTTATAATAATATAACATAACATAACTTGACGCCTTTGTTACCCGAAGGTGTAAGCAGCGGCTGTTAAGCCTCGTCTCGCCGTTATGTTTACGTCTCAAATGGAATAGGTGAGGAACCTATTGCCATACCGGACACAAAGTTTTCAGTCAGCGATATTTATCACACTTAACTTCCGCAAACAATTTCGAAAAGTCATTGGTGTGAGTCAGTGTCAGGATTCTAACCTGGACCTCTGGATAAGAAGCTGTGAACTTGACCACTGGACCACCGAGACTGTTTTTATATCATCACTTATACAACCAAAAATATATTTTTTTAAAACTTGATAGCTTGTTTAAAAAAATAGCAATATAAATATAAAGGATAGGGAGAGGGGTTGATCGGTAGAGCTTCCTGAAACCTCTTTCATCCAAAGAATCACGTTACGTGTCACTTAACGTCGACATGCTGAGGGGTCTTACTTACTCTACTAATGTAAGAGTTTGTGTATAGAGATATAATACGGATTATTTAATTCAAATTAATTAATTATTTAAAAGGAGATAAAAAAATATTTTGATTTTAAGCTTCAATGAAACTAGTAAATAATATGACTATTAACGTACATTCGAGGTCAGAGCAACAAGTACTGCGGGCCGCAACTAACGCGAGATAAAATAGTTTGCTGAGTGTATTCGTCCCGACTACGGGCAGTGGAAACAAGGTAAAGATAATAATGTTTATAAAGCAAATAACAATACGACCTTGTTTTACTTAGTTAGAGAGGTTATTTTTTATTAAAAAAGAATATTTATTTATTCAAGGTTAATAACGAACAAATGAAAAATAACAATAAATATAATATAATAATTACATATTATAATTAACGAGCATAAGTTAAATTCATAATTTTTGTACCGAATTATAACACATGCGTTCACATGAGTTTCTTGCCCGATTCTTCTCATGATCGTATCGCGTCCGTATCTTTTTTTGTTCCACGGAGGCACATTCCACAGGCGCTCTTGTTTGTATTTCTTTTTAAATAATATGTTATCTGTACTTGTTGACTATTTTAAAGTGTCTGTGAAGACCTATAAAAATAAAGTTATTTTGACTTTGACTAACATCATCTAGATGGCGGTTAAGCAGCTCATCATCCCAATTCTCGTGTGAATGACTATTGAAGAATGTTAAGTTATAAGAAACAAATAACGATAGCGGAAAAAGTCATGTCCGATTTATTGCAATAGTCTATATCAGCTAATAGAATAGGGCATGCAAATCTTTTCACTCCGCAACATTGTAAAGAAGCAACTAGCTCTGAGCCAGAAGTTTTTCAGTGGTTTTGTGGATCTGGATAAAGAGTTTGACAGGATGTTACTAAATAGTGATAGAGCCAAGCAGTACCCTGCATGAAAGGGCCAGCTCGGCCGGTGAAATACCACGACCTCACCACGATCAGAAGATCGGCGTAAAGTGGCTCATGACGCGTTTCAATTGGTGAGAGAGGTACCCGGAGGCCCACTCCCCTTAAAGGTGGCTTGGACATGTATACAGGATGATGCAAGCTTGTCCAAGCAGATATACAATGCAAAAATGGATGGATGGAGTCCGGGAGTCTTAAAACTTGACGAGCGTGTATGACAAGAGATATATTAAAAAAACCGAGTAAGGCACAAAATATACGGAATCGAAGCACAATTATCGCTTCCTATCTTTAATAGTTTTTTGTAAAAATAAGGAAATATGAAAGTACAGCAATATGTACATATTATCTTAGTTCTTATCTTAGTTCTCATTAGTTCAACAAGATTATCTTTATAACATTAAAACAACTTTTTATGGATTATATCGCGTTTATTTAGAACTCATTTTCTATTTATTTCCCGACGTTTCGAACTCTTTACAGATATAATTTTCACGAGCAATCAACAAATTCTTTTTGGTTGATTATTACTATATAATAAGTTTTAAATAAACGCGATATAATCCATAAAAAGTTGTTTCAATGTTATGAATGTAACTCGCAAAAGTAAGTCGTGTAAGTCGAATGTGATTCGATATATTTAAGTGTCCGTGTAGCAAAAGGATGAAAGAGAATGACATTTTGTATCGACCCCATCGGAAGCACGAGAAGAATTTTATATAGATAAAAAGTAATTTAACAGTAGATTCATTAAATAATAACTTGAAGCAGTAAGAAGAACCATAATTATTATTGTTCATCTTCGTGATCTTCTATAACTAGTTCTGCTCCTCTTTCTGCAATCATCGTTGTAGGTCCATTGGTGTTTCCACTCGTAATATTTGGCATTATGCTGGCATCGATTACACGAAGATTTTTTACTTTGTGAACTCTTAATCTACCGTCAACAACAGAAGCTTCGGGGTTCGGTCCCATCGTACTGGTTCCTACTGGATGATATACCGTAAGTACCATATTTATACAGACACATTTCCAATAGTCTCTGCTATCTAACTCATATATATCACATTCCGGCCATACCATCCGGGCTAGAAAAGCTCCAATTGATTTAAAGTAATCCGTATCTAATAATCTGGTAAGCATTTTAATACCAGTAACTGCTGATTCTAAGTCGTTTTTGTCCTTGAAGTAGTTAGGATATATAAACGGATGCTCTTCAGGGTTATTTGACTTCAATGATATATTTCCTCTTGAATCTGGATGCAGTAAGTTAAATAGAAAGAAAAATAGCGTATAATTTTTATTCAGCTCTACGATTGGGTCAGCTACGCTATCTTTGTATCTGAATCCTTCTTTCATTAGGGTACGAATATTTGAAGAATTTTTCCAACTAATTATTAGGTGACTTTGATAATCAGGACGGACAGCATTATTGTCGGAAGCAAAGAATGCTAAGACATCAGATATATGCCCGTGTGCGAGGTACCCAGTTTTATTATAAATATATTTAAATACATCGAAATTCATATCATAACTGCTTTGGGGATTAGTTTCATTACAACCGATTATAATAGGTATAATACAATGGTCCTGCAGATTTTGTCCTACCATCGGTGAGTGAACTACAACTTTAATGTTATTTTTGCATAAATGAGATTTATCACCAATTCCTGATAGCATCAATAGCTGAGGTGAATTAATGGCACCAGCACTTAGAATTACTTCGTGCTTTGCGTGATATGTAATTTTTTTGCCACCACGCTTTACTGTAACACCATATGCTACTTTTGTTAGGTCATTAATTAGAATTTTTGTTACCAGAGTATTTTTAAGAATAACTAATTGATTTCTACATTTTGCAGTATTTAAATAAGCTTTATTTGAACTCTGTCTTTCTCCATTTGCTGCTGTTACTGATGTAATACCAGCACCAAACATGTTTTCTGTATTCAGATCTAATACTCTACTGATATCAATGTCATTAAATGAGAATAGTAACTTTTCATTAATGTTGGTAACTGTGCTATTAAACGTGTTTATAATAAGTGGGCCATTGTGACCATATTCTTCATAAATTGTCATATTTTTTGCTAATTGCATATTTTGGTAGTTTTCTGCCTTTTTAAAGCATCTACGAACATCTGTGACACTCCATTCTTTATTACCAGCATCATACCATATCTTGTAATCGTTGTCGTTTCCTTTTGTATAAATCATTCCGTTAATAATGCTACTACCTCCTATAGCCTTTCCTCTGGGCCAGTTTATCGATCCATTTATATTGGCTTGGTTAATTATACCATCATTTGTGGTAAGATACTGCCAATCAAATTTTGTTCTTAAAATAGTTCCATCTAAATTTGGTATCTGAAATTGAAAATATAAGTTTTAAAGTACCCTGAGTAAATAAATAATTATATGATTAATTTTATATTTTATATTTGCTTAGTTTATTTGTGTTCAAGTGTCGATGTGTTTAATTTATAGCGTGATAAATAATATCATATTCATAATAATAATAGTGCCATCCAAATTGAGTAAGAGCCCTAATTGTGGCTACTGTAGTTTTTAGTATTAAGCATTATAAAATAAAATTGTTTAAAATATAAAACATACAACTGCTTCAATAGGCGTATCGTCTCCAGCTTCTATAAGTAGTATTCTCCAATTTTTGTTCTCACAAAGTCTCTTAGCTAACACACATCCTGATGTACCAGCTCCGACAATTATAACATCAAATTTGGAATGATCTAAAAATAATAATAATAATAATAAATACCCATAATTGATTGCATGTTAATTGAGACTTAAAATTATAATCGAGTCAATTTAATTGGCAACATTTGACGTCTGTCAATTTTATTATTTTAGTGAGATGATCTGCACAAAAAAATCGTTTAAAGTGAATGAATCGATAGAGAACTGAAAATTTAAAAAAATATTTGGGTTAATCCGTCTCAAATTATTGTTTTCTTTCATTTTCTGCGGATTAGGAATGATTAATTTATTAATGCTCAACACTGACCACAACATGGTTATTTATTTACAGTTACTTCACAAGTAATGGATACATTTGATTCTACTTATCAGCTTTTGAATTTTAGAGTAACAGCCCTGCCGTTTAAAAAAGTTGGTGATTAGACGACGCAACATGGTGACGACGTTCAGTTTGTTAAATCACATATTATTTGTTATCTTTAATATTGTTTTTATGTTAAAGTGCGATTTTGTTAGTGTTGATTACAGTAAATTGTGATTGTAATTAAATAAAATTATGTAGTAAAGTAAATTGTGCAGTCGTAACAAAACGAAAAAATATATTATTTCATGCCCGCCGTTACAAGTTTACGTTGTTGAATTTTTAATAACTATCAAATTTTGCCTATTAAAATAACACAACTATAATCAAATAATTATTAAAATTCAATTATCAAGTTTCATTTCACGTGGCCTTAAGGAAATACCTCTCTATATTAGTTATGTATGGTTTATACCGAATTGTCGAGACTACGAGTATCATCATCATTACCGGTGAAAAAAATGAAAACTATTATTCATCATTGTAAGTGACGTTGGAATGCTGTGTGTAATATGGGCTTAATTATCAACGTCATGGCCCTTTTGATTGGAGGCAAATAACACCGCTAGGCGAAATGCAAGTAAAATATAAAGTATTAGTTAAAATACGTACTTGGAATGTCAGGATCTTCTATAATACCATATGAGATTAAACACTGACTTGCCGCAAATATCTGAACGGCTGAAGTGAAGAGATCAACAAAAGTGCCAGTTGTAGGTGTGGCGCAGGTCGCATTGTAACTTGATAACAGTAATTTGTACATTTATTTTTATTTTTTTACACTATTAAAAAAAAGTATTATTGTGAAAGTTCCTTCAATTTACATAAAATTGGAACGATTTAACTCATTAGTTGATAGCAGAGATGAATTAGTTTTATTACTTTAACAAACAGCTATTTGAACAGGGTGTATTAAACAGTCAACTTCTTAGTAGCTAACATTGGTTAGCATATTTAAACAAATACAAATTCAATAAACTCAAATAAAAAAATCAACCTCATAACATTAAAACAACTTTTTATGGATTATATCGCGTTTATTTAGAACTTATTTCACTCGTGAAAATGATCTCTGTAAAGAGTTCGAAACGGACTAATCTGGGCTCATGATGAATGATATGAATGTGATATTATAAATAAATATAATCAAACTCTTTAAAGAGAATATATACATTTCTTTTTTAATAAAAGTTATTATTCTGTGTCAAAAAAATTTCACTTATATTACAATGTTTATTTGAAAAGTCATCACTCACCATGTCATTGTTGATGTTTTAAAACTATTCATTAAATAATAAATTTTAAATCAACATTTTATATTCAAAATTTCCACAGTTACAAACACACACGTCTCCTTTAATTGAGTAGGTAAATAAATGTAAATTTTAGTACAATCAACTGTATTCAAGTAATTAAAATAGTGTATACGAAGTAATATATACCTGGGCTTCTTAGTCAAGGGCGTAGTCGATTCTCGTACTTATAATAAAATTGTTGGCGTTATGTTTGTAGAATGAGATTTTCTTCATTTGTAAATACAAATGAAGAAAATCTCATTTGTTTGAACTGAACTGACTGGCTGAACAACAGTTCAGCCTCAACTCAATAAATATTCACATCCCAATTGGAATGGGTATTAGTAAACTTCTTTTCCTCTAGGGAATATCATGTAAGTTTAAGTAAATATTTCCATTGAAAAATGCTGAAATTTTTGTAATTGTTACTGTTCGATTAAGTTGTTCTAGATTTATTATTAAAAATTTCTGATTCCAGAAAAAAATGATTTCTTAGATATGTCACTCGGAAGAAACCGCGTGCAGCAACTAGTGAGAGATAAAATAGTTTATTGACAGCAGCTGTCGCTAGTAATACCAGTGGAGGGTATGATAATGATAATTACGAAACAAACAACAATATGTCCTTACTATATACCTAACTAATTATATAAGTATATATAAGCGAAGTATTAAAAGGCATCAAAGAATTCTTTTGCATCGTTGTCAATGGGTAATGTGCCGAGAAGACTGTCAGCATTGCCACATTCAATAGCAATGTTTATTCTCTGTACAAAGATCAAACCAGCCCTCTAGTCACCTGTAGCCTCAACTTGGACTCCATGGACCAAGCGTTTTGACCCCAAACGGTTCAAACAAACATCTATAAGATTTTGGTATTTGTGCCACTTGATGGTTTCTGCATAGCAGCAGTAGCACCGGGAGCATTACGAGGAGGATGTAAAGGCGTAACGGTGTTGAAATAAGAAGTCTCCCAAACTTCAAAGCATTAAGGACATACCATCTGGACTATTTCCATCCTCAACGTTACAACCCACAAGGTTCAAGCAGAACTGTTACGCAGGTAAAAAAGCCCCGACGAATAATGTCATCAAGATTAGCATTCACCACACTTTTACTGCACAAACAGTCGATGGCTTCCCCATATTGACAAAGATGCGGAGAAAAACAAACAGCATACGTAGGCATACGGCATTGCTTAAAGTTGTGTCATCTAATAGGATTTCTACACTGGATACTGGCATTACTTACTGCCAAGCGCCTGACTCCCAATCTCCCACATCCAGTTTATGAGTACACTCTTTATCACTGGAGGCGTTTTTGAAAAAAAGATCCTTTGCTTTTCCACAAAGCTGGTCTCCAATTGTCACGGACAAGCAGTTTTCCACGCTATTAAAGCCTCAGATTTACACAGCACAGGAATTTACACTTGAATAGAGGCAGGAATATGTGAATCTTTGACAATAGTACCTTAATAATTTTCAATCTTATAAATTATTAATATTTTGGCCAGTAATGTAGCGAAATTGTGTTCGCTATTTAAAATTGTATTTTTTTAATAATTTCATTGTTTTAGTATAAATTTAAGATTGTATAATTAATTTAACTAGTTTTCTTTGCATTTCTATATAATAATTGTGTAAAACTGTGTCCAGTATCTGTGTTATTCTACCTTGATGAAGTGACCGTTAACAATTTATCAGATTTAGCAAAATCAAATTTTGCGTCGGATTTGGATTATATTGGACTTCTTCATCACAGTTGTTACTGTCCCGGGGAGTATTTTACCATTTGTTATTAGTAGTTCACCTCAAATAACACCACACTCCACAGGACATCTCATAACCTCACAAGTCTCTGCTGTGACTTGTGAGCAACATACACCACACAATGGCTCAGTTTAAGTCTCTTTTTGTTTTGACAAAGTGTGGAAATAAAACTGATGACGATAAACTTCGCCTCAGACAATTTCCAAACTTCATGGATGATATTCATGAATGATGTTCATGTCTAATATTTATTCATGAATACTGCACAAAGTACTAAACTGCTGGTTTATGTCTATAATATAGCTAATATTTAATAATATATTCTTATAGTTTTTAAATAGTATATTTAATTTACTAACAGATCTGTTAATTTTATATGTTACAATGTAATTTTTTTATAGAATGTGTCTAATTTTATTTGTTCATTAATTATTATTACTCAGAAATCCCTCAGGGTTATTCCAATTTATTCTCTTCTTAATCATCTTTGTCTATAATATAATAACTTCTTTTAATTATTTAATTTAATTATTTCTTTTAATTTAATTATTATCTAGGTACCTACATTTTTTTTTATCCCCTTTCCCTTTTAACTTTCCTGGCTAACTCTAATTTCTTTTTCTAGGTCATTTTATTTATTTTTTTTTGCCTGAAGTTCGCTCTCTAATATAATGGAATCTTACCCTGTAACTCGCAAGGCAGCTGCAAAAAAGTTGGAGTCCCAGCTGAACTTAGCTCTGTCTGAGCTTAAAAAATATCAGGAAGACAATGCTCAATTGTTGATTGAGCGCAGTGATTGTGAAGGCGAAATTATCTCTTTAAATAAAAATATTTCCGAGCTAAAAAGCCATTTAGTGGAGTTAGACATAGAGCACATGGACACACTGGACCAACTAAGGAAAGCACACTCTGAACTAAAGTCATTCCATGAGGGTGATGATTTATATGTTAGGTCTCTGAGTCACAATGCAGAGTTGCAACAAAACCTCAATATAGCATATTCTAGAATTGATGAATTAGAAAGATTGATTGAGGTGTCCAATAGTATCGAGACTCAGAACCAATTCTCACAATTATTGGGTCACAAAAAGTCTTTAAATAGTAAATCAATTAGGAAATTAAAATTAAAATTTAAAACTAGTCTGAAAAAGAATAAAAGATTCACTAAAATTAGTAAAACAATTAAAAAACTTGAGGCAACTATTAAAAGGTCAGTTAAAACTAAAAAACTGCATCAGTTAAATTGTAATTTTCAATCAGAGTTGCTGATAGCTCAAGAGGAGCTCATATCAAGTAGGGTTCAGTATGATCAGCATACTAGCGAATTAAAAAGGCAAATTGTTACTCTAGAAACTTTTTTAACTACCTTAAGCCAGAAATATGAGCAAGATACATTAGAATATATAAAAAAATATGAGGACGTAGCTAGGATAGGTAATGAGCAGTTGGCTAGGGTGCTGTCACATTGTAATGATGATAACTACAATAATTACACAAACTGTTCGATTAAAACATTGACACGGTCTGAGACCAATTGTACTTTAGGCACAGATCGGCCTCTGCACACTGCCAGCTTCACTGGCACTAGCCCAACAACAATACCTTCCATAGATAAGTCTTCAGAGGTCTTAATGTTTTGTGATGAGTTGGGAAAAGGCTTTGGTAGTCTAATTAGTGATAATTTGAAGCAGCCTATTTTTAACCATTGCTCAACTGGTATAAAGTTAGAAAATATTATAAGTCACATAAAATCCACTAAGTTAACTGCACAATGTACTGTGCTTGTGTTTTATGGCAATAGCACTGCTGTTACAAAAAAAGAGTTAAATAATTTAATTAAAGCTTTAGAAGTCCTTCACAACAATATAGGTTGTAGATTCATTGTCTCTGCGTTGCCGTATTCATTTGCTCTAACCGCAAGACAGAATAGACACATTTATAATTTAAACCTACTATTATATAATTGTACATATTATTTAAAAGACAAAATATCCATTTTTGATATAAATAGTTTAAAAACCAATTTTAGGTTGACAAAAGATACTGTGTATCTCCCAATTACTGATAGGAAAGAGATTGCTAGACTTCTAGCATTATATATACAAACTGACTGGGCTACTTGTAAAGTACCCAATTCAATTAGTTGTAAGGATCCTGACACTTCTATTTGTTTAAATTAATAGAAGAGACAAAGGATAAACCCAAATCATTGCTCACAATTGTACATCAAAATATGCAAGGTTTATCTGGCAAAGAACTTGAGCTTGACCTATTTTGTAAAAAGCACAATGTTCATGTATTATGTTTGACTGAACATTGGCTTAAAACTAGTGAACTTACTTTCAATAATGCTTCCTACTCTGTTGGCAGTGTATTTTGTAGAAAAAAAGCCAATCATGGTGGTGCCATGATCTTTGTGTCGAATAATATTAAATTTAAAAACAGGAGAGACATAACAAATCTCTCCATTGAACGCACTGTCGAACTGTCCTGTGTTGAGCTTGAGCAATTTATTGTATTAAGTGTTTATAGGCCCCCTTTGGGTGATTTTAATATATTTGAATCCACTATGGATGATATTATGCAAAAACTTACTGGCAGCGGTAGGAGTGTAATCGTGTGTGGTGATTTTAATGTTAATCTGTTACAAGACTCAACTAACAATACTAGGCTCGTTAGTTTATTTACCTCGTTTGGACTACATCATCTGTTCTTAGAACCCACAAGAATTACATCTCACTCTGCTACCTGCTTGGACAATATTTTTTGTAACTGTAATTCTGTACAGAAAGAAATTTTATGTCACTTGCCATCAGATCATTGTGGTCAAAAGGCAGTTTTTGTGATGAATAGGCCTAAATTAGTTCGTAAAGTCACTTGTAGACCCATAACCCAGAAAGGCACCAAACAATTCCGTAACGCTATAGCGGCAAGGGTTAGTTCGCCGGACATGTCGAGTGATCCAGACGACCATTACAACTCACTCTTAAAAACCATAGACTCTGAACACAAATCTATATTTAAAATCAAAACTATGTGTAAAAATGTCAATTTAACCTTTTGTGATTGGGCCACCAACGGTATTTACAAAAGTAGAAATAAATTGTATGATTTGTACAGTTTAAAGAAGTGGAATCTTGATCCCGTTTTCAATACATATGTTAGAAATTACTCGAAAATATTTAAAAAAGTTTACTTTACTGCTAAATCAATTTATTTAAGTAGGCGGATACAAGAATCTCAGAACAAGATTAAAGCAACTTGGAATATCATCAACAATGAGACTGGTCGTACTAGGAATCGTGATGATGATATTAAACTCTCAGTTGATAATAAAATTATCGACGATAGTTATGCTGTTGTGGAAACATTTAATGACTTTTTTGCCAAAATTCCCATTTCTACTACAAATATGTTAAATTCGTGCCCCGTCAAAGCTGAAGCCCTGCTCAAGGATGGTGTGGACGAGTGCAACGTTTCTTTTAAATTTGAACATGTCGACCCTTACGACATTATAAAAGTGTTTAAACAATTAAATTCCAAAAAAACGGCTGATTTGTGGGGCATTTCCGTTAAACTATTAGATTCAATCATTGCCCTCATAGCTCCAAACCTGGCTGTGCTTTTTAATAAATGTGTAGATGCAGGTGTATTTCCTAATTTAATGAAGCACAGCAAATTGATACCACTATTTAAAAATGGTTGTAAGAATGATCCAACCAACTATCGTCCTATTTCCATTTTACCTGCACTCAGCAAAATTTTTGAAAAAATTATTTCAAATCAAATACTTAACCATTTCAATTTAAATGATCTTTTTCACAAAGAGCAGTACGGTTTTACAAAAGGTCGTTCTACTACTGATGCTGGCGCTACTCTTATTAAACATATTTTCGATGCTTGGGAAAACTCACAGGATGCAATCGGCGTATTCTGTGATCTCTCTAAAGCTTTTGACTGCGTGGAACACAACACACTTTTGCGTAAACTAAGTCATTACGGTATTAAGAACACTGCACTTAGTCTTGTTGCATCATACTTGAGTAACAGGTTTCAGTTTGTAGATGTAAACGGAGTGAGATCGTCTGGATCGCCAGTGTCTATGGGCGTTCCCCAGGGTTCCATTCTCGGTCCACTATTGTTTATTATCCATATTAATGATTTGCCCTTTTTCGTACAGAAATTTTGCGACATAGTACTGTTTGCCGATGACACTTCACTCCTCTTTAAGGTAGACCGTAAAAAAAACAGTTTTGATGATGTAAATTGCTCTCTTACAGTCTTCTCTCTTAAGTCCATAATTGGTTTACAGCTAATAATTTAGTCCTAAATTCGAATAAAACCAAAATAATAAAGTTTACTATGCCCAATGTTAAAGGTCAGGTTATAAATTTATCTTTAAATAACAGAATTCTAGACCCAGTAAATACAACTGTATTTTTAGGTATTATTCTAGATAATAAGCTCCAGTGGGGTCCTCAAGTAAAATGTTTAGCTGGAAAACTTAGCTCTGCTGCCTACGCGGTTCGAAAAGTTCGACAGCTTACTGATGTTGCAACCGCCAGACTAGTTTATTTCAGTTATTTTCATAGTGTCATGTCTTATGGCATTTTGCTGTGGGGTAGAGCAGCTGAAATTCAGTCTATTTTTGTGCTTCAAAAACGAGCTATTCGGGCAATTTATAATCTGGGGACCAAAGTCTCCCTTAGAGAACGGTTTAAGGAAATTGGAATATTAACAGTTGCTTCTCAATTTATATATGACAATATAATGTTTGTTAGAAAAAACTTAAATAGATATACTAAACATAGTGATGTTCATAATTTTAATACCAGAGGCAAGCATAAACTTGTGTTAAAGTGTCATCGCCTGCACAAAGTACATAAGTCGTTTTTGGGAATGGGTGTACAGTTCTATAATAGGATCCCTGCGCATATTCTGGCTCTCTCTTTCGATCGGTTTAGGCGGGCTGTGAAGGATCGTCTCGTTGCCGGTGCTTATTACACCATCAATGACTTCATGACGGACAAGTCGTCTTGGGACCGTCAAATTGCTTGCTCAACGCGGATAGTGTAGTTTGCGTGTTGGAATTTGTTCACTTATTTTGGAGTGGAGACGTGCTGCAAATATTTCTATTTCTAATAGTAATCAACATTTCTTATTATGAGTTTGAATTCATGTTGTTTTGATAAAAGCTTTATATATAATTTTTATTATTGCACTTACTTGTTGCACAACGTTACCATTCTAAATAGAAGATGTCGCGTCAGTTGTGCTCGACTTATATCATATAATTTTTCTCATTACTTGTACTACAATGATTTTAAGTTGGTTGGATCATAACTGTGATTGTCGAGTAGTCTGGCTGCTACACCTTTTATGTGATATTTTTTCAGTAGCGTTGATAATACTATTCTGTAAATTTTCAATGGTTTTGAAAAGAGTATTGGCACATGAGTTTCTTGCCCGATTCTTCTCATGAAAGCCCCTACACTCGGAATCGGGCCGCTCGTGGCGATTGCTTCCGTGTTTTTTTGTTCCACGGAGGCACTTGCTTCAAGCGCTCGTGGCTTAGCTTTTTAAATATTATTTTAATTTTAGACATTTTTGTACATTGACTATTTTTAAGTGTCTGTGAGGACCTATGAAAATAAAACCACTTTGACTTTGACTTTGACTTAAATTAATTGTGGTGGATCACTTAATTAAAAAACGTATGTATAAAAATCATTTGGGGGTCATGTCAAGAGCGTGCACGTCGCGATCCCTGCCGTCCCAGTGGGACGCAATCTTGACCGAAGCAAACGCAGCCGGACGGGCTGCTAGGGCGTGCCCCGTAAGCGACGGGCACCGATTAGCCCCCGTCGGTGCAGCTGCATGCGCATGTGGCGAAGGGGGCCGCCACCCTTCACGCAGCGCCAATCCTGGCGGGACGAGGAGAGGGGAGTGCCGTATAGGCACGTGAAATGTTAGAGGTAGTATGACAAGATTTCATTTCATTAACGCGCGTCGATTTTTGAGGCTCCTAACATCATCTTCCTCCAGAACACGTTCTATCGGGTTATGGAACGTGTGTCTTGGCCGTCCTCAACTTCTACATCCATCCGCTTTTGCATTGTATATCTGCATAGTAAATCTTGCATTATCCATTCTTCCTGTTTGTCCGAACTATCGCAGCATGCCCTTTCATACTTTCACACCGACACTCTCTTCCTCTCTTCTTAGGTATGTATCAAAATAAAAATTATTGATGTGAAACATCTATAGCCGCACGTAAAAAAGATTTTTGACGTGGCGACGCGTTGCCACGCTAAATGATGCTACCTAGTCTATAGGCAGTAGTGTGTACGGTGTGGCGACGCGTATATACTCCGTAGTGAAAATAGTGTTGTTTACTACAGTACACATAACCTGTGTTGTAATTGAAAACAAATATTTTTTCTGATTTATATTTACACCTGATATTATCGTTTATATTCCATTTTCCAGTTCGTCTCCCAACGCCATGTGTTCTACCACTGGACCACCGAAACAAATACCAAAATAATGAACTGAAAAATTATGAATTTCAATACGTACTTGGAATGTTATCGTCTTTTAAAATACCATCAGATATTAAACAGTGACTTGCAGCAAATATCTTCACAGCTGAAGAAAAGAGCTCAACAAAAGTGCCAGTCGTAGGTGTCAGGCATGATGCATTGTAACTGGATAGCATTATTACATTCATAAATAGATTTAATTTCAAGGTTTACTAGTTCAACAGATTTTCAAAGAATAACAAACTCCGTCATTACTGCTTTTTAATTATCTAGATTATCATTTTCAAGACGTGAAATCATAGTATCGTTACAAAATTATACCTGCCATTACCGTGTGTTAGTATTTGCTTGTTTGTATACAACTAGATTTTCTTAAAAAACACTCAATTATATGAATTACTAGCAGACCGCGCGAACTTCGTACCGCTATATTGTATGTAGCTTCCCGCCTCACGGTGTTACTCGCGTACAAACAAAATGTCGATGACAACGATGATAACATATAGCCTATGTTACTAAGTGATAATGTAGCTTTCTAAAGAAAAAAGAATTATTAAAAATGGGTCCAGTACTTTTTGATTTTATTCGTTACATACAAAAATACAAATCTTTCCTCTTTATAATAATAAAGTATAGACTACTAACCACTCCGTCATTCTTGCTGTAGGACTGTTACGTAAACGTCTTCGCTAACTTCCAGTGATCACAATATAACGCCAATAATTATATAACATGTGCGAGTTTTTTTTTTATCGTGGTGTAATTAGCCTTGTCTAGGTGTTTTAAATTATTCCAAAATGTAGACTGTAAGGATAAGTTCACACAACCGCCTGACACCGTGCGAGTCACTGCGCGCTTGACGCATTCGCTAGAAATTACGTACCATTACTTCACGCTTTTTTTTCTACCCGAAGGTGTAGACAGTGGCTTTTAAGCCTCGACTAGTGAAATAGGTGGCGAAGCTAATGGCATACCGGGCACAAAATTTTCATTCATCGATATTAAATAACACATATCTTTCGAAAAGACATTGGTTTGAGCCAGGATTCGAACTCGCGACCTCTGGATTCAGAAGCTCGACCACTGTACCATCGAGACATTTATTTCACAAGAAATAATTGTACGCAAGCGACCCTGTTATCAACATGTATTGAGAAAGGACAAAAAGGATATTTATGTCGTTTAATCAAACAACTCCATACATCTTTGCTGATTTTATATCATATAAGGGAGAATATATTTGGCGCTTTGCAATAATATAGTTATGTCTTAGCAGTGGTAGAGTCTTGCAGTTCTCTGCATAAATTGTCCGATTCAACGCGTGAAATATCACGATCCCTCGGAAAATCGGGGTGAAGCGGCTCGTTCTGCATTTCGTTCCGTGAGAGAGGTATCCGGAGGCCAGATCCCTTTTCCCCTTCCTCTCCTCTCCTTAAGGACGGCAATGCACTACGGAGTTCATGAGCGGTGAGCATAGGAGATTTGCCCTCAGTTCCCATAAAAAAAAATATAGACAGGAGTAGTATGTTGGACCACGAGGTATGTATAACTTCGGCGCGGTACCGCAATCCCTTATCTGAACCTACTCTAATTTCATTATCTACTGAATATATTTATTATGCAAAGCAAGTATTAACTCGTTGTCAATTAACTTCATTTTTAAGAAGTATTTTTTATTCATCTTAACTAACTTGAGACTTGTCCCCGCCGGCGTTGGTCGCGGCAATGCTTGCGGGCGAGGAGGAGTGGAGGGCTGTGGTCTTCTTCTGCGAAGCTGTGATGCTAAAGAAGGAGGCCGCCGAGCGGGGTCGGGAGAGAGCCGATCCCGCTTGAAGGCGGCGGCGGCGAGCTCAGTGGTCGCCGCCGCCGACGGGCCGAGTGGGCGCACACTCCGCGGGTGCGCCCGGGTCGCGGCCCGGGAAGGGTGACCCCCCCCCCGGTGCAACCGGTGAGGGTCGTCGGGGGCGCCGCCGGCCGCGCGCCTCTTTACAGCGCGCGGTCGGAGCCGCCCCGCCCGGGGGAGCTTCACCAAGGCTCCCCGTGGATGAGCACCCCCTCGTGACAGAGGGGGCGCGACGGCGGGGTGGCCCAGAGGGCTGATGAACTGTCCTGGGCCACCCCAACGCCGGAGGAAGGCCGCTGCGAGGTTTTAGTGGGTAACCCTAAGATCGGATTGCAGTTTACTGTTTTGGGAGTCCCACACTACCCCCTGCCGTCCCCAGGCGGGGGGAGTGCATAAAGCATTTCCTCGCGTAATAAAAAGGAGGGGAAATAAGCAGGCGTGTCACCTGATGATAAGCAACCAACGCCGCCCATGGACACCAGCAACACATATAGTGTTACTGTTGCGTTGCCGACATTTAAGGGATAGGGGAAAGGAAAGGATGGGGAAGGGGGGGTGGGCCTCCGGGTACCTCTCTCACCGAACGAAACGCGGCATGAGCCACTTTACGTCGGTCTTCTGAGAGGCCGTGGTATTTCACCCGTGAAGTCAGCCCATTCATGCAGCAAAATGCTTAGCCCTATGTTTCTGTTCGTCATCAGCGTCGATTGAGAACAGGCAGGAAGACTGTTGAAATAGATAAATTGAAAAATTCTGAACTTTTATCAGACAAGGGATAAGATCTGCAGTGCTACGCAATACTGTACGGTGATATAGACAGTGAGTGCCATGGTCTTGTACCGTACGCACATACCCTAATCTATCTATCTAAGTAGTATCGTCGCAAACTTTGATCAACCTATTCATTAGGTTGCAGAACTAGCAGCCCGATCTCATTCTGCTACATTTTATAAGAACATTTTTATTATTTTGTTTATTTAGTTTTTTTAAGCTAGTAAGAATTGATATTACACGAAACCACTATGCGAAATATTTGAAAACTTGTTTTCTTCGTAACGAAATGCTATATAACCTAATTACACTTTAATTTGTTGGTATCAATTTATATTTTGCCTTATATATTGGCATATCCGTTTAAACTATACGAAATACAAAACGACCAAATTCTAGTTTAAAACTATAAAATATATGCTTAATCGAATATTTATGAATTCTTGGTACCATACACATTTTTTCGTGTGCTAAATTATTATAAGATCCACCTTCGTTTATACATTTTTTATGTCTTGCTGTGTGGCGCTGGCTTAGAATACCGCCACCCCATCTCTTCCCGTGGGTGTCGTAAAAGGCGACTAAGTGAAAGGCTAGAAGAATGAGCAGCAGCATTCTCTCTCAACAAAATACAGCCTACTGCAATAGACAACCCGCCTGACAAGCGTGGCGATTATGGCAAAAACCCCCCATTCATTCAACGGATTCAACGGACCGGCAGTTGTGGCACTCTATGGGTAAGGCCTATGTCCAGCAGTGGACCTCAAAAAAGGCTAATGATGACGATGATGTCTTATGATACCGTTGTCGTGATATGTCGATAACAACTTGAGTTATAAAAATAAACATGTTTTATTTATTGCCTTTTCAATATGTGAGTTACGAGAATCTAATGCGCGAAATAGATTGTACTTATTTATCTCCCTTATTCATTTCTAGATCTCCGTTGTATAAGAGATTTACCTTGTTCAGTAACTTTTGTCCTTCTAAGAACTATTTATTACCTATCAATGTCGCTTTGAATACAAATAATTTAGCACATACCAGGTGTACCGGTATGAAATGAATAAGATACAAATGTGTTGGTAGGAGTTATTTGTTGTGAATAAGCCTTAATTTTTTTCTGTTTGGTTGCCATGACAACTGTCAAACATTAAATTAACCTAACAGTTAGTAAACAAACAACGTCATATTTTTTTATTGTGTTAAAAATTACAAATTTTGTGCCAGAAAGTGATGATTTGCGGAAAGCATTAATTTTTTGTTTCCATTTGAAAAAAAAATGCTGCAGAACCACATGGAATCGAACACTTGTCGAAGCATATGGTGATTATGCTCTATCAGAAGCAACATGCAAGAGGTGGTTTCTACGATTCAAATGGCTTTTGATGTGAGAAATGAAGAACGTGGAAGACCACCTAAAAAATTCTAAGACGCCAAATTGCAAGCCATATTGGATGAAGATGATACTTTGAGTCAGAAGCAAATGGCAGCTATGTTAAATGTTGCACAACACACTGTTTCAGACCGTTTGAAAGCTATGTGAAAAATTCAAAAGTGTGGAAAATGGGTGCCACATGAATTGAATGAAAGACAAATGGAAAACCGGAAAGACACTTGTGAAATTTTGCTTCAAAGACACGAAAGAAAATCAGTTTTGCATCAAATTGTCACTGACGATGAAAAATGGATTTATTTTAATAATCCTAAACGGAGAAAATCATGGGTTAATCCGGGACAACCATCAGCATCGACTGCAAAACCAGATCGTTTCGGGAAGAAGGCAATGCTCTGTGTTTGGTGGGATCAGAAGGGTGTGGTGTATTATGAACTCCTAAAACCTAGTGAAACTGTTAATACTAGTCGCTACAAACAACAAATGATCGATTTGAACAACGCATTGATCGAAAAACGACCAGAATGGGCCAGAAAACACGGCAAAGTAATTTTGTTACACGACAATGCACCTGCACACAAAGCAAAATCGCTTGAGGATACTATCAAAGTACTTGGCTGGGAGTTGCTACCCCACCCGCCGTATTCACCAGACTTGGCTCCTTCCGATTACCATTTATTTTCATCGATGGGACACGCATTGGCTGAGCAGCGGTTCGATTCCTACGCGGAAGTGGAAAATTGGGTGTCTGATTGGTTTGCTTCAAAAGAAGAACATTTATATTGGCATGGTATCCACAAATTACCAAAAAGGTGGACAAAATGTGTAGAAAGTGATAGACAATATTGCGAATATTTTTTTTTTATCTAATCAAAATTAATATCTTATTTATACAAAAAAACGCTCATTTCATACCGGTACACCTATGTATTAATAAGAGCCTCTTTTAGGTATTACTGCGAATATTATAATTAGAAATAGAACTTTAGTACGTATGCTTAGACTAAATGGATAAGCCAAGCAGTTCGCTGCATGATTGGGCCGGCTCGACCGGTGAAATACCACCACCTCTCAGAAGATCGACGCAAAGTGGCTCATGCTGCGTTTCGTTCGATGAGAGAGGTACCCGGAGGCCTATCCCCCTTCCCCATCCCTTCCTATCCTACTCCTTTGAAGGGTGGCAACGCAACTGTAACACTATATGTGTTTCAGGTGTCCATGGGCGGCGTTGGTCACTTAACATCAGGTGACACTCCAGCTCGTTTGCCCTCCTATCCCATAAAAAAAAATATTAAATGTATGATTGTGTGTGATCTGTATCATCTCTCAGTCATCTGTATCATCACGACTTTCAAATCAAAAAGATTCAGGTTCGTAGATTGGCTTTAGTCGATATTCTGGAAGGGATGTTTTTGTAAAATTGTTGTTAGTAAAATAGAAAGAAGCATGAAAGAGCTAAAAATAGAAACATTAATTTTTAAACAGCGCACTAAATTGTTATCCTCAAGACATGTAGAAAGCACAGTGCAGCGACTTTGTTTCATACAAATAAAGCTATTTATAAAGTTGGTTAAAAAATATGCGAACCAACTCTTTTAAGGAAAATTTAAACAAAACTCACGTTCTTTCAAAATAGGTGATAAACCGTCGCTGCTGGAGGTTGAAGTTTTCTCGCTTGACACTTACATTTCTGAGAAGTTGTTTATAATTATATATATAAGAAAACTTAAAATATTTATTTAAATAAGATATGGATTTATTTCAGATTTACTTTTTGTATCCTGCTTTTCAAATTTAAAACTATACTTTTCTGTAATTGTTATTTTAAAGATCATAACTTATTTCAAAGAATAGTTTCTTCTTTGAAAAAATACAACGGGTAGATAAATGTGATAAAATTATTTTTAACATATATTTTATGAAATTTGTAAATATACATTAATACATCAAATAATTAAAGATATCATATAATGTTTGTTAAAGTTAATGTGAAACAATTAGTTTTTAAATAAAAATTTAACTTTAAAACTGGCATTAGAATTGACTACTTGAAACAAACTTCAGACAGAACAGTCTAAAGTTCGTTCAGTCGGCAACATGTCCGTAGCGCTCAATGGAAGAGATTTATCCTTTGTACTGGACACAATCCAGCATTTCGGTCAAGTGGGAACTCGACGAGCCAACCAGACACGTCTTTGAGAATTTTGTGAAGGCCAATTTATATACGCTTTTGATTATGTTTGATAGATGCTTCTTCATCATCATCATCATGAGCCCAGATTAGTCCACTGCTGAACGTAGGCCTCCCCCTTAGCGCGCCATAACTCCCTATCCTGTGCCAGCTGCATCCAGCGACTCCCGGCTGTTTTTATGAGGTCGTCTGTCCATCTAGTGGGGGGACGGCCTACGCTACGCATAGCAACCCGTGGTCGCCACTCAAGAACTTTTTTTCCCCAGCGGTCGTCATTTCTTCGAGTGATGTGGCCTGCCCACCTCCACTTCAGCGTGCTAACTTTATGGGCTATGTCAGTTATTCTCGTACGTCTACGGATCTCCGTATTTCGGATCTTATCCCGTAGAGATATACCGAGCATAGCCCTCTCCATAGCACGCTGAGCGACTTTGAGCTTCTTAATACGGCCAGCATTAAGAGACCATGCTTCTTGCACGAACGAAATTGCAGCTAAAAATATTAGTAGTACACGCTAAATTTCTTCTAAATAAATACTAAATTGATAAATTAGTGTTACAGCCATGAAGTGCATGAATCTCAACCGTTGACATATCATGACCTCTTAGAAAATCGATGCAAGCTTACTCAATCCGCGTTTCGTATGGTGAGAGTTATACATAGGCCCTTACCAGTTACTAACTCTTCCCCCTTCCCTCCTAACGGTATTCCAGATGTTCTTGGGCTCATTTGTCTTATTCCCCATAAAAATAATACTATCAAACCATAATAATATAATCTAGATATCTGTGTTCAAAAACGGATTTACATTACTAAAGTTAAATACTGTAAGTCTCTATAGTGACTGAAACGAAAATTATTTTTACCCGATTGTGAGGAATACAGGATTGCAATATTGCAATATCCCTATTCTAAGATTCTGTAGTCGGATGAATCAGTAACACATAATATGGTTGAAAACACACAAGCAAGCATGCATAAGCAAACATGTATACAGTGCTTCCTTTTGTTTATTGAAGCGTTTTGTGGGTTGTAAGTGTTAGTAGGTTCTATATCTAGTAGGTTTATGTAAATTCTTATTTTTATTGTTAATAAAATGCTCAACTAAAAAGGGGAATTACATAACATAATATAACTTCACGCCTTTGTTACTCGAAGGTGTAGGCAGCGGCTTTAAGCCTCGTTTCGCTGTTATGTTTACGTCCCAAACGGAATAGGTGGCGAATCTAGTGCTATACCGGGTACAAAGTTTTCAGTCATCGATATTCATCCCACTTAACTTCCGAAAACAATTTCGAAAAGTCATTGGTGTGAGTGAGTATTCGAACCCGGACCTCAGGATCAGAAGCCATGTGCTCGACCACTGGACCACCGAGACCTAACGAGACCTAAAAATGGGAATTAATTTTAAAAAACCCATATCATACAGTCTTTAGTACTTAGAAAATTAAGAAAAAGTAACCACCTTTTACCTAAATGTTTAGGTCGAGAAAATTAATTAAAAAATACCAAATGACACGACCTCTCAGAATATCGGCGTGAAGTGGCTCGTGCGGCTCGCCGATCCCCTCACCACGATGTTCATGGGCGGTTACTTCTTACCATCAGGTGACCCATTTGCTAGTTTGCCCTCCTATCCCCTAAAAATGTATAATAATACTAGCTGACCCAGCAAACGTTGTCTTGCCGAAAAATAAAATTTAAAAAATAGGGGTTGATCGTAGGGGGTTGAAAATTTAGGGTTGCATGTATTTTTGTATCCCGTTTTATAAAAAAAATAAGAAACAGAAATATGTCGAAAAATTAAAAAAAAATATTGAGGGGTGGGCTACCCTTGCGATTTAGGGGGATGAAAAATAGATGTTGTCCTATTCTCAGACCTACCCGACACGCACATAAAATTTCATGAGAACCGGTCAAGCCATTTCGGAGGAGTTCAATTACGCACATCTAGACTCGAGAATTTTATATATTAGATAAGCCTTGAAACCTATTGCTGGACCGGATACAATTTCGTTACATATTGATATTTATTACACATCATTTACGAAATGTCATCTCAAACAGGGTTTAAACTCGAGATTTTTTCCTTCAGAGGAGTGGTTCTCAACCTCCTGACCAGCGATACAAGTACAATAAAAACGACAACTTTTTATTTTTTTAATAAAATTTTAATGAGACCCTGTAAGCTACTTATATTATAGTATATTAAATTTAGTAATAATAGCATAGTGAGTGATCACAGTACAAATATACTTAAATATTAAATAAAGAACAAAAGCGTTCAACGTATATAAATTAATAAAGCCCAGAGTTTATGGAAATTGTATTTCTCAAAACCAAACAATCTCACAAATACAAGATTCTTCAATTAATCAGAGAGACCACACGCAAAATATAATGTAGCAAAACGTACCGAATAACTTTGATGCATCTAAATATCTATCTCAAAATACAATTAACGTTAAGCTCTTTGAGTTATTACTCTATTCTCTCTACTTAGGGCGGGAAATCTTTTAATTTTTTTTAGCAAATTTACCGCATAGAGATTCGTCTTCGTTGTGAAATGTATCCAAATCACGTAAGGAGATAAGACATTTAGCAGTGAATTAAATCTGGGCGATTTCTTTAATTTTTTGTGAGCAATTTTTGATCTGACATAAGAATTTTATAAATTTTTCATGATCAAATAGACGCTGTTTTATCAGAAGGACTTAAAATATGACAAGTTATGAAAGTCCAAAAGGTTTTATGGCGCATTGATCTTCTGTCTATTCTGTTTATTTAATTGTATGCACTCATATTTATAATTGCTAATCAAGATGTGCTGCCAATTGTCTTAATAACAAGAGTACTACTAGAATAGTCTCGATGGTCCAGTGGTCGAAGTCCCTTCTTCTGACATAGAAGTTGTGGGATCGATTCCAGGCACACCAATGCTTTCATGGATTTATCTTTGGAAGTAATGTGGGATAAATAACGATGACTGTCATTTTTTCACCACTGGCAATAGGTTCGCCATTTATACCATACTAGCAGACCGCGCGAACTTCGTACCGCCATTACCGCCACTAAAAAGATTATTGCCGCGATCATATTAATACCCCAAAGCTTTCCTCATAAATTGACTATCTAACACTATTTTTTTTTCAATTCAAGTTCCTAAGAAAGAATCCAGAATTCCAAGAAAATATAATATAGCCTAAAGCCTTCCTCGATAAATGGACTATACACCAGTGAAAGAATTTTTGAAATCGGACCGGTTGTTTCTGAGATTAGCGCGTTCAAACAAACAAACAAACAAACAAACTCTTCCGCTTTATAATATAATATAGGTGATAGCAAAACCATTCGGCGAGTCGAAGCTTAACAGGCGCTGGCTACACTCTCGGGTTGAAAACGGCGTGATACAGGTTAATAAAGACTATTTATTTTCAATTTTCGCGGAAACAAGATACTTGAAGATGCCATGTAATAATAGTGGAGTATCTGTAAAACAGTCAACGCAATCGTCTGGCTAGTGACCTAAAAAAGCGTCTCCGTATAGAAAGTTATGAAAATGTACTAAACTTTTCATAATAAACTAATTATTTGCTAATTGTGTGCTAATTGGCTTGCAAACTACTCCATGAAATCTAATATCGCATCCCTCATAAAAGTAATTACACGTATCTATATAACTGTAACTAGTGGACCCAGCGAACATTGTTCCGCCTCAGAAGCAACAAGAAGAAATAAAAATGCTTGTGAGGTTTCTTTAAGAGATAGAGCACCTCCTCATGACAGAAGAGGGACAACGGCGGGTTGGACCAGAGGGGCTATCCGAATCCTGGACCACCCCAACGCCGGAGGAAGGCCGCGGCGAGGTTTTAGCCCTAGGACCCAGAAAGACCCAGCAAGAAAATTCAGCGGCTGTTCTTCAAAACTGATTATTATTTCATTTTGGACGGGCTATTGATGGTACTATTATTTGTTATATTTTGAGAAAAGAAACTTTGTTTCCAGGTTAACCTGGAAACAAAGTTTCTTTTCTCCGCCGCAGAACAGCCGCTGAGTTTTCTTGCTGGGTCTTTCCCAGGACTGGCCGCGTTTTTGACCCAAACATATAAAGCTAGACAAAGGGTTTAATATTTTTTGCCGTAAAAGTTACCTATTAGTTATATTGAATCAATGCAAAAATTAAGTTTACATGCTTTCATATCAAGATGGCTCTGTTCAATTTATTGTTAATCACTCGTGAACATGATCTCTGTAAAGAGTCCGAAACGTCGGGAAATAAATAAAAGTAAGTTCCAAATAAACGCGATATAATTCTTAAAAGTTGCTTCAATATTATGAATGTGTTTCGCGAAAATCTAAGAAATAAATACTCTCTATCTAATAAAAACACCACATCTAAACTCGCTGCGCAAAGATTTTAGACTATGAGGGGATAGACAGCGGAAACCGACTTTGTTTTATACTATATACATACATACACATACATACAGACCTTCACGCCAAATCCCTTGCGGGGTAGGCAGAGAGAACAGAGCGCCATAGGGCACGATTCTTACACACCTCACTCGCTTCGTTGACTTTCATAACTCTTTTCATGCACGCGCGTCGGTTTTTGAGGCTCTTAACATCACCTTCCTCCAGAACACGTTCTATTTGGTCTTGGAATGTGTGTCTTGGCCGTCCTCGACTCCTACATCCGTCCGCTTTTGCATTGTATATCTGCTTAGTCAGTCTTGCGTCAACCATTCTTTCTACATGTCCGAACCATCGGAGCATGCCCTTTCTTACTTTTACACCGACACTCTCTTTCAAACCAACTTCCTTCCTTACAACCTTGTTTTCTACGCGGTCAGCGAGAGTCACTCCGCAGATTTTGCGTAGAGCCCTCATTTCTACCGCGTTTATTCTACTTTCATGCACACTCTGCCATACCCAGCTCTCGCTTCCATAAGTTAGTGTTGGGATCAGGACTGCATTGTGGATTGCTAACTGGGCCTTTCTGCTAATATTTTTTGCGCCCAGGAATCTGCCCAACACTCCGTTTACGCTATTTCCTATAGCCACTCGTCTTTCTACATCCGCGGTGTACCTTCCATCTCTGCTAAAAGCGCATCCAAGATATACAATTTCATTCACCTGTTCCAGCACTACATCATCAACCATTATCCTTGCATCTGTTCTGGATTCCTCCCTTTCAAACACCATTACTTTCGTTTTCGTCGCATTCAACTGCAAGCCTTTAAAATTGTAGAAAAGTCAAAACTGTACATTGAATATTTTTTAAAAAGAATACTTGGTGTGTGATCTGCAATCGATACCGAAGCCAAAAATATACTTTTTAGAATTTTTGTCTGTTTGTCTGTTTGTCTGTTTGTCTGTTTGTCTGTATGTATGTCCGGGATAAACTCAAAAAGTACTGCATGGATTTACTTCAAATTTGGCACGAAAATTATTAAGAAGTCGGGTCAACATATAGGCTACATATTATCACGCTATCACCTACGAGGAACGAGCAGTGAACCTTTATTTCTTCAATGTATTCTGTAGCAACGTGTAATCTAACGACGCATATTTGTATGTTGTTATGGTGTTATTATGTTAATAACCATGCTTTAATCTATACATATAATAATAATAATAATATAATATAAGTTAGCTTCACATTTTAATTAACTTATGCCGTTAAACATAACAGACAATTTTAAAACAGTGCCATCTATGAGATTTACAAAACAGAAAACATTAAGTTGAATTACACGTGTAAGCACTTTTTGGTTTTAGATATAAATAAATCTTTGAGATTTTAAAAACATCAAGTCGAATTACATGTTTAAACACTTTTTGAATATAAATAATTGAAATTTCATCATGCGCTTGCGGTCAATAGATGTTTTTAAGAGTCATAGATGGAGTTGTGCATTTTCTTCTTTAAAATTGTATCGTTAATTCTTTTCAGAGATGAGCAAGACAATTAAAAAAATGTATTTGTATATGCTAAAAACTGTTAATATTTTTGTTCGGTATTTATTGGTGTAATGATTGCTTCGTAATTTTATAATTTTACAGCTATACTACAAAAATTCCTGTTAAAATGAAAATAAACAATGCGGGCAACAACCATTGCTACCGCAATCTGTACTTATCCTACCAGTTACAATTTCATTTTAGAGGTAATTACTTCTCAACTGTCTATGTAAAAATATAGCTATCTGATCACAAATTCCACGCGTACGAAGTCGCGGGCACAGCTAGTTATTATATAAAATATATTTATCCATTTATATAACCTAAGCTGTTACTAATGATGTTGTAAGCTCTGATTATGATAGCAAATGTCATCTTAACCATCCTATTCAACTATATACGAGTACTTTTATGGACATTGGTGGGTTGACCTGGAAACATTAAAACGTTACAAAAACCAAACATTTTGGTTATAACCCTCCCTAATAAAAATAAAATAAGTATTGTGTACGACACATTTATGCGACGACGATAACCTGTCAAGATTTTTATTTTATTTGGTAACATTTAATAATATTTTGAAATGTATAGAAATGGAATTTAAAATGCTTAATGTATGTCGTGCTCAATGGTCTGTAGGTCAAACACTCTGCTTTTGAATCAAGAATTCAGGTTCTAATCCTGGCTCTTGCCAACTAAGTTATTTATTAAGTTATGTGTGATAGATTTAGAAGACTGAAAAAAATGTGCGTGATGTATTGCAATAGCTTCCCTTAGAAGTGTAAAAATTCTGAATTGAGGCATAACGGCCGCTGCCTAATCCTCTAGGTAGAAAAAGGCGTGAAGTTGGAGAACTGGTTGACCTCTGCTATGTTCATGTTGCTATGTAATATAGCTTAATTTAAGTATGTTCGTTATCTACTTACTACTATTGTAAAATTATAAAAGAAAATAAAATGTCCTGATAACCTATTTGTTTAGTGTTGCGACTTCCGACTGAAAGGTTCCAAGTTTGAATGAGTGTACATACTTTTAGACTGTTATATTTTCTAGCTCAGAAGAGTATACGTCTCTGGTGGAATAAAGTTTTAGGTGAACGAAGTAACATTTATTAATAATACTTATAATAAATAACGAACAGAACTCAAATTATTTTTATATTTATTGTTTTCATAAGCGTTTATTTATATGTTACAATTAATTTTATATTAGTCGTTAATACCACTTATTACGGTCGTACGAATTCAAGTACCGTTACGAATTACATGCTGTCCGTGGCTCCCGAGATTCCTATTTTTTTTTAGGAATTGAATGATAAAATAGTGTCTATGTTAAATGAGTTATTAGACACCAGAAATTTATTACTAATCCATAAAATCTTGAAATTTGTTTCGAAAATTATAATGTATTGTAAGGTTTTACATACAAATTCAGCACGTAACATCTAAAATCTAGCGTTATTTAGTCCTTTGTAGTCTTAATCTGTTTCTCAATGTTATTACCATTTTTTTATAGAATCAAGTAATGAGAGCACTGAATCTCGCTGACCGCATCGAAAACAAAGTTGTAAGGAAGGAAGTCGAATTGAAAGAGAGTGTCGCTGCAAAAGTCAGAAAGGGCATGCGCCGAAGGTTCGGATATGTAGAAAGAATAGATGATGAAATATTGACTAAGCAGATATACCATGCAAAAGCGGGTGGATGTAGAAGTCGAGAACGGCCAAGACACACATTCCATGACCAAATAGAACGTGACATTAAAACAACTTTTAGGATTATATCGCGTTTATTTATTACTAATTTTATTTATTTCCCGACGTTTCGAACTCTTTACAGAGATCATTTTCACGAGTGATGAACGAATGAATGAAGTTTTATATCATGAAAATCGCGAAAGTCTTAGAGATAAATACAAATAGAACGTGTTCTGGAGGACGGTGATGTTAGGAGCCTCAAAAACCGACACGCGTGTATAAAAAGAGTTACGAGAGTCAACGAAGCGAGTGAGGTGTGTAAGAATCATGCCAAGCAAATTTTAAAGAAACAGACAAATACTCATACACACACCCACACTCCAGTTTTTTTTTAAACTTCCTTAAGCTTTAGCGAGTTTTAAAATAAAACTACTGCCATTATCACCCCTCGCTCGGTCCCGATGCTAACAAACTAAAAATAATGCAAATATATTTAACCAGAGCATACAAAGAACCCATTAAAATGCTATCACTTTGCACCGTAAAAGTAATGCAGGACCGTCGCAAACAAATTAAACGGTTTTACGGCTAGTTAATTAAAGTGTAAAGATATAAAATGTTACCTAGTATGGATCTAGGATTTAGTGATCAGCACGTGCTTATTAATGGTTCCGTATTTTCTTGGTCCCCGATTCTGATTCAGAATTCTTGGGATCGATTGAGAAAAGATTTATTCTATTGATCAAAACAACCTTTAGGATTATATCGCGTTTATTTATTATTTATTTATATTTATTTCCCGACGTTTCGAACTCTTTACAGAGATCATTTTTACGAGTTTAATTCATTTCAATTATTATTGTGTCATAAATATCGATGACTAATAGCTTTGTTCCTCGTGTATGGAAATAGGTTCCGCCACTTCTTCTATTTGAAAATTGAACGATTCGGCTAGTCGAGGCTTAACAGCCGCTGCCTACACCTTCGGGTAGAAAAAGACGTGAGTTATGTGGTGTATTACATAAAATTTCTTTTGTTATGGTTTTTTAACGTTTCTTCAGCAATTTTCTCAAGGTTCCAGTTTATTATATATATAATCACTAATTACAAGTTTGTTAAATTGTTCATATTTTTAGAAAGCTGTAATTATAAGGTGTATATTAATAGGTACTTGATAAAAAGAGTTTGATGATCCTTGTTATGTGTTTATATTTTTTTATTATCATGGGTAGACCCAATAAAACTGCAGCCTGGATGAAGGCCAATCGTAGCCTTGCAAGTATATCAGATTTCTTTTTTCCAGAATTGTGTCATAACTCCTAACAGGTTCAGTGTTCTGTAGCTTCATAATCAGCAGGGCATTATCTTATGTTGATTGAAGTATATTCTCCAAGCAACACATTAATCTTAATAATTTCTATTTTCAAAATAGTTACAAACGATTAGTTGTGGCTTCTTCATCAGATCAGCATCATCAGATGGCAATTCAAGCATATCTCAAAACCAACACACTAGCCCTGCATAATACCTAGTAGTTTCTATCGACCAATTGAAATGCTGTTTTCCAACTTCTAATAAATCAGCACAATCGCATGAGATGTCGACTCCCTAAAGCACCCTAAGACATAACTATCACTTAACATAAAAACCATACCAGCATTAATCTTAGGATGCTTTCGATTTCTCCTAGTTCCCACCATTAGATCATGACCTGGTAAAAATAGAACCATCTTGGACGTATACTACACAAAATTATAGAGACGAATTGAGAACCTATTTCGAAGTCAGTTAAAAATTGAGTCTTGATATCACTGGAGGGTTAATATTTTGCTATCATTCACAGATGCCTTGGCAATATCTATATAATTTTTGGTTAGGATTTGAAGATGGATGAAGGTTTTTACAAGAAAACATATATCAAAAATATTTTTTTAAAAGATTTATGGTCTTTTATGGTCTACACCTGTTGTAATGTTAGGAAGAGGAAATGATGGCTTGTAATCCATTAACTCGGAAACAGGTGAATCAATTTTGTGAAGCTAATTCATTAAGTGGTTACAAATATATTTCAAGTTTTTGTAACTTCACGATTTTTTCTATGCAAATGTGTAGGCAGCGGCAGTTATATTTATACTCTGGAAAGACGTGCGGTTAAAAAAAAACGCAAAATTCTAAAAAAAATATGACCACACATAACTTCTGATAACTTACAAATGTTAATTAGTTCTTCCCGTGATTGGAACTTGTGTCTCTGAATCAGAAGCGGACTGGCGAATCACTTAGCTTCGCGTAAACCACGTGGGTAAAAATGGCGTCTTGCACTATATGGGGTTTTCTATACCCCAACATGAGGATAGGAGGGCAAACGTGCAGGCGTGTCACCTGATGGTAAGCAACCAACGCCGCCCATGGACACCAGCAACACGTATAGTGTCACTGTTGCGTTGCCAACCTTTAAGGGATAGGGAAAGGGAAGGATGAGGAAGGGGGCTGGGCCTCCGAGAACCTCTATCATCGAACGAAACGCGGCATGAGCCACTTTACGTCGATCTTCTGAGAGGTCGTGATATTTGACCGGTCGAGCCCGCCCATTCATGCAGCGAACTGCTTTGCTCTATCACTGTTACTGTTTCGCGGGATTCGCGTAACTGTTTAAAAAGATACGACGATTTTTGTTTCTCTGGGGCTTATTAAGCCCCACGTGACGCGCGGAAGCTTTAACAGCCATGGCTAATATTAAGTTGAATACTTGTTAAACATGAATGCTGAAATTCTATCTAAATTTATTTTCCGATTCAGATGGAAACCAACTACAAGTTTCCACGCAGTAGTAATAAATATTCCTGGTTATCCAGAAACTTTGGGAATGTAACCGTTTTATTGAAAGATTTTTTTAATATTAAAATATTATTTAATATTATGATTGCGGATCTGGGTTTGCTGTTTATGCTCAGTTACTTATTTAACTTATTTTTTAGCGGTGGAGTAATTCAGTTTGGTGTATAAATTATAGTTCAAATATTGTAATCTTTCAAATAATCCACGTAAAGTGGCTCTGGCCGCGTTGCTTTCATTAAATGAGGTGGAGTCTATGGGGACCAAAATGAAAAAAGAGTGTTTGAAACGGAAGTCTTGTCTGACTCTGACTAATAAATTTATGATTTTTTACTTGTTTTTCTTATTATTTTTGGCTCCAAGCAAAAAGTAATAGCGAGCCAATTGCCATAGAAATCGGGTAAAATTTTGTTTGCCATCGATATTTATCGCACATAACGTATGTAAGATTTTAAGATTTTGAAGAACTCATCACTTTTACCATTATGCGTTTTCATATAATATGATGTTCTAAGGAATAAATGATTATTTTCGAGATTTAGCACTTTAATTGCAAACGTTGGCTTAACCCTAAGTGATAGTTCAAAACAATGTTTTACATTATTAAACACCTTCAGGAGATCTACAAAAAAGTCCGCGAGGGCATATGTCTATCTCTGAGGGATAACTCACAATGACCCTTTTTATTTTTTTACTTTATACGAGAAATAATGGCTTATGTTTAAAATCACTTCGTAAATAAGCCATTATTTCTCGTAAAAAGCAAAAAAAATAAAAATGCTCGTTGTGGGTTATCCCTAAGATATAGACATATTCCCTCGCGGATTTACTGAATGAAGGTTTAATGATGTGAAACATTGTTTTGGTCTATCACTTAGGTTTCAGCCAGCGTTTGAAATTAAAGTGTTAAGTGTCGAAAAATATCATTTTTTCATTAGTAAATTATTTTTGAATTATAGATAAAAACTACCTCGTTGAAACCCTCTATCTATAAAAAAACCCACATCAAATACCGTTGCGTAGTTTCAAAGATATGAGAATATAAGGGGACAGACAGCGGAAAACGACTTTGTTTTATACTATGTAATGATGTGCGATTTCCCTTATTATTGGATAAATTGCTTCAAACTTTCCTTAGACTTAATAAACATGGTTTTTAGACAAATAATTTTTCATAACATATCTTCATAAAACACAAATTTATTTAAACAAAACAAAATTTAAGCTAAATAGAAGCTTAACCGAGTTCCATAAATCTTTTCAGTGTTCTCATAGTTCCACAAATTTCCAGGTGAAGCGAATAATATTCCCGCGGTAAATCTTCTTAGGCCCGTAAGATCAATCACAGTTTAAACTATTTTACCTAGTTTAAACCTCATCTGTCGTTTATTTTGTAAGATCAATGCTAGATAAACCTCCAATAACAGTTTAAACTATAGTTTAGCTTACACCAGGAGATTTTGCCGTTTAAACCGTGGTCCTGCCTAGTTTAAAAATGGCGGTCGTTTATCAGCAGACATCTGACACAACGATTGTGGGTTCATACATAGATTTAGCATAGACTACAATAGATGGCACATGTCAGGAAAAATTTACTAATAGCATCGAATAACTGACAGCGTAACCGCGTATATTAGATTTTGGGGATATTTACATTTCCACACATGAACATTAACTATGTAAAAGTTAACGCTTTGAAGCGCTTTTTACGAACACATCATATCATAAGGCCTTTTGACGTCCACTGCTGGACATAGGCCTCCCTCATAAAGCGCCACAACTGCCGGTCCGCGCAATCATGGGGGGTTTTTGCCATAATCGCCACGCTTGGCAGGCGCGTTGGCGATCGCAGTAGGCTGTAGTGTCTTGAGAAAGAATGCTGCTGCCCATTCTTCTAGCTTTTCCATTTTCCCTTTGAACACATTGATGATAATAATAATAATATCTTGGACACAAATCACACAGCGCCAGTTCCAAACTAAGCAACTAATGCTTGTGCTATGGTTACTAGAGAACGGATACTAATACATATATACTTTTCTTTTGTAAATACATACTTATAATACATAGAAAAAATACCCAGACGCCACACAAATATTAATGTTTGTCATAAATATTTGTACTCGGGCGAAAATCGAACCCCCGACCTCAGTGCTGCAGCCGGTTGTTTTACCAATGCGCCACGAGCCCCGTAAGTCACTCACACATTAACAACCCATTTTTGGTCACGTTGTTTGGGTGACTATTGCCGATCTATTTTTCTTAAATCTATGGTCACACTATAAAACTTCATAAAAGAAAGAGAAAAAGAGTTTTTTTCGCGAAATATGCCACAGACAATGTACAAAAGAGTGAATGATGAGCGAAATATGGATATTAAATAACCAAATGTTGCCATCTGTCGAAAACTAAACTTAGTTTACGTAATCTATGTCCATTTCGCTGTTGATCTTACGAGGCAGGTTTAAACTCTAGATTAAAATTGACTATAGTTTAGAAAATCGACAGTTTTAACTATGATTGATCTTACGGGCCTTAATCTGATATGCGGATATAGCATAGTTAGAATTAATTATAATTTAAGACACAAGCTTATTGAAAAAAAAATATATGTTTTTTTTTACTTTTGTGATTTTTTGTTGACTTTATATTTTTTATAATGTAATTGCTGATTCCTACTTAAGGTGTGATTTTGCATAATGTAACATGAAAAGCTTTTCAGAAATCCAACCTCTAAGAAAGGGGGAAAAGTTTATGTAAGAAAACATGATTACTTGGTCCAATCCTTTTCAATTTTACACGCAAAAGTGTAAGTTATTTACATATCATCACGCTACTACTAATATGAGCACAACACTAGTCTTTTAATAGTGAAAATATATAACAGGTGGTACGAAGAATGCGGGATCAGCTAATCCTTTATATTTTTGTGTTGTATCCGAATACAGTGTAAGTGCATAAAAAATATAATACTGTGAAGTCGGTTAAAAATATCTCGACTTAAAATCGAGAACAATTTTAGTATCCATCTAGATGAATAATTTTCGTGCCGTTTTTCCACAACACTTCCCAGTCCCGTCACGTATCCCTGGGGTATTCAGTGGACAGGCTTGACGAGAGCCATCATTTTGCTGACCTCCGCAAGATTTGCCAATAAACAGGGACCCGACGTATAATTTGAATGTTATTAAAGATTGATTTCAGTTAAAGATATGCGTAGATCTCAGTCAGGTGAATAACAACAATATTTACTTACTCGTTATTATGTTAATATTACTATTTTTTATACAAATTTACGGAAGTTACTTGTAATAAAATTGATCCCAATCCAACTCATTTGGAACTAAGTGAGTCGTTTGACGTGAAGAGGCATAATAACTGCTGCTTACTCTTTCGCGTAATAAACGCGTGATTTTGCCTTCCAGTGAGGCATATTTGACGGTATAGTGGCAAACGGTACTCGGGCAAACTCTGGGATTGATCTAGGTCATATCCGCGTAACCAATATTGTAAAAAACGTTTCAAAGAGAAGTTCTTTGCTATTGAGGGAAATTAGGTGGAGACCTAGAAGACCTCAGGAGAAAATACCTATTTACCTAACGTTTTGTTAAAATAATATTAAAGTTTAAGTATGATACCAATGCAACACATTACTGTGATAACATTTTATAACTATTGGCCAATGACAAGAAATATAGGTCGGGATCGTAGCAAATAGAAAGAATTAGTCTCTGCATATCCCCATGGAAAAAAAAAGGCGTGATTGTATGTATGTATACGCCAACTTTAATCCTATTCTATTAGATTCTTTGACCTTTGATTAAGTAATAACCATCCAAATATCCAAACATCTTCACAAACTTTTAAGATTAAAATTATTGGTAAGGGTCAAGTAAGTACTCATAAATGTCACTGAAAATTTGAAAGTAATCAAAATTAATCGATCACGTACCAAATGCTATGTCACTATCGATAGACTAGAAAAAAAAATCCCCAGGGACTTGAAAGCAATCAGTAACTTCATTTTAAAGTTGGATGAATTTGTCCAAGGAGTGAGCACTATTTGCTTCTCCTGTTTACTCTTTTCTGTCTTGACATATTAAAAGAAAACCATTGATCGAGTGATCTAGACGGATTGCTAAATCTAAAATCAATTATCCCTAGAATAATAAATAACTACTATTTATCTCATATTTAATCGGTCGAGATTCCCTATTAATGCAGAGTACTGCATGGTTCAAATGCTCAACGGGATAGTTTTGTTAGCTTTGCTAGGTTATTTAATTTTTTAATACTATAACACATTTTAGCACCATTAAAAATTGTTGAAAAGTAAGAAAAGGGCATGTGGAATAATGAAAGATGCAAGATCGACTAAGTATACAATGCAACTGACGAGAAATTTTTGATTTCCAATATATTTTACTAAACTAAACGCAAACGACGTCGCAGTTCTAGTGAATCATATACTAGTTTCAAAAACCAAACAACACTTCCCAATCCCCTACGAGAATTATAACAGCAACAGTCAAGCTGATAACCCGTAACTAACATTGCAGAAATTGATTTGATTAAACATAGCTGTTTATCGTGAATAATGTCAGTAGTGTTATTTGGGAAGCTATATTTACCAAACAGTTTCAGTACATATTATAACAGCCCTTCCAATATGAATATATATATATATAAGTATAAGTATATTAGTTACACAGAATTCTATAACGTTCTGTTCTCTCTGCTTACCCCGCAAGGGATTTGGCGTGAAGTTATGTATGATGTGTGTTTATTATGTATTCTATAACGTAGTAAGAAAACTTATACATCTAGACAAGAATCATAAAATTATGTCGCACAATTAGAAATAAAAAATCATTTCGTATTTTCAGAAGGTATCATTAAATACACTCGAGAGCAATGAATCCGGGTCACTTAAAGAATCCTAAAAATCTCGGAAACTAAAAATGCTAGGTTAATGCAATAAATTGTATTTAATAGACAATGTAATACTCCTTAAATGAAGGTATTAAAAATTCTTAGTTATTGTAAAGTTATATCATAAAAAAATCAAATTTGAAAAAGGGCCACTTTCGAAGATGGAACTACGAAATTACAGCATTTGGTTTTGCTTTTGTTTGTAATCTGTCATTTATGTGGGTACATAAACCATGTTGATAGTGCTCTATATTCATTATTCAAGCTGAAATTATGTCGCTTACGCCTGAAGAATGCACCAGAATACTTACAATGCTGGAAACCGGCCGGAGTCAGCGCGATACAGCCAGGACTGTTGGTGTGTCGCTGTCAACAGTACAAAGAGTTCTCCGACGTTACGAAGAGACTGGTTCTAACCTACGCAGACCAGGAACGGGCAGAACCAGGTATACCACAGCACGAGAAGACCGATACTTGGTGAACACCATGCTTCGAAATCGCTTTCTCACAGGAACTGAACTCACCAATCAGTTTCGACGCCTCGGAGGAAGTAACCCAAGTGCATGGACAGTAAGACGTCGGCTTGCTGAATCTAACTTAAAACCCCTTAGACCTGCAAACGGCCCTAAACTGGAGCGTGGGCATCGTATTTCAAGACTAAGATATGCCCAGAGCCACGTAAATTGGAGTATTGAAGATTGGTCAAAAGTTATGTTCTCCGACGAATCAAAATTTATGCTCTACAAGCACGATGGAAGACACAGAGTGTATCGAAGACCAGGGGAAAGATTCAAGCAAGCATGCATCGAGGAAAAAGTAGCCTACGGTGGTGGGTCTGTACTTGTGTGGGCCGGAATTTCTTCTGAAAGTCGCACAGAGCTGGTGATCATAGAAAACGGCTCTTTAACTAGCGTAAGATATGTGGAAGAAATCCTCAATGATCACGTTGGTCCATTTATGGTCAATTTAGGTGAGGATGCTATATTTATGCATGACAATGCCCGACCTCATACAGGTAGGATTGTGAATGACTACCTTCAAGAGATGAACATTACTCGTATGGAGTGGCCAGCGCGCAGCCCGGATATCAACCCGATCGAGCATGCTTGGGACGAGCTAGGCAGATGCGTAAAACAACGAAACCCTCCCCCAATCACGCTTCGTGAGCTCAAAATTGCTCTCACAGAGGAATGGGAGAATATTCCCCAAAATCGTATAAGGAACTTGGTGTACAGCATGCCAAACCGCGTAAACGCAGTAATGGAAGCACGAGGAGGCAATACGAAGTATTAAAATTCAAGAAAATCGTAATAAAGTTCAAAAATTTCATGTTTCCTATTTTTGTTTTAAGGAGAGATCAGCAGATTTTTTCTTTATGTAATTTTGTGTTAATAAAATGTATGGTGACTCATATTTTTTTTTACTTTCATTTAAGGAGTATTACATTGTCTATTAAATACAATTTATTGCATTAACCTATCATTTTTAGTTTCCGAGATTTTTAACATTCTTTAAGTGACCCGGATTCATTGCTCTCGAGAGTAGTATAAAACAAAGTCACTTTCCGCTGTCTGTCCCCTTATATGCTTATATCTTTAAAACTACGCAACGGATTTTGATTAGGTTTTTTTTAATAGTTAGAGGGTGTCAACGGGGTGGTTTTGTTCTATAATTCATATATGATGTTCTAAAGAATAAATGATTATTTTCGAGATTTAGCACTTTAATTGCAAACGCTGGCTTAACCCTAAGTGATAGTTCAAAACAATGTTTTACATTATTAAACACCTTCAGAAGATCTACAAAAAAGTCCGCGAGGGCATATGATGTCTATCTCTGAGGGATAACCTACAAAGACCTTTTTTATTTTTTTACTTTATACGAGAAATAATGGCTTATGGTGGGTGGTCTGAAAAGTTTCCGACCTAACAATGATACAAGATTTTTTTTCTTACTTTTTTTAGTTATTTTTCTACATAGTTACCATGTAACTCTACACACTTCTCCCAGCGATGGATTTATTGCGCCTAAACTGCGCCAACAGAGCTTTGGCAATGTTAATTCGAACACGTTTTTGGTCTAATGTGAGCAAATACGACACCCAACGTGCGGACAGCTTTCTCCTGTCTAAATCTTGATTTAATACGTGATAAACACGTTCTTTGGACATTTTCATAAACTCTGCTATCTTTCTCACTCTAATTCGGCATTCGTCTAACACCGTTTCGTGCACTTTAGCAATGTTATCGTCAGTAGTTGCAGTTTTTGAACGTCCGGAACGTTCATCGTCTCCCAAGCTCTTATGGCCATGTTTAAATTTAGCTGCCCAAAACTTCACTGTGGTAAATGATGGTGCAGAGTCCTCATATACAGAGTCCAACTCACCTTTGATTTGCGTAGGCGTATTGCCTTTCAAAACCACACATTTTTTTCAATTTTCACAAAAACACTCACATCTACCCACTCAAACGACTGTCAACTAAAAACTGCATGTCCAAAATAGCCTAAACTTTGGTGAGTGACTGTTGAAAAGATGCACAACTACATTCACTAGCTTTTATTGACGAGTGGCGCCATCTCTGAGTTGAGGTCGGAAACTTCAGATCACCCTGGTATTTACGAAGCGATTTTAAACATTACAGCATTAATTTTCATCCAATTAAGTTTCTTAAATAGATAGTGTATGTAATATAGATGATCCTGGCCCTGTAGAGCGAAGATATTACAGTATTAACATAGCGGGACATAGTACTTGCGTTGCGCGCCAAAACGTGTGCCGATAAATAGCAAAAATTGAACTTTATAAAATCCAAATTTAACTCATTTATTACCTTTCCTGCGGAACAAAGTTCGCCGGGTCCGCTAGTATAATATAAAAATTAACATAAGAATAATACACGTTTTGTAGTACAAGCAACATGAATGGGCTGGATCGAACTGGAAAATATCTTAAGCCACAATATTTCGTTTGCTCAGAGAGTTATTTATATCCTATCAAAAAGGCCGACAACTAAACCATCGGTACGGTAGATATCCATAGTTAACTTTCCACCAGCTGACCAAGCGCTTTTACCTCAATTTCCATAAAAAAGCGGAGATAAGCCCTTCATGCAAATATCCTAATCACAGTGCAGTGTTCGCACACAGTCTAACAAAATATAAATAATTAACCTGTATAATATTCCATCGACGGACAGTACAGATACAAAAATATGTCAGGTTACGTTATGTATGAGATTTGCCTGAACAATTACGAATAGCACCTAAATATTGAGTAGGATCTGAGCAACTGAGTATAAAATAAATACTGTTTATTTCCGAATTTAACTCTCATACTTACCGTATTAGAGAAACTGGAAGGGCGCTGGTAGGTACTTATAGCACAGATTCTCCTAATTTAAGTACCAGCAGAACATTTTAATTTCAGAAATATTGTCTCCATATATCTAATGAAATATCATGTAACTACCTTTTTTTTGTTACGCGAGGAAATGATTTATGCACAACCCCCGCCTGGGAACGGCAGGGGGTAGTGTGGGACTCCCAAAACAGTAAACTGCAATCCAATCCTAGGGTTACCCACTAAAACCCCGCGGCGGCATTCCTCCGGCATTGGAGTGGTCCAGGATACGGTTAACCCCTCTGGTCCACCCGCCGTCGCCCCCCTCTGTCACGAGAGGGTGCTCATCCTCGGGGTGCCTCGGCGAGGCTCCCCCGGGCGGGGTGGCTCCGACCGCGCGCCGTAAAGAGGCGCGCGGCTGGCGGCGCCCCCGACGACCCTCCCCGGCCGCACCGGAGGGTCATTCTTCCCGGGCCGCGGCCCGGGCGCACCCGCAGGGTGTGCGCTCTCACGGCCCGTCGGCGGCGGCGATCACTGAGCTCGCCGCCACCGCCTTCGAGCGGGATCGGCTCTCTCCCGACCCCGCTCGGCGGCCTCCTTCTGGAACATCACAGCTTCGCAGAAGGAGACCACAGCCCTCCACTGCTCCTCGCCCGCCAGCATTGCCGCGACCAACGCCGGCGGGGACAAGTCTCGCCCGACCCCGTCGACCTCCAGCGTGTGCTGGACCGAGTCCAGGTCGGATGCGCAATGGTGGCATCTCGCCGTCACTTCACGTTTTATTCGACTTAGATGCTCACCGAAGCAACCGTGCCCGGTGAGTATCTGAGTCAACCTGTAGGTGACAGTGCCCCATTTACGGAGCACCCAGGCCTCGCGTGTCCGGGCCCCCACCTCCCCGGCCGAGATCGTACGCGGCTGCGTACATCTCGGCCAGGATGATGAAGGAGGGGGAACGCGCGAGGACCGTCGCCGCCTCGTACGATATCGTACGGTAGCCCCGTACGATCCGTATGGTCATGATCCGCTCCAGGCTCCTCAGCAGAGCCCTGGGGCGTGAGGCCCCCGCGGGGTCTCGCGACCAAACGGGGGCCCCGTACAGGGCCGCGGGACGCCACCGTAGAGGCGGCGAACTCCCTCTCCCGGTCCCCCGAGGTTGGGCAACAGGCGGTGCAACGCGCCTGCCACCCGTCATGCTTGGTCGACCATCCTCACGAAGTGCTCCTCGAAGCTACAGCGGCCCAGGTACTTCATGTACCGCCCCACCGGGACAGTCGTGTCACCCACCTGGATCCGCGAGGCCGGTGGTCCCCGGTCCCGAGTGAGCCGGTGGAACCACAGCGCCTCACTCTTGTGAGGCGCCACCTCCAGGCCCAGCCCGCGGATTCGTCTGACGACGATTGCCACCCCCAGCTCGGCGAACCTGAGCGTACGCTCGAAGTCGGGCCCCGTGGCGACCACCAGAGTGTCGTCTGCATAGCACACGACACTCACGCCACGGGGCAGACTGGTGCGGAGAACCGGGTCGTAGGCGAGGTTCCACAGCAGGGGCCCCAGCACGGACCCCTGCGAAACCCCGACGAGACTTCCTTATTGTGTAACTACCTACTGCATTTTTGTACCAATAAAGAATTATTATTATTATTTCTGCATATTAGTCATAGAGTGGTTTGGTGGTGAGCGTTCGCCGTCTGAGGACAACGTTGTGTGATGTACCTAATAATGTTTTCAATTATATATGATCTGAACTGATGATGATCCTCCTCGACGTATCCGCCGACAGCGACCCTATGTTTATCTCCTGGAGTGTGCACGGATGTGACTAGCAAACCCAAACTTTGTTTTGAAAGTACGATCACAGGTACAGCAGTAAAGTTGACCGCTGTCATTGTACGTGTAATTGTATATGGGTTTCAGCCGGGTCTTTCGTGAGAGGCGTTTTGCGTCAAGTTCTTTTAGACGCTGTTCTTCGAAGTTATCAGAGCCAACTGCGATCTGTCGTCTCCACTCTTGCCGATTTAGGGATAACCTTTCCCAATCTTTGGCAGGTATGCTAAAGTTTGATAAATGCCGTTTTAAGACATCTTTATATCGCAAATACTGTCCACCAACCTTGCGTTTGCCTGTTGTTTTCCATCCGAACCAAGTCCACACCACCTCAGCTGCCGTTGAGTTAGTAGTGATTCTAGGCCTGTTATGCTTGATCGCCGCAACACCTCAGAGTTTGGAACATGATCTTGCCATTTGATACGTAAATCTGAACTACTAAGTGATCTGAGCTACTAAGTGCTTGATATTTTTTTTTTGTAATTTTAGACGTTTTCCTACCCGAAGTTGTAGGCATCGGATAATAAGCTTACCAAATTTCAACATATCAAATGGCTGTGGAACCTATTCTATACAAAAGCATAAGGATTCATTTACACGACTTTTCGATTTTTCAGTATTCATTACCATTATACTTAGTCTGGCCATAAATACTGTTACAACTAAAAATAAAAAAATATTACATTTGAATTTGGAATCTGTCATTTTTATACGATTGTTCATTGTGTTTTCTCATTTTGGCGCCAATACATGGTACAATATTTTGGGATAATGAAATGGAGTGGGGTGATAAAGAGAACCAAATCGCTGTGATTGCATTACACAAAGTAAGTATGGAGCCAAATGCAATTTTTAAAACTCTCCATACACTTGGTATTAGCCAAATGTTTGTGTATCGGGCTATTAATAGGGACAATGAGACCTCCTCTGCTTGTGACAGAAAAAGACCTGGCCGTCCATGTAGTGTTCGTGCCAAAAAAGGTGGTCAAAGCAGTAAGGGAAAGAATTCGAAGAAATCCTGTCCGCAAGCAAAAGATTTTATCTCGGGAGATGAAAATAGCACCTAGAACAATGTCGCGTATTTTAAAAGATGACTTAGGACTTGCAGCCTATAAGGGGCGCACTGGTCATTTATTAACTGATAATTTAAAAAAGAATAGGGTGTTAAAATCTAAACAACTGCTGAAGCGGTACGCAAAGGGAGGTCACAGAAAAATATTGTTTACGGATGAAAAAGTTTTTACAATTGAGCAACATTATAACAAACAAAATGACTGTATTTATGCTCAAACCTCTAAGGAAGCTCCCCAATTAGTTGACAGAGTGCAACGTGGGCATTATCCAACTTTAGTGATGGTTTGGTGGGGTGTTAGCTACGAAGGAGTGACTGAGCCATATTTTTGTGAAAAAGGTATCAAAACATCGGCACAAGTGTATCAAGATACCGTTCTTGAAAAGGTAGTCAAGCCCCTTAACAACACCATGTTCAATAACGAAGTATGGTCCTTCCAGCAAGACTCGGCACCGGGTCATAAAGCTCGGTCCACGCAATCTTGGTTGGAAGCGAACGTTTCGGACTTCATTAGAGCTGAAGTCTGGCCGTCGTCTAGTCCCGATCTTAATCCACTGGTTTATGATTTGTGGTCAGTTTTAGAGAGTACGGCTTGAAAACGTGAGAATAATTTAGAGTCCCTAAAACAATCCATACGAAGAATTTTCCCATGGAAAGAGTGCGTGTTTCTATTGATAACTGGCCTCAACGTTTAAAGGCCTGTATTGCAGCCAATGGAGACCACTTCGAATAAGCTTTTTATATTTTATATCGTTTTATATTTATGTATTAAAGTAACACACTGTAAAAGTAATAAATGTTATTAGCAATTAAAAAAATTTTTTTTCTTTGTTACAATATTTATGGCATGACTAAGTATTCATGTGTGTTTTAACAAATAATACTTTATGTTTTACTCATCTAGGTACCATACCAATCTGTCACCATCAAATCAACGATTTGTTAGTGAGAGGCCAGGTCAGGAGTGGCCACAACCGAAGTGCATGTATAAAAGCGATAATGAGAGTGGAGGAAGAAGAAATGTATGTCAGGATCGTAGCAAGTGGAAAGAATTAGTCTCTACCTACCCCTATGGGAAAAAGGCGTGATTGTATTTATGTATCTAGGTACTAGATGTCGTAAAGTAAATTAGGTAGAAAAATAATTAAAAAATTAATAAAAATTAGCGTGTTTTTTGTGGCATTTTTTTTCAAGCATATATTTATGGCAAGAATATGTTGAATATCGTACGTACGTGATTAAATGTCGCTCAGACTAATAATCAGATAACATCCCCTGGACATTGCATACAATTGTAGCAGACATTCACTTTTATCACTGTCCCGAGTTAACAACTCTGCTCGTGTCCACAATGCATATTAAAATGGAATTTTAATGGAACTTTCTGTATTTCATATAAAGAGATTTTTTTAGTTTAATTGTGGCAAAATTGCACTCAGCTCGCCTCATTATCATGTGATGTATATTATTCGTTACTTTACCATTCACTTGCATTACTTATTACCTTTTTCAGATTCATTTTTTGATCACAATTCATTTTTAACGAAACTCAACTTTTCTTATTGGAAAGGTGACAGATGGTGGCAAGTAACTAGTGCCGCCTATGGACACCATGGACCTATGCAATAAAGATAATGTTGTAGTTGTGTTGTCGGTCAGATTTCATATGTGATAGAAATGGGAATTGAGAGTGGGATGGTGGTGGTAATAGGAAAGAGGGTAAGCTACTTTACGTTGATATTTTGAGAGGTCTCGGTACGTTACCGGTCGAGCTGATACATGTTGTCTACATTTACAAAACGTGTTTTTTTTTTTATAAAAGGCAACAGTCAAAAATATACACTACATATTTAAATATTTGATATTCAAATAGATAAAATAAAAAAACCTTTTGACGTGGCATATTTGACGTGGCATATATTTATTTAATAAAATTTTTTTCCTTTGCTAACGAGCCAATTCTGCACCAAAAAGTCTACAATACACATTTTTAACGCCATGTGGATATATTAAATTCCTATATAGTTAAGTATGGTTCATATAAATATAAGTGGAAGTGATTTCTAACAAAACAACCGCTTATGGATATACAAATTTCCATCTAACCTTTTATAGCTGGACTTTATTTTAAGTTTCTTATGATTACGTATTTATATTCATTACTTACATTACTAATTGAAAGAACATATGGAGGTAACCGCTTCCATTTACATTTTTCATGCCACTTTTAAAGTGCTAAGAAGAAAAAAACTATATCATTATTTATTTGATTACGTGAATTTTGTATATAACTGCCATTAAGTGCTAAAACAGCCTATTCAGTGCAGTTTTCTGCACTGAATAGGCTGGTTAGAAGAAAATCGACGTTATGGTGATCATACCGGGTTTTGTTTAGAGATATAGGCACCCGGACACACCCTTTTCTCCCCTATTACTCCTATACTAAAGAATGGCAACTGTCATCCTCTCGTTGTTGCAAATCGATGTTGTCCACAGGACTTATTTGCTCATTTCTAGAATCTGTCACCGCGACAACTCTGATAAATTTGCATACGGTTCATACGGATGCATACGGTTCCTATTTATATTTGTACCTTATTGGATTAAGTTTATTTTTGGGTCCTAATTGCATTTATGCCTTTTTATCATAAAAAAATCGATTCTACGAATAAACTCATAAACTTCTAAATGTTAATCGATTCTATTACAATACTGCGAGTACAAAGCATAGCAATAAATTATAATCGTTTTCGGTTTAGAGGTCATTACTGTGATTACAGCCCATCGTGGTGTGGATAAAATTTAGTCATTCAATTGTTTATTTAAAATTAATGTTTAATAAATAAGGGCTCTACGCAAAATCTGCGGAGTGACTCTCGCTGACCGCGTAGAAAACAAGGTTGTAAGGAAGGAAGTTGGTTTGAAAGAGAGTGTCGGTGTAAAAGTAAGAAAGGGCATGCTCCGATGGTTCGGACATGTAGAAAGAATGGTTGACGCAAGACTGACTAAGCAGATATACAATGCAAAAGAGGACGGATGTAGGAGTCGAGGACGGCCAAGACACACATTCCAAGACCAAATAGAACGTGTTCTGGAGGAAGGGGATGTTAAGAGCCTCAAAAACCGACGCGCGTGCATGAAAAGAGTTATGAAAGTCAACAAAGCGAGTGAGGTGTGTAAGAATCGTGCCCTATGGCGCTCTGAGAACAGAGCGCCATTACATACAGCAATAACTTCACGCCAAATCCCTTGCGGGGTAGGCAGAGAGAACAGAGCGCCATAGGGCACGATTCTTACACACCTCACTCGCTTCGTTGACTTTCATAACTCTTTTCATGCACGCGCGTCGGTTTTTGAGGCTCTTAACATCACCTTCCTCCAGAACACGTTCTATTTGGTCTTGGAATGTGTGTCTTGGCCGTCCTCGACTCCTACATCCGTCCGCTTTTGCATTGTATATCTGCTTAGTCAGTCTTGCGTCAACCATTCTTTCTATTTTTATGTATGTATGTAATGTTTAATAAACTAATGAACAGCAGTTCTACTTCTACTACTATATACATAACTTCTCGCTAAGTCTCTTGTGGGGTAGGCAAAGAGAACATAGCGCGATAATACAGGATTCTTACACACCTCACTTGCTTTTTTGACTTTCTCATCTCTTGTTATAGACGCTCGTCAATTAAATAATATTTGTCAGATATAAATTTGGTATTATAAAATATAATATCCGATGGGATAGATCGGACAGTAACAGTAACGTAACAGTATTAGAGCCAGGCAGTTTGCTACATAGATAGGCTGGCTCCAGCACAGAAAGACCACGACCTCTCGGAATATTGGCGTGACGTGGCTCATGCCGCATTTTATTCGGTGAGAGATGCATCCGGCGGCCCAATCTCCTTTCCTCTTCCTGTCCTCTTCTATCCCTTTAAAGGGCGGCAACGTACCACGGTGTTCATGGGCGATGAGAAATTACTTACCATCAGGTGACCCATTTGCTTGCAACAATAAAAAGTTATGGTTTCGCCTTTTTTTGGGACATTTTGGACGTAAAGAATTAGCGTTGCATGGCTTCTGCGGGAAAAAGCATAGAGAAATACAAAAACACATAATACTCATTTTTTTGCATTTAATCACGTTTCATTTATTTATTCCAGAGAACCTGTTTTATTTTAAGTGATTTAGTCTCTATGTTTTTTGGGTAACAGACTGAGATTATAGTTGTACAAAGGCTATTCTGCAGTTTTTATAGCCGCTGTGTTCACGACAAATGGAGTGAAGTGTTTCTCGAGCCCTACAGTGCTTTGCACGAACTTAATATTTTTAAGTTATGTCTTTCAAACAAAACCGGGTGGTTTCTATTCAATAGTTGATTAGACCAGCATCATGAAATTATATTCAAGTGAAAATAAACTTGGATCATTAATAATTCAATACCTTTGACAAAAACCTTTACACAATTGTTACGGCCACAATTGTTACAACATGAAATCTCTAATTTGTATTAATTTTTTCTAATTTGAAATCTGCTATTTTCACTCTAACCTACCCCACACAAAAGAAACCAAAAGTAAAGAGTCGATATCCTCTCTGTGCTCAGTCTGTTAAACGGAGCGACACTCTTGATTTCTTTTACGTGCTCACCAAAAGTTCTACCGGGATCGTTTCCATATTTAGTTTTAAGCGAGGCTTTAACATCAAAGGTTTTTTTGCCGAAAGCGATTCCACAGACCGAGTGAATGTTGGCAACATTGATTCGTAATGGATTGAATCGATTTGTATGAAGATTGTGGGCGTCATGTGGCATCTATTTTTTATATAACTAAATGTGTTTAAGTAACTGGCAACCTTCGTAGTGTAACCCATTGAATAAATAAAAAGAAAATAATTGCAAAGAGTTTATAAATATTAAACAGCAAAAAATAAATAAACTGTTTCAGGGGTCCAGCGGTCGAGCTCCTAGCTTTTGATTCTGAAGACGTAAGATGTATTCTGGGCTCACACCAATTATTTTCGTAAGTTTTGTGTGATAAACGATTCCTGATTCTAAAATTATAAATTTATTAAATGAACAAATTCCAGGTTAGTATGGGCTTCAAAGCAGAAGGGGATTCCATGTTCCAACGTGGCTAATGTTACTGATAAAATTGTGTCCGGTGTATGGCAATAGGCTCCGCCACATTTAATTCGGGGACGTAAAAATTCAACAAGGCCAGTCTTAACAGCCACTCCTACACCTTCGGGCAAACAGACATTATAAATATGTTAGTCCATTACCTGTTTAGCGCTTTTATTGTAAAACCATGTACAAGGATAGTACAAATAAAGACAACGTACTACGCCAAAGCGTTAATGAATGATCTCTAATCCGTAAATCGTCAGTTTCATTAAAAGCAAAAAATAAAAGATGTTTATAATCATTTACTTTATTTCTCTATTTAGTTCAAATGAAAATTCTGGAAAATCCGCTTGAAACAATAAAAAAGCTACGCTTTCAATATAAATATTTACATTGTAGAGATAACAAACTCAACTTCTTTATTATTGACAGTATCCATTTCAATTAAGTACCTACTTGAGACTAATGTATTTGGAATAAACGGCTCTGATCACAAAGACCTTAGCTTTCCATCAATCTAAGCTCTTTGGACTGGTTTAGGAGATTCTTAAATAGATATTCATTCCACTGGTTCTTTTTGCATATTATTTAAGTTAATTATTATTATTTAGTTTTCTGGAATTATTATTTTAATAAATATTTTATTTTGATATTGAGTAAAAATAATGAAAAATAGTGGGTTCAAATCCTAGCACACACCAATGACTTTTCGAAATTTTCGGAAGTTACGTGTGATAAATATCGATAACTGAAAAACTTTGTGTCCGGTATGGCAATAGGTTTGCCACCTATTCCATTTGGGACGTAAATATAACGGCGAGACGAGGTTTAACAGCCGCTGCCGACACCTTCGGGTAGAAAAAGGCGTGAAGTTATGTATAATGAAAAATATTTTCATAGTTTTAGTTATATTAAAAAAAAAATACTTTTTAAGTAAGTTTCATGTGCATCCTTCCTGTTATGACATAATGAGCCGAGACATGGACACCAAAAGTGCAATTTAATCATCACTTTTGTCACTCAGTGAGTTATGGAAACGGCTATGTTAGAAGTGCCTCTCATCATTTTGTCTTGTCCCACTCTAAGTGGTGTCGGCACAACATGTTATCCTTTTCCATTCTCTTTTATCACTTGTCGTGTTCACACTTCTCCCTTCATACTCATATCAACTTTTACACATCAAAAAAAAAACCTTCCTCTACTAATGTGTCCATCCACAGTCATTCTAATCGCTCTCCTTGTGACATGTCTTTCATCCCTTATCATTATGTGTCCATACCACGCTATTCTACCACATCTACTTTTTCCGTAATTGGTGTTACTTTCATGCTTCTTCTTATATACTCATTTCTTATTCTATCCAATTTTGTCACACCACACACACATCTTAACATAAGCATCTGTTGCATGTTCTCTCCTTTCATCCACTTCTTTCATTGGCCAGCATTCAGATTCATACAATACGACAGGTCTGACAATTTTATTTTCCCCTTTAATTAACGGGGCATCCATGGGTCGCATCCTGTTCCTGAGACCTGTTACCATTTCATCCATCCCGAATTCATTCTGTTATTGGGTGGTGTTAGAAGAGCCTCTGGAGGATAGTATTTCAAATGAATACATGTGACAGAGAACGAAAATCATTGACAAAGTCAAAAGAATAAGCAAGTTGAAGTGGGTATGGGCAGGTCTCATTTACTATAGAACTGATACCTGATGGGGAAACGTGTTCTAGAATGGAGACCACAGCTAGAGTGATGATGGTGGTGTGGAGATATACTCAAAGTGGCTGGCAGCAGCTATCTTCAGAATAGCCAGATATTAAGCGTAGTGGTATGCCAAAAGAGAGACCTATCTCCAGCAGTGGAAATAGGCTGATTATGATGGATTCTATAGAAGAAGTAATGAAAATTTACCATGTACATGTAAAAAATTGGACAAGAGAGTGAAAGAGAGTATCAAAAATTATTCAATTACTATAATATATATTATTATATGTAATAAATATGGATTAGGTACAACCAACTTGGTCGTTAGATAGAATTTTCAATGAAAAGTTGGAAGGGCCTAGAATTATATTTTTGTTGAGAGAAAGAAATATAAAGAAACACGGTTTGTTTTGTCACACTCCGAAAGAAATAACCTGCTAATTTTTTAGTTGCAAATAACATGTAGCATTTGTAACGTTTTTATGTCGTCATTTGACTTTGATTTAGGGGTTTTTTGGGGAAATCATATTTTTATGTTAATATTCTTATAGATTTATTTTTTTCTAACTTTCCAATTTTTTCTAATCGATGGTGTAGCCAGCAGCATTTATACCTCGACTCACGAAATTTATACATAATTATGTACAACAATAAAGATGGAGTGGTATTGTAAACGTTTTTATATCTGCCTTTTTTTTTGGCAGGTGATGTAAAAGGAAATACGTTTTATTTTTGGGAAAAATAATGGCTAGCTTAAGTTTACTGGGTTAGCTAGTCGAAATAAAACAGGTGTTGTCAGCCACTGTCAGTTTGCAGTGGTAGAGCCAAACAGTTTCCTGCATGTATGGGCCGGCTCGACGGGTGAAATACCACGACCTCTCAGAAGACCGACGTAAAGTGGCTCATGCCGCGTTTCGTTCGGTGAGAGAGGTACCCGGAGGCCCACCCCCTTCCCCATCCTTTCCAATCCCCTATATCTTAAAGGTCGGCAACGCAACAGTAACACTATATGTGTTGCTAGTGTCCATGGGCGGCGTTGGTTGCTTACCATCAGGTGACACGCCTGCTCGTTTTCCCTCCTATCCCATAAAAAAAAACTGAAAAAGTCTTATTGGGTGGGTGTATTAGACCTACATAAGATCAAGATCAGAAGACGACTTTTTTTTTTTTTTAATTCTTTATTAATTTTAGGGATTTTTGTACACAAAGTGACGATGACAATCCCATCGTACTTCTTGCAAATTTTGATACATTTAGACTTAATACTAACTTAATATTAATTAACTAAGAATGTATATAGTATTCTTGCCGCACTTGAGGTAGGGTTGGCTAAGATACAATTAAATATACCGATGTTCATCGCATTCAAACCTTCAGCAGTCATTAAATCCTTTCTCTTATCGCTGTGTCGAACACACTCCACCAGCACATGTTGTGCATCCTCCACTATTCCACACACATCACAATTTGGGGTGGTTGATTTTTTCATAAGGTATGCAAACTTGTTCAGCGGAATGTGTCCAGACCGCAGTCGATGTGCAGCAACAATATCTTTACGACTAATTTTGGCATTTGAAAACCACGGTACACGAGGAGGTTCACACTGTATGCTATTATACCAGATTCCTTTCGACTTACATCTTTCATCAAAATGTTCCTTCCACAGCAAATGACATTTGTTTCTGAAAATATTTACGACTTCAGACGGTGCTGGTATCACATGTGACTCTATGCCTGTTAATATAGCCTCTTGTGCTAGCGTGTCAACCTCCTCATTACCGGGAATCCCAACATGGGACGGTACCCACTGTAACACTATTTTTTTATTTGTCCTATTCATATCGTGCATTTGTTTTAAAATTTTATAAGTTACGGGAAGACATTTGCAACTATACACACATTTAGAAATTTGTTGCAACGCGCTTTTGCTGTCTGAATAAATTACAGAATTATTTACATTCAGGGTACTTAAATAAGTTAAGGCTTTGGATATGGCAAATAGTTCTGCTGAAACTATGGAATTATTTTGGTTAATTTTATATTTATAATTAATTTTATTTTTAGGGTCATAAAAGGCCGCTCCTACTCCATTAGATGTTTTAGATCCATCTGTATACAGTGGCTGCCAACCAGCGTATTTCGCGTCGAGTTCATTCATTGTAGCAGACTTCAAATAGTTAACTCTGTAGGAAGACTTTGCATTAGTCAAGCAATCCAAATTGCACTTTACACTATCTTTTATTGCGATGTTAGATAACCAGGTTTCAAAAGTGAACATATCCAGAGGATAGGAGGAATAGGTGTTCCCAGTTTTCGTCTCATTATATGCTGTATTTAACAAAGGTTTGTTTTTTTTACTCCAATATCTGTGGTCAATTAAATTATTAAGTTCGGAAACAAAAACAGAAGTTGGATCACTTAATCGGGATTGTATTTTCAAAGAAAATTTTAAAGCCAGAAATGTACGTCTTACATGTAAAGGTGGTATGCACAGCTCACTTTCCATAACATGTATGGGAGTTGTTCTTATAAAACCTCCGATAACTCTTAACGCTCGATTTTGTAATTTATCTAACTTGTATCTATGACTATTGGCAGCATTATCATACAGAAAACTTCCGTAATCAAATCTACTCCTAATTAAAGTTAAATATAGTCTGCGTAGATGAAGTGGATGAACGCCCCAGGCTGAGCCTGCTAAAACCTTCAGAAGTTGTAATTTTCTTTGTGCTTTTTCACACACCACGTCGATGTGCTTACTCCACCTCAAGGATCTATCCAGCCATATACCCAAATACCTTATTTTATCTATATTTTCTAAACTACGATTATTAATTTTAATATCACAAAAAGTTTGTCTACGGCCTCTACTGAATAGACAAATTTTAGATTTTTCGCTACATAGATTTAAACCCAGAGATTGTATATATAAAATAAAAGTGTCCACAGCTCCCTGCATGTAATGAATATTGTCAGACAGATTAGAGCAGCTAGTGTAGAGCACAAAATCGTCGGCATACTGACTTACATAAACATTTGATATTTTATTATGTAATTCTGCTGTAACTACGAGTATATTAAATAATAGGGGTGATAGGGGGTCACCTTGAGCAATGCCCTTACCGGTCCACCTTGTATATAGCTTATTACTTTCGTCACCCCTAATAGTTAAATGTCTCTCCTTTAAGAATTCCCATATATAGGAGCAAATATTGTGACCAACTCTTAAATCATTCAATATTGTAATTACTTTGTCTATCAATATATTGTTATAAGCACCTTCTATATCTAGAAAAACAGCAAGTGTAGGTGTATTTCTAGTAAAATTGACTTGTACTTTAGTTATTAAGCGAGCTAGACTGTCCAGGCATGACTGTGACTTTCTAAATCCAGTTGTATTTAGTGAGAGTATTTTTTTATTTTCTATGAACCACTCTAACCTTTTTAAAATCATAGAGTGAAAGATTTTACAAAGACAGGACATCAAGGCAATGGGTCTAAGTTTGGTTTCAGAAGTATTATTTATTTTTGGAATTGGAATATTAAGTATATCGCGCCATTGGAAAGGAATAACCGAGGTTCTAAAAATTTGATTATATAATTGTAACAGATATTCTTTAGCAATATCTGGCAATTTATAAATCATTGAATATGATATTTCATCGGGGCCAGGTGTCGTATCTTTGCTCTTTAGGCAAACTTCCAGTTCATGCAGGGAAAAATCTGAAGTTATTGAGGAATCGTAAGTATTATTTAACCTAGGTATTTCTGTTGTGACAAAATCTGGTGCTAGAGAATTTAACAGATCAATTTTTTTTTCATCTGATGAATATGTCCGAGCTACTTTAAGTCCCTTAATCCATCGCATTTTATTCCATAGTTCACATGTGGACGTGTTACTATCTATACTGTTACAGAAATCATACCAACATTTAGATTTAGCAGTTCTAATAAGACGTTGGGCTCTAGATATTTTAGTAGTTAATTTGTTGTAATTTTGTGGGGTAGGGTTTTTTCTAAATACTTTTAAAGCCAAGCGCCGTTCTGCTATTACTTGAGATAGTTCTGCGGTCCAATATACCTTTGGGACAAATTTATTTACAGGATTAGTAGTTACTTTTTTAAATGGAATCGATTTATCTGCTGCATAATTAATTTTTGAGATGAAAGAATCGTATAATAGCTGAACATTGTGAGTGGTTTCAATTGGAAGAGTATTTGAGATAATTTCTTTGTACTTATACCAGTTTGCAAGTTTAAAATTTCGTTTCGTAATAACGTTAAAGGACTCCTGATATTTTATACAGCATTTTATTACGAGGTGATCACTACCTAGCGTTTCATTAGTAGTGTTCCAAACATAGTTTATTGCTATATCTGTAGAACAAAAGAAAATATCAGGTGAGCTTTTTTGTAGATACCCGTTAACTAGTTTTAATCGCGTAGGAGAGCCATTATTCATGTTAATGTAATTATTTTCGATCGAAGCCTCAAATAGTTGGTTGCCTCTACTGTCAATTTTATATGACCAGTTTGTATGATGGCCATTAAAATCGCCTGCGATTATTGATTTTTCGGGAAATTTGCTGAATATATTATCCCAATCGGATTGACTAGTTCTCACAGAGGAAGGACAGTATATTGATATAACATTTTGAATTAATCTGCAATTTAGAATCTTAACATGAACTATTTCTATACCTGAATTTGTTACACTTACGGGACTAATAAATGTCTTTTAAGATTTATGAGAAATTATTGCTACACCTCCATATGAATCAGGCCTGTCCTTTCTGTAAACATTATATCCACTTACACTTACATGAGTGTCCGGCACTAACCACGTTTCACTTAATATAGCTAAATGTATATTTTCCCTATTTAACAGTAATTCAAACTCATATAATTTTGGCTTCAAACTCTGGGCATTCCATTGCAAGATATTGATGTCGAGAAACTTTGTGCTGCTCTTATCCATAATTAAACATTGAGAAAATTTTACTGGTCACGTCAAAATCTTTGAAAAGAAATACTGCGTAGAATATAATTTCTTCGAAGATAATCTGCAATGTTTTTTTAACTTTTTCTTCAAGTGACTTTTTTGATAATATTAAATCTCTCAATTTGTTATATAGATTACGCCATCTCGACTGTTTCCCTGCATTATCGTGTTGAATGTCTTCTTCCATATGTTGTTGGCTATCTGACGATAGCATTAGCTGATCCTCCTGTGTATTTTTCTTTTTCTGTTTTCTAGTTGATTGTTTTTTAACACTTTCCTTATTTTTAATTATTTCGCCTTCACTGTCATTTAGGCTGAATAATGAACTGTTAAGAGTTTGTTGATTTCTTCTATCTGGAATTTCTAATGTTTTCTGAGTTTTTAATGCCTCTGTGTAAGTTTTATGAGAAGATGAGAGTAGGTTAGCCATTTCAAACTCCATTGATATGTTGTCTTTAGCAGGTTGATAATTATTAAGGTATAATTCTAATCCTTTCTTATAAGTGCAACTATTTTCACTCATCAGCTTTCTAATTGTTTTTTCTTTCAAATAGACGGGGCATTTTTTATTTAATGCCATATGTGGTCCTTTGCAGTTAATACAGAAGTAATTTTCAGTTGGACAATTTTCATGTTCTTGTCCACATTTAGGACAAACAATTCTTTTTGTAGAACAATATTTTTTAATGTGGCCAAATTTCCAACATCCTGAACATTGACTAACCGGAAATATGTACGGTTCTACTTTAAAACGGCACTCATAGCTATAGACATACTCGGGAAGGTTAGCCCCTTTGAATTCAATGCGGACTACCTCACTATCCACCCATTTTCCTTCACTCGCTAATCTTTTAAGTCTTTTTAAATTCATTATATCCACATCACTTTGGAAAATTTCTGTCAATTCTTTCTCTCCAATCTCCAAATCAATATTTTTAACAATACCAAAAGTTGTATTCAGTTGATCTGTTCGCTGACATCGAAAATCTAGGTCCTTAAATTTTTGCGAATTGAATAACTTATTTGTATTTTCCATATTATCAAGCTGGACATATACTTTAAATTGACTTTTGTATTTAATTCTACAAATATTGTTTATATTTTCTGACTTCAGTAGTTTGGCTAATCCTATCGATTTAGGTAGGGCTGTCTTAGACGTAATGCATACTTCATAGTTTTCTACTTCCATCGCATTATTCAATCCATTAGATGTGTAATTTTGTTTATTGTGCTCCCTGGTATTATTGCATATTATTTTTTTTGGTTTACTACCCACCGTTATAAAACCTTCATCATCAATATCCTTGTTCTTCCTCTTCTCATTTCTCATCATTCTTTCTTCATCCGTGACGCTGTTGTTGTCTGTATGTTCTTCATTTATATCCGTTATTATTTGTTCATCACGCCCACTTCTATCACTTGAAAAACTCGCAGATCTATGAAAACTAGCCATTATCGTAATTAATAAATATCATGAGGGTAGTTTTGGAACAAAGCTAACTTTACTAGTTTACGACGTCCGTACGACTAGGCCGTCTACGCGGAACTGCGAGAAGACGACTTAAGATTTTATATTCTATATATTTCTGATTCTATTAATCTTATTTTATTTTATTTTTTATTTTATTTTATTTTTAAAAATAAAATAAAAATAAAATAAAATTAATCTTAAGATCTAATCTTCACTAACGTTATTGCACTGTAGCGAATGTATTATTTGACTTCCGGAAATTCAATCAGATTTATTCTACCTACCCCCAAATAGTATGAATCCAATGTACTACTGATGCGGGTATGCAAATGGGAAAATCAATATTCAACGTGAGGAAAGTATCGCATAACATAAGTTTTTTTTTGCCACCGTTCTAAGGCTTTTGATTGTGTTCAACGTGAAACCCTCATCAGAAAGCTTAATAAATATGATATCAGGAATGAATGAATTTCTGACTTCTTATTAGTGCAAGAGAATTCAGAAGTTACACAATAATCTGGTGCCATAGTAAAAACAAGAGTGCCGCAAGGGTGCATTCTAGGAGCATCTTTATTTTTAGTATATATTATCCACTGACCCTGTTATGAAGGAGCTAATCAAACATTGTGCTGTTTGCAGATAATACCTCAATATAATTTAGAATTAAAAGCCAACTTCGAGATTTAGACAAAGTTATATTTCAATACTCCACATAAGAAAGTAGTTTTACAGCTTGTATTTAACTACAATAAATGTTTTATGTATAAAATTAGGTATTAGTTAATATAATATTAGCTATCATCCGCGGATCTCTTTGATGTAGTTACGTATATGAATACGAACTGTTACGCGGGACGCGTAAAATTAAGTTTTAAAAAAAACTTATTTAATTACACTGAGTTTATTTAAAAATAAAAGAAACGAATGAAACTTAATTAATTTATATTAATGAGTTGTTACACATTTAGACGTAGAAATTAACTATTTAACTTATTACACATATGGATATAGAAATTACACATTTAAATTGTCACACATATGGATATAGAAATTACACACTTAATAATAGGATTAGACATAGAAAATGAGTCTTCGCGACGGAGGATGGAGAGCGACTGCTCTGGCGAGAGCTGGGTTTGGATGGGAAGCTGTGTTGCTGATATGGCACTTTTGCGAGTTGAACCGTTTTTGCATAGGGGAGGATAATAGGAGCTGGGTAAGGAATAAGGGGTACATTTCCAATATATAACAGCCCCCCGATTTAGAGTAAACTACACTTTTCGAGTGAGTTTACGGTAAATGAGCGTTATATTTTACGTTCATCCGACTCGGAGTGTAGGGAGAGAGATAGTCTCGGCTTGTTCGATTTCGTCAATCGATTCAGGGGTTGGATTGGGATCATGGGAATTTCTCTTTAACATATAACTGCGTAAACTAATCTTACAAACTATGTACATTATAATTATTATAACTACAATACTTATGGCTAGAATAGTACTAGGATAATGGTCTTGGTATATAACTGTATTCGGCTTATTTATAATGTCAGTTAGTTCTTTTAACATTTCTGGATTATCGAAGGCTATGGAGTCTAAGTTTACATTTTTCAAATTCAATTTAGGTAAATGAGGAGATATAACATTATATTTCAGAACATCACAACATGAATCATTGAGTATATTATAATTAGATACAATTTGTCTTAATTCTAACTTATAACTATTTTGAGACACCAGACGGGTGTCTCTATAATAGGCAATACATTTAGGAGGTAATGATAGTATTCCATTACCATGAATATGTATCTCATAGGATTGAGATTCATTACAAATTATATTTAACCTAGATTTTTCAGAAGTAACATATAGCCATCGGTTATTACGGAGCGGTTGCCAGATATTTAACTGTCCGTGCATGAATTTGACTTCACACATGGTCGGGATTCTGGTAAGTATTTTAGTAATTATTTCTGTTTCGCATGAAGGAGTAACTTGAGGTGAATATGTAGCTGAGATTCCGCAAAGGTAATGATTATTATTGATGATTTTGCATGAGTCTAAATTGTCCAATTTTGAATACACGGATCTGTCTCTACTAATGCCTAGATACTTAGAAGAAGGGATGATGGTTACATATGATATGGGGTTATCGTCGTCATGCGGTACTGGAGAAGGTAAGTTATGGTAAAGGTTCAAGATCATGGTGTCGACTAGAGGAATTTTAATGGTGAAGACTATTCGTTCTCGATTGAAATAGCAGGATATTTCAGATACATTCAGGATAGTGTGCATATTCTCAAGGCTCAGGAGGACTGGCAGTTGTTCAGAATGTGGTAGAAATCTATAATTGTTGAGTAATTCAGAGTATAATTCTTTAGGAGTAAGAATGGTAGGGTATAGGATATTAGATTTACTAAACATTATGGAGTTAACAGTGTCTTCGACTTTGAAAGATAATGTTAGTAGACTAGACTCTATCATTGAAATTAGTTCTAATATGCGGGATCTTAATCCTATTTCTTCAGAAACAAGGGTTAAATTAGCGATGTTTTCAGAGAGGGCATTTACAGCATTTTTTAAGTGTGCTTCATTTAAAATTATATCGTTTATGGTTTTATTGACTGATTTTAGAGTTGAGGTGGTTACTAGAATGTGATCTTTCATTAGAAGAGCTATTTTCTTTTCATCTACTTCAACTTCTTTAATTGCATTATCATAACGGATTGCGTCGTCTTCGTCCATAGTGCCGAATAGCTTTTTAGAAAGGGTACCGACAAAACCTAGTAGGGCGGATCGCTTAGAAAAACGGTGAGTAGTGAGATGGGATATGGCCTCATTATCGTGGATTATATCGTTTAGTCGGGTATATAATGGCTTAAATATATTATTACATTCTACGTTGTCTATAACTAAACTACCTTCACAGAGTAGTATTGATTTGTTTAGAAATTGGTAAATACTATCAATATGTGAACTTATAAAAGATATATCGTAGGGAATAATTATACTAAGGTAATTATTTACTAGACTTAATGAACCGAGAGGGTCGAAGAATATTCCAGGTTTATCCTTCATAGGCTCGATGAATTCTTGACCCAGTATAGTTGGTGTAAGAATACTGGAATGAAATGTAACTAAGTATTAGGGAATAGAAATTAAAATTAACATGACGTTAAGTAGAATTAGGATTCTGATCTGCTTGCTAACTTTACCTCATCGTAATGATGAGTTACATGACGTCTGTTTATGAGTAAGGTCAATGTATTTCTACCATTAATTTTGACAACCTTGTATGGACCCTTCCATATCGGTGATAGGGCCTTGCGAAGTCGTAAGTGATTTTTGAGATATACATAATCTCCGACTTTGTATTGAACGTGACGGGAGCGGGCATCGTAATATTCTTTGGATCTTTCCTTTGATTTGATTATGTATTCTATGGCTTTCTCTCGTGAGAGTTTTAAGCGATGATGTAAGGCTTTAATATATTCTGGGTAGGTTAAGTCTGATTTTAACTCATAAACGGAGTCAGGAATAAATGGTTTTTGTCCGAAAAGAAGTTCATATGGGCTAAAGTTTGTGGTAGAATGGATAGAAGTGTTATAAGCTAACATTGCCGTGTATACATATTTGTGCCAATCAGAGTGGTTTTCGTTCACGTAGGACTTCAAGTACTCCTTGAGAGTAGAGTGGCTGCGTTCTAATGCGCCTTGTGTCTGTGGGTGATATGGCGAAGCCCATAACTGTTTTATTTTTAAGAAATCGCATGTCTTTTTGAATAAATCTGCTGTAAAGTTGGTGCCTTGGTCAGTTAAAATAGATTTTGGAATACCGAAAATTGAAATAAAGTGGACCAGGCACTCGCATGTTTCTTCAGCAGTTATATTTGAGACGGGATAAGCAAACGAAAATTTGGTGAGGTCATCTTGAAGGGTTACTATGAATTTGAGTTGACGTTGTCCAGCTTCCGGAAGTGGACCTACAACATCTAGACTGAGGCGCTCAAATGGTTTTGTAGAGGTGGTTGTAATTTGCATTGGAGACCTATTTATCTGTCGGAAAGCTTTATTGCTCTGACAGAGCGTGCAGTTTTTTACGTATGTTTCGATGTCGCTCCGCATACATTGCCAGTAATATCGTTCTCTGATGCGGTTATACATACGTACTGTTCCGAGATGTCCGGCTATGGGTATGTCGTGATTCTCGCGTAGTATCTTGGGAATTTCAGAAGGGGTTGGAAAAATAATAGAGTTGTGATAGATATGAATAGGGATTAAGGTGTCATTAAAAATGTAGCAGAACATATTGTATAATTTTATCCATGAAAGTTTGTCGAAAGGATTTTGGAAATCAGTAATGGCTACACCACTATTTGAATCATCTGGATTTTGAAGTAATTCGCCTTTCAGATGTAGTAGGCATTTGAATATATCTTCATAAGTACTACTATTGAAGTGGTATAGTTTGGTAAATAAAAAATGTATTTTCTTTTTCTTTAGGGTTGTTGAAAGTGTTGTACATAAAGTTCTTTCTTTATCTAGAAGGATCTGAAGGTTATCGATTTCGCTAAGTATTTCCTCTACGTATGGGTTTGAATGATCGAGATCGATTGATGTGGGTATAATAATGCATTTACAGTCACTTTTCAGGATGCTGTCATTATGCTCGATGATAATTGTGTTACAATTGAATTTGTGGTTAGATGTGGTTTTTAGGAAATTTCTGTAGTTATCTTCAGGAACAGTGGGAGTAACAGAAGGTAGGATCGGGTTTTGGACAGTGTCATCAATGTTGGCAGGATTAGAAGTAGAATTTGAGTGTTCAGGTGATTTGTCTATAGTTTCGGATTCTGAGATTTCGGGTATCGAATCGTCATTATCAAGTAAGTCAACTGACGGTATATCGTCTGAGTCTAATGGAATAGAGGGTATTGGAATGTCTAGATCTTCTAGGGTTATCGGGCTAAACGCAGGGGAAGTATAAGGGGCGTCATCTCTAGAGGTGGAAGGAATGGGATTATTTTCGGATTGCTTTATAGGGTTTACGGGAAAACGGGACAAGGCATCAGCGTTACTATTGATTTTACCTCGTTTATATTCGATCTTGTAGTCAAATTCTTCGAGCTTGAGACGCCATCTCACTAATCGGGAGCCTGGGTCTTTGCAATTGAACAGCCACTTTAGGGGTCTATGATCAGTGACAATAGTGAACTTGTGGCCATATAGATAAGGTCTAAATGTTTTAGTGCCAAACACAATAGCTAGACACTCTTTCTCAGTTGTTGAATAATTGGTTTCTGCTTTATTTAAGGTTCTTGAGGCGTATGCTATTGGGCGATCTTTACCGATTTCGCCTTGGGAAAGTATGGCAGATATAGCAAAATTTGATGCGTCACAGGTAAGTATGAAGGGTTCGGAGAAATTTGGATATATTAGAACAGGAGCGGACACTAGTTTTTCTTTAAGTTCGTCGAGTGATAGTTGATGTTCGTTGGACCAGTGGAAAACGACGTCTTTTTTCAATAATGCCGTTAGAGGTTTTGCGATTTTCGAAAATTCAGGTATGAACCGTCGATAGTACGACACGAGACCGAGAAAAGACTTCACGTCTTTCGGACATTTAGGAATTGGAAAATGGGTAACTGCTTTAATCTTATCGGGATTTGGGCTAACGCCTTCGTCGCTTATGATGTGCCCGAGATATGCGACTTCCTTGCGGAGAAACTCGCATTTGTCGGGTTGGAGTTTTAGGTTATATTTACGTAATCTTTCGAATATTTTTGATAATTTGTCGCAATGGTTTACTAGATCTTGACTATAGATAACGATATCATCTAAGTAGACATAACAATGAATTCCCTGAAGGCCGGCTAACGCTGTATTCATCAAGCGTTGGAAGGTTGCGGGAGCATTTTTGAGTCCGAACGGCATGCGTTTAAACTCAAAATGCCCCTGTGGGACGGTGAAAGCAGTTTTGGGAGTGTCCTTTTCTGAAATAGCAATTTGATGGAATCCGGAACATAAATCGAGCGTAGAGAAGTATTTACTTTGTCCTAATTGGTCTAGTATTTCGCTAATTTGTGGAATTGGGTAACTTTCTCCGATAGTGATGTCGTTTAATTTCCTATAATCGATTACAATGCGCCATTTCTTCTGGCCGGAGGAGTCTATTTTTTTTGGGACTATCCAAATGGGAAATGACCAGGGCGAGACAGAAGGTTTTATTATATCTTGGCTAAGCATTTTAGCCATTTGTGTTTCAACTTCTCTTTTATGTATTTCCGGGAAACGGTATGATTTTACGTTTATAGGCTCTGATGTAGAAGTGTTTATATCATGTTTTAATAGATCTGTGGTAGACAACTTATCGTTGGGCAAATGGAAAATATCTGAGTATTTACTACAGACGTCTAGTAGGCTACGTTTTTCTTCGTCGTTAAGGTGATTTGTTCGTAAAAGGTTTAGAACTTCGTTTCTCCGTGTTGTGGAGGATTCGGAGTATTCGGGAATGGAATGAATTTGGAAGGATTGGGATGCGAGAGGTTGAAGTTTTATTTTGATGTCAGAGTTTATCTTGACCGCCTTTTCTGATGTATTAACTACTGATATATTCACTCTGTTATTGTCTTTGACGGCAACGATACAATTCGCTACCAAGAGCGAGTCTGATATGTGTTGATCTATGACTACACCGACTCGACATTTAGGATTATTGACTGTGCATTCTATAATGGTTTCAGATCGTGGCGCGATGTTGTATATCGGTTGACAATATTTTAATCTTATAGAGATATGGCGAATTTGTAAGGAATTATGATTATAATCGATGATGCCATTTAAGTCGTTAAGGAGGTCGGTCCCAATTATACCATCATAATTTAGATCGATGTTTTTAATAACATGGAATCGATATGCTAAATCCGTGTGAAGTTTGGCGAATAATTTTAACTGAAAATGACCTATGGTAGGTATAGTTTCTTCGCTAGTATTTATACCTTTTAATTGAATGATTTCTTTGCTCAGAACGGGAGTGAACTTAATTGCGGCTTCTTTTATTAAGCTAACGCAGGATCCAGTGTCAACAAGGAAGGTGAGATCGCGGTCATTCACTTGGGTGCTAAGGATAACATAAGGTAAGTATCGCTTTGTGGAATTCAGAGAAATTTCGTAGATTTTGTTCTTATGACTGTCACTTGTTACAGGAGTTGCATGAAATAAATTTTGTTTAGAAACAGTGGATTTGGAGGGATACATGGTTGGTTGGCGTTTGTGGTAAGTATGAGTAGAAGAGTTTGTTAGTATGTCAGATTCAGTGGGTTTAGTAGATTCAGTGGGTTTAGTAGATTCAGTGGGTTTAGTAGATTCAGAGGATTTGGTAAGCAAGGAGGATGCAGTGGATTCAGAGGATGCAGAGAGCGAGTTTCCTATTTGGGGCTGGTTACCCTGTCGTGTAACTCGAGATACAGCTGATGCATATGATTTTCGATTCGCTAGGAATTTGGTAGATTCAGAGGATACAGAGGGTGAGTTTCCTATTTGGGGCTGGTTACCCTGTCGTGTAACTCGAGATGCAGCTAATGCATATGATTTTCGATTCTCTAGGAATTTGGTAGATTCAGAGGATACAGAGGGTGAGTTTCCTATTTGGGGCTGGTTACCCTGTCGTGTAACTCGAGATGCAGCTAATGCATATGATTTTCGATTCTCTAGGAATTTGGTAGATTCAGAGGATACAGGGGGTGAGTTTCCTATTTGGGGCTGGTTACCCTGTCGTGTAACTCGAGACACAGCCGATGTATATGGTTTCGGTTTTTCCATAAATTTAGTGGATTTGAAGGATACAGAGCGGGTGCCGTTGTTGTTAGGCTGTGTTGAGATTTGGTACTGGGGTCTCACGAGGCACCTTCGTGAGCCCTTTATTCGTTTAAATGTTCATTTTGAACAGATTGGTCATGTCCACGATCTAGAGAGGGATTAGGGTCCCCATTTACTATATTTACGCGTGATTGCTGACGTTCTGCATAACGAGAAGTATTTGTAAAAGAATTGTTGAAGCGATTACTGTTTTGTAGGGCTTTTGCACGATTATTGTTGTATTCGCGTTTTCTACATTCTTCTATTAGATGCCCTACGTTTTTACAGTATCTACATGTTTTGTCAGATTGCCCTTGAGTTCTAACGTTATTTATATTTATAGGTTTAGGATATTCGCTAATTCGGCGCTGTGGATTCGGCGGATTGACACTAGGTATGTGTCTTTTGTACATAAGTTTCTGAATTTTTTCTTCAGACGCGGCAAAATTGATAGCCTCGTTTAAGTTTTTTGGTGATTTGCATCTGACTATGTTTGATATTCGCGGGGTCAAACCTATCAGGAAATGATGGAGGGCCAGGTCTTCCATCGCTGCGGTGCGGCCCGGGGCTTCTTTGGCCTTGGTGAGTACTATCTCGGTGAGTAATTGGGACAGGATGTCCTCGATACGAAGGCCGAATTGGCTGACTGCCTCGTTTGAGTTTTGTTTACAATCTTGTAATTCGGCCAATAAATGTGAATAATGTTTTATGTCTGAGAATTGGGATTTAAGGAAGTTTTTTAGTTGTTCCCAATTTGTAAAAATTTTTATAGAACTGGCAATTTCCGCTTTGCCTTGTAGTTGGCTGAGCATATACCGAAATAAAATTTGTTTTTGTTCGGCGCTCGCAAGTTCATAGGCATTGTTGCAATTTGAAATAAACGCGTTTAGCGTCTGCTTATCACCGCTATATGGCTTTATGAATTTAAATAAACTATTTAAGTCAATGTGGATTGACGGATTTTCCTCTTTTTCTGATTTACTCATTTTGTATAAAAAAGAAGATAAACAAAATACACAAATACAAAAACCTAGAATACACACATATAAAATACGATTTGTAAAATAAAAGAAGCACAAAATAAAATAAATGAATTATAGAACACAATAAAATAATAACTATAACGTTCTTAGTCCGGTGTTGTACAGCCGTCACCGGAAAAGATAAGGATTGTTTAGTCTCACTGGCCGCGACACAGTGGAGGTTTCGTAGAAATCGAAGTTGTTCCTTGTAGATTGTTTTAGAATTACTATGTAACTGTATGTATGAATTTCGATATTTTGACCGTGTATATTCACTCACGGCGTATAGATTTTTCAGCACAAACACTCAACACTTTATCACTGGAGTTAGAAAGATAGTTGTAACAGAATTGACTTACAGGATCGCGGCGAAAATAACCTGGAACATTGTGCACCCCTGCACAGTAGACTGGATGCTGCACGACGGCGGTGCTGGTGTGATGTGTCTGTAGGGGCCGTGAGGATAGCTCAACGGCCTTGGAATTCGAACACAAACGAAACAGATTCGAAACTTGAAAATAGTTCGCGGAGACGATTCCTGGATTTTTCAATCCCTTTTGCGCTGCCACCAATGTTACGCGGGACGCGTAAAATTAAGTTTTAAAAAAAACTTATTTAATTACACTGAGTTTATTTAAAAATAAAAGAAACGAATGAAACTTAATTAATTTATATTAATGAGTTGTTACACATTTAGACGTAGAAATTAACTATTTAACTTATTACACATATGGATATAGAAATTACACATTTAAATTGTCACACATATGGATATAGAAATTACACACTTAATAATAGGATTAGACATAGAAAATGAGTCTTCGCGACGGAGGATGGAGAGCGACTGCTCTGGCGAGAGCTGGGTTTGGATGGGAAGCTGTGTTGCTGATATGGCACTTTTGCGAGTTGAACCGTTTTTGCATAGGGGAGGATAATAGGAGCTGGGTAAGGAATAAGGGGTACATTTCCAATATATAACAGAACGAATTAATGGTTTCCACTGTTATTTTTTATGGTCATAAGAGGGCAAACGAGCGTGTGGGTAACCTGATGGAAAGCCACCACCACCGTCTATGGACGCACCAGGGGCGCCACATCAGCGTTACTGACCTTTAAGATATAATTACGCTCGTGTTTGAAGGTTCCTAGGTCGTAGCAGTCCGTGCCGGCAATGGTTCCACATAGGAGCAGTGCGTGGCAAGAAGCTGAAACGCACAGTCGTTAATATATACATACATAACTTCACGCCAAATCCCTTGCGGGGTAGGCAGAGAGAACAGAGCGCCATAGGGCACGATTCTTACACACCTCACTCGCTTCGTTGACTTTCATAACTCTTTTCATGCACACGCGTCGGTTTTTGAGGCTCTTAACATCACCTTCCTCCAGAACACGTTCTATTTGGTCTTGGAATGTGTGTCTTGGCCGCCCTCGACTCCTACATCCGTCCGCTTTTGCATTGTATATCTGCTTAGTCAGTCTTGCGTCAACCATTCTTTCTACATGTCCGAACCATCGGAGCATGCCCTTTCTTACTTTTACACCGACACTCTCTTTCAAACCAACTTCCTTCCTTACAACCTTGTTTTCTACGCGGTCAGCGAGAGTCACTCCGCAGATTTTGCGTAGAGCCCTCATTTCTACCGCGTTTATTCTACTTTCATGCACACTCTGCCATACCCAGCTCTCGCTTCCATAAGTTAGTGTTGGGATCAGGATTGCATTGTGGATTGCTAACTGGGCCTTTCTGCTAATATTTTTTGCGCCCAGGAATCTGCCCAACACTCCATTTACGCTATTTCCTATCGCCACTCGTCTTTCTACATCCGCGGTGTACCTTCCATCTCTGCTAAAAGCGCATCCAAGATATATAATTTCATTCACCTGTTCCAGCACTACATCATCAACCATTATCCTTGCATCTGTTCTGGATTCCTCCCTTTTTAATATATAAATATAGATAAAACTTTGTTGAAATTAAAAAATCTAGATTTTAATCCAGTAATAGAGCAGTAATTTTATGGTTCAAGGTTTTATAGCAGTCAAACAAAGTTGTTTTTATTAAGTAAAGTCTAATTTGGTTTATTTTTTATAATTAACTATTGGTGTCTCTGAGTATAATGTCAGAGAGACAGAAGAAAATCACAGTTTGTTGGCATGAATATGGTGTTTATTAATAGTAAATACAGAAAGTGCATATACATACAAACACGCCAAATCCCTTGCGGGGTAGGCAGAGAAAACAGAGCATATTTAAGCATTAAATTGATATCTAGCGATTATCGTCTTATGATTAGTTCAATTATCATTTAAATAAAATGATATTTCATTCTTCCATCCAAAATTCTTATCAGCGTGTTATCCAAAGTTCATTGAGCAAGCTTGTATTAGTTATTATTAAAAAATTGTGGTCAAATATTGTAAGTATTTTTGCTCTATATAATATTGTTATTATAATAACACGTGAATAAAAGTCTGTAGCATGTCTTAAAAATATTATTTTATTCTTATATGTACTTATAAATTAAAAAGCAATTACCACATTGTGTTCAATAAATTAAATATTGAATATGATTGCTGAAAAGCCTGAAAAAAAATCATTTTTATTTGAAGGTTTATTAAATAATATCATAATAAATAAATTTTCATGTTTCTTTAGTAGCTAGTATTAATGTACTTGGCTTTTATAAAGAAACAAATTGTTCGCCTATTAGACAATTTAGCGTGTCTTAGTAAGTTTGCCACTGCAATAATCTTCAGCTACTAAGTTTCCAGAGACTAAAACGGTTTCCAGAGTCAGCGTTCTGAAGACAGTGCGTATTACAAAAGGCTTGTTTGCGCGTTGCATAATTGTAAGTAACGAGGTACGAATTGATTTATTGTAATACAGCTCCTAACCGCAAGTGTACAAAGACAACCGTACATGTTCACTCTATATTGTATAAAATTAGTAATTTTTAGAAAGTAGTTTTAAATAACTAGAACCTCATAGGAAATCTACGCTAAGTGGCTTATGCTGCATTTGGTACTGTCAGAGAATTATCCGGAGGCCCACTCTCCTTACTTTTCGCTGCCAAGGTTTCGCTCACGCTCTTAAACTCTGGCAATGTAACTTTGCATCCGGTCAATGCAACCTTCTCCGTGTTACAGATGTGCATGGGCGGCAGTCATTTAACATTTAACAGGGTGACCCGCTTACTAGTTTGCCCTCTTTCCCATCAAAAATTAATGCAAATTCCAACATATCATTTTCAACCTATTTTGTTTTTAATATGCAGTATAAATATGAATTAGAATAGTTATTAGGTAATCATTGCCAAAAAATATTGCTCTATTCCAGGATTCGAATCTGGTGCTTCATTGAAAGAAATGAATAGAAAATACCAAAGAAGATTAAATTTATAAGTAATAACTTTAATCGTAGTAAGTATAAAAACTACAAATCTATGATGAATGACGTATTTGTTAGCAGTCGGAATTAGGAGATTGAAAGCAAATAATTGGGAAAAACGCAAGACATTCTGTATTCGAATAGTTTACTTGAAACTATTAGTAGCAAATAAAAGAAGCATTGGCGTAACCCAAGAGAAAAAGGCGTGATCATGTGTGTGCAACTGACAGACAAAACTATCACTGAATAAAACATGACATAGTTTTATTAACCATTGTTCTTTCAATTTCATACCAAGGCCAAGTTATTATATGACAACTAAATTATTCTGAAATTACGTACAGCGCAAAAATGATGACATTTCAAATTACAAAGCGCACTTCAAAGAAAATAGATAATAATATCATATCAAAAATGTGCTGGTAGATTATTCTAATGCTTACAAAAGTCTGTCTGTATATCTAAAAACAAGTTATTCCTTATATAATATTGGTGCCGAGTACACTCCTTAAATACCATTCGGTAAATATTGGTAGGTTCCATTTCTTATGTGTCTGGGGAGTGACTTAACATATTTTTATAAGATAGCTATTCAAGAATAGATTTAAACAGTCGAAACCATCATTCCGATCGTATTCTAATACGTTGATCAACCAAACGGATCCGAGTACAATAGGTAGTACCTACTTAATACTTGACTTGATTCATACAGCATTTATTGTGGCTAATTATTTATTTATATTAATAAATTATAACCTTAAAAACTACTGCCTTGGTGGAATACTGCTTATTATATTTTTTTTAATGTTTTTATGTAACGATTTCTCGGAATCCTTCTCGGAAGATATTATATGTGATATTATATTTACCCTTCGCCAAATTTTTACGTCACAAATAAAATATGTGCCGAAACATAATTATGGCCCAATATTTTTAATCATCGATATATATCTCACAGAACAACCGAAAATAATTAGGAAAAGTCATTACTTTGAGTCAAAAATCGATCACATGAGTTCTTTCCTCAAAAGTGGACTGAAAGTGGACTCTCTAGTGCACTGAGGCTACAAAATCGAAATATCAAGTTCAAATATATTTATATCTTGAAGCGTTTTAAGGCCGTGCATGTTCTACTATGACATATAATACATTTACAAACATATACCTGCATACAAAACAACTACATTATAGGAATAAGTATATCACCATAACACTCTTTCGGGTGTTATCGTATTGTAAAAACACGAATTGAGGACCCAGTTTTACAAAATAGAACATTACAGATAAGTATTTTGTTGTGTTACAACATGCCCCAAACCCGGTCACGTTTCCCCGAGGTATTTCGAGTACAAGTATTCATTCATGAGAGCCATCTCTCTGAGTTGACCTCCGCAAGATTTGCCAATAAACAGGGACCCTTTGTATAATTTGAATGTTTATACTCGCTGTGAATAGCACAATTTAGAAAGATAGGGTAAGATACCTACGTGGGTAGATTTCGGGTCACCGCACTAAACGCAATATGTGTGATGGCGGTATTACATTAGATTATTTTGCAAATATCAATACAGGTCGAGCACCCCGCTTCTGAATCAAAAAGTCGCCGGTTCGAATCCTGGCTCATACCAACGACTAAAAATTAATTTCTAAAGTTATGTGTCATAATTGTCGCTTACTGAAAACTTTATGCACGGTGTGGCAATAGGTTCGCCACCTATTCGGTATTCCATATGGGACAAACATAACGAGTCGAAGCTTAACAGCGGGTAGAAAAAGACTTGAATCTATGATAAATATGTTCTTAAGGCCTTAACTTAAATTTAGATTAATTAATTAATACAAAATTATGTGGCATCAACAAAATTACTGATCTTTCCCTATACCATCGTAAAGACTGACAAAGCTACTGCTACACTACGTTTCCGATGCTGGAGCCCCTCAGGGCTGTGTTCTATTTCCTACGCTGTTTCTTCTGGATATCAATGATATGCTGCATAGCAGCATTCTTCATTGTTCTGCGGATAACAGCTTCATATACCAACCACCTGTGGAACTCTCGGGTAAACGTCGATGAGTACCGGACCAAACTGTCCGAAAATCCGCTACGTAGTTTCAAAGATCTAAGCATATAAGGGGACAGACAGCAGAAAGCGACTCTTTTTTATACTATGTAATGATGATAGTGATATTCTTAGACTACAGAAGTCAAAATAATTTCCTATGTTACTTTATGTTTTTTGAAACGTTTCTTTGTGGACCTTTATTGACATTAGAAATGGGAAGCTCTTTCCTTGATTGAGGTCGCTGTTAGCATAAATAAATATGTGTCGAAATTGTTTCCACTCCTCGAGGCGGTCGAGCAAATCTCTAGAAATGAAAATATAATATTGTAAAATAATATTTATTATTTACCGAGAATCTGTATTACACGGGGAAAATAAAATGAGGTCATTCGAATGAGTTTATTTTGGACTTCGCTTTGTTACTAATGTCTATTCAAAATTTGGAAAACATAACCTACTTTTTAATCAATTTGAGTGTTTTAAATAATGGTTTTGCATCTTTATGTTTTTGCAGTGTACATCTGTTTGAAAATGAAAATATTTATTTGCATATAAAAACAGACACAAAGTGGTAAAATCCCTGTCAGCTGAGCTAGCCATGGCTGTGTTACAGCTGACAGTTGCTTCTCTACAGATGACACAATACAAAAATTTAATCTAAAACCTATACTTTTAATGCTATATACTTAGATATCTTAAAATTTTGACATTTTTAACAATGACCCAAACAATAAATCACCGACTGTCTAAAATGTGGCATCACTAGCAACTATTATTATGTCAAAAAGACAACATATTTTGACAGTTGCATCAAGTCGCGTGTGTTCAATAGTTCAATGTTTCCATAACATGTTACACAATATGGGCAAAAAACAACAGCAAAATTTACAAAATTTTTAAGAAGTGTCAGATAGACTGGTAGCAACCAAAACCCATTCCGACGTTTTCCAATTGATAATACCATGGTTTAGTCCGGTAAGTTCTTTTGAGTATTTTATTAGTTTAGTCATTTTTTAATCTTCCATTCTTTCCATATGCACAAACTACCGAAACATTGCCTTCTTTATTTTAAAGCCGACACTGAAGTTTAGAACTAACTTATATTTTAATGCTATTATATGTAATATACACTATTGTAATATTTTGTTTTTGTAAACGCTAGCATATAACTTTTGTGTAGTAAATTGTCGTATATTTTTTTATTTATATTTCAATCTTATCTATACGAAAAAACTTTTGGCAAATTCCTGTGAAGAATGGCATCTATTTGTCCACGTCAGTACAGAGCCTGCTTTAGTCTAACTTTTATTCAACATACCAAAGCCTTTTCTCGTAGTTTTGAATACGTACGTATATTTATTTCGTATCTGAACTTCCGTCAAAGTCTGTCTATCTCCAAATATATGTCGGATGTGCTTTTTGTGTGGGCCACGTTTGCAATATTGTAATCTATCAAACTTCACGCTGTTAAAACGTAACAGTTTAGACAGCGAAAAAAGAGCGACGGCAAATTGGATTTAATTTTCTAGTTACAAATGTAATTTCATTTCAGCCTTAGCAACCAAGTAAGCAAAAAATAGTAACGTATGTAAGTGTGCAAGGAAAAATATAATAATATGTGGATTTTTTTTTGCCCAATATGTATAATAAGAAAAGATAGTAAAAGTCTATAGTATATAGTCTATAGATAGTATTCTGCAAGTTTTAAATAAATTGTGAAAGTACCTATAAAAGAACAATAAAAAAACCACCCCTTTTTGGTAAATACCTAACCGTGGACGCTCAAGGAGGCATTCTCCAGCGACTGATTGATGTCGACTGGTACCCCCCCGTGATAAGGGTTTTTTGGCTTCCGCTGCCATTTAGTGTAGGGTAAAGAGTATGGACCTGATAACTCTCTCTTCGAAGCAAATGCTGGAAAAGCTACTTCACAGCAGGCTGTGCAACGTAGGCTAGATGCAGCGACGACCTAATAAAAGCAGCAGCAGGCCGTCGTTGGATGCAAGTGGCATATGACCAGGAGTTAGGGCTTGCAAAGGGGGAGGCCTACGTTCGATAGTTGACAGACCAGTCCTGATAGATGATGACGAATATTGACAGCGAAGGCGAAAAATCTCCTTTTTGCATGGTTTGGAGTCTTTAATTGGGTATTATTAGTAGCACGACTACGACTAGCGTATCTTCTATGGAAGAGATTTTTCTTGGCCCTGTCTTTTAATAACCTTTTTCTGTGTTCAGCTTTTCTTCTGTACGCCCACCTTGCCTAGAAAAATGCCACCTTTGGAGTGCTATTACTGTGAATAAGAGATACGCCACTAAATATTACTTAAAACTATTCGTTGGCTATGGATAGTGGCTATTTTGTAAATAGTAATACTAATAAATAATCCTTTAAAAAATTTGTTTTTTGTGCTAAGTGGTCCATTGTTGTTCCTACCTTAAAACTGTTCCGTGATGTATTATTGAAAGATAGATAGATAGATAGATAACGCTTTATTTGTATCATAAACATTAAATATCAATTAGAATACAGAAAAGGTCTTAAAATAATGAGTACAAAGGGCGGCCTTATCGCTATGAGCAATCTCTTCCAGGCAACCTTTGGAAGGACATAAATGCTTGAAAGACGGGTAATTCTAATGCTCTGCTAAATCTATGGTATGATTAATAACAACTGTATTATTAATAACTGTTTTCTATTAATAAACATACATACTTACATTACACAAAATATATACATAAATAGAAATATATACACACATACACAAAAATACACATATAATATATAAAAAGACCAATAATAGATAGATTTGGTCATTGTAATGATAAATAGTATTCCGTAAGCTGTGATTTGAAGGTGGTAATAGATTGGGCTTTTCTTATCATCTCGGGTATTACATTCCACAGTAATACGGCTTGTACGGAAAAAGACAGACCATAAAAATGCGTAGAATGCATTGGGACAGCCAGTCTCAAGTTTTCCGATGACCTCAGACATCTCGAATGTGTGTCATGTAAGAACTGAAAACGTTCCTTGAGATACTTAGGAGAATTTGGATTAAATAGAACGTTATACCATAACGTGAGAACATGAATATTCCGGCGAAAACGAACAGGAAGCCACTTGAGCTTTTTTCGAAATTCCGAAATATGATCATATTTGCGAAGACCAAATATAAATCTAATACAAACATTTTGAAGTCGCTCAAGCTTATCAAGTTGTGCTTCAGTGAGATTTAGATAGCTGATATCGGCATAATCGAGAATCGGGAGAAGGAGAGACTGTGCGAGTGCAATTTTAGTGACAGTAGGCAAAAAATTTGGAACCTACGCAAGGATGCTGCGGAAGCAAACAGTTTTCGGCTGACTTCTTGCAGTTGCGGACCCCACGATAGCGTACTATTCATGTAAAGCCCCAAATTTTTAAACTTAGTGGCCAAAGGTAGGTTGGTACCGTTAAAATTAACTTGAGGCAGAAGTGACAAATTTATCTTGGCAAGCAACCTGGAACTGCCGATAATAACTAACTGAGTTCTTAGAGGATTGACGCTGAGTCCGTAATTATTACTCCACTCACATATTCTCTCTAAGTCCATGTTTATGTTTATATTTGAAAGTGCAATTGTTTAGTGGGATTTATATTGTATTTCTAATAAATGATACATTTTTGAAAATATTCTTGTCCTATTTATAGTTTATTTTTAAAATAAAACGATTGCGTTGAAGTTTCTTCCACAATGCCATGGACCGTTGGTAGTGTTTCTAACTATCCGTACACCACTGCATAAATAAGTAAATGCAGCAAGTATGAGTGAGAGTTATGAGGATACAGGGAGTGAATGAAAGGATTGAGGAGTCGCGCTGAGAAAGGAAAGACGTTAAATTAAATACGAGCCACAAGTGAATAAAGAATAAAAAATACAAGAACTTTTAATTTCTACGACGAATCAAGATTGAGGCATAGATTTAGACTACAAAGGATTTAAATTGCGACGTATTCTATCTGTTTCCTGTAATTTCGTGCTTAAGGATACCAATTTTTATAACATAACATAACTTCACGCCTTTTTCTACCCGAAGGTGTAGGCAGCGGCTGTTAAGCCTCGTCTCGCCGTTATGTTTACATCCCAAATGGAATAGGTGGCGAAACTATTGCCATACCGGGCACAAAGTTGTCAGTCATCGATATTTATCACTCGTAACTTCCGAAAATTTCGAAAAGTCATTGCTGTGTGCCAGGATTTGAACCCACTACTTCTTGAGTCAGAAGCGGGGTGCTAGCCACTGCACCACCGAGACTGTTAACAGTAAGTACCAAGTTTTATAGTTTCCGAAATATATTCCAAGACTTGGATTAGTATGTCTATAGTCTGGTGTCTACAACTAATAAAACATACGAGTAGATACCATTTTATCATTCAGACACGAGGGAACTTTGAGAATCTCAGAAAATCTCGTTGAAAGAAAGCAATACCTACACATACATAAGGTAACACGGACAGCGAGTAGTTCAGAAAGGTACTCGATGCCGTAATATCATGTTAATTGGTATTAACGACTAATGAAAAATAATTATAATATAATAGATAGACTTTAAAATTTTCTTTTTTATGTTGGAAATGGGAAAAGAGCGTGCGGGTCACCGATCACGTGATGGAAACCACCCCTGTGAAGCCTCTGGAACAACAGTGGCCTCACTTGGAATCTTTCAGTCGGAAGTCGAAGCGCTTGAACCACTAGGTCATCAAGATATTATTTTATTTTATACACAACAGAAGTAGATAATGTTAGAATTCCAAAAGTTCAGGTTATTTTAATACCAGAAGGTATATGCAGCGGCTGTTACGCCTCAAATCGCATCCAAAACGGAACCCATTTATCAGACCCAGTCATCGAAACACTTAACTTATTGGTATTAGTCAGGATTAGAACCCGAATGCTTGATCCAAAAGCATAGTACTGGACCTATAGGCCATTGAGACGACTTCCATTATTATATTTTCTATTCCCATTCAAAAAAATATTATAAATTTTACAAAATAAAATAATTGCCCCAACAGGTTATCGTCGTTGCTTAAGTGTCTTGTACACAAAACTTATTTATTTTTATTAGGGATTGTTATGACCAAAATGTTTGCTGTTTGTAACGTTTTAATGTTTCCAGGTCAACCCACGAATATCCATAAAAGTACTCGTATATAGTTGAATAGGACGGTTCAAATGACATTTGCTATCATAATCAGAGCTTACAACATCATTAGTAACAGCTTAGGTTATATAAATAGATAAATATATTTTATATAATGATCATTGTTAAGCTTTCTGAGTTTTCATTAGTTATAACTATTTTTGTATGTCTTTTTTAATATTATTAAGCTGAAGAGTTTGCTTTTTGAACATGTTAATAGCAGGTACTATACATTTGATTTCCAAAAATATATTTGTGTTGCACAGATAATTTTTTGACCAAAGCTGAAACTTCTTGACTTTACAATTGATAAGTTTTCCAGCATGCGCGACGTTACGAAGGGTGAGCTATATATTTAAAATAGGAACAAATATGGTCTAAAAACAGTCAGCCTATAGTAAAATATACCAGTATATAAAAAAAAAAATATATAAAGTAAATGTTTACAATTCTCAAGTCAGATAGAACCTTGGCCATAAAAAATAACATGATTAATACAAATTTAATTTATAAGGAATGTTTTTTTAGAGGTATATAATGTTAAATTGCAATAAAACAACGATGGATTATTAGATTGGCATGAATTTTATTTATCCGAAAGATAATCTTGTGGCAATACATTTTAAATTAGATTTCTGGCATGTGACCGCAACGGCTGGCTCGGATGTAGTCCAATCTGGACGTCCAATTCTCGATGACTTTTTACAACATTTGTGACCGTATATCGGCAATAACACGGCGAATGTTGTCTTCCAAATGGTCAAGCGTTTGTGGCTTATCCGTATGACCAATGACTTTACATAGTCCCACAGAAAGTAGTCTAGCGGTGTTAAATCTCAAGATCTTGGAGGTCAATTCACAGGTCCAAAACGTAAAATTAGGCGGTCACCAAACGTGTATTTCAATAAATCGATTGTGGCACGAGCTGTGTGACATTTTCTGCCGTATTCTTGGAACCACAGCTCCTGGACATAATGGTTGTTGAATTCAGTAATGAAAAAGTTAATAATCATGGGTCTATACTGGATGGATACAGATCCAATTCCTGTGCTCGATGGCTGATAGTCTCATTCGGGTCTTCCTCAATGCTATGTTCTACAGCAGCTTCTTCTGTACGCACCGTATGGCGTCCTTGGGGATGCGAGTTATCAATAAGAGTAAACGTGGTGCAAAAACTTTCCATGGATAATCGAATTAACTGCTCTGATGAACGATTTTGTCAACTATAAAATGGACGAAGTGCGAGATACGTATTCCGCACAGAACCATTATTTTTGAAATAAAATTCCACTATTTGCAAGCGTTGTTCAGGCCTGAGTCTATTCATGATGAATTGCCAAACTAAACTGAGAATAAATCACTTGACAGCTGTTAAATCGGTCGCCATCTTGAACAGTTATGCCAACTTAAAGTTCTATATCTCGAAAAAAAACACACGTTATATGTTCATAGGGTATATTTTTTACCGTAAAAGTCTAAGCAAAGTAATACTACCTAATATTGAATCAATAGAAAAAAAAATTGTATCAATATTTAAAACATTTTTCAAAAACAAAAAATGTGAAAAGAATTTTGTCTGTGTTTCTTCATATTGTAGCTAAATTTGAAATGGTGTTTTTACCTTGTTTATTTTATTAACCTGACTTTCGAGTACAATACAGGCTTTCTTTCATTATGATATGCCAAAAATATGTCATGGTTATAAAAGTCACTTGGACAGAGTCGTAAGCCATTATACGAGACATGGTATTCTCGTTTCGGTTTCAAGAAGTCGTGGGATCGATACCGGTCTTACACCAACGACTCCTCGGAATTCTTTTTGAAAGTTATGTGTGATAAATATCGATGAGTGTCAATTTTGTGTTGGTATTGTGGCAATAGGCAATAGCCTCAAAAACCGACGCGCGTGTATGAAAAGAGTTATGAAAGTCAACGAAGCGAGTGAGGCGTGTAAGAATCGTGCCCTATGGCGCTCTGTTCTCTCTGCCTACCCCGCAAGGGATTTGGCGTGAAGTTATGTATGTATGTATGTATGTATTGTGGCAATAAGTTCCATCTCCTATAACATTGATTTGTATTTAACATCCGCTTATTTCTCTTTTTCGAAGAAGGAGGCACGAAGTTTACACGCTTACACAGCAAGGGATGGCAATGTTCAAGGTTGGCAAAAAGTAAAAAAAGTAATTCTGAGAATATTAATTCACTCCATTTAAATTGGCAGCCTTTTATCCAATAGCGATATTCATTTACGTAACTTTTACAAGGACATTACTATCCATTTAATCCAATTATCACGTGACTCGCATTCTATTAGTAAAGTACATTGTCATTAATAGGATCGTAGTATTAGTCCTCTGCGTATTCCAAAAAGTGAAGAGGGTTTTGCTGTTTTTTTTTAATTTAACGAGAATATTTAGTATTAGTATATTTAGTACGAGAATATTTAGAATAGGTGGTCCAGTGGTCGGGGTTCTAATCCTGACAATGGCTCACACCAATGACTTTTCGAAATGGTTTTCGGAAGAAAGTTAAGTGTGATGAATATCGATTATTGAAAACTTTGTGCCCGGTATGGCAATAGGTTCGCCACCAGTTGGGACGTAAACATAACGGCGAGACAAGGCTTAACAGCTGCTGCCTACACATTTGAGTAACAAAGGCGTGAAGTTATGTTATGTTATGTAATATTTAGTACTTATCTTTAATTTATCGTCTCGGTGTCTTGTGGACAATTATAGACGTTAGGGAAATAATTTGTTTACTATGAAAAGTTTTACCCATTTTCAGAGGGTCCTATTAAGTCATATTAAGTTATTAAGACGTTTATTAAGACTTTTTTACATATATTCCACTATTAACATAATGGTTTGCTGTTGTTGTTGAACAACTTGTTTTTTTTTTTTGTTATGGGTACTCGACCTAGATAGGGAGGTTTACATCAAAATCACAAATTAGCTTATAGAGGCTAATAAGCAATGTTAATTTAACTTAACTTACTAATTTGTTTAAAGTCACTAAGAATAATGTTCAACGAATTTCCTTAGAGTCTATTAAGGCGAAGAACTTAGTTCATGTGTTCTTTATTTAAGCCACTATCACTGTAACACTTTCACTAATACCATTACACTAACTCAAAAGGTTTGGTCCTTTTTAATCTTCTCACTAGGTCGGTGACGTCGAGGAGTTGGAGTGCCTCAACGTTCACATGATGATGAAGTCTGCGTTCATGAGATTCGGTGTATTTGGATATGATCTTATGGACGAGCTCGACTTGAAGGTTTGTGACGGAATAACTTGTGACGCGAGAATTTAAAAAAATAGCCCGTATTATCTTTTAGTTAAGACAAATAACAACACATCTCTCCGAACTAAAGCAAGCAATGCAATAAACAGCATAAATTCACTCCATTTTTTTTTGTAGAATGGACAGCAAGACCAAAACACCATAAGACACCTTACACGACTTTGAATATCATAACTCTTGTCATTCACGCTCGTCAAATTTAAAGTCCTTTAGATAAAACACAGTCTATTTCATCAAAATATATGAAATTCTCATGTCGGATTAAAAATTCCTCATAAAAAATAAAAGAAATCATCAAGATTTAATTCACTGGTATAAATGGCTTATCGCCGGATAAATTTGGAAACAAAGAGGAATATCGATACCGCAATTTATTCTAAAAATTCTGAAAAGATTTCCCGTACTAAGTAGAGAGAAGAGAGTAATAACTCAAGGAACTTAACGTTAATTGTCTTTTGAGATAGATGTTTATATTCATCAAAGTTTTTTGGTACGTTTTGCTACATTATAAATTACGTGTGGTCTCTCCGCTTAATTGAAGAATCTTGTATCAAGTCTGCATTTGTTTTACTATCGCATCATAAGTTAAAGTATATCTAACGAAGATAATAACGATGAGTTCTCTTTTTTTATGGGATAGGAAGGCAAACGAGCAGGCGTGTCACCTGATGGTAAGCAACCAACGCCGCCCATGGACATTAGCAACACATATAGTGTTACTGTTGCGTTGCCAACCCTTATGGGATAGGGGATAGGAAAGGATGGGGAAGGGGGATGGGCCTTCCGGGTACCTCTCTCACCGAACGAAACCGCGGCATGAGCCACTTTACGTCGGTCTTCTGAGAGGTCGTGGTATTTCACCGGTAGAGCCAGCCCATTCATGCAGCGAACTGCCTGGCTCTACCACTGTTATATGAATCATTTATGTACATATCTATATGAATCATTCGAGACAGAACGGTGTTTAGTTTTAGTCAATTTTAAATATGAAAATGCTGATTCACAGAGATACGTAGATTGATTTGATGATGAAAATGATACTTTTGCTCGGTTGAAGTAATTGAAAAAAATATCTTCATATTTTCTGAATTAGTATCTGATTATAAAAAAAGTATAATTTCATTTTCCAAGACATTTTGCCCGATTTTTTCGCATCGTAATTAAATCAGTTTTAAAATGAATAGATGTCAATTCTACTATTTCTTAAATTTTTCTCAAGATCTTTTTTATCATCGACTATCGTTTTTCGACTTTCTTTTAGTCGTACAAATTTGTCGGTTTATATAATTGTCAGGACACGTTTTATTTCGTCAAGGAAATTATGTCTTTGTCAGTCATTGATACAAATTCTTCACAAATGCAACATTGAAACCGGTGACTTATTTATTTAAAAGATAAATGTTTGACCTTCTAACTACTGGAAAGGTTAAAAGTGTAGGTTGTTATAAAACATGTTTTTTCCATATCTAATTTTAGTTCAGAAAACACACTCTCCTGGTTTCTGAGTGAGGGTAGCCGCATTATTTAGGCCTAAGTGAGCGATCAACGATGTTGAAAAACATCATAATATCAACTTTTAGGCTTTCGCGTTGCATATTACTGAGTGATAATGATGAACCGGAATTAACGCGACACTTTTTTAGGTAAACAAATATTTACCTTGATTAGCTTGACGTTTCGGCCAGGTTGCACTGGCCGTGGTCACAAGCAGACTGAAGTGGCGCCCTCACGACTCCGTAGATGAGGTAGATGTTTGTATATCTACCCTCATCGCTTGGTGCTGTTTTTCCTTAGTTTTTCTAGATACCGTCACACTACACTTATAACGTCCCTATTCTGTACGCCCTACGACGCGTGTCTATTCTGATAGATTAGCCGACTGTGAACTAAAGCGAGGTGTTACTATTTTATTAATAACTGGATTCCATGTTGCGGAGAGCTTGAATCCATCTTCCCGATTGAAATTCTTGTGTTTTTTAATTTCAATCGCTTCACGCACAGCTCTTGGATAATAGTGGCGATCATTGGAGAGGACTTCCGGATGGTCGAACTCGATCCAGTGATTAATGCCGCCGAGAATTATGTGCTCGGCTATCGCTGATTTGTTCACCTGTCGGTTCTTCACTGCGGCTTTGTGTTCCTTGACCCTTTCAGCTATTGTTCGCTTAGTCTGGCCTATATACGAACTACCACAGCCAGCAATTTATCTTGTAGACCCCAGGTGTTTGTAACGGCAGGACATCCTTCGGCGTGCCCAAGATATTTGTTACCTTTGTCCCCGGTTTGTATACTGTGGGGACTGAATATCTTTTCAGTAGTGTGCCTATCTTGTCTGTCACTCCTTTGACATAAGGCATGTAGGCTGGCTGTCGGTTCACTTCCGGATGTTTGCATCGTCTCGACCGTCGTTTGTTTCGTCGGTTAACCTGATATCCGTTGTTCCTTAGTACCTCCTGAACATGATCAAGTTCTTGCTGTAAATGTTCAGAGTCACAGAGATCCTCGGCTCTATTCTTCAAAGAAGTCACAACGGATTGCAAGTGTCGAGGGTGATGGTGTGACAAGGCGTGTAGGTACCTATCAGTGTGTGTGGGTTTCCGGTATACACAGTGAGATAAGGACCCATCAGATTTCACACTGAGCCTGACGTCTAAGAAGGGCAGCGACCGGTTCACCTCCATCTCATATGTAAACTTTATTTTGGGGTGAACTGAATTAAGATGTATTAGGCATTGATCCACTTCATCTTTGCTGCCTTTGATGACACAGAAGATATCGTCTACATATCTTTTCCAGAGTCTGACCGTCTTTGGGCCGTGGCTTAGAGTTTTCTGCTCAAAATGTTCCATCCAGAGGTTGGCAAGCACTGGAGCTACGGGGCTCCCCATTGCGACTACATCTATCTGAAGGTAGTATTGACCCTGGAAAAGGAAGAAGTTGCCCTCTAGGCAGTGTTTCAGCAGACCAATATAATTCAACGGCATCTCGTTGTCCCTCAATTTGTCGGCCACAACCTCCAGGCATTCCTTAATTGGCACGTTTGTGAATAACGACTCCACGTCAAAGCTCACCATTATTTCATCCGGTTCCAATTTGGTGTTTTTGATTATCTGGATGAAGTGGCGTGAATCCTTCACAAAAGACGGTGTTTTTCCCACTAATGGCTGCAATACCGACGCAACGTGCTTCGCAAGGTCGTAAGTAGGCGATGCTATCTGACTGACGATAGGCCGCAGTGGCACGTTGCATTTATGAATTTTCGGCAAACCGTATAATTTAGGTGGTACCCGTGCTTTAGGCTTGTACATGTCGGCTAATCTATCAGAATAGACACGCGTCGTAGGGCGTACAGAATAGGGACGTTATAAGTGTAGTGTGACGGTATCTAGAAAAACTAAGGAAAAACAGCACCAAGTGATGAGGGTAGATCTACAAACATCTACCTCATCTACGGAGTCGTGAGGGCGCCACTTCAGTCTGCTTGTGACCACGGCCAGTGCAACCTGGCCGAAACGTCAAGCTAATCAAGGTAAATATTTGTTTACCTAAAAAAGTGTCGCGTTAATTCCCGTTCATCATTATCACTCAGTAATCATAATATCAATAATGGCCCTCTTTTTAGTACCCTTTCTTATAGAGGTCGAATATTTTCGTTCAGTAGTATTTTCCTCAGTTCAATCTTAAAGTGGCTATTGTGATGTATTTATTCTGGGACTAATGTAAGCTCTAGTTATATTTGGGTTAGGTTGGGATACCTATTTAATATTCTTTCCAGCTATTTTTTTGGGAAACGACTAAAACCTTTAAATAAGTAACTACCGCTGTCCATGTATATCTTTAATAATTTGAGAGAGTCACAGTTACTTTGCCGACCTTTAAGATGGGATAAATCGACAAGGAAATAATTAACATACATCGCACACAATTTTAGCGGTCTTTATTATAAATCCTGATAAAATTCTTATAATTAGCACGTGTATTCAAAACCCGGTAGTGTTCATACCAAAGTTTCTATGCTAAAACACAATGCTAAATTTGATTTATAAAGTAGCAGTTTACTAAACTAATCGACAGCTTTGTCGATTTCAAATTTGTAAATAAAAAGTCTCAAAATAATAATAATAATAATAATAATAATAATAATAATAGTTTATTTTCACCATACTACTAGTTACATCAAGGTCACGGTTATACAAATAAGTAACAAGTATAAACAAAACAAGTCTCCTTAGTAATGAATTAATATTACACAAACTTATTATGGACGCACTCACCTAAACTAGGCCGAGCCTGTATTTTAGGTGATTGTGTCTTCCTGCGCACTGACACATCACAACACAAAAATAATGCGAAGATCTGTTTTATCACAAACAACACCAATAACTTAATTAAAAAGATATTTCAAATGTTTAGTAAGAATAGCACAATTTATTGTAATTATGGTTGAAATACCCTCATTGCAAAAAATTAAAAGTTTGCACGGGCAAGTTACAAAGATTTATAAATATACAGCTAGTTCGATCACATAAACTAAGAACTTTTTTAATTGCCATTTTTTTTTTTTTAATGTTTATACACAAACATTTGTTTATAAACAATTTGGGATGAAAATGAGTATATACTCCGATACAAGAACATACGTATATATATATATACACACATACATACATACACACATACACCTACATACATATATAGATATAGATATATATACATATACACACACATACAAATATTATACAAAAATATATCCATACATAAAAAACCATACAAATAACAATGCACACACATAGATACATATATAAAAAGAACACATACACAAATAATAAACACCCATTTTTACATACATAAATACCGTCCTGTTTGATTTTGTAAGCTTATAATATACCAAAAATTAATCACTTTGCATGCTTACTTCGGAACCAAAAAGATTTTTTCAGTGTCTTCATAGTTTAGAGACTGCAACCAGGTCACTACAGTTTTCTCACAATTATAAATATTCAGATCCGAAATTTTCAAATGTTTATTAATATAGTTATATAACCTGGGACCCAAATAGCATTGAAATTTGTTAATGAAGGCCGTTTTAAATGGTTTCTCGTGGCATATGTTATCTTTTCTTCTCCTATGAGTTATTTGATTTTTGAATTTAATTCTGCTATGCTGCGATAATACAGTGGACTTTACGAATAACTGTCTAATTGTAAGTACTTGACACTCAGAATACAGCAAGGAAGTGGGATACCTGAAACGCTTGAACGACATTACTCTCAGCAATGCTCTTTGCGCTCTTTCCAGCTTTATCAAGTGAGTCTTGCGTGCCCCACCCCACGCTGCTATGCAGTAAGTCAAAATTGATTCACATAATGCATAATAAACAGTTTTAATTACAGAGTAATCAGCGACGTGTCGAAGAGTTTTGAAAACATATATTAGTCTTCTCGTTTTCTCAGACAAAACACTAATGTGGGGACACCACGTCAGTGTTTCATCGAGGAGTACCCCCAAATATTTAACCTGGCTATCTCTGTCTAAATAGTCACAGTCACACCCAATACTGAAATCTTTACAGGTGTGTAGTTGAATTCCATAGTCGGAGGAGGGCAGACTACGTGTGGTATTTGCAAATGGTAAGAACTTGGACTTGGAGATATTAAGCGTTAACAGGTTTAGTGACAGCCATCTAGATATTTCTCGAAGACCCAACTCAGCATATGCTTTTACCTCGTCCCAAGCTGTTCCATAAAAAATTAGGGCTGTATCATCTGCATAGGTATAAATTTTGCAATTCTTTATTTGCAGACAACAAAGACTATTTATATAAATTAGGAAGAGAGTTGGTCCAAGAACACTTCCTTGGGGTACGCCATATTCTATGGAGGTGTCATGGCTATACTTATCATCTATTTTTACCCTTTGTGTTCTATTTTTGAGATAATCCCCAAATAGCTGTAGCACCATTCCTCGAACACCTATATTTTCCATTTTTTGGAGAAGAATTTTTGAAGAGACCGTGTCAAATGCTTTGGCTAAGTCTAGAAATACGCCAATACATTTATTTTTACTGTCAATTTGACTAGCCACAAAATCTGTCAGATTGCAAACCGCATTTGAGGTCGATTTGCCCGCTCTAAAACCGTACTGGTTTTCAGAGAGGATGTTGTTTTTTTCTAAAAAAGATAACAGCCTATTATTCATAATCTTTTCTAGTATTTTTGAGATGGCTGGTAAGACCGAGATTGGTCTATAGTTAGTTACACAATGCCTGTCTCCAGACTTGTATATAGGGTGTATGATTGAGATTTTAAATACTCGAGGAAAAGTGCCACTATCTATACAAAGATTTACTATATGGGTTATCACTGGAACAATAGTCTCTTTAGCTAGCTTAAGTAGTTTAGTTGGAATTTCATCACAACCCACAGCAGAATCGGTTTTTAAGTTTAAGAGTACAGATTCAACTTCTTCATTAGTAGTATTAAGAAATGCCATAGATTGTACAGGTTTACTCTTGCACTCTGCAGCACTAGAAAAGCACCCACCACAATAGTCGCTGGTATTATTTTTTATTTTTTCTGCTAATGCATTACCAACACCAACAAAATAGTTATTTATTTTATCTAGCACTAGTTTAGGATTATTGTCCAAATTTAGCAGGTGCGATGAGGATTCATGGGTATTAGAAAGTCTGTTTGTCACGGTGCTAATAATTTTCCATTTGTTTTTTGGATCCGTAGCGTATTTGTTGATTTGATTTCTTTTATAGTTGCGTTTTAATCTTTTCAACAAATCGTTACAAAAGTTTTTGTATCTCCAGTATGTAATTTTTAGAATTAAGTTACCAGAATCCTTTTTACACCTACTATGCATACGATCACGATTTTTAATGCAACGTAATAATCCTGGTGTGATCCACGGTTTTATACATCGCATCCTTTTAGGTATCAATACCTTAAGTGTGTGTTTTGATAATGATGCACTCAAAATTGTGACGAGTTGTTCAGCAGACCAATTTGAGTCATCAGAATTTAAAATTTTGCTATAATCTGTAGCCTGTAAATCCTTAAGTACTGAATCATAATCTATTTTATGTATTGTCAAATTCATTCTTTTTTTAGGTAACTGTTGTTTGAGGTTTAGACTAGTGAGAACCGAGGAATGATCTGTCAAGGGAATATTTGAAACAATAGTTACACTGGAATGTACTGATTTAATCATAACATGATCCAAGGAGTTATTATCTCTGGTCGGGTATTGATGACCTGCCAAAATACCATGGCTTGCAAGTAGATTAAGGTAGTCTGCTGAATTATTATCTTCTGTGTCAGCTTTAATGTCGATGTTTAAATCGCCAGTTATAATTAAGTTACCATATTTTTTGTGGGATGTTAATAATTTGTCTAGGGAAGTTAGAAAATTATCTACGTTTTTATGAGACGGAGATCTGTAAATACTAAAGATAACCGTATTGGGACCAGTTTTAACAGACATGCATGTAGCATCAGTTAGACAAATTTCATTAATCACACAATTTAAACCTTCCTTAATGTATAATATAATCCCGTCATTTTGATTATAGTTTCTTTTTGAATAGTGTATGTTATAGTTGTTTAATGTAGGATAATTAATCATCTTTGAGTTCCAAGTTTCAGTAAGTATATATATTTCGCAAGGGATATCAATTCTATTCAAAAGAAGTTCGAAATGTAAGAAATTTTTTGAGATACTGCGTATATTTTGAGTAAGTATCCTTAAATTATTATTAGTGGCCTGATTTGAATTCAAAGTGTGTTTGAAGCATTCTGGACTACATAGAAATGATTTACCAGCTGTTATTTTATCTATAGTATTTAATAAATTATTTTGATTGTTAATATCGAATTTTATGATTTAAAAGTATATGGCTTAAAAACGTGGTATTCATGACAGCATATGACAAGGCATGGCATAGCCCAGCAAATAAAGCAGCAAGTGAGATATTTGGGTCTCGCAAACACAGATTTGTATTTACAATATTATGATCAAACTTGACGGAGTATAATAAATATTTTATAATCACATATGAGTAACATAGTAAATATAATAAATGAATAAATAGTATATATGAGTAACACAGCCTACAAATAAATAAGAAAATAAAACTTACGAAAAACGGCAATGAAATAATATCTAGTCATTTTTTAATATCTAAGGTACCAAGGTGAGCTTCATCCTTAACCAGTATATGTGGAGCATTATCCATTTTACGAAGATAGACTCTTCCACGATTGGTCCAACAGTACTTGTAATTTTGATTTTTTGCAAAGTCTCTGACAAGGAAAAAGAGTCTCCGGCAGCTGCTTGTCAGGCCTTCTGATATAAAAATTGGGCCAACATGATCTTGTATGCCTAACATTGTGGAGTTAAGTCGATCGTTTGGATGGCTTCTGTTGTAAGCTTTGGCCTTTTGTATTACGTTGTCCCTTTTTAGCACAGAAGACAGGTTCAGATTAATGGTTCCATATCCCTTTCCAGTATTTACGCGGTGAACATCTCTTATGTCTGGTTCTCTTATGTCCACATTTATAACTTTACCAAGGGCCTGAACAATGTCTGTGAGATCAGCCTTCGTTTCTCTTTCTTTACACTTCGGAACATTTCTTACTTCTATCGTTGACAATTTCGAGACTCTCTCCATATCTTCCACTTGCGATTGTAATGTGGCAATTTGTAATAGATGTTCTTTACGCTCGTTTTTCAATTGCTCAACATTTCGCTTCATATCCTCATATTGTTCATTCAGAAATGATAGACTTTTCTCAATTTCTTCATTGGATCGTTTGATTTGAGAGTTCTGTCGCTTTATTTCGGATACTTCACTCACTACTTTGTTGAAAAGAGTTGTTTGTGTCACTTTCCACTCTTCGAACATACTCTTTATTTCATTTTTGAAACTGGTAAGTCCCTCCTCATCAGAAAGACAATGTTTTTTCAGACGGTTGGAAGCGAAAGGAGGAGTTGCATATGGCGGTATATTTGCAACGTCTGAGTCTGACACAGTAGTTTTCAAATTACTTCCAGGAGGCGACCTGAGGGTTTTGGGCATTTTTTTCGGAGGTACATTGGTAGCAGCGTCTGAATCAGATACTGCCGAATGCATTGATGTACCTCCCGTTGGAGACCTCGAGGTTTTAGGCATATCCCTTTTTTATTCTTAAGTTCACAGTTTATATAATCGCAGTCAGTGACGTAGTTGTTCTTGGGCGATTGCGGCCAATACGCTACAGATAAACACGACTGTTCGCTTTCGCGGTCCGCAAGGAAGAGGAAAATATTCTTGATATAATTGCCTTTGTAGTCCAACTATATAAATGCGTATACGTGTACTATATTTAGTGTTACTGGTCCACTTGAATACAGAATCTTAGAGTACGGATATTGGGACGGTCTTTGTATTCCACACAATCGGGATTGAAATAATTGGTATCTATCGGATCACGACCGACACTAACAGTTTCTAACTTTGACAATATATATACGTATTTGAACACAATTATCTGAATATATTATTAAGGTTTGATTGTATTTATTTTTATGGGGTGGAGGGTAAACGAGTCCACGAACATCTGGAACACTTTAAACAGAGACGGGTTCGTATAACTGAAAGGGGTGGGTAAATTTGCATCGATTCTCTGAGAAGTCTATCAAGAAATTTACCCTTAGTAAGTACCTCCTAATATAGCTGCACTCTCTTTCGTTCAAAATGCATCAAACCTGCATAATTAAATGCGTATATGAATTGGCTTTCACAAAATTTACAATGACGTGTCTGGTTGACTCGCCGAGTTATTTGACCAAAATACTGAGAGTAATTTGCCCAAAATACTGGATTGTGCCCAGTAAAGGATAAATCTTGGTCCTTAAGTATTTTGGGTATATTACTGACTGAACGAATTATAGTAATACAGAATGAACTAGACAATTCGATCTGAAGCTCGTTCAAGTGGTAAATTCTAATACCAGGTTTCAAATAGCATATTTATATGACAACTAATTTTGTAACATTTTTTTAGTGACATTAATTTTTGATCATATTTTGATGCATACATTTTGGTCTGTAAAAATATGTAGTTAACATATTTTAAGTAATAGATTGCACTAAAGACATGTTAAAAATAATGTCCTTAACCCGTACCTTAAGCTTCTGACAAATTAATGCCTCTATGTTTACGTCGTTCGTGCTATTTGTTTAATTATCTGATTACCTGATAATTACTTCTCACCGCCCATGAACACTATGGTGCGTTGCCATTCTTTATGGGAGTAGGAGAGGAAAGGAAGTTGAAGGGGATCAGGCCTCAGGATATCTGTTTCACCGATTATCACGCAGCGACTTTACCACTGTTGTTTTCACAAACAATAACTTCCTGAAATAAATATAGAAAACCCAATATTCGAACATGAGAATTTTTTATTTAAAAGCCTTGATGTTCAATCTGCTGACCACTGAGAAAAATACCCAGTCTGTCTATGTAACCATAACAAATATACGTACATCATTCATCATTAGCCTTTTGAGGTCCACTGCTGGACATAGGCCTCCCCCATAGAGCGCCACAACTGCCGGTCCGCTCAATCATGGGGGGTTTTTGCCACAATCGCCACGCTTGGCAGGCGGGTTGGCGATCGCAGTAGGCCGTATTTTCTTGAGAGAGAATGCTGCTGCCCATTCTTCTAGCTTTTCCCTTAGTCGCCTTTTACGACACCCACGGGAAAGATGGGGTGGCGGTATTCTAAGCCGGCGTCACGCAGCACAACTTTTCAATTCTAATTATAATAATATTCGCAATGAGACTTATTAATAACTACATAGTAAGCAAAAACAACGATTATAAAATTGTAACAACAAAATACTTTTGTTTGACGTCCATCCGTTATTGTATACCCAATAGAGACATAAATATGAGGCGCTGAACTGTGATTGTGAAAAAAAAACTTTCTCGGCAAAGTTTCTCGAGCACCAAGTGATCGAAGAACATATATAAAACTTGTTGTAACACGAGTTGCTTTTGTTGTTATTATTACAATAAAGTTACGAAAGTTACAATATCCCCCTCTCGCTATTTAGTGAATTATTTATGAGTTTCGTGCTCAAGATACGAATCTATTTACAATACTATGTACCCAAAAGAAACAACATTAAACACTAAATGTGTAGGTGTTGGTCACAGAGTGTATCACACGGTTTCCATCTAATGATGATAAGATTTTAATAAGAAGAGTTGGAAAATAGGGTCAAAATCTGTTGAAAAGACGGAGATTAAGGATTTACGCATGAGTAATAAATTAAAATTATTCCAGCGGTGAATTAGGGATGGAATGTACACCGCGTTTGTATAAAGATGAGTGGCGTTAGGAAATAGCGTAAAAGAGCGTTGGACAGATTCCTGGGCGCAAAAAATTTTTGTAGAAAAGTCCAGCTAGCAATCAATAATATAATACTGATCCCAACGCTAACTAGTGTAAGCGAGAGGTGGGTATGGCAGAGTGTGCACGAAAGTTGGATAAACGCAGTCAAAATGAGGGCACTGCTCAAAATCTATGGTGTGACCCACGTTGACCGCGTCGAAAATTAGGTTGTAAGGAATGACCAAATAAAATGCGTTCTGGAGGAAGGTGATGTTAGGAGCCTCAAAAATAGACGTGCGTGCATGAAAAGAGTTATGAAAGTCAACGAGGCGAGTGAGGTGTGTAAAAATCGTGGCTTATGGCGCTCTCTGCTCTCTGCCTACCCCGCAAGGGATTTTACGTATATTATGTATATTTTTTTATGGGATAGGAGGGCAAACGAGCAGGCGTGTCACCTGATGGTAAGCAACCAACGCCGCCCATGGACACCAGCAACACATATAGTGTTACTGTTGCGTTGCCGACCTTTAAGGGATAGGGGAAAGGGGGGTGGGCCTCCGGGTACCTCTCTCAACCGAACGAAACGCGGCACGAGCCACTTTACGTCGATCTTCTGAGAGGTCGTGGTATTTCACCGGTCGAGCCGGCCCATTCGTGCAGCGAACTGCTTGGCTCTACCACTGTAAAATGTATGTAATTAGTGGGTGTATTTTAAACTGTTCGTGTAAAAAACACCGCTTAATTGAATTTTATAACTCTTGGCATTCACGATAGACGATTTTAAGACTCATGACATGACCTTCATCCAGGACGTTATATGGATGCTAATGATGTTGTAGACTACGAATCGTTTTTGCGTGATCAGAGCATATATAATATATATATGCTTTGATATATTATGGGCACAAAGATTAGTAAACTAGTACTATTAGTAAGGCAGCTGGAATTGATATGATGTCTGCTGAAATGATCAAACACGGTGGAACCTGTGTCCGGGACGCTTTCCTGACCTTGAACAATCTTTGTTGGAGCTCGGGTAAGGTTCCCATGGACTGGAGGCGCACTGTCATCGTGCCCTTGTATAAAGGTAAAGGATCACGTATGCAGTTACAGGGCCATCAGTTTGATCAGCTTAGCAGCGAAAGTGTATGGGAAAATTATTGAAAGAAGAATGAGGGCGATATCTGATGAAGTGTTGTGTGAGGCTCAGGGTGGTTTTAGAAGCGGACGAGGGTGTATGGATCAGATTTTTTCTCTCCGCAACATCGTGGATAAACGACTGACTGTTAACCGGAAGGTTTTCTGCGGTTTTGTGGATCTGGAAAAAGCGTTTGACAGAGTGTTACGAAAGGATCTGTAGGACATACCACCGGGATACGGGATGAGCGGAGCACTGTTTCGCTGTGCAGTCCATTTATGAGGGCTGCACAGCGTGTGTGTGTGTTGACGGCGGCTTGTCCCCCTGGTTTGATGTCAATATCGGCGTCAGATAGGGTTGCATGCTGTCCGCTCCACAGTTCATCCTGTACCTAGACAGTTGTCTCCAGAGAGTGAGATCGATGGATGTAGGGATGCGAATGGGTGACCTAGTTGTGAGCTGCTTTACGCAGATGACGCCGTGCTTCTAGCCGAATCGCCGTCGGACCTGCAAACACTAGTCACTACTATGAAAGATGATTGCATGATTAAAGGCTTGCAGTTGAATGTGACGAAAACGAAAATTATGGTGTTTGAAAGGGAGGAATCCAGAACGGATGCAAGGATAATGGTTGATGATGTAGTGCTGGAACAGGTGAATGAAATTGTATATCCTGGATGAGATTTTAGCAGGGATGGAAGGTACCCCGCGGATGTAGAAAGACGAGTGACGATAGGAAATAGCGTAAACGGAGCGTTGGGCAGATTCCTGGGCGCAAAAAACATTAGCAGAAAAGCCCAGCTAGCAATCCACAATGCAGTCCTGATCCCAACGCTAACTTATAGAAGCGAGAGCTAGGTATGGCAGAGTGTGCATGAAAGTAGAATAAACGAGGTAGAAATGAGAGCACTGCGCAAAATCTGCGGAGTGACTCTCGCTGACCGCGTAAAAAACAAGGTTGTAAGGAAGGAAGTTGGTTTGAAAGAGAGTGTCGGTGTAAAAGTAATAAAGAGCATGTTCCAATGGTTCGGGCATGTAGAAAGAATGGTTGATGCAAGACTGACTAAGCAGATATACAATGCAAAAGCGGATGAATGTAGGAGTCGAGAACGGCCAAGACACACTTTCCATGACCAAATAGAACGTGTTCTGGAGGAAGGGATGTTAGGAACCTCAAAAACCGACGCGCGTTCCTGAAAAGAGTTATGAAAGTCAACGAAGCGAGTGAGGCGTGTAAGAATCGTGCCTTATGGCGCTCTGTTCTCTGTGCCTACCCCGCAAGGGATTTGGCGTGAATTTATGTATGTATGTATGTAAGGACAATAAATTAAAAAAAATTAAGAGTCTTTGAAATAAAATGATATTTTTTAATTACAGGTACCTAATTTAGAGACCACTATTTATAGGACAAAATCGTATTGGCAGTACTTAACCACTGATGATGGTGTAAGTAACCAAGCCAATATAAATGGATCTATAAATTGGCCAAGAGGAAAAACTTTTGGTGGTAGTAGTAGTATCAACGCAATGATTTATGCAAAAGGAAATGACCACGATTATGAAATATGGTATGAAGCTGGTAATAAAGAATGGAGTCCTGCAGATGTTCGTAGATGCTTTAAAAAGGCAGAAAGTTACCAAAATATGCAACTAGCAAAGACTCAAACCATTTATGAAGAATACGGACACAACGGCCCACTTGTAATTAACACGTTTAATAGTACAGATATAACTGTCCTCAACAAGATCTTAACAGCATTGGATGACATTGAGTACCAGACATTAACACTGAAAACATGTTCGGTGCTGGTATCGCTTCAGTAACAGCTGCAAATGGGGAAAGGCAAAGTTCTAATATAGCCCATTTAAACACAGCAAAATGTAGAAATCAACTAGTAATTCTTAAAAATACTTTAGTAACAAAAATCTTAATCAACCACGCAACAAAAGTCGCTTATGGCGTTACAGTAAAGCGTGGTGGTAAAATGTAAAATGACATACTATGCCAAGAAAGAAATAACTGTAAGTGCTGGTGCCATCAATTCACCTCATCTATTGATGCTCTCTGGAATCGGTCCAAAAACTCATTTATGTAAAAATTTAAGGTCTTAGCGCACTTACCCGGGGTAGGCCCGAATCTACATAATCGGTTGTAATGAATCCAATCCCCAGAGCAGTTATGATATGAATTTCGATATTTTTAAATATATTTATAATAGAACTAGTTACCTCGCTCAGGGAACTGTCCCTGATATCTTCGCATTTTTTTCTTCTGGCAAAAATGCTATTCGTCCCGATTATCAAAGCCATTTTTTAATTAATTGGAAAAATTCCTCTAATATTCATACTATTATGAAGGAACAATTTAGATACAAAGATAGCGTAGCCGATCCAATAATAAAACTCAACAAAAAATATACGCTTATTTCTTTTCATTGAAGTCAGACAATCCTGAAGAGCATCCATTTATATATCCTAACTATTTTAAGATATTAATGATCTAGAATCGGCCGTCACTGGCATTAAAATGCTTACGAAAGTATTACATACAGATTATTTTAAGTCGATTGGGGCTTTCCTAGCTCGAATGTCCTGGCCGGAATGTGACAGTTATGAATTATATAGCAGAGAATATTGGAAATGTGTCTGTATAAATATGATACTTACATTATACCATCTAGTAGGATCAACATGGTGGGACCGAATACGGAAACTTCAGTTGTCGACAGTAGATTAAGAGTTCATAAAGTTAAAAAGCTGCGTGCTATCGATGCTAGCATAATGCCAAACATTACGAGTGGTAACACTAATGGACCTACAACGATGATTGCAGAGAGAGGAGCAGAACTGCTTATAGAAGATCATGAAGATGAACAACAAAAATGAAGACAAGCATAAAAAAATCAGCTTTAATAAAATTATGGACTTTTTATGAATGAGATGTCTTTGTCTAATCGGAATGGTAATTTATAATTTACACAGGAAAACAAAAAAAACTTAACAAATTTTAGTCGTGTCGAAAAAAAACACCTATAATGTTACTGGAACCATTTATTCAGGCCTGATTTAGCAACAAAATATGTGATTTATTTATTGTAATTTAGACATTATATCAATTTTAAATGAAACCCTTTTTGTTATGAATGACACCCACTTTGAATTAGATTGAACAGTGGTAGAGCCACGCAGCTTGCTGCTTGAATGGGCCAGCTCGACCGGTGAAATACCACGGTCTCTCAGAATATCGTCGTGAAGTGGCTTTTAGCCGCGTTTCGGTCGGTGAGAGAGGTATCCGGAGGCCCACCCGCTTCCCCCTCTACAAATGACAGCGGACTTAAAAATACAATTACCCCAGGGGGTCCACGGTCTGGCGTTTGCCAGAGCATGGACGCTCAGGCTGCCCTGCGTATTCTGGGGAGGGCAAATTTCCGCTCGAATACTAAAACTGTCCGGGGCAAACGATAGGGCATCGTCGCACCCCCTGCCACGCTAAACGTGGACTTCTCTAACATCAGGGGCATACGCACTTATTTGCTTGCCGTCCATCACCATCTCGAGACGACAAAGCCGGCCTTGCTCTTTCTTACGGAGACGCAGATATCTTCTCCGGCAGACACCACGGATCTCTCATACCCTGGGTACAAATTGGAGTATTCCTTTGTACCGCGGGCTGGGGTCTGTGTGTATGTCCGAGAGGATATCTGTGCTCGACACCTCGGCAGTCTTGAAGGAAGGGACCTATCGACCTTATGGCTGCGTATAGATTGCGATGACCATCCCAGCATCTACGCATGTCTTTATTGGTCCCATAGTGGTAATAGCGAAACGGACCGACTCATGGACCACATACAAACGGCTGCAGATACCGTACTTCAACAGGTCCCATCTGCGGAGATTGTGATCCTCGGCAATTTCAATGCCCGTCACGCCGATTGGCTGGGATCACGCACAACCGATCACGCTGGTAGATCTGGCCATGACTTTGCTCTACGGAGTCTGGGGACCTAAATACCGGCATTTACAAGAAGAAGTACAACTATGCCTCCAGATCCTTCAAAAGAGTGTTAGCCGTAGCAAAGTCTAAGTACGTAGGCAAAATTGGGGAGAAACTAATTCGCCTTCCCTCGGGAATTCGTGCGTTCTGGTCTCTCGCCAAGGCTGTCCTTGGAAACTTCTGCAAACCGTCTCTTCCGCCATTGCACAGGGAGGACCAGTCATCGGCCCATGACGCTAAAGAGAAAGCCGACCTTTTTTGTACTCTTTTTGCGTCCAACTCGACTTTGGACGACAGGGGGAAAATTCCACCTCTAATACCGCGGTGTGACTTTGCCATGCCAGACATTCATTTCCGGCAAAGTACTGTGTGGCGTATACTTTTCTCCCTGGATGTTCACAAGTCGAGTGGGCCTGACGGAATCCCAGCAATAGTGTTGAAGACGTATGCTTCATAGTTGGCACCGGTCCTAACGAGTCTTTTCCGATACTCCTACTCTCTCGGCGCCTTACCATCATCATGGAAGGTTGCTTTAGTCCACCCGATCCCTAAAAATGGTGACCGCTCAGGCCCGCCTAACTACAGACCTATCGCCATCAGCTCCCTGTTTTCAAAAATAATGGAAACCATTATTATCCGCCAACTCCTGGGTTATCTGGAGGAGCACTAGCTGATTAGTGACCGCCAGTATGGATTTCGACGCGGCCGCTCAGCTGGTGATCTCTTCGTTTACCTAACTCATCTTTGGGCAGAGGCAGTTGAGAGCAAGGGGGAGGCGCTGGCTGTTAGTTTGGACTGTTTGGCACAAAGCACTTCTATCGAAGCATCCGTGTTATAGGCTTCCCGAGAAATTGTGCGATTGGACCGCCGCTCGGAGTATTAAGGTCGTTGTTGACGGTTCATGCTCCGACTTAAAACCGATCAATGCTGGAGTCCCACGAGGCTGCGTGCTATCCCCTACGCTGTTTCTTCTGCACATCAATGATATGCTGAATAACAGCAATTTGCATTGTTATGCACACGACAGCACGGGGGATACTTTATATACCGGCCGCGCTAGAATTTCTCGGGAAAACGTCGATGAATATCGGAACGGACTTGTGTCTGAAGTTGAAACTCTGCTTAGTCAAGTCTCGGACTGGGGCCGACTAAACTTAGTCCAATTCAACCCCAAAAAGACACAGATCTGCGCCTTTACCACTAAAAAGACACCCTTTGTCGTAGCTCCCTGTTTCGAGAACACTCCCCTGACACCGTCTGCTCATATAGGAATCCTTGGTGTCGACGTGTTAAGCAAAGTCCAGTTTTGCGGTCATCTGGAAGGCAAAGCCAAGCTGGCCTCAAAGAAGCTCGGAATTGAGCATATCAATAGAGCGGGACGGTACTTCACGTCAGGTCATCGACTGCAACTTTATAAAGCGCAGGTAAGACCTCACGTGGAGTACTGTTCCCATCTTTGGGCAGGAGCACCCCAATACCAGCTTGCTCCATTTGACCGCATTCAACGAAGAGCGGTTCGGCTCGTCAACAACCAGGCAATTTCCGACGGGCTTGATTCCCTGGCACTGCGGAGGGACATTGCTTCTCTGTGTGTCCTATATCGAATCTACTACGGGGAGTGTTCCGAGGAATTGTTCGAACTAATACCACCCGCTGATTTCCGCCACCGCACATCGCGCCAACATTACCACACACAGAAACTAAATGGTTGGCGATCTACGACAGTGCGCTTCAGCCGACATTTTTTGCCGCGCACGTTTCTTCTATGGAACCAGTTGCCGGCAGAGGTAGTCCCGGACCTATACGACTTAAGGACCTTCAAGAAAAGAGCATACTCCGACTTAAAAGGCCGGATGCTATGCATGCTACCGGAGAGGTTCTCGCGTCACTCATCCACCGCTTTATCTCCGTCAAACAAAAGGCATCTAGGCAACTCACATTTGTCACATTCATCATCTGATTCATCTTTCTTGTTATACTACCTTTAACATTCCATGTGCCTATTGGACACCATGGGGGAGTCTCGCGCCGAGGCTCCCCGAGGATGAAACCCCCTCGTAACAGGGCGACGGCGACCGCAGGTTGGTCCAGAGCGCTGAAGCACTGTCATGGACCACCCTAAGTTCAGAAGAAGGCCCCCGCGGGGATAGCCCAGGGATCAGTTATAGTTTACTGCTTTGGGAGTCCCACACTACCCCCTGCCGTACCCAGGCGGGGAATGTGCATAAAGCATTTCCTCGCATTAGAAAAACCATAAAAAAGCTATCTCTCATTTATCACATCAATCATCTGATTCGTATTTATTGTCATACTACCCTTAATGATTTTATTTATGTGATATCTAATTTCTTTTAATTTTTAAAATTAACCATAGGCATCTGGAAATACAATGTCGTTAAAGAAAATCACAGTTTCTTGGCATAAGTATGGTGTTTATTAATTATATAAATAGTAAAATATACAAATAAGGAAATGAAAATAATGTGCAATCAAAACCGCTAAATATACTGAACGCTGTTTTTTGTGAGAAGTGCACAGTGCATGTTATTAAACTCGTATTACATAAAAATTAAATCTAATTTTAGATTAGGTTATTATCATTGCTGTGTGGCGCCGGCTTTGAATACCGCCACCCCATCTCTTTCCGTGGGTGTCGTAAAAGGCGACTAAGGGAAAAGTTAAAAGAATGGGCTGCAGCATTCTCTCTCAAGACATACAGCCTACTGCGATCGCCAACCCGCCTGCCAAGCGTGGCGATTATGGCAAAAACCCCCCATGATTGAGCGGACCGGCAGTTGTGGCGCTCCAGCAGTGGACCTCAAAAGGGCTAATGATGATATTATCATTTATAATGAAATTACATTCTTCCATCTTAATTCCTGTCTTTGTGCTATCCAAAGCTCATCGTGTAATCTTGTATCTGTTATTCATAATGTTTTGAGGTCCTTTTGTACTGATAGTTTTTATATTATTACTCCTGTATATTGTCATTATATTAACACGTGAATAAAAATCTGTAGTCTGTTGTGTTTAAAATAATATTTTATGCTTTTAAGTTAAAAAGCAATCACCAAATTGTATTCAATAAATTAAATATTGTGTATGATTGCTGAAAAGCCTGAAAAAAAAACATCATTTTTATTTAAAATCATATTAAATAATATCTTAATGAATAAGTTTTCATGTTCCTTTAGTAGCTATTATTCATGTACTTGACTTTTATAAACAAACAAATAGTTCGCCTATTAGACAATTTGGCGTGTCTTAGTAAGTTTGCCACTGCTATAATCTTCAGCTACTAAATTTGCTAAGTTAGTTAAGCATATTTATTTCTTAGATTTTCGCAAATCACACTCATAACATTGAAACAACCCTTTATGGATTATAACGCATTTATTTAGAACTTATTTTTTGATTTTTATTTTCTAAAGTGGGTGCTCTCTGTAACAATAAAAATAGCTTTTGAACGACTACAACATTTTCGATAAGCAACTTACATCAGTGAGGGTTTCCAGAGTCAGCGTTCTGAAGATAGTGCTTATTACAAAAGGTTTACTTGCGCGTTGCATAATTATCAGTAACGAGGTACGAATTGATTTATTGTAATACAGCTCCCAACCGCAAGTGTACAAAGACAACTGTACATCTTCACTCTATAATGTATAAAATTATTAAGTAATGTTTAGAAAGTAGTAAGTAGTTTTAAATAACTAGAACCTCAAAGGAAATCTACGCCAAGTGGCTTATGCTGCATTTGGTATCGTCAAAAACTTATCCGGAGGCCCACTCTCCTTACTTTTCGCTTCCAAGGTTTCGCTCACGCTGACAGGGCTCAAGGCTGGCAACGCAACTTTGCAAGCGATCAATGCAACCTTCTCGGTGTTACAGATGTGCATGGGCGGTGGTAGTCATTTAACACAGGGTGACCCGCTTACTAGTTTGCCCACTTTCCCATCAAAAATAAATGCAAATTCCAACTTATCATTCTCATCCTATTTTATTTTTAATATGCAGTATAAATATGATTACAAGATTATACTTCCAAAAATAAGATTAAAAAAGAGTGTTGGTATTAGAGTAAGGAAGAACATGCTTCATTTGTTTTAGAATAATAAAAGATGTATATTACAACATAATATTAAAATAACATAACTTCACGCCTTTTTCTACCCGAAGGTCCGGCTTGCCGTTATGTTTACGTCCCACATGGAATAGGTGGCAAACCTATTGCCATACCGGGCACAAAGTTTTTTTTCGGTCATCGATATGTTTCATCGAATTTCGAAAAGTCATCGGTGAGAGCCAGGATTCGAACCCGCGAACTTTGGATTCGGAAGCGGGTTGCTCGACCACTGGAGCACAGAGACATCTACATCACAAAAAGAGACAAATTAGGAGTCGAGGAGGGCTCACTTTCTATGACCAAATTGATCGTATCGTATCAGAACATGATGGTAAGAGTCTTAACTGCTGACGAGCGTACATGAAAAAATTCAATGAAAGAGACAGTGAGAAGTGAGATGTGCAAGAAACCGATTTTATTGCGTAATATAGGGATATTTTTACTAACCTTATTCATTAGTATGTTGCTATAGTAGCAAGGCATAATACAGAGAATGGCACCTCCAAAGATGAAAGTCACAAACTCCAAACTAATTTCATAGCGTTTTACTCCCTGTAAATATATTAAGAAAAAAAATATGGTACTAGTAACGCTAATATATTGAACATAACTTCACGCCTTTTTCTACCCGAAGGTGTAACTGTAGTAGCTGTTTATCCTCTACTCGCCGTTATGTTTACGTCCCAAAAGTTGGCAATACCGGGCCCAAAGTTTTTAGTCATCGATACGACACATAACTTTCGAAATTAATTTCGAAAACTCATTGGTGTGAGCTAGAGTTGGAACCCGCGACTTGTTGATTCAGAAGCATGGTGCTAGACCACTGGACCATCGAGTCCTCTAAATATTGAAAGGATGAAAAAAATGACTAAATAGATCGGTCCATTAATGCGGCGAACTGTAAGTACCACCGCTTTCTTAAAAAAAAATCAAATCTAAAATTTAATATTGAAAATATCCAGAAAATAAAGGAGCTAAAATCTACCTCAATAAGCTGATACAATGAAACAGGAACCATTATTGTAGAAGCTCTCAGTGACAAAACGTATTCAATGTTGTAAACTTTCGTGATGAGGTTTATAAAACTGGAAGAAAATTTTAATTAAGAAAATCCTAAATTAATTGTTATTGACTGTTTCTGATCTGTGATGCTGCTGACAACAATATAAAACAAAATTGTGCATGAAGTCCCTCCGCGCTAAAGAAGTGTAAGATAGTAATGAATAATTATCAATTTTGAAAATAAAAATTATATTATGTAAATATTATATTATACGTATATCAAATCAAACCTAAAATATAAACACATAAATAAAATAATGAATATTATAAATTAAAAAGATTATAGCAGTGGCAACCGGTACGTATTTCAACCACAGCGGTCACGCTGTTTTTTTATCAATAATTTGGAAACAATACACAGCGCCCTCTAGTTCTATGTTAAGCAACGAAAAGAGTGGGTTATGGATATTAGTTATCAGATATTAATACATATTTACTTTTTTTGTAAATACAATTAAAGTAGGAAAGAGCGCATTTGGCTTTCATTACGACGGGCCTCGTGGTCCAATGGTTCAGTCTTCATCAGAGTATAAATATTTTTTATAAATATGAATAATGTAAATTAACAGTGTTAAGACCAAGCAACTCTGCATGAATGGGCCAGCTCGGCTGGTGAAATACCGCGAACTCATAAAATATCGAGGTAAAGTGGAACATGTCGCGTTTCATATTATTTTATATTATTATTATTTTATATTATATTATTTTCATATTATATCCACATGGAAGCGTTAAACGCTTTAAACGATTACAAATCGTGTTTGAAGTTACATACATAATAATAATAATAACAACTGAAAGAGAACTGGCGCAAACCTGTAGTTTTGAACACCACTGATCGCTTGAAAGTATGGAGGAGTAAAGAGTTACATGGACGTTGTTATCGGGCCTTACATGGACCCGATGTGGATAAATTAACATCTGTATCCTGGTTACGTTTCGGTGATCTTTTTGGAGAAACTGAAGGTTTTGTATTTGCAATTATGTACGAAGTTATGATGACCAATAATTATCGGAAATATATTCTGAAAGATGGCACAGTTGACATTTGTCGGGCATATCACTGTCCCGGTGAATTAGACATATTGTTTCCGGTTGCAGCCGTCTAGCTAACGGCGAGTATTTGCACAGGCACAACCAAGTAGCCAGGATAATCCATCAACAAATTGCTCTAAAATATAACCTCGTGGAAAGGGGGGTTCCGTACTATAAGGTACATGCCCGACCCAGTTCTCGAAAATGATCATATTACGTTATACTGGGATCGGTCTATTGTTACTGACAGGACTGTTGTTGCCAACAGGCCTGATATAGTGATAGTAGACCTATTAGAGCGCCGAGCAATGATCGTTGATATCACCATCCCCCATGACGATAATCTCGTGAAAGCTGAAAAAGATAAACAATTGAAATATTTGGACCTCGCTCACGAGATTTCTGACGTGTGGGATGTTGATTCAACGATTATTGTTCCGATAGTCATTTCAGTAAATGGACTTATTGCCAAGAGCCTCGACCAACATCTAGAGAGGCTCTCGTTAGACAGCTGGATCAAGGGCTTGATGCAGAGAGCGGTACTTCTAGGCACGGCACGTATCGTGAGGAAGTTCCTCTCTTTAGGGCCCTGACCACAGGTAGCTTGGTGGTTTCACTTATTTTTATATTTTTAAATGTATTTTTTGTATTTATATTTAAAAATATATTTATATTTTTTTATTTATATATTTATATTTACTGGCAGGTTGATTATTGATTGTTTTTTTTTTATTATTAATTTTTTTTGTATTTTATTATTCTTTATATTGTTATATTTAATTATTATTATTATTTATTGAACTTAACATAACCAAATATTTATTGATATGACTAATGTTGATGATTACAGTGATAGTGAAAGTTTTTACTCCGCATGTAGCCTTGAAACTGATGACAGTTTCTCAAGCATTCCCATTTTAGCGGACAGTTTGAAATCCCAGTTTAGTGATGTACCGAAAAATTTTAATGTTGTTCATATCAATGTCCAGAGTATTCCGGCACATTTCTCTGATATGCTGGCCACTTTTGACTGTAAGAATGTTCATGCTATCCTTGTTTCTGAGTCATGGTTAAAACCATGTCTCCCGTCTACTTTATATTCCCTTCCCGGGTTCAACCTCATTAGGAACGATCGTGCAAATGGTGGAGGTGGAGGTGTCGCTATTTACTTACGATCATATCTTACACATAAAATCGTTGACATCTCACCACAATCATCTTCAAATTCCGGCGAGCACCTGTTCATTGAGGTTGAACTTAATCAATCCAAACTCCTAGTCGGCGTCTACTACTGTCCTTCCTTACGTATAGATTACTTCTCCTCCTTTGAAACAGTATTGTTAAATCTAATGCCTTCTTACAGTCACACCATAATAATGGGCGACTTTAACACATGCCTACTTAAAAATGATAACCGCTCTAAAACTCTTCGTGCTCTTACCCAATCTTCTAATCTCACTATCTTACCCCTTGATGCTACACATCGCTTCCCTCATTCTATTCCCTCACTTCTTGATCTGATTATGGTTTCTTCCAAGGAGCGTGTCGCTAAGCATGGACAATGCCCAGCGGACGTGTTCTCATACCATGACCTAATTTTCCTCTCCTACAAACTTCGTCCACCTAAGATTAGGGCTAAAACTCTAATGCAGCGGAATTTTGGTGACATGAATATAGAAAATCTTCAAGAAGATGCTAATAATATTGACTGGACGCAGCTAGTTACATCGAACTCTGTTAACGAACAAGTAAATATTTTTAACAATAAGATCCTACAACTTTTTGATAAGCACGCACCTATCAGAGTCGTAAAAATCAGACATCCTCCGGCGCCATGGCTTACTGACAACATTAAACAACTCATATCACAGAAAGCAACAGCTAAATTTAAATACAAAATTAAACCTACCGACACGAATTTTAAAAAGTACACATCTATCCGGAATCACTGCAATAAGGTGTGTAGAGATGCACAACGCCAGCACATTCATAAGTCTGTTGAGAACGGAGAACCTACGAAAATCTGGAAATTTCTAAAAACTCTTGGGGTTGGAAAATCTCAGCGAGAGACAAATCAGATACCTTTCAATGTTGATTTACTTAATCAGAATTTCTCTGCGTCGTCCAATTTTGATAGGACTCTAAAGGCTAACACAATTAGTTATCTTTCTTCCATTCCTGCCCCCGCGTTTCCACCATTTCTTCTTAATCTATTTACTGCTTGTGATGTTAGGGAGAGCATAAAATCCATAACATCTAACGCAGTTGGATGTGACTATATCAGCCGTAATATGATCCTACCAATCCTTAACCAAATCCTACCAATCATTTGCCATATCCTTAACTTCTCTATATCCAGTGGCGTCTTCCCATCTGCATGGAAAGATGCCCAGCTGATTCCTTTACCCAAAAAGTTGAAGCCAAGTTCCCTTTCTGACTACCGACCTATTTCTATATTACCCTTCCTTTCCAAAGTTCTCGAAAAACTTGTCCACAAACAACTTAGTAACTTTTTCCATAAAAATAACCTCCTGAATCCCATGCAGTCCGGTTTCCGTCCCGGCCACAGCACTACCACTGCCCTTCTCAATATTACGGATGATATCAGGTCCGGTATGGATGGTGGCAAACTAACAATGCTGGCACTGCTGGATTTTAGCAATGCATTCAATACGGTGGACTCGGATATTCTCCTGTGCCTACTGCGCTCCCATAACATATCTCCAACGGTTATAGATTGGTTTCGCAGTTACTTGTGTGGACGCCGACAACGTGTACACATTGATAATACCTTCTCTTCCTGGTGTAATACATCTGTCGGCGTGCCCCAAGGTGGCGTTTTATCTCCTTTACTTTTCGCAATTTTTATTAATTCCATTCCAAATAACATCGTTTCCTCTTACCACCTTTATGCAGATGATCTCCAAATTTATTTACAGGGTTCATTGGCCCAGCTTACTGACACCGTCAATACCCTCAACACAGATTTAGCTAGAATAAGTGCATGGAGCAAGGCTCATGGATTGACAGTGAATCCGTCGAAAACCCAGGTGGCCTTAATAGGTAGCAGCCGTCTCACTTCCAGGGTTGACAAACCACGATTGCCGCCGATAATTTTCGATGGGACTGTCATACCATTATGTGACAATGTTAAAAATCTAGGCATAGTGATAGACTCAAATTTAACATGGGGTCCGCAATTACAAGAGGTGAGCCGGAAAATATTTTATTCTGGTGGTTCTCTTAAAAGGCTACGTAATTTTCTTCCGACTGTCACCAAAATCGCGCTCGCTAATTCCCTGCTACTGCCCATTATTGATTACGCAGATGCCAGCTATCCTGATCTTGCCGAAAACCAATTCGAAAAGCTTGAGCGTCTCCAAAATTATTGTATTCGATTCATATTTGGCTTGCGCAAATATGATCACATCTCACAATATCGAAAACAACTCAAGTGGTTGCCTATACGACATCGCCGGAATGCTCATATTCTTTCAATTCTATATAACATTCTGTTTAACCCTTCGACTCCTTCCTATCTTAAAGTACGGTTTCAGTACTTACATGAAACGCATAGTCAAGGTTTAAGGTCATCTCATAATCTGAGGCTCAAGGTGCCAGAGCATTGTACATGCTTCTATGGCAGGTCCTTCACTGTAACTGCAGTACGTCTGTGGAATGACTTGCCAGTTATTATTCGAAAGGCTAAGTCACTGTCTACTTTTAAAAAGTTGGTAAAAGATTATTACCTAGACACTATAGAATAAACTCGAAATTTCCTATTTACTGTGCTTATTTTATTTGGTCATGTTTAGTTGTATGTATTTATTTATGTATATATTATTGTAAATATGTATGTATGTGTATGTATTGTATTATTATTTATACTTGTTTAGTTTGCACTAACAGCTACCTCTCTCTTCAAACATTTCTATCCCACGGTTGCCTGGAAGAAATCGCTGTCAGTGATAAGGCCGCCTATTGTACAGTATTTACCTACTTATTATATTTAGTATTTAAGCATAGTTTTAAGTCGTAAATGTACAATAAAGTGTAAATAAATAAATAAATAAATATATTTATTATTCACACATAAATAAAAAATAATAATAATAATATCTTGGACACAAATCACACAGCGCCCTCTAGTTCCAAACTAAGCAACTAAATGCTTGTGCTGTGGATACTAGATAACGGATACTAATACATATATACTTTTTTATGTAAATACATACTTATAATACATAATATATATTATTATGCTGTGTGGCGCCGGCTTAGAATACCGCCACCCCATCTCTTCCCATGGGTGTCGTAAAAGGCGACTAAGGGAAAGGCTAGAAGAATGGGCAGCAGCATTCTTTATCAACAAAATACAGCCTACTGCGATCGCCAACCCGCCTGCCAAGCGTGGCGATTATGGCAAAACCCCCCCATGATTGAGCGGACCGGCAGTTGTGGCGCTGTATGGGGGAGGCCTATGTCCAGCAGTGGACCTCGAAAGGCCACTGATGAATACATAGAAAAACACCTAGACGCCGCACAAATATTCATGTTTGTCACAAATATTTGTGCTCGGGTGAGAATCGAAACCCCGACCTCAGTGCTGCACCGGTAGTTCTACCAATGCGCCACGAGGCCCGTCAAACAACATTCATAGCATACATTCATACAAAAGCTCACGCTGTATCCCATGGGGGTATGCAGAGACTTTGGCTTTCCACAAGCTCGCAGCAAGTTCCATTTAAAAAAACAAAATCTCGACGTATATATCGTATTTAACGGTCGAAACCAATAATCAATCCTAATCCGAATTTTCCTATCTAAGATCAATTTTTAAATCTATTTCTACTAATAAGCCTGCAACATCAATCCATCAATCAATCCATGGATTGATTTTGTTTGGGGAATCGATCGAAAGATTCATAACTATCTTAGATTGGCTTTTATCTTAGATTGGAGATTGATTATTGGTTTCGGCCGTATTTGAATATCAATATTGACGTGTGTATGAATATGAACATGTGACTCCCGACACATAATTTTTGGTAATTGATTAGTGCCAATTAGTGGTGTGTAATATTCGATAAAAATATGTCAATAATTTCATCTGGTCTGGTGTTACTATTCTGGTCGTACTAAGATATCATTTTTCGAGTTATTCACAAGTAACTACTGCGAGCATGTTAAAAAGGTAATAATTTAGTACAAGTTCTAAATTTACAGTATTTAGTCTACAATAGGCATTCGATCCGCTTGCGGGTTCCGCTGATGTCACGAAACTCGCAGGCATCGAAAAAAAATACCTGGAAATATTCTGCAGACGTTGTATTATATCTTTGATCGCGTCCTTTATCTTCGAATCATCTAATACCAAAAATAAGTTATCGATTCTTCTCTGTACAATTTCCAACTGCCCACTCGCATGCAGCATGAAGATCGGTCCCAATGGTACATAACTTGTATACATAGAAGCGCCAAGAATAGAGTAAATGAACATAGTCATATATAAGAATAGAAACATTGAAATATTAAATTTACGTTCATTAATAAAACTAGGATAATGTAAATCGTATAAAGGTACCAAAGTAAATTCAGATATGCAGTAATAATACAGAATTAGAATCCAATTTTTCAGCACGAACAAACTAGAGGTGGTTGTGCTAACATACAGCCATAGTTTGCAAACACGTGTACCTCTGTTAGCATATTTTTCCATTATCAATATCTCTTCAGATGATAGATCTTTTGATACGTAATCTTCTTTTACAGATTCTATCAGTACCTTTAGAGTTTTCTTATGATATATCAAAATTACAATTTGAATGGACAAAAGCAGATCGGCGATATTCAACACACATGTTTTGCATACTTGGGCGTAATCGTTGTTTTTGATGTCTTGTCTGACACTGTGCATCCCCATAGCGATAAGGTATATGAATAAACTATGCATGAGTATCACTTGTATTAAAGCTATTTTATTTCTTTTAAAATCAATGAAAGGATGTAAGCGATTTAGTTTTAGCGCCGTGTTTGTTATTTTAAAACAATGTTCAAAATCCAACTTCATTTTTATACAATCGTGCACTTTGACGTTAAGTGTAACTATTCGCATTTTTTGGGTTTATTATGGGTATTTATAGATAATTCTATATGTGATAGGTATACCCTAGAATTATTTAATGGGAAGTCCAATAGCTTGTTTGCTGAGAAAAGTATTTAAATAACATAACATAACTTCACGCCTTTTGTTGCCCGAATTATGTTTACGTCCCAAATGGAATAGGTGGCGAACCTATTGCCATACTGGGCACAAAGTTGTCAGTCAGCGATATTTATCACACGTAACTTTCGAAAATTTCGAAAAGTCATTGGTGTGTGCCAGGATTTGAACCCACTACTTCTTGAATCAGAAACGGGGTGCTAGCCACTGCGCCACCGAGACTTCAAGTATTTAAATGATTTTAATATTTTATTTTAAAAAGAATCTTTTTAATAACAATCTTCGTACGGAGAATAAGCATTGCTAATCAACATTGCAATGCTGATATTTGTCTGTGCACGTTAGCGTTTGAAATGGATGCTGAGAAATTATTCGAAAACTTCCGATAATAATTTCTGTGATAGTCCATTGAAATTTTACATGAACTTTGCATTTCTTAGAGGACGCAATTTTAGTTTTGGAGCATGTGCGGGGTATCCATAGAAGCTTAACTTGAAGTTTGTGGGGTCACCACCCTTGTTATTCGGCCGCCATCTTAAAAAAGAGGTCAAAAAACCCTTCTAAGACAAATCTTGTTGAGGATCTTTTGTCAAAAATGTTTCCCTATATACTCGTATATATATATATATTTTAATTTCGTAGATTTAAAACGCTGTTACAGCGCTTCAAAGAAGACCGTGTCCATCAATGGTCACGAGAATCCGATCAAAACGAAATTATTATTATTAACTTAATTTTGATTTTTTTTATTATAAATATAGTCTTATAAATATTTTTGTTAAATTCGTTTGACTTTACTTACTCAAAAATTGTTTTTTTCAAAATTGAAAACTCTTCGTCAAAATATCCTTTACAAGATTGGTCTTAGGTGACTTTGTTTAAAACGTATAACAAAAATGTTAACAAGAAAAAAAATTAAAAACCTTTTCGCTTATAACTTTTTGATTTTCAATTTAGAGTAAAATGTTATTTGACACATTTGTAGGCAAGATAATTTGCTACATATTATGTCCCAACCAATGAAGTAGGAAACCTATGGAAGTGGCATGTCGACACGAAATTGAACCAGGGTGTGACATCATTTGGCCGCATAAAATGGCGGTTTAGTGCTGCGCAGAAGAATTCTATTTATCGATAAACGTTCTTGGCTAATGTTATTAAAAACGTTATTGTGTATTAATTATTTTTAGAATTAATATAAATATGTGGTTTTGAATATCAAAATAAGAGTACATGTTTTTCTTAAACTACTTACTTTCATAATTTTATTTTAAATATAATTGAATAAATTTTTAGAATTAATACTTAAATAGGAAGTAAGTATATTGTTATGCTGTTTTAGATGTCTAAATAAGGGTACATGTTTTTCTTAGACTACTTACCTCTATTTTACAAACTATTTTAATTAAGTTGCTGACTCAAAATGAACTAAATTACTACTGCAACATACCTCTAGATAGGTGCGCCCCACAGTAAATAAGAATGATTCAAATTTTAAACGTCTCAAGGGACCGCGTGATAAATAAAACGAAACATCTTCAGTGCATTGTTTTAGTTACAAATGCATCTCTTATGACTTTCAACCTAAAATCGGTTAACTATTACATATTTAGCGAATTTACAATAGGTTTTTACTCGTTACGAAATAAAACTAATTTATTTAGAAAATTCCGCAAAGAAATTTTGTCGGTAAAATTTTTCCCAACAATTTTTTACTGGCTGAACTGACAAAAAATCCGCCATACTTTGCGGGAATCTTAGCGTCAGTAGGTATTATCGAGAAATCTAATTTCCGTATTCATTTAATTTATGTACGCACAAAATACTGATAAACTGTTTTCATGCGAGTGACAGTGCTGAGTAAGAACGAGACAGATATGTTTCTATTGAACCCACCCTACATGTCCCAAAAATAAAATGGCGTCATCTAAGGAAGGCAATATTCGAAAATTGTAAGATTTCAATGTACTGTGAAAGATTCCGAATATGAAAAATAAAATACTATATATTAAGCAGTATTCCACTTAAGGGAGTGGTTTTCAAAGTTATAATTATTATAAATATATAATTACAACCACAATAAATGTTGAATGAATCAAGTTAATTATTAGTTTATACAGTAGATACTAGATATTGCCCGCGGATACGTTTGGTTCATCAACGTATTAGAATACGATCGGAACCTAAATTATCTAATGGAATGTATGAAAGGTATATTATTCTTGTTTTTAATTATACAGACAGAGCTATGTTAGCATTAAAATAATCTACCAACACATTTTTTATATGAACATAATATCTGTCTATTTTCGAATCCTGACACTGGCTCACACCAATGACTTTTCGAAATTGTTTTCGGAAGTTAAGTGTGATAAATATCGTTGATTGAAAACTTTGTGCCCGGTATGGCAATAGGTTGGCCACCTATTCCATACATGACGCAAATATAATGGCGAGGCACGACGAGGTTTAACAGCCGCTGCCTACACCTTCTGTCTATTTTCTTTGAAGTGTTCCTTGTTATTTGAAATGTCATAATTTTTGCGCTGTACGTAATTTCAGAACAATTTAGTTGTCATAAAATAACTTGGCCTTGGTATGAATTGAAAGAACAATGGATAATTAAACTATTGCATATTTTATTCAGTGATAGTTCTGTCTGTCAGTTGCACATACATGAACGCGCTTTTTTCTCTTGGGTTAAGCAAATTCGTTCGCTACTATTAGTTTTAAAAATAAATAATATGCCGTTTCTTACGGCATATTGTTAATTTACCGAATATACGGTAATACCGCGCAATGCGATTTTCTCAAATACTTGCGCACTTTCAAGCTTCTTGTAAATTGACATTAGAAATTAGTACATTGTGTATGTGTGTTAGTACATTAGAACGGCGCAGCAGAATAAGAATAAGTATTTTTACTAAAATAATTTTGAGAAATTTGTTTGGTGCGTCGTAACAGTCTCGGTGGACCACCGAGACGTCGAGTGGTCGAGCACAGGGCTTCTAATCTAGTGGTCCCGGTACGAATTCTGACACTGGCTTACAGCAATAACTTTTCGAAATTGTCGAGGATTTGCACCCGCGACTTCTAGAAACAGAAGCGGGGTGCTCGACCACTGGACTACCGAGACTGTCCGACATGTCCCATGACCCATAAGTCCTTATGGGTCAAAATATATTCCCTGAGATATCATGTACGCTCTGATGTCATGACAACAAGACTCAGCACCATATGCTTGCACACGAGTTACGAGTTTGTTGGCCACATCGCAAGAAGGAGATCAATCAATCAATTTATTATTCACATAATCCTGGTTTCACTGCAAGAATATGTTTTTTTTTAATGTACAAACAGAGAGACTTTCTTGGCATTCAAATAATCTACCTGCACCATTTTAATATCCATCCATTATCTTTAAAGTGCGCCTTGTGACCATATCATCATCATTACACAAATACATAACTTCACGCCGTTATGTATACGTCCCAAATGGAATAGGTGGCGAACCTATTGCCATACCGGGCACAAAGTTTTGACTCATCGATTTGTATCACACATAACTTCCGAAAACAACTTAATTTCAGACCGATTTTCTAGTCATACAATATAATAATAATAATATTTTGGACAACTAAATGCTTGTGCAATGGATATAACGGATAATAATACATAATATAGTTTTCATTTGTAAATACATACTTATCATACATAGAAAAACATCCAGACGCTATACAAATATTCATGCTTGTCACAAATATTTGTACTCGGGTGGGAAACGAAGGATGATGATAATAATAATATATCCAAGGATTTAGTATGAAACTTTAAAAAATTATTTTTTTATTCAATGGTAGCCCTTGCCTGTCAGATGCATACATATGATCACGCCCCTTTCCCAGGTGCATATTTTTCTATTTTATACGATTCTGACGTACATTTCTCGCTTTTCTACTTATCATAACCGCTTTCAGATATGCTAATCGGTTATGATTATTCTTCCTGGCCATGCTTTTTTAATGTGGTAGTGCCATGCCGTTCATGCATGCACAATATCGATGCAGATATCGCCAGTCGTTCGTTGAGAAACGTGTCCGGAGATCCTTCCCCCTTTTCACTTTCCCTTCCGAGGAGCATTTTAAGTCGAGCAACGCTACTGTAACACTATCAGTGTTTCAGGTGTCCAACTAGTTGCTTACCAACTGGTGACCCGTTCACTCGTTGGATTCTTATTGGATGCTGGATGAGCTAAATCGAGGTGTAAGACAGGGATCAATGGAGTTCGTCACCTGGTCCTGTATCTGGACAGTCATCGTGGCGGTGTCATACAAGCATCTCAACACCTCGATATGACGCCAATCAATCCGACATCGCTGCAATGCATCCAGAACTGCCCAAGTTTCGATGGAGTCGAAGGCTTTTTCGTAATCCACGAATGCCATACACAGCGGCTGATTGTACTCTTCGGTCTTCTGTACAACCAAACCTGTGGTGATATACCATGTTGTATAACGGAATCAAAAGGACTTGCTAATTCCTTTAGAATAGGAGTCCCGCCGGCCTTTAGAAGTTCTATTGTGACTCCGTCATCACCGGGTGCCTTGTTGTTCTGGAGTTGCTCGAGAACCGCACTAATCTCGCTTTTTGCAAAGTCGGGAATGTCCTTACTATAGTGACGCGTTAGCGGGGCTCTGTGGTCATCATCGCTGTGTCCCGTCGGCTTGGTCATCCGTGTGGAATAAACTTACTTCCTTGGTTGCTAAGGCTGAAATGAAATTACATTTGAAACTAGAAAATTAAATCCAATTTGTCGTCGCTCTTCTTTCGCCGTCTAAACTATTACGTTTTAAAAGCGTGAAGTTTGATAGATTACAATATTGCAAACGTGGCCCACACAAAAAGCACATCCGACATATATTTGGAGATAGACAGACTTTGACGGAAGTTCAGATACGAAATAAATATACGTACGTATTCAAAACTACGAGAAAAGGCTTTGGTATGTTGTATAAAAGTTAGACTAAAGCAGGCTCTGTACTGACGTGGACAAATAGATGCCATTCTTCACAGGAATTTGCCAAAAGTTTTTTCGTATAGATAAGATTGAAATATAAATAAAAAAAATATACGACAATTTATTACACGAAAGTTATATGCTAGCGTTTACAAAAACAAAATATTACAATAGTGTATATTACAAATAGCATTAAAATATAAGTTAGTTCTAAGCTTCAGTGTCGGCTTTAATATAAAGAAGGCAATGTTTTAGTAGTTTGTGCATATGGAAAGAATGGCAGATTAAAAAATGACTAAACAGATGTACACTGCAAAAACATAAAGATGCAAAACCACTATTTAAAACACCCAAATTGATTAAAAAGTAGGTTGTTTTCCAAGTTTTGAATAGACATTAGCAACAAAACGAAGTCCAAATGTTGAATGTTAATTTAACTTAACTTACTAATTTGTTTAAAGTCACTAAGAATAATGTCCAACGAATTTCTTTAGAGTCTATTAAGGCGAAGAACTTAGTTCATGTGTTCTTTATTTAAGCCACTATCACTGTAACACTTTCACTAATACCATTACACTAACTCAAAAGGTTTGGTCCTTTTTAATCTTCTCACTAGGTTGGTGACGTCGAGGAGTTGGATTGCCTCAACGTTCACATGATGATGAAGTCTGCGTTCATGAGCTTTGGCTTATTTGGATATGATCTTATGGACGAGCTCGACTTGAAGGTTTGTGACGGAATAAATTGTGACGCGAGAATTTAAAAAAATAGTCCGTATTATCTTTTAACACTATCGTTAAGACAAATAGCAACACATCTCTCCGAACTAAAGCAAGCAATGCAATAAACAGCATAAATTCACTCCATTTTTTTTTTGTAGAATGGACAGCAAGACCAAAACACCATAAGACACCTTACACGACTTTGAATATCATAACTCTTGTCATTCACGCTCGTCAAATTTAAAGTCCTTTAGATAAAACACAGTCTATTTCATCAAAATATATGAAATTCTCATGTCGGATTAAAAATTCCTCATAAAAAATAAAAGAAATCATCAAGATTTAATTCACTGGTATTAATGGCTTATCACCGGATAGATTTGGAAACAAAGAGGAATATCGATACCGCATTTTTTTCTAAAAATTCTGAAAAAAATTCCCGTACTAAGTAGAGAGAAGAGAGTAATAACTCAAGGAACTTAACGTTAATTGTCTTATGAGATAGATATTTATATTCATCAAAGTTTTTTGGTACGTTTCGCTACATTATAAATTACGTGTGGTCTCTCCGCTTAATTGAAGAATCTTGTATCAAGTCTGCATTTGTTTTACTATCGCATCATAAGTTAAAGTATATCTTAACGAAGATAATAACGATGAGTTCTCTTTTTTTATGGGATAGGAGGGCAAACGAGCAGGCGTGTCACCTGATGGTAAGCAACCAACGCCGCCCATGGACATTAGCAACACATATAATGTTACTGTTGCGTTGCCGACCTTTAAGGGATAGGGGATAGGAAACGACGGGGAAGGGGGGTGGGCTTCCGGGTACCTCTCTCACCGAACGAAAGCGTGGCATGAGCCACTTTACGTCGGTCTTCTGAGAGGTCGTGGTATTTCACCGGTCGAGCCAGCCCATTCATGCAGCGGACTGCCTGGCTCTACCACTGTTATATGAATCATTTATATACATATCTACATGAATCATTCGAGACAGAACGGTGTTTAGTTTTAGTCAATTTTAAATATGAAAATGCTGATTCTCAGAGATACGTAAATTTCAAGCAAGAATAAACATAGTTGCAAAATTTTATAATACTGGGATACTTTTGCTCGGTTGAAGTAATTGAAAAAAATATCTTCATATTTTCTAAATTAGTAGACTAAATCTGATTATAAAAAAAGTATAATTTCATTTTCCAAGACATTTTGCCCGATTTCAAATAAATGTGCAATTTTTTGGGCAATTCGCTTCGTAATTAAATCAGTTTTAAAATGAATAGAAGTCAATTCTACTATTTCTTAAATTTTTCTCAAGATCTTTTTTTATCATCGACTATCGTTTTTCGACTTTCTTTTAGTCGTACAAATTTGTCGGTTTATATAATTGTCAGGACACGTTTTATTTGGTCAAGGAAATTATGTCTTTGTCAGACATTGATACAAATTCTTCACAAATACAACATTGAAATCGGTGACTTATTTATTTAAAAGATAAATGTTTGACCTTCTAACTACTGGAAAGGTTAAAAGTGTAGGTTGTTATAAAACATGTTTTTTCCATATCTAATTTTAGTTCAGAAAACACACTCTCCTGGTTTCTGAGTGAGGGTAGCCGCATTATTTAGGCCTTCATTTTTTTTTTTTTACGCGAGGAAATGCTTTATGCACACCCCCCGCCTGGGGACAGCAGGGGGTAGTGTGGGACTCCCAAAACAGTAAACTGAAATCCGATCCTAGGGTTACCCACTAAAACCTCGCGGCGGCCTTCCTCCGGCGTTGGGGTGGCCCAGGACAGTGCATCGGCCCTCTGGTCCACCCCGCCGTCGCCCCCCCTCTGTTACGAGGGGTTGCTCATCCTCGGGGAGCCTCGGTGAAGCTCCCCCGGGCGGGGCGGCTCCGACCACGCGCTGTAAAGAGGCGCGCGGCCGGCGGCGCCCCGGACGACCCTCCCCGGCCGCACCGGGGGGTCATCCTTCCCGGGCCGCGACCCGGGCGCACCCGTGGGGTGTGCGCCCTCGCGGCCCGTCGGCGGCGGCGATTACTGAGCTCGCCGCCGTCGCCTTCGAGCGGGGTCGGCTCTCTCCCGACCCCGCTCGGCGGCCTCCTTCTGGAGCGTGACTGCTTCGCAGAAGGAGACCACAGCCCTCCACTCCTCCTCGCCCGCCAGCATTGCCGCGACCAACGCCGGCGGGGACAAGTCTCGCCCGATCCCGTCGACCAGGACCCGGCGCTCGGCCGCCCAGGCCGAGCAGACCTCCAGCGTGTGCTGGGCCGAGTCCAGGTCGGATGCGCAATGGTGGCATCTCGCCGTCTCTTCACGTTTTATTCGACTCAGATACTCACCGAAGCACCCGTGCCCAGTGAGTATCTGAGTCAACCTGTAGGTGACAGTGCCCCATTTACGGAGCACCCAGGCCTCGAGGTGGGGCAGGACGGCCCCGGCAGCGCGCGAACGCGTACCGCCCTGGAGGACCAGCGCGTCGCGCCAGTCCCCCAGGACCCGCCGGAAGGCCTCCCGCCTCCGCACTTCGTGTCCCCGCGCGTCCCCCCCTCCCCGGCCGAGATCGTACGCGGCTGCGTACATCTCGGCCAGGATGATGAAGGGGGGATAACTCGCGAGGACCGTCGCCGCCTCGTATGAGATAGTACGGTAGCCCCGTACGATCCGTATGGCCATGATCCGCTCCAGGCTCCTCAGCAGAGCCCTGGAGCGGGAGGCCCCCGCGAGGTCTCGCGACCAAACGGGGGCCCCGTACAGGGCCACGGACCGCACGACGCCACCGTAGAGCGGACCTATACAACTTAAGGACCTTCAAGAAAAGAGCATACTCCGACTTAAAAGGCCGGATGCTATGTATGCTACCGGAGAGTTTCTCGCGTCACTCATCCACCGCTTTATCTCCGTCAAACAAAAGGCATCTAGGCAACTCATATTTGTCACATTCATCATCTGATTCATCTTTCTTGTTATACTACCTTTAACATTCCATGTGCCTATTGGACACCATGGGGGAGTTTCGCGCCGAGGCTCCCCGAGGATGAAACCCCCTCGTAACAGGGCGACGGCGACCGCAGGTTGGTCCAGAGCGCTGAAGCACTGTCATGGACCACCCTAAGTTCAGAAGAAGGCCCCCGCGGGGATAGCCCAGGGATCAGTTATAGTTTACTGCTTTGGGAGTCCCACACTACCCCCTGCCGTACCCAGGCGGGGAATGTGCATAAAGCATTTCCTCGCATTAGAAAAACCATAAAAAAGCTATCTCTCATTTATCACATCAATCATCTGATTCGTATTTATTGTCATACTACCCTTAGTGATTTTATTTATGTGCTAATTTCTTTTAATTTTTATAATTAACCATAGGCATCTGGGAATACAATGTCATTAAAGAAAATCACAGTTTCTTGGCATGAGTATGGTGTTTATTAATTATATAAATAGTAAAATATACAAATAAGGAAATGAAAATAATGTGCAATCAAAACCGCTAAATATACTGAACGCTGTTTTTTGTGAGAAGTGCACAGTGCATGTTATTAAACTCGTATTACATAAAAATTAAATCTAATTTTAGATTAGGTTATTATCATTGCTGTGTGGCGCCGGCTTAGAATACCGCCACCCCATCTCTTCCCGTGGGTGTCGTAAAAGGCGACTAAGGGAAAAGTTAGAAGAATGGGCAGCAGCATTCTCTCTCAAGACATACAGCCTACTGCGATCGCCAACCCGCCTGCCAAGCGTGGCGATTATGGCAAAAACCCCCCATGATTGAGCGGACCGGCAGTTGTGGCGCTCCAGCAGTGGACCTCAAAAGGGCTAATGATGATATTATCATTTATAATGAAATTACATTCTTCCATCTTAATTCCTGTCTTTGTGCTATCCAAAGCTCATCGTGTAATCTTGTATCTGTTATTCATAATGTTTTGAGGTCCTTTTGTACTGATAGTTTTTATATTATTACTCCTGTATATTGTCATTATATTAACACGTGAATAAAAATCTGTAGTCTGTTGTGTTTAAAATAATATTTTATGCTTTTAAGTTAAAAAGCAATCACCAAATTGTATTCAATAAATTAAATATTGTGTATGATTGCTGAAAAGCCTGAAAAAAAAACATCATTTTTATTTAAAATCATATTAAATAATATCTTAATGAATAAGTTTTCATGTTCCTTTAGTAGCTATTATTCATGTACTTGACTTTTATAAACAAACAAATAGTTCGCCTATTAGACAATTTGGCGTGTCTTAGTAAGTTTGCCACTGCTCTAATCTACAGCTACTAAATTTGCTAAGTTAGTTAAGCATATTTATTTCTTAGATTTTCGCAAATCACACTCATAACCTTAAAACAACCCTTTATGGATTATAACGCATTTATTTAGAACTTATTTTTTGATTTTTATTTTCTAAAGTGAGTGCTCCCTGTAACAATAAAAATAGCTTTTGAACGACTACCACATTTTCGTTAAGCAACTTACATCAGTGAGGGTTTCCAGAGTCAGCGTTCTGAAGATAGTGCTTATTACAAAAGGCTTACTTGCGCGTTGCATAATTATCAGTAACGAGGTACGAATTGATTTATTGTAATACAGCTCCCAACCGCAAGTGTACAAAGACAACCGTACATCTTCACTCTATAATGTATGAAATTATTAAGTAATGTTTAGAAAGTAGTAAGTAGTTTTAAATAACTAGAACCTCAAAGGAAATCTACGCCAAGTGGCTTATGCTGCATTTGGTATCGTCAAAAACTTATCCGGAGGCCCACTCTCCTTACTTTTCGCTTCCAAGGTTTCGCTCACGCTGACAGGGCTCAAGGCTGGCAACGCAACTTTGCAAGCGATCAATGCAACCTTCTCGGTGTTACAGATGTGCATGGGCGGTGGTAGTCATTTAACACAGGGTGACCCGCTTACTAGTTTGCCCACTTTCCCATCAAAAATAAATGCAAATTCCAACTTATCATTCTCATCCTATTTTATTTTTAATATGCAGTATAAATATGATTACAAGATTATACTTCCAAAAATAAGATTAAAAAAGAGTGTTGGTATTAGAGTAAGGAAGAACATGCTTCATTTGTTTTAGAATAATAAAAGATGTATATCACAACATAATATTAAAATAACATAACTTCACGCCTTTTTCTACCCGAAGGTCCGGCTTGCCGTTATGTTTACGTCCCACATGGAATAGGTGGCAAACCTATTGCCATACCGGGCACAAAGTTTTTTTTCGGTCATCGATATGTTTCATCGAATTTCGAAAAGTCATCGGTGAGAGCCAGGATTCGAACCCGCGAACTCTGGATTCGGAAGCGGGTTGCTCGACCACTGGAGCACAGAGACATCTACATCACAAAAAGAGACAAATTAGGAGTCGAGGAGGGCTCACTTTAGAAAGTGAGCCCTCCTCGACTCCTAATTTGTCTCATCTTTGGTCATAGATGACCAAATTGATCGTATCGTATCAGAACATGATGGTAAGAGTCTTAACTGCTGACGAGCGTACATGAAAAAATTCAATGAAAGAGACAGTGAGAAGTGAGATGTGCAAGAAACCGATTTTATTGCGTAATATAGGGATATTTTTACTAACCTTATTCATTAGTATGTTGCTATAGTAGCAAGGCATAATACAGAGAATGGCACCTCCAAAGATGAAAGTCACAAACTCCAAACTAATTTCATAGCGTTTTACTCCCTGTAAATATATTAAGAAAAAAAATATGGTACTAGTAACGCTAATATATTGAACATAACTTCACGCCTTTTTCTACCCGAAGGTGTAACTGTAGTAGCTGTTTATCCTCTACTCACCGTTATGTTTACGTCCCAAAAGTTGGCAATACCGGGCCCAAAGTTTTTAGTCATCGATACGACACATAACTTTCGAAATTAATTTCGAAAACTCATTGGTGTGAGCTAGAGTTGGAACCCGCGACTTGTTGATTCAGAAGCATGGTGCTAGACCACTGGACCATCGAGTCCTCTAAATATTGAAAGGATGAAAAAAATGACTAAATAGATCGGTCCATTAATGCGGCGAACTGTAAGTACCACCGCTTTGTTAAAAAAAAATCAAATCTAAAATTTAATATTGAAAATATCCAGAAAATAAAGGAGCTAAAATCTACCTCAATAAGCTGATACAATGAAACAGGAACCATTATTGTAGAAGCTCTCAGTGACAAAACGTATTCAATGTTGTAAACTTTCGTGATGAGGTTTATAAAACTGGAAGAAAATTTTAATTAAGAAAATCATAAATTAATTGTTATTGACTGTTTCTGATCTGTGATGCTGCTGACAACAATATAAAACAAAATTGTGCATGAAGTCCCTCCGCGCTAAAGAAGTGTAAGATAGTAATGAATAATTATCAATTTTGAAAATAAAAATTATATTATGTAAATATTATATTATACGTATATCAAATCAAACCTAAAATATAAACACATAAATAAAATAATGAATATTATAAATTAAAAAGATTATAGCAGTGGCAACCGGTACGTATTTCAACCACAGCGGTCACGCTGTTTTTTTATCAATAATTTGGAAACAATACACAGCGCCCTCTAGTTCTATGTTAAGCAACGAAAAGAGTGGGTTATGGATATTAGTTATCAGATATTAATACATATTTACTTTTTTTGTAAATACAATTAAAGTAGGAAAGAGCGCATTTGGCTTTCATTACGACGGGCCTCGTGGTCCAATGGTTCAGTCTTCATCAGAGTATAAATATTTTTTATAAATATGAATAATGTAAATTAACAGTGTTAAGACCAAGCAACTCTGCATGAATGGGCCAGCTCGGCTGGTGAAATACCGCGAACTCATAAAATATCGAGGTAAAGTGGAACATGTCGCGTTTCATATTATTTTATATTATTATTATTTTATATTATAATATTTTCATATTATATCCACATGGAAGCGTTAAACGCTTTAAACGATTACAAATCGTGTTTGAAGTTACATACATAATAATAATAATAACAACTGAAAGAGAACTGGCGCAAACCTGTAGTTTTGAACACCACTGATCGCTTGAAAGTATGGAGGAGTAAAGAGTTACATGGACGTTGTTATCGGGCCTTACATGGACCCGATGTGGATAAATTAACATCTGTATCCTGGTTACGTTTCGGTGATCTTTTTGGAGAAACTGAAGGTTTTGTATTTGCAATTATGGACGAAGTTATGATGACCAATAATTATCGGAAATATATTCTGAAAGATGGCACAGTTGACATTTGTCGGGCATTAGACATATTGTTTCCGGTTGCAGCCGTCTAGCTAACGGCGAGTATTTGCACAGGCACAACCAAGTAGTCAGGATAATCCATCAACAAATTGCTCTAAAATATAACCTCGTGGAAAGGGGGGTTCCGTACTATAAGGTACATGCCCGACCCAGTTCTCGAAAATGATCATAATACGTTATACTGGGATCGGTCTATTGTTACTGACAGGACTGTTGTTGCCAACAGGCCTGATATAGTGATAGTAGACCTATTAGAGCGCCGAGCAATGATCGTTGATATCACCATCCCCCATGACGATAATCTCGTGAAAGCTGAAAAAGATAAACAATTGAAATATTTGGACCTCGCTCACGAGATTTCTGACGTGTGGGATGTTGATTCAACGATTATTGTTCCGATAGTCATTTCAGTAAATGGACTTATTGCCAAGAGCCTCGACCAACATCTAGAGAGGCTCTCGTTAGACAGCTGGATCAAGGGCTTGATGCAGAGAGCGGTACTTCTAGGCACGGCACGTATCGTGAGGAAGTTCCTCTCTTTAGGGCCCTGACCACAGGTAGCTTGGAGGTTTCACTTATTTTTATATTTTTAAATGTATTTTTTGTATTTATATTTAAAAATATATTTATAATTTTTTTATATTTATTATTCACACATAAATAAAAAATAATAATAATAATATCTTGGACACAAATCACACAGCGCCCTCTAGTTCCAAACTAAGCAACTAAATGCTTGTGCTGTGGATACTAGATAACGGATACTAATACATATATACTTTTTTATGTAAATACATACTTATAATACATAATATATATTATTATGCTGTGTGGCGCCGGCTTAGAATACCGCCACCCCATCTCTTCCCGTGGGTGTCGTAAAAGGCGACTAAGGGAAAGGCTAGAAGAATGGGCAGCAGCATTCTTTATCAACAAAATACAGCCTACTGCGATCGCCAACCCGCCTGCCAAGCGTGGCGATTATGGCAAAACCCCCCCATGATTGAGCGGACCGGCAGTTGTGGCGCTGTATGGGGGAGGCCTATGTCCAGCAGTGAACCTCGAAAGACCACTGATGAATACATAGAAAAACACCTAGACGCCGCACAAATATTCATGTTTGTCACAAATATTTGTGCTCGGGTGAGAATCGAAACCCCGACCTCAGTGCTGCACCGGTAGTTCTACCAATGCGCCACGAGGCCCGTCAAACAACATTCATAGCATACATTCATACAAAAGCTCACGCTGTATCCCATGGGGGTATGCAGAGACTTTGGCTTTCCACAAGCTCGCAGCAAGTTCCATTTAAAAAAACAAAATCTCGACGTATATATCGTATTTAACGGTCGAAACCAATAATCAATCCTAATCCGAATTTTCCTATCTAAGATCAATTTTTAAATCTATTTCTACTAATAAGCCTGCAACATCAATCCATCAATCAATCCATGGATTGATTTTGTTTGGGGAATCGATCGAAAGATTCATAACTATCTTAGATTGGCTTTTATCTTAGATTGGAGATTGATTATTGGTTTCTGCCGTATTTGAATATCAATATTGACGTGTGTATGAATATGAACATGTGACTCCCGACACATAATTTTTGGTAATTGATTAGTGCCAATTAGTGGTGTGTAATATTCAATAAAAATATGTCAATAATTTCATCTGGTCTGGTGTTACTATTCTGGTCGTACTTAGATATCATTTTTCGAGTTATTCACAAGTAACTACTGCGAGCATGTTAAAAAGGTAATAATTTAGTACAAGTTCTAAATTTACAGTATTTAGTCTACAATAGGTATTCGATCCGCTTGCGGGTTCCGCTGATGTCACGAAACTCGCAGGCGTCGAAAAAAAATACCTGGAAATATTCTGCAGACGTTGTATTATATCTTTGATCGCGTCCTTTATCTTCGAATCATCTAATACCAAAAATAAGTTATCGATTCTTCTCTGTACAATTTCCAACTGCCCACTCGCATGCAGCATGAAGATCGGTCCCAATGGTACATAACTTGTATACATAGAAGCGCCAAGAATAGAGTAAATGAACATAGTCATATATAAGAATAGAAACATTGAAATATTAAATTTACGTTCATTAATAAAACTAGGATAATGTAAATCGTATAAAGGTACCAAAGTAAATTCAGATATGCAGTAATAATACAGAATTAGAATCAAATTTTTCAGCACGAACAAACTAGAGGTGGTTGTGCTAACATACAGCCATAGTTTGCAAACACGTGTACCTCTGTTAGCATATTTTTCCATTATCAATATCTCTTCAGATGATAGATCTTTTGATACGTAATCTTCTTTTACAGATTCTATCAGTACCTTTAGAGTTTTCTTATGATATATCAAAATTACAATTTGAATGGACAAAAGCAGATCTGCGATATTCAACACACATGTTTTGCATACTTGGGCGTAATCGTTGTTTTTGATGTCTTGTCTGACACTGTGCATCCCCATAGCGATAAGGTATATGAATAAACTATGCATGAGTACCACTTGTATTAAAGCTATTTTATTTCTTTTAAAATCAATGAAAGGATGTAAGCGATTTAGTTTTAGCGCCGTGTTTGTTATTTTAAAACAATGTTCAAAATCCAACTTCATTTTTATACAATCGTGCACTTTGACGTTAAGTGTAACTATTCGCATTTTTTGGGTTTATTATGGGTATTTATAGATAATTCTATATGTGATAGGTATACCCTAGAATTATTTAATGGGAAGTCTAATAGCTTGTTTGCTGAGAAAAGTATTTAAATAACATAACATAACTTCACGCCTTTTGTTGCCCGAATTATGTTTACGTCCCAAATGGAATAGGTGGCGAACCTATTGCCATACTGGGCACAAAGTTGTCAGTCAGCGATATTTATCACACGTAACTTTCGAAAATTTCGAAAAGTCATTGGTGTGTGCCAGGATTTGAACCCACTACTTCTTGAATCAGAAACGGGGTGCTAGCCACTGCGCCACCGAGACTTCAAGTATTTAAATGATTTTAATATTTTATTTTATTTTAAAAAGAATCTTTTTAATAACAATCTTCGTACGGAGAATAAGCATTGCTAATCAACATTGCAATGCTGATATTTGTCTGTGCACGTTAGCGTTTCAAATGGATGCTGAGAAATTATTCGAAAACTTCCGATAATAATTTTTGTGATAGTCCATTGAAATTTTACATGAACTTTGCATTTCTTAGAGGACGCAATTTTAGTTTTGGAGCATGTGCGGGGTATCCATAGAAGCTTAACTTGAAGTTTGTGGGGTCACCACCCTTGTTATTCGGCCGCCATCTTAAAAAAGAGGTCAAAAAACCCTTCTAAGACAAATCTTGTTGAGAATTTACTTACTCAATTTTTTTTTTTCAAAATTGAAAACTTTTCGTCAAAATATCCTTTACAAGATTGGTCTTAGGTGATTGTGTTTAAAACGTATAACAAAAAAGTTAACATGAAAAAATAAAAACCTTTTCGCTTATAACTTTTTGATTTTCAATTTAGAGCAAAATGTTATTTGACACATTTGTAGGCAAGATAATTTGCTACATATTATGTCCCAACCAATGAAGTAGGAAACTTAAGGAAGTGGCATGTCGACACGAAATTGAACCAGGGTGTGACATCATTTGGCCGCATAAAATGGCGGTTTAGTGCTGCGCAGAAGGATCTATTTATCGATAAACGTTCTTGGCTGATGTTATTAAAAACGTTATTGTGTATTAATTATTTTTAGAATTAATATAAATATGTGGTTTTGAATATCAAAATAAGAGTACATGTTTTTCTTAAACTACTTACTTTCATAATTTTATTTTAAATATAATTGAATATTAATAATTTTTAGAATTAATACTTAAATAGGAAGTAAGTATATTGTTATGCTGTTTTAGATGTCTAAATAAGGGTACATGTTTTTCTTAGACTACTTACCTCTATTTTACAAACTATTTTAATTAAGTTGCTGACTCAAAAGTAACTAAATTACTACTGCAACATACCTCTAGATAGGTGCGCCCCACAGTAAATAAGAATGATTCAAATTTTAAACGTCTAAAGGGACCGCGTGATAAATAAAACGAAACATCTTCAGAGCATTGTTTTAGTTACAAATGCATCTCTTATGACTTTCAACCTAAAATCGGTTAACTATTACATATTTAGCGAATTTACAATAGGTTTTTACTCGTTACGAAATAAAACTAATTTATTTAGAAAATTCTGCAAAGAAATTTTGTCGGTAAAATTTTTCCCAACACTTTTTTACTGGCTGAACTGACAAAAAATCCGCCATACTTTGCGGGAATCTTAGCGTTAGTAGGTATTATCGAGAAATCTAATTTCCGTATTCATTTAATTTATGTACGCACAAAATACTGATAAACTGTTTTCATGCGAGTGACAGTGCTGAGTAAGAACGAGACAGATATATGTTTATGTGTGCGCCATCCAAATGCCTAATATTTATATAAGCAATTGTACGTATAGAGCAATATGTCTCGTCCATATATACAAGTCTATGGTCCCAACAAATTTCTTGTAAGATGCATTGTTTCCGAGATATCGCAAAAAAAAAGTGTTTTCACTCCTTTTTCAAGATGGCGGCCAGATGACAAGGGTGGTGACCTTACAAACTTCAAGTTAAGTTTCTATTGAACCCCCCCCTACATGTCCCAAAAATAAAATGGCGTCATCTAAGGAACGCAATATTCGAAAATTGTAAGATTTCAATGTACTGTGAAGGATTCCGAATATGAAAAATAAAATACTATATGTTAAGCAGTATTCCACTTAAGGGAGTGGTTTTCAAAGTTATAATTATTATAAATATATAATTACAACCACAATAAATGTTGAATGAATCAAGTTAATTATTAGTTAATACAGTAGATACTAGATATTGTTCGCGGATACGTTTGGTTCATCAACGTATTAGAATACGATCGGAACCTAAATTATCTAATGAAATGTATGAAAGGTATATTATTCTTGTTTTTAAATATACAGACAGAGCTATGTTAGCAATAAAATAATCTACCAACACATTTTTTATATGAACATAATATCTGTCTATTTTCGAATCCTGACACTGGCTCACACCAATGACTTTTCGAAATTGTTTTCGGAAGTTAAGTGTGATAAATATCGTTGATTGAAAACTTTGTGCCCGGTATGGCAATAGGTTGGCCACCTATTCCATACATGACGCAAACATAATGGCGAGGCGCGACGAGGATTAACAGCCGCTGCCTACACCTTCTATCTATTTTCTTTGAAGTGTTCCTTGTTATTTGAAATGTCATAATTTTTGCGCTGTACGTAATTTCAGAACAATTTAGTTGTCATAAAATAACTTGGCCTTGGTATGAATTGAAAGAACAATGGATAATTAAACTATTGCATATTTTAATCAGTGATAGTTCTGTCTGTCAGTTGCACATACATGAACGCGCTTTTTTCTCTTGGGTTAAGCAAATTCGTTCGCTACTAATAGTTTTAAAAATAAATAATATGCCGTTTCCAACGGCATATTGTTAATTTATCGAATATACGGTAATACCGCGCAATGCGATTTTGAGAAAATCGCATTGCGCACTTTCAAGCTTCTTGTAAATTGACATTAGAAATTAGTACATTGTGTGTGTGTGTGTTAGTACATTAGAACGGTCGTAGCAGAATAAGAATAAGTATTTTTATTAAAATAATTTTGAGAAATTTGTTTGGTGCGTCGTAACAGTCTCGGTGGACCACCGAGACGTCGAGTGGTCGAGCACAGGGCTTCTAATCTAGTGGTCCCGGTACGAATTCTGACACTGGCTTACAGCAATAACTTTTCGAAATTGTCGAGGATTTGCACCCGCGACTTCTAGAAACAGAAGCGGGGTGCTCGACCACTGGACTACCGAGACTGTCCGACATGTCCCATGACCCATAAGTCCTTATGGGTCAAAATATATTCCCTGAGATATCATGTACGCTCTGATGTCATGACAACAAGACTCAGCACCATATGCTTGCACACGAGTTACGAGTTTGTTGGCCACATCGCAAGAAGGAGATCAATCAATCAATTTATTATTCACATAATCCTGGTTTCACTGCAAGAATATGTTTTTTTTTAATGTACAAACAGAGAGACTTTCTTGGCATTCAAATAATCTACCTGCACCATTTTAATATCCATCCATTATCTTTAAAGTGCGCCTTGTGACCATATCATCATCATTACACAAATACATAACTTCACGCCGTTATGTATACGTCCCAAATGGAATAGGTGGCGAACCTATTGCCATACCGGGCACAAAGTTTTGACTCATCGATTTGTATCACACATAACTTCCGAAAACAACTTAATTTCAGACCGATTTTCTAGTCATACAATATAATAATAATAATATTTTGGACAACTAAATGCTTGTGCAATGGATATAACGGATAATAATACATAATATAGTTTTCATTTGTAAATACATACTTATCATACATAGAAAAACATCCAGACGCTATACAAATATTCATGCTTGTCACAAATATTTGTACTCGGGTGGGAAACGAAGGATGATGATAATAATAATATATCCAAGGATTTAGTATGAAACTTTAAAAAAATATTTTTTTATTCAATGGTAGCCCTTGCCTGTCAGATGCATACATATGATCACGCCCCTTTCCCAGGTGCATATTTTTCTATTTTATACGATTCTGACGTACATTTCTCGCTTTTCCACTTACCATAACCGCTTTCAGGTATGCTCATCGGTTATAATTATTCTTCGTGGCCATGCTTTTTAATGTGGTAGAGCCATGCCGTTCGTGCATGCATGCACAATATCGATGTAAAATGGCAGATATCGCCTGTCGTTCGTTGAGAAACGTGTCCGGAGATCCTTCCCCCTTTTCACTTTCCTTTCCGAGGAGCATTTTAAGTCGAGCAACGCTACTGTAACACTATCAGTGTTTCAGGTGTCCAACTAGTTGCTTACCACCTGGTGACCCGTTCACTCGTTGGATTCTTATTGGATGCTGGATGAGCTAAATCGAGGTGTAAGACAGGGATCAATGGAGTTCGTCACCTGGTCTTGTATCTGGACAGTCATCGTGGCGGTGTCATACAAGCATCTCAACACCTCGATATGACGCCAATCAATCCGACATCGCTGCAATGCATCCAGAACTGCCCAAGTTTCGATGGAGTCGAAGGCTTTTTCGTAATCCACGAATGCCAAACACAGCGGCTGATTGTACTCCTCGGTCTTCTGTACAACCAAACCTGTGGTGTTATACCCTATTGTATAACGGAATCAAAAGGACTTGCTAATTCCTCTAGAATAGGAGTCCCGCCGGCCTTTAGAAGTTCTGTTGTGACTCCGTCATCACCGGGTGCCTTGTTGTTCTGGAGCCGCACTAATCTCGCTTTCTGCAAAGTCGGGAATGTCCTCACTATAGTGACGCGTTAGCGGGGCTCTGTGGTCATCATCGCTGTGTCCCGTCGGCTTGGTCATCCGTGTGGAATAAACTTACTTCCTTGGTTGCTAAGGCTGAAATGAAATTTCATTTGAAACTAGAAAATTAAATCCAATTTGTCGTCGCTCTTTTTTCGCTGTCTAAACTGTTACGTTTTAAAAGCGTGAAGTTTGATAGATTACAATATTGCAAACGTGGCCCACACAAAAAGCACATCCGACATATATTTGGAGATAGACAGACTTTGACGGAAGTTCATGATACAAAATAAATATACGTACGTATTCAAAACTACGAGAAAAGGCTTTGGTATGTTGTATAAAAGTTAGACTAAAGCAGGCTGTACTGATGTCGACAAATAGATGCCATTCTTCACAGGAATTTGCCAAAAGTTTTTTCGTATAGATAAGATTGAAATATAAATAAAAAAAATATACGACAATTTATTACACGAAAGTTATATGCTAGCGTTTACAAAAACAAAATATTACAATAGTGTATATTACATATAATACCAATAAAATATAAGTTAGTTCTAAGCTTCAGTGTCGGCTTTAATATAAAGAAGGCAATCTTTCGGTAGTTTGTGCATATGGAAAGAATGGAAGATTAAAAAATGACTAAACAGATGTACACTGCAAAAACATAAAGATGCAAAACCACTATTTAAAACACTCAAAATTGATTAAAAAGTAGGTTATGTTTTCCAAGTTTTGAATAGACATTAGCAACAAAGCGAAGTCCAAATGTTGAATGTTAATTTAACTTAACTTACTAATTTGTTTAAAGTCACTAAGAATAATGTCCAACGAATTTCTTTAGAGTCTATTAAGGCGAAGAACTTAGTTCATGTGTTCTTTATTTAAGCCACTATCACTGTAACACTTTCTCTAATACCATTACACTAACTCAAAAGGTTTGGTCCTTTTTAATCTTCTCACTAGGTTGGTGACGTCGAGGAGTTGGATTGCCTCAACGTTCACATGATGATGAAGTCTGCGTTCATGAGCTTTGGCTTATTTGGATATGATCTTATGGACGAGCTCGACTTGAAGGTTTGTGACGGAATAAATTGTGACGCGAGAATTTAAAAAAATAGTCCGTATTATCTTTTAACACTATCGTTAAGACAAATAGCAACACATCTCTCCGAACTAAAGCAAGCAATGCAATAAACAGCATAAATTCACTCCATTTTTTTTTTGTATAATGGACAGCAAGATCGAAACACCATAAGACACCTTACACGACTTTGAATATCATAACTCTTGTCATTCACGCTCGTCAAATTTAAAGTCCTTCAGATAAAACACAGTCTATTTGATCAAAATATATGAAATTCTCATGTCGGATTAAAAATTCCTCATAAAAAATAAAAGAAATCATCAAGATTTAATTCACTGGTATAAATGGCTTATCGCTGGATAAATTTGGAAACAAAGAGGAATATCGATACCGCAATTTTTTCTAAAAATTCTGAAAAGATTTCCCGTACTAAGTAGAGAGAAGAGAGTAATAACTCAAGGAACTTAACGTTAATTGTCTTTTGAGATAGATGTTTATATTCATCAAAGTTTTTTGGTACGTTTTGCTACATTATAAATTACGTGTGGTCTCTCCGCTTAATTGAAGAATCTTGTATCAAGTCTGCATTTGTTTTACTATCGCATCATTAGTTAAAGTATATCCTAACGAAGATAATAACGATGAGTTCTCTTTTTTTATGGGATAGGAGGGCAATCGAGCAGGCGTGTCACCTGATGGTACCAACGCCGCCCATGGACATTAGCAACACATATAGTGTTACTGTTGCGTTGCCGACCTTTAAGGGATAGGGGTTAGGAAAGGACGGGGAGGGGGGTGGGCCTCCGGGTACCTCTCTCACCGAACGAAACCGCGGCATGAGCCACTTTACGTCGGTCTTCTGAGAGGTCGTGGTATTTCACCGGTTGAGCCAGCCCGTGCATGCAGCGAACTGCCTGGCTCTACCACTGTTATATGAATCATTTATATACTTATCTATATGAATCATTCGAGACAGAACGGTGTTTAGATTTAGTCAATTTTAAATATGAAAATGCTGATTCACAGAGATTTAAAGCAAGAATAAACATATTCGCAAAATTTCATGACACTGGGATACTTTTGCTCAGTTGAAGTAATTAAAAAATATATCTTCAAATTTTCTGAATTAGTAGACTTAGGCCCGTAAGATCAATCATAGTTAAAACTGTCGATTTTCTAAACTATAGTCAATTTTAATCTAGAGTTTAAACCTGCCTCGTAAGATCAACAGCGAAATGGACATAGATTACGTAAACTAAGTTTAGTTTTCGACAGATGGCAACATTTGGTTATTTAATGTCCATATTTCGCTCATCATTCACTCTTTTGTACATTGACTGTGGCATATTTCGTGAAAAAAACTCTTTTTCTCTTTCTTTGATGAAGTTTTATAGTGTGACCATAGATTTAAGAAAAATAGATCGGCAATAGTCACCCAAACAACGTGACCAAAAATGGGTTGTTAATGTGTGAGTGACTTACGGGGCTCGTGGCGCATTGGTAAAACAACCGGCTGCAGCACTGAGGTCGGGGGTTCGATTTTCACCCGAGCACAAATATTTATGACAAACATTAATATTTGTGCAGCGTCTAGGTGTTTTTCTGTGTATTATAAGTATGTATTTACAAAAGAAAAGTATATATACAGGGTTATTTCAAATATACTAATAATTAGCTAAGGGTATATTCTGTAGGTAATTACCTAACACTTTTGTTCTACGACTTTTTAAAAATCACAATTTTAATTTTTTTTTCATTTCAAACAAATTTAAATAATTAAAATCGGTAGTTGTAAAATATTAACTAAGTCTACGTATTGCATTGAGCGCACCGAGTGACAACGGTATGAGGGGGTAGCGGGGCAAGGTCACGCGGCATTTGTACTTTGATTGCTCCCGTAGGTCATTAGCCAAACATATGTTAGTCGCCCGTAAGTTACCGCCCGTGACGTATGATGTACCGCGCGTGTCATCTCATTGTGTGCGAATTGGTAAAGTGACGAATGCCTTTCAGTTGCGGTGGCAAGTATTTAATAAATGTAATTAGTCGCAGTTGGTATGTCTGAATAATCTCGAATGCTTAATATCGTGGGCGTAATAATCGAGTTTTCACTTAAATACCCACATTAAATAGGTAGGTAAATAATTCAAATTTCCTGAAATACATTAAAATTTAAGTGTATTAGCCTAAAAATACATTTCTAACACCTTTAATACACGATATCCGATTGGGTACTCGTATGTGAATTAAAAGCAGTTTCGTGTAGAAAGCGCGGGAACTCGCTTCTCTTGTTTAGATGCATAAACAGAGCTGCTACTCTGAATGAAAATCGGGTGAAATAGGTACGTTTAGTACAAAATACAGAGTTACAAAGTGTCAGATGGTACAATTAAATCTTAAAAATCGTTTTTTTTACTAGAGTTTTAGGTTTTTGTAAAACTGATAAAAGAAAAGTTGTTTAGAATGACACAAAGGAGCTATGTGTAGAATAGTATTAGTATATTAAAATTAACCCTGTATATATATATATATATGTATTAGTATCCGTTATCTAGTATCCATAGCACAAGCATTTAGTTGCTTAGTTTGGAACTGGAGGGCCCTGTGTGATTTGTGTCCAAGATATTATTATTATTATCAATGTGTTCGTAAAAAGCGCTTCAAAACGTTAACTTTTACAAAGTTAATGTTCATGTGTGGAAATGTAAATAAAATATACGCGGTTCCCAAAATCTAATATAAGCGGTTGCGCTGTCAGTGATTCGATGCTATTAGTAATTTTTTCCTGACATGTGCCATCTATTGTAGTCTATGCTAAATCTATGTATGAACCCACAATCGTTGTGTCAGATGTCAGCTGATAAACGACCGCCATTTTTAAACTAGGGAGGACCACGGTTTAAACGGCAAAATCTCCTGGTGTAAGCTAAACTATAGTTTAAACTGTTTGGAGGTTTATCTAGCATTGATCTTACAAAATAAACGACAGATGAGGTTTAAACTAGATAAAATAGTTTAAACTGTGATTGATCTTACGGGCCTAAATCGGCATTTCATTTGCCCGATTTCAAATAAATATTCAATTTTTTAGGCAATTCGTTCCGCAATTAAATCTTTTTTAAAATGTCAATTCTACTATTTCTTAAAAATTTTCTCATGATCTTTTTTTATCATCGACTATCGCTTTTCGACTTTCTTCTAGCCGTATAAATTTGTCGGCTTATATAACATTTGTCAGGACACGTTTTATGTGGTCAAGGAAATTATGTCTTTGTCAGTCATTGATACAAATTCTTCACAAATACAACATTAAAATCGGTGACTTATTTATTTAAAAGATAAATGTTTGACCTTCTAACTACTCGAATCGCTAAAGTGTAGATTGATGATAAAACATGTTTTTTCCATATCTAATTTTAGTTCAGAAAACACACTCTTCTGGTTTCTGAGTGAGGGTAGCCGCATTATTCAGGCCTAAGTGAGCGATCAACGATGTTGAAAAACATCATATCAATAATGGCCCTCTTTTTAGTACCCTTTCTTATAGAGGTCGAATATTTTCGTTCAGTAGTATTTTCCTCAGTTCAATCTTAAGTGGCTATTGTGATGTAATTATTCTGGGACTAATGTAAGCTCTAGTTATATTTGGGTTAGGTTGGGATACCTATTTAATATTCATTCCAGCTGTTTTTTTTTGGGAAACGACTAAAACCTTTAAATAAGTAACTACATACGAAATAAATAACATACATCGCGTACAATTTTAGCGGTCTTTATTATAAATTCTGATAAAATTGTTTATAATTAGCACGTGTATTCAAACCCGGTAGTGTCCATACCAAAGTTTCTATGCTAATAAAACCCAATGCTAAATTTGATTTATAAAGTAGCAGTTTACTAAACTAATAAACAACTTTGTGGGTAGACCACCATTCTACTTCAAAATTCAAATTTAGAAATAAAACGTCCCAAAATATTCTTGATATAATATTACCTTTGTAGTCCAACTATATAGAAGCGTATACGTGTACTATATTTAGTGTTACTGGTCCACTTGAATACAGAATCTTAGAGTAAGGATATTGGGAGGGTCTTTGTATTCCACACAATCGGGATTGAAATAATTGGTATCTATCGGGTCACGATCGACACTAACAGTCTCTAACTTTGACAATATATATGTTTATATATATACGTATTTGAACACAAATATCTGAATATATTATTAAGGTTTGATTGTATTTATTTTTATGAGGTGGAGGGTAAACGAGTCCATGAACATCTGGAACACTTTTAGCAGATAAGGGGAGAAGGGTTCGTATAAATGAAAGAGGTGGGCCTTCGAATACCTCACTCACCAAACGAAACTCGATTCTCTGAGAAGTCTATCAAGAAATTTAAGTAAGTACCTCAGTAACTACCTCCTAATATAGTTAGCTGCACTCTCTTTCATTCAAAATGAATGAAACCTGAATAATCAAATGCGTATATGAATTGGCTTTCACAAAATTCACAAAGACATGTCTGGTTGACTCGCCGAATTCCTTTGACAAAAATACTGACAGTCATTTAGCCAAAATACTGGATTGTGCCCAGTAAAGGATAAATCTTGGACATTGAACATTTTGGGGTATGTTGCTGACTGAACAAAATATAGAACTACAGAATGAACTAGACAATTCTGTCTGAAGCTCATTCAAGTGGTAAATTAATATCAGGTTTGAAATAGCATATTTAAATAACAACAAATTTTGTAACTTTTCTTTAGAGATATTAATTTTAGCAGTCTCGGTGGCGCAGTGGCTAGCACCCCGCTTCTGACTCAAGAAGTAGTGGGTTCGCCTATTCCATTTGGGACCTAAACATAACGGCGAGACGAGGCTTAACAGCCGCTGCCTACAACTTCGGGTAGAAAAAGGCATGAAGTTATGTTATGTTATATTAATTTTTGATCATATTTGAATGCATTAATATTGGTCTATAAAAATATGTAGTAAACATATTTTAAATAATAGATTACACTAAAGACATGTTAAAAATATTGTGCTTACTTTACCTTACGAATCTTGTGCGCTTCTAAAAATTAATGCCTCTATGTTCACTTCTTTCGTACTATTTGTTTGATTTCCTGATACCTGATAGTAAGTTACTTCCCACTATCCATGAACACTATTGCGCGTTTCCATTCTTTAAAGAAGTAGGAGGGGAAAGGAAGGGGAAAGGGATTAGGCCTCAGGATACCTGTTTCACCGCAGCGACTCTACTACTGTTGTTTTCACAAACAATAACTTCCTGAAATAAATATACAAAATCCAATATTCGAACTTGATACTTTTTTATTTAAAAGCCTTGATGTTCGATCTGCTGATCACTGAGAAAAACACACAGTCTGTCTATATAGCTATAACAAAAATACGTACAAACTTTTAAATTCTAAGTGTAATAATATTCGCAATTAAACTTATTAATAACTATATAGTAAACAAAAACAACAAACAACTAATGTTCACAACACACCATACGCGATTATAAAATTGTAACAACAAAATACTTTTGTTGGCCGTCCATCCGTTATTGTATACCCAATAAAGAGACATAAATATGAGGCGCTGAAGTGTGATTGGAAAAAAAAAAACTTGGCAAAGTTTCTCGAGCACCAAGTTATCGAAGAACATATATAAAACTTGTTGTAACACGAGTTGCTTTTGTTGTTATTACTAACGCAAAAGTTACAATATCCCCCTCTCGCTATTTAGTGAATTATTTATGAGTTTCGTGCTCAAGATACGAATCTATTTACAATACCATGTACCCAAAAGAAACAACATTAAACACTAAATGTGTGGGTGTTGGTCACAGAGTGCATCACGCGATTTCCGTCTAATGATGACAAGATTTTAATTAGAAGAGTTGGAAAATAGTGTCAAAATCTGTTGAAAAGACGGAGACTAAGGATTTACGCATGAGTAATAAATTAATAATATTCCAGCGGTGAATTAGTGCAGTGAGTTAGGGATGGAAGGTGCACCGCGTATGAAGAAAGAAGAGTGGCGTTAGGAAATAGCGTAAAGGAGCCTTGGACAGATTCCTGGTCGGATTTTTTTTTAACAGAGAAGCCCATTTAGCAATACACAATGCATTACTGATTCTAACTCTAACTCTAGGAAGCTAGAGCTGGGTATAGCAGAGTGTGTACGAAAGTAGGATAAACGCAATCAAAATGAGGGCACTGCGCAAAATCTACGGTTTGACCCACAGTGACCGCGTCGAAAACTAGGTTGTAAGGAACGAAGTCGGATTGAAAGAGGTTGTCGGTGTAAAAGCAAAAATAGGCATGCTCCGATGGTTCGGACATGTAGATAGAATGGATGATGCAAGATTGACTAAGCAGATATTTAATGCAAAAGCAGAAGAATGGAAGAGTCGAGGACGGCCAAGACACACATTCCATTAACAAATAAAATGCGTTCTGGAGATAGGTGATGTTAGGAGCCTCAAAAATAGACTATGATGTCATAATTATTAGAGCTGGTACACCTGGATGTGTATTGGCTAAGAGACTTTGTGAGAACACAGATTGGCGAATATTACTCTTAGAAGCTGAAACGGATCCACTTATTGAAGCTGTCGTATGTATTGTAAAATATTTCATCATATCATATTTTGCTGCAGAAAGTTTTTTCACCTTCATCTCATTTATTTTATTTATTTATTTATTTATTTATTTAAAACTTAATGCACAATAATTTGGTACATAGGCGGACTTAATGCCTTGAGGCATTCTCTCACAGTCAACCACGGGAAGTGCAGACAAATGTGTTGAGTAGGTGCATTAGTTAATTAATTTATATATATCTCCAAATACAAACATACTTAAATACGCATATTTATACATACTCGTACATACATACACGAACATCCATATATATTTATATATACACATATACATACATACAAAAATAAATACATACACGTATCTAAGATTATGTTTGTGACAGGGTAGCCAACTGACTTAGTAACAGCTTACGTACCTTAGCCTTGAAGCTAAGACGGTTGGTGGACATCCTAACCTCAGAGGGGAGTGCATTCCAGAGGATTACTGATTGAACGAAGAAAGAAGAGTTTACAAAGTTAGTTGTATGAGAGGGACAGCGCAAAAGACCATACGTGGTGGAGCGAGGTTGATACGAAAAGTGAATAAACCTGATGTGAGAAGCTAGATAAGCGGGTGGGTTAGAAGAATGAAGGAACGAAAAGAGGGTTGTAAGAGTACGTAACTTGCGGCGCTCGCGAATAGGTAACCAACTGAGCTCAGAACGATGGAAAGAGACGTGGTCGTATTTGCGAAGATTGTACACGAATCGAATGCAGTTATTGAGAAGCCGGTCATATTTGTTTAGAAGGTCTGCATTCAGGTCTAAATAACACACATCACCATAGTCGAGGATAGGGAAAACTAACGTCTGCACAAGTTTCATTTTAGTATGAAGTGGAAGAAAGTACTTCATTCGGTACAGGCTCCGTAGTGTTGTAGTAACCTTTCGACTCACCGCTCCCGCCTGAGCTTGCCAGCTGAAGTGACTGTCGAAATGTATACCAAGATTTTTAACAACTGGGCTCAGAGGTATGTTAAGTCCATCGTAGATTATCTGAGGAAGTGCGTCGATGTCAATTTTATCAAGCAAACGTTGACTTCCCACTAGTATCGCCTGACATTTAGATGGATTGACTATCACACCAAACTTATCAGACCAGTCCCTTAGTGCTACCAAATTGCAATTTATGTCATTTATGGCAACTGATAAATCTTCTTTATTTGCCTGAACATATAACTGCAAGTCATCGGCGTATAGGTGATACGAACAGTGAAGATTATGAGATAGGAGATTAATAAAAATAGAAAACAGAAGAGGAGAGAGTATTCCGCCTTGAGGTACGCCAGACTTTAGGTCGCACCACTTAGATGTTAAATCATCATGATGTACTCTCTGCTGACGCCCTCGAAGATATGAAGAAAACCAGTCTAGAGTTTCAGAGGAGATCTCGAAATAGGAAAGAATGGCGAGGAGGATATCGTGATCCACAGTATTGAACGCATTAGAGAAGTCGACCAAAACCAACACAGATGAATTGAAAAGTTCAACGCAAACAATAGTATTTAAAATATTGGTATTGGTATAAAAGTTAATTAAAATGCAAAGTAGATAAATTAATATCAGGTTTGAAATAGCATATTTAAATAACAACAAATTTTGTAACTTTTCTTTAGAGATATTAATTTTAGCAGTCTCGGTGGCGCAGTGGCTAGCACCCCGCTTCTGACTCAAGAAGTAGTGGGTTCGCCTATTCCATTTGGGACCTAAACATAACGGCGAGACGAGGCTTAACAGCCGCTGCCTACAACTTCGGGTAGAAAAAGGCATGAAGTTATGTTATGTTATATTAATTTTTGATCATATTTGAATGCATTAATATTGGTCTATAAAAATATGTAGTAAACATATTTTAAATAATAGATTACACTAAAGACATGTTAAAAATATTGTGCTTACTTTACCTTACGAATCTTGTGCGCTTCTAAAAATTAATGCCTCTATGTTCACTTCTTTCGTACTATTTGTTTGATTTCCTGATACCTGATAGTAAGTTACTTCCCACTATCCATGAACACTATTGCGCGTTTCCATTCTTTAAAGAAGTAGGAGGGGAAAGGAAGGGGAAAGGGATTAGGCCTCAGGATACCTGTTTCACCGCAGCGACTCTACTACTGTTGTTTTCACAAACAATAACTTCCTGAAATAAATATACAAAATCCAATATTCGAACTTGATACTTTTTTATTTAAAAGCCTTGATGTTCGATCTGCTGATCACTGAGAAAAACACACAGTCTGTCTATATAGCTATAACAAAAATACGTACAAACTTTTAAATTCTAAGTGTAATAATATTCGCAATTAAACTTATTAATAACTATATAGTAAACAAAAACAACAAACAACTAATGTTCACAACACACCATACGCGATTATAAAATTGTAACAACAAAATACTTTTGTTGGCCGTCCATCCGTTATTGTATACCCAATAAAGAGACATAAATATGAGGCGCTGAAGTGTGATTGGAAAAAAAAAAACTTGGCAAAGTTTCTCGAGCACCAAGTTATCGAAGAACATATATAAAACTTGTTGTAACACGAGTTGCTTTTGTTGTTATTACTAACGCAAAAGTTACAATATCCCCCTCTCGCTATTTAGTGAATTATTTATGAGTTTCGTGCTCAAGATACGAATCTATTTACAATACCATGTACCCAAAAGAAACAACATTAAACACTAAATGTGTGGGTGTTGGTCACAGAGTGCATCACGCGATTTCCGTCTAATGATGACAAGATTTTAATTAGAAGAGTTGGAAAATAGTGTCAAAATCTGTTGAAAAGACGGAGACTAAGGATTTACGCATGAGTAATAAATTAATAATATTCCAGCGGTGAATTAGTGCAGTGAGTTAGGGATGGAAGGTGCACCGCGTATGAAGAAAGAAGAGTGGCGTTAGGAAATAGCGTAAAGGAGCCTTGGACAGATTCCTGGTCGGATTTTTTTTTAACAGAGAAGCCCATTTAGCAATACACAATGCATTACTGATTCTAACTCTAACTCTAGGAAGCTAGAGCTGGGTATAGCAGAGTGTGTACGAAAGTAGGATAAACGCAATCAAAATGAGGGCACTGCGCAAAATCTACGGTTTGACCCACAGTGACCGCGTCGAAAACTAGGTTGTAAGGAACGAAGTCGGATTGAAAGAGGTTGTCGGTGTAAAAGCAAAAATAGGCATGCTCCGATGGTTCGGACATGTAGATAGAATGGATGATGCAAGATTGACTAAGCAGATATTTAATGCAAAAGCAGAAGAATGGAAGAGTCGAGGACGGCCAAGACACACATTCCATTAACAAATAAAATGCGTTCTGGAGATAGGTGATGTTAGGAGCCTCAAAAATAGACTATGATGTCATAATTATTAGAGCTGGTACACCTGGATGTGTATTGGCTAAGAGACTTTGTGAGAACACAGATTGGCGAATATTACTCTTAGAAGCTGAAACGGATCCACTTATTGAAGCTGTCGTATGTATTGTAAAATATTTCATCATATCATATTTTGCTGCAGAAAGTTTTTTCACCTTCATCTCATTTATTTTATTTATTTATTTATTTATTTATTTAAAACTTAATGCACAATAATTTGGTACATAGGCGGACTTAATGCCTTGAGGCATTCTCTCACAGTCAACCACGGGAAGTGCAGACAAATGTGTTGAGTAGGTGCATTAGTTAATTAATTTATATATATCTCCAAATACAAACATACTTAAATATGCATATTTATACATACTCGTACATACATACACGAACATCCATATATATTTATATATACACATATACATACATACAAAAATAAATACATACACGTATCTAAGATTATGTTTGTGACAGGGTAGCCAACTGACTTAGTAACAGCTTACGTACCTTAGCCTTGAAGCTAAGACGGTTGGTGGACATCCTAACCTCAGAGGGGAGTGCATTCCAGAGGATTACTGATTGAACGAAGAAAGAAGAGTTTACAAAGTTAGTTGTATGAGAGGGACAGCGCAAAAGACCATACGTGGTGGAGCGAGGTTGATACGAAAAGTGAATAAACCTGATGTGAGAAGCTAGATAAGCGGGTGGGTTAGAAGAATGAAGGAACGAAAAGAGGGTTGTAAGAGTACGTAACTTGCGGCGCTCGCGAATAGGTAACCAACTGAGCTCAGAACGATGGAAAGAGACGTGGTCGTATTTGCGAAGATTGTACACGAATCGAATGCAGTTATTGAGAAGCCGGTCATATTTGTTTAGAAGGTCTGCATTCAGGTCTAAATAACACACATCACCATAGTCGAGGATAGGGAAAACTAACGTCTGCACAAGTTTCATTTTAGTATGAAGTGGAAGAAAGTACTTCATTCGGTACAGGCTCCGTAGTGTTGTAGTAACCTTTCGACTCACCGCTCCCGCCTGAGCTTGCCAGCTGAAGTGACTGTCGAAATGTATACCAAGATTTTTAACAACTGGGCTCAGAGGTATGTTAAGTCCATCGTAGATTATCTGAGGAAGTGCGTCGATGTCAATTTTATCAAGCAAACGTTGACTTCCCACTAGTATCGCCTGACATTTAGATGGATTGACTATCACACCAAACTTATCAGACCAGTCCCTTAGTGCTACCAAATTGCAATTTATGTCATTTATGGCAACTGATAAATCTTCTTTATTTGCCTGAACATATAACTGCAAGTCATCGGCGTATAGGTGATACGAACAGTGAAGATTATGAGATAGGAGATTAATAAAAATAGAAAACAGAAGAGGAGAGAGTATTCCGCCTTGAGGTACGCCAGACTTTAGGTCGCACCACTTAGATGTTAAATCATCATGATGTACTCTCTGCTGACGCCCTCGAAGATATGAAGAAAACCAGTCTAGAGTTTCAGAGGAGATCTCGAAATAGGAAAGAATGGCGAGGAGGATATCGTGATCCACAGTATTGAACGCATTAGAGAAGTCGACCAAAACCAACACAGATGAATTGAAAAGTTCAACGCAAACAATAGTATTTAAAATATTGGTATTGGTATAAAAGTTAATTAAAATGCAAAGTAGAATATTGAAAGCTTCCATGACTAAACAAGTAGTTTGATCACTATTTGATTCCATAATTCATTGGAAATTAGATGTTTCTAAAACGATAAAACCCTGGATTTAAGTCTAGGGTTGACGTGAAATCATAGCGATTTACTTTAAAAAAAAATAAGGACCATAAATTAAAAAATATAAGAGTCTTTGAAATAAATTAATATTTTTTAATTACAGGTACCTAATTTAGACAGCACTATTTATAGGACAAAATCGGATTGGCAGTACTTAACCACTGATGATGGTGTAATTAACCAAGCCAATATAAATGGATCTATAAATTGGCCAAGAGGAAAAACTTTTGGTGGTAGTAGTAGTATCCACGCAATGATTTATGCAAAAGGAAATGACCACGATTATGAAATATGGTATGAAGCTGGTAATAAAAAATGGAGTCTTGCAGATGTTCGTAGATGCTTTAAAAAGGCAAAAGGTTACCAAAATATGCAACTAGCAAAGAATCAAACCATTTATGAAGAATACGGACACAACGGCCCACTTGTAATTAACACGTTTAATAGTACAGATATACTGTCCTTAACAAGATCTTAACAGCATTGGATGACATTGACATCAAAAGAGTACCAGACATTAACACTGAAAACATGTTCGGTGCTGGTATCGCTTCAGTAACAGCTGCAAATGGGGAAAGGCAAAGTTCAAATAAAGCCTACTTAAACACGGCAAAATGTAGAAATAAACTAGTAATTCTTAAAAATACTTTAGGAACAAAAATCTTAATTAACCACGCAACAAAAGTCGCTTATGGTGTTACAGTAAAGCGTGGTGGTAAAAAAATGACATACTATGCCAAGAAAGAAATAATTGTAAGTGCTGGTGCCATCAATTCACCTCATCTATTGATGCTCTCTGGAATCGGTCCAAAAACTCAATTATGTAAAAATAATATTAAGGTCTTAGCGCACTTACCCGGGTAGGCCTGAATCTACATACCCGGACGTCGTGGGAAGAGTGGTGGATTCGCTCTTCCCTAGGGTCCAGGGCGGTCCCTCAGATCCTCCGTCTCAGTCGGACCACACTCCGTGGTCCGACGAGCTGGAGGTGACGGAGGACGAGCTCGGGCGGGCCGTTACGCGGCTCGCCTCCCGCAGCGCCGCTCCTGGCCCGGACGGAATTCCGGGCCGGGTCCTGGCACTCGCTCTGGGAGTCCTGGGGAACAAGGCGAGGCAGTTGCCTCGAGGGGCCTACCTGCAGGAGAGACGGGTGGACTATGTCGACCGGAACGGGACGGAGCAGAGGAAGGAAGTCTCGTGCGGGGTTCCGCAGGGGTCTGTGCTCGGGCCCCTGCTATGGAATCTCGCCTACGACCCGGTCCTCCGCACCAGTCTGCCCCGTGGCGTGAGTGTTGTGTGTTACGCAGACGACACTCTAGTGGTCGCCACGGGGCCCGACTTCGAGCATACGCTCAGGTTCGCCGAGCTGGGGGTGGCAATCGTCGTTAGACGGATCCGCGGGCTGGGCCTGGAGGTGGCGCCTCACAAAAGTGAGGCGTTGTGGTTCCACCGCCTCACCAGAGGCAGGGAACCCCCGGCCTCGCGGATCCAGGTGGGTGACACGGCTGTCCCGGTGGGGCGGTACATCAAGTACCTCGGCCTCACCCTAGACAGCCGCTGGAGCTTCGAGGAGCACTTTGTGAGGATGGTCCCTCGAGCGCGACGGGTGGCGGGCGCGCTTCATCGCCTGCTGCCCAACCTCGGGGGACCCGGGGAAGGAGTTCGCCGTCTCTACGGTGGCGTCGTGCGGTCCGTGGCCCTGTACGGGGCCCCCGTTTGGTCGCGAGACCTCGCGGGGGCCTCCCGCTCCAGGGCTCTGCTGAGGAGCCTGTAGCGGATCATGGCCATACGGATCGTACGGGGCTACCGTACGATATCGTACGAGGCGGCGACGGTCCTCGCGCGTTCCCCCCCCTTCATCATCCTGGCCGGGACGTACGCAGCCGCGTACGATCTCGGCCGGGGAGGGGGGGACCCGGATGCGCGGGGACACGAAGTGCGGAGGCGGGAGGCCTTCCGGCGGGTCCTGGGGGAGTGGCGCGACGCGCTGGTCCTCCAGGGCTCTGCGCGTTCACGCGCCGTCGGAGCCGTCCTGCTCCACCTCGAGGCCTGGGTGCTCCGTAAATGGGGCACTGTCACCTACAGGTTGACTCAGATACTCACCGGGCACGGGTGCTTCGGTGAGTATCTGAGTCGAATAAAACGCGAAGAGACGGCGAGATGCCACCATTGCGCATCCGACCTGGACTCGGCCCAGCACACGCTGGAGGTCTGCCCGGCCTGGGCGGACGAGCGCCGAGTCCTGGTCGACGGGATCGGGCGAGACTTGTCCCCGCCGGCGTTGGTCGCGACAATGCTGGCGGGCGAGGAGGGGTGGAGGGCTGTGGTCTCCTTCTGCGAAGCTGTGATGCTCCAGAAGGAGGCCGCCGAGCGGGGTCGGGAGAGAGCCAATCCCGCTCGAAGGCGGCGGCGGCGAGCTCAGAGATCGCCGCCGTCGACGGGCCGCGAGGGCGCACACCCCGCAGGTGCGCCCGGGTCGCGGCCCGGGAAGGATGACCCCCCGGTGCGGCCGGGGAGGGTCGTCGGGGGCGCCGCCGGCCGCGCGCCTCTTTATGGCGCGCGGTTGCAGCCGCCCCGCCCAGGGGAGCCTCCCGAGGCTCCCTGAGGATGAGCACCCCCTCGCGACTGAGGGGGGGCTACGGCGGGGTGGACCAGAGGGCTGACGCACTATCCTGGGCCACCCCAACGCCGGAGGAAGGCCGCCGCGAGGTTTTAGTGGGTAACCCTAGGACCGGATTGCAGCGTACTGTTTTGGGAGTCCCACACTACCCCTTGCCGTCCCCAGGCGGGGGGTGTGCATAAAGCATTTCCTCGCGTAAAAAAAAAAAAAAGGCCTGAATCTACATAATCGGTTGTAATGAATGCAATCCCCAGAGCAGTTATGATATGAATTTCGTTATTTTGAAATATATTTATAATAGAACTGGTTACCTCGCTCAGGGAACTGTCCCTGATATCTTCGCATTTTTTCTTCTGGCAAAAATGCTATTCGTCCCGATTGTCAAAGCCATTTTTTAATTAATTGGAAAAATTCCTCTAATATTCATACTATTATGAAGGAACAATTTAGATACAAAGATAGCGTAGCCGATCCAATAATAAAACTCAACAAAAAATATACGCTTACTTCTTTTCACTTTATCTTATTACAACCAGTTTCAAGAGGAAATATATCATTGAAGTCAGACAATCCTGAAGAGCATCCATTTATATATCCTAACTATTTTAAAGATATTAATGATCTAGAATCGGCCGTCACTGGCATTAAAATGCTTACGAAAGTATTACATACAGATTAATTTAAGTCGATTGGGAGTTTCCTAGTTCGAATGTCCTGGTCGGAATGTGACAGTTATGAATTAGATAGCAGAGAATATTGGAAATGTGTCTGTATAAATATGATACTTACATTATACCATCCAGTAGGAACCAACATGATGGGACCGAATACGGAAACTTCAGTTGTCGACAGTAGATTAAGAGTTCATAAAGTTAAAAAGCTGCGTGCTATCGATGCTAGCATAATGCCAAACATTACGAGTGGTTATACTAATGGACCTACAACGATGATTGTAGAGAGAGGAGCAGAACTGGTTATAGAAGATCACGAAGATGAACAACAAAAATGAAGACAACCATAAAAAAATCAGCTTTAATAAAATTATAGACTTTTTATGAATGAGATGTCTTTGTCTAATCGGAATGGTAATTTATAATTAATAAAGGAAAACATAAAAACATAACAAATTTTAGTCGTGTCGAAAAAAACACCTAAAATGTTATTGGAACCATTTATTCAGGCCTGATTTAGCAACAAAATATGTGATTTATTTATTGTAATTTAGACATTATATCAATTTTAAATGAAACTCTTTTTGTTATGAATGACACCCACTTTGAATGAGATTATTATAACGACGATATATAACGACAATAATGCATAAATATGGGACTTTTAAACAACTTCTGGCTTAAGAGATTGATTGGATTGAAATTTTTTTGGGCCTATTATTTCGAAAATCGCCTTTTATAGAGCCTCAAGAACTGTCTCAAAGTTTTTACGTGTCATAAATGGTAACAATATTCCCGTATTATAAGTCTTTTCCTTTTATATCTACTATGTATCTATTAGGATTGGGTTTTTAAAGAATATAGAAAAAGTAGAAATAAGTGGTTAATCCCTATAAATTGATTGTTAAATTACGGTAGGATTTGTATTAAATCTGATTGAATAGTAAATGAATAGAATCTGATTGATAGACATGGTGGAATTTACTTAAATACTAGTTTATCATGAGATCCACAAACGCTATTTAAATTTCATTTTTTTAACTTACTTTACTGAAAACGTCATAAACGGAATGTTTCAATATTAGTTTAAACTAAATTTTATTAAAATATCGACAATAATAAGTTTTCTAAAGGAATCGGGAGATAAAAATACCAAATCCAACATTTTGTTATTTACTATGGTGTTTAACAGCGAACCCGTAATTAAGTATGAAATATCTAAATATCCAAAAATCTTCACAACATTTGATATTTGTTATAATATATTGTTAAGACATTTTGTGTATACATACATATTTTTAATCAGAAATACTATGAAAATCATTTTATATCCTTGCTTGCGTGTCCTTATATTCATTTCCATGACATGTCTTTATTAGTAAATAGAGGAAGACAGTTGCGGTTGCTGACCTACTTTTAGTGTTCCCTTATGGTTGATAAATGCATTAAAATGGATTTATCTAAGTGATAATAAAATAACGCTAACTTATGGAAGCTAGAGCTGGGTATGGCAAAGTGTGCATGAAAGTAGGATAAACGCGGTAGAAATGAGGGCGCTGCGCAAAATCTGCGGAGTGACTCTCGCTAACGGCGTCGAAATCAAGGTTGTAAGGAAGGAAGTTGGATTGAAGGAGAGTGTCGGTGTAAAAGTAAGAAAGGGCATGCTCCGATGGTTCGGACATGTAGAAGGAATGAATGATGCAAGACTGAATAAGCAGATATACAATGCAAAAGCGGATGGATGTAAGAGTCGAGGACGGCCAAGACACACATTCCATGACCAAATAGAACGTGTTCTGGAGAAAGATGCTGTTAGGAGCCTCAAAAATTGACGCGCGTCCATGAAAAGAGTTATTAAAATCGACGAAGCGAGTGAGGAGTGTAAGAATCGTGTCTTATGGCGCTCCGTTCTCTCTGCCTTCTGGATTTGGCGTCAAGTTATGTATGTATGTATGTATAATAAAATAAAAGATATCTAAGTAGTCGTTTACATCTCTTTAAATAACTTAAGTCGTAAGAGTATTATAAAACTACTGCCATCTGTTGGAACTTTATGCCAACTGTTATATTATATTATATTCTATGTTAAGAAAATGCATGAACTTTTACTATCGCAATAATTTTTTTTTTTCTGTAATAAAGAATTATTAAGTGTTCATTTTAATCTTTGTTGCGTATTTTTCTACAAATACTAAAAAAAAATAAGTAAAAATTCCTTTTAAGAAAAAAATTAAACCGAATTCTAGAAACGTAAACCATAAAATCTTTAAGTATATGAAAACAGTGCCTCTATAACTAAAAAGCTATTAATAACGTAATTTTTTTTTTTATGGGATAGGAGGGCAAACGAGCAGGCGTGTCACCTGATGGTAAGTAATCAACGCCGCCCATGGACACGAGCAACACATATAGTGTTACTGTAGCGTTGCCAACCTTTAAGGGATAGGGGATAGGAAAGGACGGGGGAGGGGGGTGGGCCTCCGGGTACCTCTCTCACCGAACGAAACGCGGCATGAGCCACTTTACGTCGGTCTTCTGAGAGGTCGTGGTATTTCACCGGTCGAGCCGGCCCATTCATGCAGTGAACTGCTTGGCTCTACCACTGTTAGAATATAGAGTATACACTGTTAGAATTAGAGTATACATAATACAATATACTAAATTTAATACTTTAATAAAGTCACTCTTAACTGATAAAATATTATACTTAGTTATTGCACTTACCATAACTTATATTATTTGATTATTTCTCTACAAATATTATTTTATATTACAAACATTTTAGTAAAATCTAGAAGCTAGTGTATTGTATAATTAAAAAAAGCAGTTGCAACTTTGTCTCAAAGAAATACAGGTTTCTTTGAAAGAAAACTTTAATGAGAACTCTCCCAGTCTTAAATTATGGTTGTAAAGTTGTAGGCAGATAAAAATGAAGTAATATAATCTTCAGTCTTCTAGCTAGAAAAGGTATGAACCCCGTTTATCTCAAAAACAAAAAGATAATATATTTTTTATATTTTCATGCTTTTTAATACTCTAAAGGTTATGTATAATTTTGTATCAATAACTGAATGAAATATTTTGGACCTTAAAATAATTGGAATACTGCGTATTTTATATATTTACTAGCTGACTCGGTGAACTTTGTTTAGCTAAAAAATTGTTTACAGGGCTTACAATAAAAGTGCTAAAAAAATCTTAATTATACTATTAAAAATTATACTTTAAATTATATTTGAATTAGGCAAATAAAACACCTCGTTGACCCCCTCGCTATTTAGATAAACCGCATCAAAATCAGTTGCGTAATTTCAAAGATTTAAACATAAAAGTGGACAACGGAAAGCGACTTTGTTTTTTACAAAGTTATGATGCTAAATATAAGCAATTTATATATAACTAGCAGACCGCGCGAACTTCGTACCGCCACATTTTAGACATTTTACACTAAAAAGATTATTGCCGCGATCATATTAATACCTCAAAGCTTTCCTCATAAATGGACTATCTAACACTATTTTTTTTTCAATTCAAGTTCCTGATACATACATACATAACTTCACGCCAGATCCCTTGCGGGGTAGGTAAAGGGTACAAAGCGTCATAAGGCACGATTATTACACACCTTACTTACTCGTGAAAATGATCTCTGTAAAGAGTTCGAAACGTCGGGAAATAAATATAAATAAATAAGAAATAAACGCGATATAATCCTAAAAGTTGTTTTAACCTAGATAATATGATGAAAATCGCCACCTCCCAGAAGATCGCCGTAAAGTGGCTCATGCCGCGTTTCGTTCGGTGAGAGAGGTACCTGGAAGTCCACCTCCCTTCCCCACCCTTCTCCCTTAAAGGTCGGCAACGCAACGGTAACACTATAAGTGATGCCGGTGTCCATGCGCGGCGCAGGTTGCTTACCTTCAGGTGACACGCTTGCTCCTTTGCCCTCCTATCCCATAAATAAAAAAAATATCAACTTCAATCAATAGCAATACCAGGGACTTTGTCAGAAGTTTTTTGTCAATCTTTAGTTTTTTTTAATACTACTTGAACCTTTTTTTTTTAATTTGTCATTGTCGTCGATTTAAAAAAAAACCTGGTCACCACATGTTCTTACCAGTATGGCTAACTCACAGTGAGTGTTTTTTTTATATTTTAAATGATATCGATTTGGCACCTTGGTATTACTCTTATCAAAATAAATTCACTAAATTTTATAAGAGATCACGATATTAAAAATGTAAATAAATATATATAGATGGGCTACTATGTGATGTATGCAGATGTGTAACAAACTCGCTAAGTCTTTATATTTTAGCAAAAGACGCCAAGATTAAGGTGCGTAGGGATATCTTGCGCTTCGTCCATTTATATGAAGTTGCAATATTGTAAAGAATTATAGATAATATTATAATATCTGCGTGAAGAACTAACTGCAAACTAACTCTAGCTTTGACCCATGACTTTGGTTACTTAAGTATGAAAATATTTTTAAATCTTTTAATATTCGCGTTCCATATTACATAAATATAATGAACGGAAAATAACGCGACACATTTAGGTAAACAAATTATCTGTCTGCTTGTGACTACGGCCAGTGCAACCAGGCCGAAACGTCAAGCCAATAATAAAAGTATTTGTTTACCTACACTTGTGTTATTTCCCGTTTAATATACTCTTAAATAGATCAAATTCTAATCGAATGTGTCTAAATAGACACGGGGTCACAGATGTTACAGGTTCACATTACCTATTAATTATTACAAAATAAATATACAAATACCCAAGACGATTAAATACTACAAACTCATTAGGACAAAAAGAAAAAAAAAGTCTAAGAAAATTTAAAAAAAAAATACCTGCCAGCTATGAGCGGCGCTCATGACCGAGTCGGGCGGGTCTCCCGAACATATATATGTGCGCGGAATATTTGCCTAAGAAACGAATACTTACATTTTGTATTTTGCGATATCTTTTGAATTAAATGTTGTAATTGAATCATTTAAAAAGTTCTAGAAAGGTATTGAATCTATCTTTATATTGAAGTAATTTATTTTGAGTAGAGTTAATACCAAAGTACAAAATAAAAAACTTTTAAAACGACCTCATTATAATTATTTTTAAAAATTCAAAAAACACTTATTGTGCGATAACTACAATAGTTAGACATATGGCGTCGCGGACTTTTCTGTCGAAAATTATATGTTCTGTGAAAGTGTAGTACATTGTTTTGTTCTATAATCAATAGTTTTTGCAGCGTTCGCGATTTAAGAATTTTTTCGGGTCTTTTTCTTACACCTTGGGTTACATTATTGAACTTATAGTAAGGATCCCTAATTTTTTTGAAAATATAATATAGCCTAAAGCCTTCCTCGATAAATAGACTATACACCAGTGAAAGAATTTTTGAAATCGGATCGGTGGTTTCTGAGATTAGCGCGTTCAAACAAACAAACAAACAAACTCTTCCGCTTTATAATATAAGTAAAGTATAGATAAATATCAATAAATTCCATTTATTGATAAAAGTATAACAATACCTATTATATATTGATGTAAGTCTCGGTGGTCCAGTAGTCGAGCAACCCGCTTCCGAATCAAGAACTCGCGAGTTCGAATCGTAGCTCACACCAATGACGTTTCGAAATTCATTTCGAAAGTTATGTGTGAATAATATCGTTGCCGGAAATTTTGTGCCTGGTACAGGAATAGTTTCGCCACCTATTCCATTTGGGACATAGACAGTGTAGAAAAAGTTATGTTGTTAATATATATTTCGTAAAAAGTCACAATAAACAAGATTTCTTTCCAAATTCAAGCATTCAATCAGTTTGTATTCGTATTGATTTATAAATTTTCATTTATAAGAACCTAAAGCATTGTTTTAATTATTTAAAAAAAAATAACGCTCGAAACACATCACAACACAAAATATAAAAGTGTTAACAGTCTCCCCGGCGCAGTGGTCGAGCACACGGCTTCTGATCATTAGGTCCGGGTTCGATTCCAGACACTGGCTCACACCAATGACTTTTCGAAATTGTTTTCGGAAGTTATGTGTTATAAATATCGATGACTGAAAAACTTTGTGCTCAGTATGGCAATAGGTTCACCACCTATTCCCTTTGGAACGCAAACATAACGGCGAGACGAGGCTTAACAGCCGCTGCCTACACCTTCGGGTAACAAAAGGAGTGAGGTAATGTTATATTCGACTAGTAACTTTATTAACAAGAAACGCAGGCAGTGGCAATCAAGCCTCGATTTATTAAATATTTTTGTACCAAATGTAAAAGATGTTAAACTCTATAGCCATATTGCCTTATACCTAATACTTAGCTTCTGAAAACTTATTGATGTGCAACCTGGATTATGGGCTTCCCAAGAAATTATGCGATTGGGTTTCCAGCTTTCTCACGGCTCGGACCATTAAAGTTGTTGTCGACGGGTCATGCTCCGACTTAAAACCTGTGAATGCTGGAGTCCCCCAGGGCTGTGTGCTATCCCCTACACTGTTTCTTCTGCATATCAATGACATGCTGCTTAGCAGCAATCTTCATTGTTATGCAGATGACAGTACCGTGGATGCCTTATATACCGGCCACCCGCGTATTTCTCGGGAAAACGTCGACGAGCACCGGAACAAACTTGTGTCTGAAATCGAAACTCTGCTTAGTCAGGTTTCGGACTGGGGCCGACTAAACTTAGTCCAATTCAACCCTAAGAAGACACAGGTTTGCGCGTTTACCGCTAAAAAGACACCCTTTGTCGTAGCTCCCTGTTTTGAGAGCACTCCCTTACCCGCCGCAGCCGCTATCGGAATTCTTGGTGTCGACTTGTCGAGTGACGTCCAGTTCCGCGGTCATCTGGAGGGCAAGGCCAAATTGGCCTCCAAAAAGCTTGGTGTGCTCAATAGAGCGGGACAGTATTTCACGTCAGGTCATCGCTTGCAACTTTACAAGGCGCAGGTCCGTCCTCACGTGGAATACTGTTCACATCTTTGGGCGGGGGCACCCCAGTACCAGCTTGCTCCATTTGACCGCATTCAACGAAGTGCGGTTCGGCTCGTCGACAACCAGGCAATTTCCGACGGGCTTGATTCCCTGGCACTGCGGAGGGACATTGCTTCTCTGTGTGTCCTATATCGAATCTACTACGGGGAGTGTTCCCAGGATTTGTTCGAACTAATACCACCCGCTGATTTCCGCCACCGCTCGACGCGCCAACGCTACCACCCGCATTGGCTGAATGGTTGGCGGTCGACAACAGTGCGTTTCAACAGGCACTTCTTGCCACGCACTGTTCCTTCATGGAACCAGTTGCCGGCGACGGTATTTCCGGACCGCTACGACCCATAAAAAAAAAGGCAGCGGCTGCTAAGCCTCGTCTCGCCGTTATGTTTACGCCACAAACGTAATAGGTGGCGAACCTATTGCCATACCGGGCACAAAGTTTTCAGTTATCGATATTTATCACATATAACTTCCGAAAACAATTTCGAAAAGTCATTGGTGTGAGCCAGTGTCAGGATTCGAACCCGCGACCTCCTTATTCAGAAGCGGGGTGCTCGACCACTGGACCACCGTGACAGTTATTATCTGTACGAAATGAATATTAAGAAGAAATATTTCCTTATAATTCTTCTTTATATTCATTTCAAAAGGTAAATTTATACACTCTTGTAAGGTAATCCTTCCAGCACAGTTAAGCAATAGTAAAATCATTGATCTAACTATCGCCATACCAGCAATTCACTCAAGCTCCTGGTCCAAGTACCTGATTGTCGTAACTGTAACATCTAATGTAAGCTTTTACAAGACTGGTGGTCACTTAAAACTTATTTTTATGCGAAATCTCTTTCAGAACTAAGCATCTGTATATTGTTATGAAAATTTAGGGTTGACCTGAAAACATTAAGGGACTGGAAATAGGAATGTTCTCAGTATAATAATAGGCAATAAAAGTAAACAAGTATTTTAAATAAGATAGCGATAGCGTTTTCCATAATATTCTATTCTCTTTGTTTTACAAAGTTTATTATATTTATTTACAAAGTAACATTCATGATTATCACATATAAAGATCATTAACTGTTTGCTTATAAGTAGGATAATTGACAATTACATGACGAAACAGCATAAAATTTGTGGAGTTACGCTCGCTGACTTGCTCCAAAAACAGGAATGTGCGTCATAAAATGGGATTAAGAGAGAGTGTAGGTAAAAAGTATGCTCTAATGATTCAGATAAGTAGAAAGAATGAACGATGCAAGTTTGACTAACCAGATATTCAGCACACAATTTCCATGACCAAATTGAAGGTGAAGTCAGGAGCCTAAAAAAATGACTAGAATGTATGACAAGAGTTTTGAAAGAAGAAGAAGCGAATGATGTATGTAAGAATCGTGCCTTAAGGCACTCTCTTCTCTCTGTCTACCCCGCGAGAAACTTGACGGGTCGTGTAATGTTTTGAACTAAAATATTGTATTAAAACCTGATAGTAAATAACATTTGAAATACAGAAACGCTGAAATAAAATTACGAAAAATAATAGTTACACAGTTTTTCAATTTGACTTTTTGATATATAGAGTTGGTGATGTTCAACAGAATGTTTGGATTAAAGGCCAGGATATTGCTGTACCGAAATATTGTTTGCATTCCCAGTTTAATATACTCCAATGCAATGCAAAAATAATCTCAAATAACGAAATAGCGATAAAAACGAGATTTTCATATACATTCTGTACTTAAAATAATTATGTATCGGAGATAAAATATATTATTTTATCTCTTCTGGTAAAATCAACAAGTGTTTTTTTTTAGAAGCTATTAAAAACTCGGTTCGTCTTAAATATAAAGGAAATTGTCTATTTGTGTACTATGTAATAGAGTATCTCTTTGAATGGTTAAATATTGTAGAGATAGAAGAAAATAAAATGATGAATGGTTAAATATTGTAAACATAACATAACTTCACGCCTTTATCTACCCGAAGGTGTAGGTAGTGGCTGCTAAGCCTAGACTCGCCGTTATGTTTACGTCCCAAATGGAATAGGTGGGGAACCTATTGCCATACCGGGCATAAAGCTTTCAGTCATCGATATCTATCACGCATAACTATCGAAAAGTGTTTCGAAAAGTCATTGGATTGGTGTGAGCCAGGATTCCAACCCGTGACCTCTGGATTCAGAAGCGGGGTGCTTGACCACTGAACCACCAAGACTTTAAGGCCGAGAAACATTGTATTTGCTTTTAAAATTGTTTGAGTTTAAACGGAGCTACTACACTTTTATTGAACGTGTAGACGTTATGTTAGTAGAAATAACTTCAGAGAAAATTAAACTTGTCTTCGAATGACTGTTTATTTTTACTTGACTGTTTTTTTTTTCAATTTAAGTGAGATGTCTCCCTCTGATTGAACTTATCTTGTTGAGACAGAAACAAATGAATTTTATATATTTCTACCAGTACCCAATGTCTCGGTGGTCTAGTGGTCCAGCACCTTGCTTCTGAATCCAGAGGTCGCGAGTTCAAATCCGCCCCACACCAATGACTTTTCGAAACTCTTTTTGATAGTTATGCGTGATAGATATCGATGACTGAAAGCTTTATGCCCGGTATGGCAATAGGTTCGCCACCTTTTCCATTTGGGACGTAAACTTAACGGGGAGTCGAGGCTTAGCAGCCACTGCCTACACCTTCGGGTACAAAGGCGTGAAGTAATGTTATATTCTACTAGTAACTTTAAACCTTTCATTAACAAGAAACGCAGGCAGTGGCAATCAAGCCTCGATTTATTAAATATTTTTGTACCAAATGTAAAAGATGTTAAACTCTATAGCTATATTGCCTCATACCTAATATTTAGCTTCTGAAAACTTATTGAATTGCAACCTGCATCCAGATTTACATTTATGACATTAAAAGGTTCTGTATCGAATTTGCTCGTAACAAGGGCAACATATACTTCACAGACATAAACAGAATATTTCTGTTAGCTTGTTATAAGTTTCCAAGTGTCCATGATCATGTAACTCAGTACTAGTGACGAGAGTAAACTTTGTCTACGTGACGTAGCATATAAATAGATCATTAGGTCAGAACGAACGAACTAGTGCAAAATTTCTCTGAAGCACTTTGTATATAGTAGAGGTCTGGAACATGTGACCGTTCATTTGTTGAACATATATTACTTAGGCTTGACCTTGGTAGTTTGAATGTGAAAACTGGTTTACATTAATACAAATTCGCGCCTTTTCTATCCAGAAGGTGTAGACAGCGGCTGTTAAACCTCGACTTGTTCGTTAAGTCCCAAATGGCGGAACCACCGAGGAGACTCGTATTAGCTGTATATTGCCAAAGGGATGTACATTTTCAGTACGGAAATATTGCAATGCATGAGATATTCAAAACAAATGATAGATGCTATGGCTTCACGTTATTCAGTGCAGCGACACGTAATTAGTAGGGGAGCCCACGATGCTAAATGGGTATTTACTCGAGCGTCGTAGACACCTATTGGGTTGCAAAGCTTAGATGATAAGAAAAAAAAAATGTTATATGTATATCATATAACATTTTTTACCTTTACATCGGTGGGGGAAGCGGCTATAGATTTTTAAATATGTAAAAAAAAACTGTTGCATGGACATCCTCGAGCGCGTCAGATATTGATAGCATCAATGCCCTGCGTATTTTTAATAATGTACGTATGTTAATCTGATCGTTTGCATGATGCGGGCGGTTGTATGTAAGGGTTGAAAATAAAAAATTAAATTTTTCGAGCGCGTCAGATTTTCTAAGGAAGTGTTAAGTGCACCAAAAAAAAGCTCTCATTCACTAATCTGACAATTTCGATGTGACGCAAAGTCACGGACATTTTCATAATGTGCAAAAAATACAATATAATCTGACGATTATCTAGAGGGATTCGCCTGATCTGACAAAAAAATTAGGAAAACGGTTCACCTTAAAGGCCATCCCTGCAACTTCCCGCTAATTCCATTACTAGACGCTTAAAATTGTACTTATGAAATTTTTGAGCTCAAAATATAATTTATGTGATATTTTGAGCTCGTTGAGTTCAAAGAAATAATATTTGTATGCATTTGAGCACTCCCAGCTCGAAAGTCTGATAGAAGTTTCATAGAACACTATTTTAGGAATTTTCAAACCGCAATAACTTTTGAATGGATGAAGCAATTTTCACGCGGTTGACGGCATTCGACGCAGTTTTATTACCCTCATAAGTAATTTTGTAATTTTAATTGATCGAACCACACATTTCGGAGTAATCCCGAAAAAACACTTTTTTGGGTTTCTTTTGTTCACGATATCTCTCGAACGAATCAACCGATTTTGACCAGCTTGGTGGAGATGGACGTGGTTTTTTAAGCTCAAAGGCGGATTAGTTTTTGAAGTTAATTGATAAGAACGGTTAAAAGTTATTCCAAAAAAAAAAATTTTTGTAATTTTTTTGAGATTTTTCAACATTTCTCAAAATCGAAATCGTCCGAATCGGTTCAAATTCACAGGAAATCTAATTTTAAGGGAAATCTTTAGAACGCCGTTTAGTAGATTCCGATCGGTTTATTCGTTCAAAAGTTATAAGCGAGTCACACACACACACACACACACACACACACACATACATACATACAGACATAGTGACAACATCACGGGGGTAGTCAGGGAAGCTTCCTATGACCTTCAAGGTCAAGATCTGATGAAAACTTGATTTTCGCAAAACGGGGTACAACCAATAACTTCCCGAATTGTTTAAAATTTTTAATTTTTATTAGCGGAAACCAGAAACCAGCGTGGGGACGGAGTGAGAGAGTAATAGATAGAGAAAGAGTGAGAGAGGAATAGAAACGCGGAGAAGGAAATGTAGGCAACACGCAGCTGCACGCATTTAACTTAATCGACGAATTTTTGTTATTTCGGCTTACGGAAATCGTCAGATTATATATTTATCATTATTCTTAAATTATTTCCTTCAAAATAAAAAACAAATAGCTATAGTGTCGAGATGAAGTTAGTTTTTACAACTTTGTTGCCCTCCTCTTTTTTTACGTCACTCTCAAATTGTCAGATTAGTGGAATATACACTTTTTAGGATGTAATTAACTCACCCTACTACTACTACTACCCTATATTATTGAAGTCGGTGCAACACAATAGACGTTCCTAACTTTTTTTTTACGCGAGGAAATGCTTTATCCGTCTGGGTCCGGCAGGGGGCAGTGTGGGACTTCCAAAACAGTTAACTGCAATCCGATCCTAGAGTTACCCACTAAAACCTCGCGGCGGCCTTCCTCCGGCGTTGGGGTGGCCCAGGACAGTGCATCAGCCCTCTGGTCCACCCCGCCGTCGCCCCCCCTCTGTCACGAGGGGGTGCTCACCCTCAGGGAGCTTCGGTGAAGCTCCCCCGGGCGGGGTGGCTCCGACCGCGCGCAGTAAAGAGGCGCGCGGCCTACGGCGCCCCCGACGACCCCCCCTGCCGCACCGGGGGGTCATCCTTCCCGGGCCGCGACCCGGGCGCACCCGCGGGGTGTGCGCTCTCGCGGCCCGCAACGATCACTGAGCTCGCCGCCGTCGCCTTCGAGCGGGATCGGCTCTCTCCCGACCCCGCTCGGCAGCCTCCTTCTGGAGCATCACAGCTTCGCAGAAGGAGACCACACTCCACTCCACACAGCCCTTCACTCCTCCTCTCCCGCCAGCATTGCCGCGACCAACGCCGGCGGGGACATGTCTCGCCCTATCTCGTCGACCAGGACTCGGCGCTCGGCCGCCCAGGCCGGGCAGACCTCCAGCGTGTGCTGGGCTGAGTCCAGGTCGGATGCGCAATGTTGGCATCTCGCCGTCTCTTCGCGTTTTATTCGACTCAGATACTCACCGAAGCACTCGTGCCCGGTGAGTATCTGAGTCAACCTGTAGGTGACAGTGCCCCATTTACGGAGCACCCAGGCCTCGAGGTGGGGCAGGATGGCCCCGACGGCACGCAGACGCGCGCAGCCCTGGAGAACCAGCGCGTCGCGCCAGTCCCCCAGGACCCGCCGGAAGGCCTCCCGCCCCGTACGATCTGGATGGCCATGATCCGCTCCAGGCTCCTCAGCAGAGCCCTGGAGGTCTCCCGACCAAACGGGGGCCCCGTACAGGGCCACGGACCGTACATAAAACATGAACATACATTAAAAAAAATTATACATACAGACGAATTGAGAACCTCCTCCTTTTTTGGAAGTCGGTTAAAAACGAATTTGCCTTCGTATATTATGATATTATTATGATCTATTGGTTTTGTAATCATACTTCCTATTAATTAGTTTGGAAATAGAAATATCAATGAACGACAGAAATTAATCTCATGAAGGCATGCCTTCATTACTTTAAGACTGAATTTGCCAAAATTTTTACGTCTCAAATCAAATACGTAATGGAACTTGTTGCCTTACGACTTACATAATGTTGTCAGTCAGCGATATAAATCACACATAACTTGCAAAAAATCACACACACACACACACACACACACACACACACACTTTACCTTCCTTTGCTTAGAAATAGAGGTAAATAATATTTACATAAAAGTGTCCCGTGGAATTCCCGTTCATTATACTTGTGTAATATGCAACGCGAAAGCCTAAAAGTTTTTATTGCAAGAAGTCATTGGAGTTGCCCGGATTCACCGGACGCACCTTTTTCTTCTTTTTTTTTGTTCTTCTTTTTTCAGAATCAGAGCAATCAAAGAGACAAAAACAACTCGTAATTCAGTTATCTGTAGTGAAGCCACGACTTGGGTAGTGATAGCTACCATACCTTCTCACATAACTGGAAGTGCTTTTTAATGACTCGTTTTCGAAATGCATATATACCTGATAATATAATTCAATAAAAAGTTTCATGACAAGGTATTACATTAACATAATTAAAGGTATGAAATTAAATTCATCATTTTGTGCAGGAGTTGTTAATAACAAAACCGGAACTGTCACATAAATTTCTTTGGCGAATGTAAAAGCTTATGTTATCTCGTGGGCTTTTCTGATTTAGTCCGTACATGTCACGCGACTACAGAAAATATACAAACTTGACACAGGCTAAAATCTAACAAATATTACTCCATTTTGTAGCATCTATTTTCGATACCTAGAGGCTTTCACGGTCTCGCTAACACACGGACATAACTAATTATTCATTTACACCAAATTAATGTCTATTCATTATTTAACATTTGCTCATTTGCATTTCGTCTCATGATGATCAAACGTTAATTAGACGCGTAAATACCAAACGGACTGACTAAATTGGGTACCGTTCGATGGGGATAGGGATTTGCTTTAAAAACCATATTGGATATACCCGTGTCGCTGGTATCGTTTGAGTATTAAGTAATGTAACGGACTTGTTTTGCTTTGACTACGATGGATTTTCTACTAGTCTGGATTTAAATTGTTTTGGTAGTTATGTTAGAGATTTAATTATCGATAGCAATAATCTTGAAAGTTAATAATGCGTTCAGTTAGTAAAAAATAAATCATAAAGTGTACGGAGAAAAATGAAATAAAAAAAAATATTTTAACAATTTTGTTTTTGTTTTAGATATTTTGACGTTCAGGTTGAATTTTAAGGTAACTTCGACACTCTTAATTATTTTTCATACTTCATTGCACTTCTCTTTCATTTTTTTAAATGATTTGCTGAATATTAGAAAGGAACTTGGCAATATAAAACAACTTCACTTATATTTAATTGGTAATTTACAAAATTCAATATTTAACGCAAAGAAAAAAATAAATGAAGTATCTAGTGAAAAATTATATTTATTTGTACACTTCATCGCCGAAATCATAACCCACTTTTATTTAACCCAACGAGTTACATAAATCTTACCAAAAAATTCCTGGATTCAAAGTTTTGCCCGACTGCGTTAGAAGGGTTATATATATATATTTTTTTATTTATGTACGGTACGCTATTATTATTATTTAATGGAGCATTCTGGAGTGTAAATAGTGAGGCGTATTTTACCTTCATATGTGCTATTACAACTATTTGCCAATAAAATCATTACTTTTACTCGAAATTCCCAGGGAATAAAAGTTTTTTTTTAGTACTCCAATAGTTATATTTTTTGGGTTGTTAGTTTGACACGCGATATTCGTCGATATGTATATACATATATATATTCAGATATTATTAAATAATGGAGGATCGTTAGATTTTTAACTCGTAATTCAGGGCCAACCAATGAATCTTCATACAAGTTTTTGAAACGTGTTTCTTTGAAAAAGGTTACAAAAATTATTGCTCAGTTTTGTATATTTGCAACTTATTTATATTTATTATTGTGCAGTTCATCTGATAGTAGTAAATTAATCTCAAAACACACAAAAATACCTACGTATTTAGCCTAGGTAGGTGCCTGATATTGTTCCATCTATAATTCCCCCACCCCTAACCTTTCCACTCCTTTAAGACCAAAAGACAAGTTTCTAATAGTTTTCATTTCATTCACTTAAAACTACTAGAAATAAAAGAAAACTCCCTTTTATTTTTATAATTGAGATCGGCAATTTTTTAAACATTTATCAACATTTTTCTCTATGCTAATAGAAACTTATTACAAAAAATTGTACTAAGATCCATTTATGATTAACGGCACTCCACTAATAGGAAAACCTACAATTTATTTTGGTCTTGATGGCCTGGATCAATCGATTTGTTTCTGAATCAAGATTTGTCGAGTTTAGATCCCAACTTTTAACATCTGTACATTCTGTTACAACAAAATAACTGCCTAAAAAGGAACTTTTCTATTCATATCGATGACTGGATCTTGGCATAAGTACTGGCTATACTTACCAGCTGTAAAAAGAAATTATTGATATTTCTATAAAACTACTTCTCACTAGTGTTGTACAGAAGGAGAGTAGATAAACTGGTATTGATAAAATTTTAAGGAAGTCATCAGTACTGGAGGAAGATGATGTCGGGAGCTGCAAAAATCGACGCGCGTACATGAAAAGAGTTATGAAAGTCAACAAAGCGAGTAAGGCGTGTAAAAATTATGCCTGATGGCGCTCTGCTCTCTCTACCTATCCGCAAAGGATTTGGCGTGAAGGTATGTATATATCTAATATCATATGAAAAAGACTTTAAGCATTCGTAAAACAATATGATAAAAAGTTCTCGTGGCGCTGTTTTCGGTTTTTTTTTTTTTCACGTTAAGGCGTGCTCGTTTCATCAGTAATTACTTAAAACACCGTTGTCTACGATTACTATGACAACTAGATCCGTTCTCGAAAGAAACTCGCGTATGCGAATTCATTTATTCAAACATTTTTTTAAAATATAATGATAAGTTTTAAAAATTGATTGAGTCAGACAAACAGTTTTAAAAATAGAATGATGTGATTAAAAGAATGCGTATTCAGTTTCTCTGTTTTGGGCATTAGTCTGTGAATGTGCTGTAATATTATTGATAACTTGGTCTTAGCAAGCAGCCAATGATGCTTTTTTTCATATACATCAGATTAAACACAAAATATATAAACTCAATAAAGCTTAGTCAAACTATAAGATCGGTACAATGATCTATCCGGCAATTTCACATTATATTCGGGAATGTCTCGGTCCAGTGGTCGAGCTCCCCGGTAAGTTGTGGCGTGGGTTCGAATACTGGCTCACACCAATGCCCTTTCTAAATTCTTTTTGGAAGTTATGTGTAATAAATATCAATGACTAACAATTTTGTGCCCGGTGTATGGCAATAGGTACGGCACCTATTCTATTTGGGACGCAAAGATAACGGCAAGTCCAGGCTTAACACCTTCGGGTAGAAAAAGGCGAGAAGCTATGTTATTTGGAAATTCCTGAAATGAAATGGTGTAATATTTCTCATATTAAATGAGTTTTAATAAAAACCACGAGTAGGTGAATAAAATAAACAATTAAAAAGACAAATTTAATTAACGAGAAAGATCGTGAGAGAAGGAAAGAAAAAATAATTCTCGTAGTAGGGGAGTGGTGTTGGTTGTCTCCTAATTATAAGGAAGGAAAGGGTCGGTGTCACATTAAATCACGTTCCGTGACCAAAACGCAACTAATACATTTGTGTTGTTAGTAGATATAGTGGCAGAATTTAATTACTTACCTTAAAAGAGTTTGTAAATTGTTTGAAAATAATTATTGAAGGCGAAATTTCTATTCAAACAGGAAATACTCAAATTTATATATTAAATTTTGCCCAAAAAGGATTTTAGTTAGTGAATAGCGAAACAGATAACTATACATCGAAAAATATTAGTCAACGATATTTATCATATGTTTTTTTTATGGGAGAGGGGGTGATGGTACGTAACAAAAGGAGCCCACGGACACACCAAGAGTGTTACAGTTGTGTAGCCGACCCTTAGTGGGATATGTAAGGGATCGAAAGTAGGATGGGACGGGGAAAGGAGAAAGGCGTGAGGCCTCTAGATAACTCTCTCAGCGACGCAAAGGCGACATGAGCCAACTTACGTCGATATTATGAGAGGCATTAGGGCTTCAGGATTTCATCGGTCAAGCCAGCCCAATCATGCAAACTGCATGGCTATACCACAGCTACTGTGTGGCTTCACAACTGTTATATATGTAACGGCTAGAACGCCTTTGGTGCTCATGATTCAAACCCGGCACTTCTGCTTCATAAGTCGGTGTGCTGCATCAATGAACCATCCAAACCGCGGTATAGTACGGATCAAGTCAAATATCATAGGCTTTCCAAGATGAAGCGGATTGCGGAGCGATTTGATTCGGCAGAACTACTAAATATTTACGAATATACGAAATTAGGAACAATTATGACCTACGGTGCCGAAACGTAGACACTTACGGTGGGGCTAGTCCACAAATTTAGAGTCGCTCAGCGAGCTATGAAGCGGGCTATGCTTGGGGTATCTCTGAAAGATATACTCAGAAATGAGTTTATCCGACAGAGAACTGGAGTAACCGACATAGCTCGTAGAATAAGCTCGATGAAGTGGCAATGGGCTGGTCACATCTGCCGAAGGACCGATGGTAGATTAAGCAAGAAGGTCATTGAGTGGAGACCGCGACTTGGTAAGCGTAGTGTAGGACGCCCACCAGCCCGATGGTCAGACGACCTCAGAAAGGCTGCTGGAAAAGACTGTATGCGGTAGGCAGAGAATCGGATGTTGTGGCGCAAATTGGGAGTGGCCTTTGTCCAGCAGTGGACTGCAATAGGCTTATGATGATGATGATGATGAAATTAAGAAATTGACGTGGCGTCAATTTTGTTTTATGGAAATCGGGGCAACGAGCAAGCGCGTCTCGTGGGGGTAAACAACTAGCGCCCTCCATGGACACCAGAAATACCAAAAAGGTCACAGTTGCGTTGTTTGGATGTCAACTACATAAGATAGGAATGAAGATTGTCAGGGTGAAAGAGTTGGTAGGGGGAATAGAATGGGCCATCGAATACCTTCCACACGAATCACAACATAAGCCATTATTCGCGTTCACGGTGAATTCACCCGTATAGTAAACATTATTAATTGTATCGTATATACGCGTTACATTAAGAAAAGTATACTTTAAATCTATTTATCTTCATACAAAGTCTACACTGGTAATACAAAAGTAATGAGGCATGAACTATTGACATGAGAGAAAATGAGCAACTCTCTTGGCTGTCTTCGGCACGAAGCCAAATTTTAATGACGACCGACGCCTCTCTGGTTTGAAACTTGAAAACAATCTCTAACCTTGACTGTTCTCTTATACAAAGTTATTATTTGCCGTTCTGAAATTATTTTTTATATTTTCATTATCCTAATATACACTCTAAAAACATCGCAGTAGAAGCTCTTTTTTGTAAAGAATCTCACATCAAGAGGAGCAAATTAAGTTTGCTTTCAAAGGAGCAAATTAAGTTTGCTTGTAAAAATAATATTCAACATTATGTTGATTGTTGGTTAATGTAAAGATCATGGAAACAAAAGTGAAATTATTATTTTTGTTATAATATTGAAAGAGATTCAAATTTTAATCATTTTAAAAAGCTGTCTCTAAATTATACTAAGAGTAGGATACCATTTTCGTCAATTTTCTTTCAGGTTGTAGTATTTCGGCGTCGAGCCGGCCCATTTATGCAACACAGCAACAGCGTGGGACTACCACTGTAAAAGTAATACAGTATGCAATGTACGTAGATATCAATAATTTTCTGGACGAATATATTATTGTCCTCTAGTTATTGTTAGTATCTACAAGATCAGGGTCCAGGATCCAGGGACATGAAAAATAATGATTTATGTTTGGGAAAAAGAATCCGCCTTCAGTTTTCCATAGGATCAGAGAGTTCAATCGTCTTGTCAAGGTATAATGCTTCTGATATATTTGATGATTACCAGACATTTCCTTGCTTCCTTGATAAGGGCATGCAATGTGCGCTATTTCAATTACAGTTTTGAAAGAACATAACATAATAGTATATAATTTTTTTCCCAACCAACCAAATACTCAAATCATAATGGATACGAACAACCTTTACATAACATAAATAAAATATTTATCAAATCTTTCAGATCCAACCTTATTTACCCACCGCGAGGGTAATCAAATCGACAGAACCCTTTACCCTACAAAGATTTTTTTTTCTAATTTTGTGTCGAGGGCTACAAGATATTCCATTAACTCCATTTTTATTCACACTGATGTATTGAGTTTGAAGGACGCGTTCAACTAATATTTTTAAATATTATTTTCTCTTACTTTTTGAGTGTTGTGATTTTGAAATATAAAATATTTTCGACACAATACACACATATTTGTAGCATGAATGCACCTACTAGACCGGTATATATATAACCTCTCGGAAAATCAACGTTAACTTACTCGTGACGCGTTCCATTCAGTGAAAGAGGTATCTGATGGCTCTCATCCTTCCTTTTCTCTTTCTCATTCCTCTCTCCATCTCTTTTTCCATCCCATCTTAAGGGTCAACAACGAAACTGTGACTTAAAATCTAAATCTATAGCGATGACACTTAACATAAGATGTAAATATGTTTAAAATAAAAAATATACGCATATATTTTTTATTTCAAACCCACCTCATCCCAATTTGTTTCCGCCTGTTCAGTTTCTTGAAACTAAAGCGCTCCACTTATAATAGTTTTTTTTTCCATATATACGAGAGTATCCTTGATGAAGCAGAAACTGCTTAAAGCAAAGATTGTGACGTCTCGGTGGTCCAGTGGTCGAGCACACGGCTTCTGATCCAGAGGTTCGGATTTGAATTCTAACACTGGCTCACACCAATGACTTTTCGAAATTATTTTCGGAAGTTAAGTGTGATAAATAATCACAATACACAAGTAATGTAATGGCTAAGACCAATGAATATTTTTATTAATTTGAATTAAAACCTTATTTATGACAGTACTTGTTATATGATTGTATCAAAAATATTTATAGTTTAATATTTCGCAAAATGCCCCTAATAATTGCATAAGCGCTACATAAAACCTAGCAAGATCTGGTAATAAAAAAAATGGGAACCAATCTACATTTTTTATGGGTCTGCCTCTCTGGTTTTTGAATTAAGGTATCGGAAATCAAACGTATATTTAAATATGGAATTCAATTTTGGAATGTTTCCTGATATATTTGGCAGCAGGAATGTACTGAAAAAAAAAACAACGAACAAAATAAAACCTTGTTCATTTCACGTACATCGTGAACTTTAGGTTCGAGTTTCAAACAAATAGATAAAAACGACTTAGCCAAAAATCTGGCGGTGTGCCAAGCCTCAGTTCAGGTACTATTGTTTAATATTATATATAAAATACATAAAATTTTTTAGAGACTTACAAGTATTTTTTATTTACTAAACCTAACCGGATGTTTAGTTGTTGAAGTCGCATCCGATGTTTAATCCCTTAATTCTTGCAAACCATTAACCAGTTTTTTAGTAAATTTAACAGGAATAGACTAATGACATAGATTAATGAGGAAGGTTTTTTATAAGCTACGGGGACAACCAATAAGCAGTTCACCTGCTGGCAAGTGACTAGCGCTTCCCATGGACACTTGTGACCACTGATATAACTTTCACTTTTATCCATTTTCTTTAAGATTGTGCCTGTCGAGTCGGCCCATTTATGCAACAAACGGCGTGACACTATAATACAGTGGTAGCCACTGTATTATAGTGTGCAGAGCATGAAGATTGTAATACAAAACGTCTTTTAATATTGTATGTTATTTGCCAGGAGCTTAAAAAACGGATGAGCATGTATGACGAGAGCAGTCCAGTGGTTGAGCTTCCCGCTTCTAAATCAAAAGGTCACGGGTTTCTTCGAATCCTGGTTCACAATACAATGACTTTTCTAAATTATTTTGAAAGTTTTGTGTGATAAATATCGATGACTGCAATGTTTGTCCGGTATTGTAATAGGTCGCCACCTATTCCATTTGACAGGTAAACATAAAGGCAAGTCGAGGCATAACAGCCACTGCCTACACCTTCGGGTAGAATAAGACGTGTAGTTATGTTGTATTTGAAAGTAAAAAGAGCGAGTGAGGTATGTAACATTCCCTACCACGCTTTGTCCTACCTGTCTACCCTGCAAGCGACTTTACGTGAAGTTATGAATGTATGTAGTCAATTTAATTACAAGATAATATGTCATTCGTAGTTCACTGGTTCATCTAGTGATAAATACGAATTCCGACCTCAGTTACCAGATGTTATTTCAATGACAATGGTATATGGGTGGAAATTGTTAAGTGGAAATCCACCCTCGGGCAGGTTGCTTCGTTAGAGAGATAAATCTGACTGCGATTGGCCTCAGTTGAAATATCATTTCATATCGGGTACATGTACTTCTTGGAAGCGTGACTTTGTTTAAATCCTTCAGTGGAAATATAATAAATAATAATTTAAACTAAAAACAACTTTTTTTTCAATCTAGTTTTTACTATGTAATATACGTGCTTTTATTTTAACCTGAAAATTAATTAAAGTTTGTTACATTTAATTTTTTTTATTTTTTTGGTGATTATTTGACAATTCTTGGCTTAGGTGACATCGTAGTATTTGCGAAAGAAGAATTGTGTTTCTTTCATACAAATACTTCTGAATGTGTCCACTAATAGTAAATCGTCTAAGGGCAAACCTTTATCGCTTTAATCCATTTTTAAATTAAAGAGCCAAAGAACCGCTGTGATGATGTGAAACAGAGGTAATCCTTACAGATTGCTCCAAGTCCCTTTTAAGGGTGGATTACGCAAATTTCTTCGTTAGCGGTTTGCACATTCAAAAATCATCATTGTTTTTCTACGAGAAAAGATGGGCAAACGAAACATTACATTCTCTGATAGTAAGCGACTAGCGTGGCCCATGGACATCTGTAAATATAAGAGTTATAACGGCAACGCAAGTTTGACCACTTGCGTTGCCGTTCTCTAAGATAGGATAGGGAATGGGATACTCATCCCGCGAACTCAACTCAGTATGAGTCACATTAAAGCCCGATTACCGAACCACCGCTCAAATATAAGCGCTACTTAAGCGTTTAAGTAGCTGTCACATTAGACAGAATACGTCAAATTTGGGCATTAAGTAGCACTTTATTGATTGTCAGATTTGAGTGGCGATTTAGTATTCGGCCGTAAGTCAGTTTTTTGATGGGTCATGGTATTTCATCCTCATTTCATTATGATATCCAGTTTCATTATTTGTTAGGGTAACATTGCCTCTTATTCCTCTAACTGTTTCAAAGTGTAGAACAGTATTGTTATGCTGATTAGATTGTTATACATAGTTTTCTAATTTAGAAGAAATCGATTTTCTAAATTCTATATTTTAAATAATCTAGCTCGAAAGTATAGTCCAGGGTTTGAACTTTGATACCTATAAGTTAAAACATTTAAGTGTAAAAATAAATAAGCCCAGCTCTTACCCATCTACACCTTAGAATACTTAGAGCCACTCAAAGCTTCAAATTCAGAATTAATTCTCTTTAGTCTAGATTTAATCAAGAATATTTGCTAGAGCTTAATGCCATACTCCAGAAACGATCTAGTTATTTAAAGATACTATTTCGGCACATTGCTTATGAAAATATACCCACGATCAAATATACTACGCCAAAAGCCACAAACACAAAGAGCCGAATGTAAATAATGAAATAAAATGAGTATCTAATTAAAAATGAAAAAAAAAAGGCAACAAAAACATAATGTAATTTGCAAGACAACCTCTATCCGTTACCTATGTTAATTCTTTAATGAAATGTCACGGTACATAATTACATTCGCTGTAGTGAATCACAAATGAGGTAGCTGTTCCTCAGTAGCTGTTGAGTTTGAATTGATTTGATATCCAATTTAAGGAGTTCGGACTTAAAGAAATGAGAAACGTTTTAAAATTATTGGCGTATTATAAGGAGATATTAAGTGGTAACTTCACGCCCTCGATACTCGAGTGTAGGGGCTGGTTAAATTTTTAATCTATTTGCTGACATCAAGTGCAATTTTATTAGTCATCGCGACTTATTAGATACTGATATATGTCAATTAAATAAAGATATTTGTTTCAATAAAATAAAATTATAACTACAATGAATATGTCTTGGTATAACTTTTAACAGTGATCAGTGGTAGAGCCAAACAGTTCGCTGCATGAATGGGCCGGCTCGACCGGTGAAATACCACGACCTCTCAGAAGAGCAACGTAAAGTGGCTCATGTCGCGTTTCGTTCGGTGAGAGAGGTACCCAGGGGCCCACCCCCTTCCCCAACGCAACCCTACCTTAATATGAATAGAATTCCATCAGACACACTTCAGTCACATCTCACTGGCTTCTTCGACTTTCATCCTTCTCGTCTTGATCTTCGACTTAATCCATGTCAAAATCGCTCGTCAACTGTTAAGTCATCACCTTTTGTAAGGATACGTTCAATTTGGTCATCGAAATTGTGGCCTTCAAATCTTAAATTTTACTACTTTTGAACTGTAGAACGATTAATAGTTTCACAAATGTTCTTAAAAATACAAAAACAAAACTAACGCACCATTTTACTTACACTGTGTGTCCTCAATGTTCTAACAAGAGCAACACAAAGATCAGATAGACCTAAAAAACTCGAACGAGTATGTGGATTTTATGAATGTGTACTGGACTCAACATACATTTTGTGTTTAATACAAAAATAAATGTATAGCTTAGGTGACTCAACGCTATTTTTAGGAGCGTACATAATGGATAAATTCACACTGCAAGTGTTATTTTGTAAAATACATTTGACTTCACACTTCTTTAAATAAAACAAGAGGACACGTTTGCTTGTACAGTTTAAAGTTTATATGGGCCTCGTGGCGCATTGGTAAAAACTACCGGCTGCAGCAGTGAGGTCGGGGGTTTGATTCCCACCCGAGCACAAATATTTATGATAAACATGAATATTTGTGTGGTGTCTGGGTGTTTTTCTATGTATTAAAAGTATGTATTTACAAAAAGAAAAGTATATATGTATTAATATCCGTTATCTAGTATCCATAACACAAGCATTTAGTTGCTTAGCTTGGAACTAGAGTTTGCTATATGTATTGTGTCCAAGATATTATTATTATATATAGTTTAAACTGTACAAGCAAACGTTTCCTCTGCGTGCAAAATTCGATTTAAGCTTTTAGTCACAATTTTTTTACCACGACCTCAGAGAATATTGACGTAAAGTGGTTCTTGCCGTAAAGTAGTTCATAGATTGATCGAAATTGTAAAATAAACAATCATCAAAGTAAACAAACCGCAGTATTCATTTATACGGCAATAAATAAAAATTTTTGTTCTTCGAAGTTTAAAAAAATGGTACAAATTTATTCGAACTCGAGGTTACAGTAACCGATATATCCGTCTGTTTGACAAATTGCACTGAGGCGTATTGGAACTTGTTGCCAACTTCACTGTAATCAATAATTCTTGATTAAAAAGCCCCTAGTTCAAAATCCAATTACATTTGGGAATTCACATCAATAAACTGCGCCATTTATGTTCTGCGAGTAAATCCATTCGATGTGCCCAGGAATTAGTTGACACTTAAATAAAAACAAAAAAACTTGAGGTTACAATTTCAACGTGATAAAAAATAAATTTAGCTTGTAGGATAAAGAAAACCTACTTATTATACAGAAAAACTACAGCTACACATAAACATATTAGTCACACAAATTTAAAGCTCGAATTTGTGTGGTGATTTAACCCACAAGCAATCTCTGTCAACAACCAATGATACTACTTACAATGCTTCAAACTTTATTCTGTCAAACCGACTTTTAAAAATTAGAGTCCTCCAAAATTCGTCGTATTCTTTGAAATGTTCCAACAATTCATAATATATTTAGCTATAATTAGCTTTATAATAAGAGCAAAATTCATAACGGCAGGGCATCCTTTGTACAAGATTTACTCAGCGTGACAATGCCAACTCATTATGTGCAGTTAGATTTCTCATTTTATGTTTATTTCCGAAAATGACGTGTTCCTTTGTTTCGATGAATTCTATTGTTTATTCGTTAGTGAACGATCTCATGCGAATACTCTTTATGTAGATAACTCTTTGTGTAGATGTAGAATACTCTTTAACAGTGGTAGAGCCAAGCAGTTCGCTGCATGAATGGGCCGGCTCGACCGGTGAAATACCACGACCTCTCAGAAGACCGACGTATAGTGGCTCATGCCGCGTTTCGTTCGGTGAGACATGTACCCGGAGGCCCACCCCCCTTCCCCGTCCTTTCCTATCCCCTATCCCTTAAAGGTCGGCAACGCAACAGTAACACTATATGTGTTGCTGGTGTTCATGGGCGGCGTTGGTTGCTTACCATCAGGTGACACGCCTGCTCGTTTGCCCTCCTATCCCATAAAAAAAAAGATTTTTAAGTAAAGATTTAAGTAAAGATTACTAAAAATGTTGTGAAGTTTATTTGAGAAAAAGTCATTACTTGGTCCAATCGTCTTCAAAATTTTCGTCGTGACAAAGACCGTAAGCTATTTTATATATCATTACGCTACTATTGAAATGAGTAAAACACCATTATTTTTTTGTAATTATAATAATAATAATAATAATAAAGCCTTTTTATTTCCTATAAATTATAAAAGTAGGTTACAAGATATATCTATATTTTAATTAATTAATTCTATATTAGTGCGTTTTAAATAAAGCTAGTGTTAGTTATCATCAAGTTTGTTATTATAGGAACCCCTTGATTGGGTATAGGCCTCCTCCAATTTCTTCCATTTCTCTCTATCCTGTGCTAATTTAATCCAGCTATTTCCAGCTGTCGAAGCTATGTCGTCCGCCCAACGTTTCTGCGGTCTGCCTACGTTTCTTTTTCCTTGTGGGCCAGCCCATCTCGTGCTTTCGAGGGTCCAACGCCGATCTGTGCATCTTGCTATGTATGACATAGACATGTGTCCGGCCCAGCTCCATTTTAGTTTTAAAGCTTGTTCTAATGCATCATTCAATTTGGTCTTTTTTCTTATTTCGACACTTCTTGTTTTTTGGATTTTTCTCAGGTGTAGTAGGCTTCTCTCCATTGCTCGCTGACTTGTTTTTATTTTGTTACATATTTTGTTTGTAAACGTCCATGTTTGAGAGCCATAGGTCAAGCAGGGGAGAATACAAGTGTCCATGATGGTCTTCTTTGTATTTAGATCGTAGTTACCTTTGAGAATTTCCTTGTAGGCCCAATATTTGTTCCAGCTACACGTGACTCTTCTGCGGACTTCGTCGTTATTGTTTGTTTTGGAAAACGATACTTGTTTTCCTAAGTATATATACTGTTCTACATATTCAAGTTCAACTCCGTCTAACATTATCTTGTCTTTCTTGCCATTTGTCATTACCTTTGTTTTGCTAAGATTCATATGTAATCCTACATGTTTGCTCTCTTTATTTAATTGAGATATCATATTTTGTAGCTTTTTTGAGCTTTCAGCAAAGACTACTATGTCGTCAGCAAATCTTAGGTGGGTGAGACGTACGTTGTTGACAGCCAAGCCTTCAGAAGCCCAATTTAGTTTGGAAAATATGCACTGCAAGACAGCAATAAATAATTTTGGGGACAGTGGGTCTCCTTGCCTGACACCTCGGGCTATTTTGATCTCTTCGCCTCGAGCTTCTAGCTTTACTCTACTCACACTGTTTTGATATATATTTTTTATAGTACTAATAATCATTGGGTCTATGTTGCAGTTGTGTAGAGCTTGCCAGATAGAGTTATGATAGAGACTGTCAAAGGCTTTTGTGTAATCGACGAAGGCTATATATAGGTTTTTGTTGAATTCTGAGTATTTTTCCATAACTTGTTCTAGTGTATGGATGTGATCTATGGTGGAAAATCCGGAGCGGAAGCCTGCTTGTTCTACTGATTGCTGACTGTCTATTATTGAGTTAATTTTGCTAAGTATAATGGAGGTAAATAACTTATACATGCTTGATAGTAGGCTAATTGGACGATAATTAGCGATGTCCAGTGGGTCTCCTTTTTTATATAGCAGTATTATGTCTGATGTTTGCCATTGCTCTGGTATTGTGCCAGTTCTAAGGACCAAATTAAATATACATGTCAGTGGTCCAGTGAGTAGTTTCGCTCCTTCAATCAATACGTTGTTCTTTATGCCGTCCGGCCCTGGGCTTTTGTCACGCTTCAACTTTTTAATATTTTCCCAAACGTCACTTTCTGTTATATTGGTCATTTCGCTGGTGTTGCTCTGTAACTTATTTATTATTATAGGCGTTATCGTTTCCTGTAAATCAGCAGCATAAAGGTTTTTGTAAAAATTTGTTGCGCAGGATATTATGTCTTTTCTTGATTTTGTTTTATTTGGACCATTTTTTAAGCTCTTTATCCACTCTGTATGAGTAATCAGTTGTTTATACGCCCTTTTCGCACTTCTATAATGTGTTAAATTATTTTCTATAATTTTTTTCCTGTGCTGTTTATAATTTTTTTTGTAATTAAGACATATAAATGATTAGAAGTTTGCGGAGTTTGTCTGTAATTAGTGGCCGACTACATTGTGTCTTTTGTATGACAATAGGTTCCGCCACCTATTTCATCTGGAATGTTAAAATTCGACGAGTTAAAGCGTAAGAGTTACTGCCTACACCAATGTGGGAAGTTATAAAAAGAACTGAAACTTGTGTGATAAATATTGTTGAGCGATATAATGAAGGTATGTATATTAAAAGGTAAATATGCATCAATACCTTCCACCATCAGGACATGAAAATTCGTCAAGTCGAAACAGGACAGCCGCTTTCTATACCTTTGGCAGAAAAAGGCGCTAAGATTTAAACAAAGAATGTAAATTAGGTAAAACCTCCTACAACCCGTATGTATGTAGTCAGGTATAAATATATTCTGTAATTTAATCATTGTGCTCCGAGCCACTTTATTTTTCAGCTGAAAAAAAACGTTGATTATTATTTTCTCCTTTTGTAAAGATAAAACAGTCTGGTTAAGTTTCCTTGTTCATAATATTCGTGCCTCCAAATCCCGTCCGGATATAATTTTATATTTCAACAAAATTACGAATAAATTTACGATTTTTTTATACTTACTTATTAAAAATAAAGAATTGTTTTCTTACCCCATTCGTAATGAAGACGCAAATGTTTTCAACTTAGCTAATTTTATTCACGATTCTGTTTAAACAAAGCTGTTTTTTTTACGATAGATCTTTAGCCTTCAAAGCTCTGTAGACAACGATTATAGCTTGGCGTTGGTGTAATTTACTAAATGTATGTATATACATACATGGGTAAAGAAGCGTAATTATGAAAAAAATATTGGTCCAGTGATTGTGCTCCTCATTTCTCAATTAAACAAATAATTATCATTACAGCCGTTCTGAAGTTACGAAAGTATAGACAGAAAAAAAAGATATCTTCTTATTGAAGTACAGTGTAGCATCGCTTCATTTAGGTTTAACATAACTCAAAATAACGTAACTTCACGCCTTTTTCTACCCGAAGGTGTAGACAGTGAGCCAGGATACAAACTCCGGATTCGATTTAGGTTTAAATGAGTTTTTCTAGTCGCTTACGCAGTTTTTTCATATTTTCATTCATTTAATGTAATAAATGTTATATTTGAAGCGTAATTATGAAAAAAATATTGGTCCAGTGATTGTGCTCCTCATTTCTGAATTAGGAAGTCGTGGTATCGAATCTGAGCTCATTTCAATGACTTATCGGATTTTTTTTCGGAACTTATTGTGCCAGGTGTATGGGAACAAGTTTCGCCACCTATATATTCCTCTTCCTCCTCTATATTTCCGCTCTCCTCCTCTTGCACTAACAATCAAAACTACATTGGGGTATTACAAACTACATCCCTTTGATAAGTTCACGACTAAAAATTTGTATTGCAATTAAAGCTATTGCAAAGTTATTTAAGCAAAGTGTAATTTAGAAAATTAACTGATTTACATTAACAACACAACTAGAAGCTCAGAGATATCTATTTGTGTTTTGTAGACACTACAGAAATAGCAAGTTTGATAGCACTGAATGAACTGTAAATAGTTTCACACATTGAGTAATTCTGAAGGAATATGCAACGTTGCATCGTATTTCAAAATAAATTATTAGGTATTAGGTAATAACATAGATAGCGATTGGAAAACTTAGAAACATATTGCCATCTATCGGCCATGGTCGTGAGCTATATTGAACCAAGGACCTCTAAACTATTTAAATCGTATTGGTGAACGACAAGTATATTTGTAAAATTTACTATGTAGTATTGATTAGTGAAATGATTAAATACTTAATTTAACAGCAGTAGAAAATCAAAAATCAATCAAAATCAAAATCTCATTTATTCAGTTTAGGTCATTAAAGACACTTATGAACGTCAATAATTTCAATCCGCCAATTCGATTACTCACGTCCTGAGAAGAATTGGCAAGAAACTCAGGGGAGTCTTTTTTTTTCTTTTTACTTAATTTTAAGTAAACTAAATTACAAATTATTAGAATAATTTATAGAGCAAGATGAGGTTCCTCACGTAAAACTTAGGACACAGTACGTTAATATTCTTTGGACGCTTGAACAGACCAGTCCCCACAAACAGCACCCGTTCACGAGCATGACCCATATCTCAGCCATCGCCTCCCTCGCCATATTTTAGGGAAGGTGGCGACCCGATCAACGACGCCGCCATAAGCAAGGACCTTTCAGTGAGCATGACTTATTCAAGATCCCAGACAAAAAAAAAATAAACTAGTAAGTTTGCCCGGCGAGAAACGTCATATTGCATACAATCTTACCAATAACAGTAAAGTTTGGTTAGTAGAATAACAATATTTTGCAGCAAATACAAACAATATAACACAAAAGAAGCAATTCAATTCCAAACGGTTTTATCATTGATATAATCTGCGATACAGTAATAAGCTCTTGTATATAGTCTACTTTTAACATATTTCTTAAATTTACCTAACGATAATTCAACCGCGTCGTTTGGAAGTTTATTGTAAAAGCGTATACATTGACCTGGAAACGCGTTAGAGTCCCACAAATCGCTTGATAACCAAATCAAAATACCATGATCTTAAGCCGCGTTGTATTCGGTGAGATCACTTTCTTACATCTCTCATCCCCTTGCTGACTACCACCACCCATCTAAAAGGCCGGAAATGCAAATGTTAGCCTTTCACTGTTGCAAGTTTCCATGGGCAGTGTTTAGTCATCCCATGTATATCAGTATTCCCTTGATTACTTACGACAATCATCATAAGCTTTTTGATGTCTAATGTTGGACGTACGCCTCGTCCATGTAACGACATATTTCACGGTTTTTTGCATCCAGTGGTTGCCAGAAATCTTGACCAGGTCGGGGGACGTGCTATTCAACTTCGACCAGTTGGTAGTCGCCACTGGAGAACCTTTTTCCCTCAACCGTTATTGGCTCGTCAAGCAATGTACCCAGCCCGTCACTACATCAGCGTACTAACCTTTCTGGTTATGTCAGCCACGCCTGATCTCCTACGGATCTCCGTATTACGGATTTTGTGCCGCATAAAAATTTCCCAACATAGCCAGCTTCATTGCACGATGAGTGACTTTGAGCTTTGTTATGAGGCCAAAAATCATAGACCACGTCTCAGTTCCGTATATCATCACTGGAAAGACACAATGGTCATAGGGACCATCTTACGACCATTTATAAATAAATAAAACTTGGCTTTTAATCATTATTAAGGGTCACATCTGTGAAAAGAGTATCCATCATTTAAAAGGCTACGCAGGCGAAGCTACGAGCAACAACTAGTATCTCATATAATAAAATCATAACGTCCATATCAACTATAAAGGTTTAGTTGTTACAACGAGTCCATTTATAAGATTGACAATTTAAGTTTACGACACTCTAGGATTTGTTGACTGAAGTATTACTAAGGCGATAGTAACTGGGAAATATTACATTATTATTTCATAGCTTCAACTTGACTGCTGCTTAGGTTTTACTGTTTAATATAACTATATATATATATATATATATTATATATATTTAACATTGTTTTTGAGAAATACTACCTACTGAAATAAATCGTTTAGACAACACTAGCTGACATGGCACACTTCGTACTTGTATTTAGTATTCTAGTTTTTATCGCAGATTATATAAACGATAAAAAAAGTTTGGAATTGAACTGCTCCTTTTGTGTTGTGTTGATTGTAATTATTATAATTTGTTAAACTGGAAATTGATAAGAGTCGGCCTTGAGTTTCTTGCCAGTTCTTCTCAAGAAGCCTTGACGCCGGAACTGGCACTTAGATTCGCTTTCACATTCAAGATAGTGTGATGAAAGGGAATCTAAGCTCCGCGTATTTTAGCTTGTAGTTTTGTATGACGATTCTAAGCACTTTGTAAAGTCTAAGGAATAAAGATATTTTGAATTTGAATTTGAATTTAGTCCTGTTAATTGTAAGCTACTTATATATAGCCTAAAGCCTTAACCGAGCAATAGACTATGCAACACAAAAAGGATTGTTTTATTCTAACCAGTAGTTTGCGAGATTACTGCGTTCAAACAAACAAATTTTTGTATCTCTTACACCGATTTAAAATAAACATTTACCAATAGATTGTCAAATGAATATATTTTTATTGAAATAATTAAGATACATTTTGACAAGTTCCTACGAGCGACACTGCGCGTAAATATTACGTTAAAGAATTATCATTACATAGTACAAAACGAAGTCGCTTTCCGCTGTCTGTCCCCTTATGTGCTTAGATCTTTAAAACCACGTAACGGATTTTGATTTTCGTAATTAAGCACTTTAAATTGTAAACGCTGTAAAAATTACTTTTGATGTGGAACAAAGTTCGCCGGGTCAGGGAGTTAGATGTAAATATCTCTTTGTCAGTCTCGGTGGTCCACAGCTTCTGATCCAGAGGTCCGGGTTCGAATCCTGACACTGGCTCACACCAATGACTTTTCGAAATTGTTCGAAGTTGTTTCGGAAGTTAAGTGTGATATATATCGATGACTGAAAACTTTGTGCCCGGTATGGCAATAGGTTCGCCACCTATTCCATTTGGGACGTAAACATAACGGCGAGACGAGGCTTAACAGCCGCTGCCTACACCTTCGGGTAACAAAAGGCGTGAAGTTATGTTATGTTATCTCTTTGTCATATTATTATTATGTTATTGAATATGAGGGTTTACAGACGCGATATAATTGACTTATTATACTTATATATTCGTATTATATACATGATTGATAATGGATATCAAAGATAAACGCCCGAATACTGAACTTCCACTCAAGTCTGACAATTAATAAAAGGCTACTTAGAATTTTAAGATCGCTCACATTTAAGTGGTATACACAAACGTCATTTAACCTATATTCGACCATGATCAAGTAAGCACCGATTAAATGTTTGTATCCTGGCAACACAATGTCAAAATATATACGATTGGTATGTTCTTAGCTACAAAATAATTTAGCGTACCTCTTATATTCATTTTACGCAGTTTTTTTAGTAAATAAGTTCAAATCCTATTATTTAAATAAAATATAATGACCTCACATGAGTTTGGTTGTATTAAGGATTGAATGAAGAATTATTTCCATGTTTTTTTATCTAAAAATCAGAATAATTAGAAAAGAAAACTTCAAAATATACTAGTAGGTTATCATAGAATGGAACGTTACGCTTGACGTATAATCATATTGGTTATTATTCTTTTTGTTGACGTTTGTTTCGCCTAAAATTAAAATCTTTGATTCTCATTACAAGAACTACTTTAAATATCATGTTTATTTTTATTACACAAATAGATGTGGATGCAGTAACACAACCGTAAAAAAGATATGCTCTTGGAATTCATAAATAAGTTAGTGTTTATGTAAACAATGTCATGTACCAGGTACTTTGTAACCCGATTTTTGTCGTGTGCTTATTTGAATTAAAAACCGAGAGATGACCTCTGATTTTAAGACTTATGTTCTTATTTTCAGATAACAAATTATTATTGAAAATAAAGAAACAATGGCAATAATATTTTGAAGAAGAGGGAGGCAATAAATTGTAATTCGATGATGATGATGATACTATGAGCGGCTCCACGACTGCAAAAACTTTTAAGAAAACCTCAAACAGAAGTCTAATAAAAATATAGCCAAAGCAAATGTAGTTTTGTTTTATTTCTTTGATTCTATTGTAATTTAAACTTTATTCTTTATTTTTTTATAAATGCAATGTTTTTAAATACCTTCAGTATTATGAAATCACCAGGGATATGAAAAAGAAAGATTACGTTAAGGTTTAAATTCAATAAGTTATTAATAATAATATCCCATAAACAGTGGGTGATGAAGATAGCTCAAAGCGGGTGCTTTGTGCCATCTTATTAGTGGTTCTGTAGGTGATGCTGAGTGTGCTTATTTGCTGGCTGTGGGAGAGTGGGAGTCCCTTGTAGATGATTATGTTTTTGAGCCCTTTGGGGTTGAGACTTTAGGATCATGTGGCCCGAGTGCTCGTGCGCTCTATAAAGATCTTGCAAAGAGACTGATCGAGGCCTCTCACGACCAGGGGACTGGTCTATTCTTTGCGAAGAGGATTAGCATTTCCAATAATTCATTGCAAGGATGGAGGAGGATTACATAAACCTAACTTCATTTTAATACCTACTAATATAAAACAAGATAAATAATTAGAAAAATGTGTATTAATTAAATAGGTCATTATAATAAAGTTTTGATTTATATCAAAACCTATGGTTGCTGAATCATCAATTCTACTTCAACGTCAGGTAAGGAAATATCCTCTTCCACCAGCTCATCCAAACGCACCAGGATAATAATATGTAGAACTGAACATGCTACAACAACTGGACAAACTCCTTGTCATTCGTCATTGTACTAATTCCCTTGCAGGGTAGGTAAAGAGAACAAAGAGCCATAAGGCACGATTCTTACACTCCTCACTCGCTTCTTTGACTTTCATAACTCTTTTCAGCCACGCGCGTCGCTTTTTAAGGCTTCTAACATCACATTCCTCCAGAACACGTTCTATTTGGTCTTGGCCATCCACGACCCCTACATCCATGCGATTTTGCATTGTATATCTGCATACAAAATCATGCATCATCCACTTTTTCTACATGTCCAAACCATCGGAGCATACCTCTTCTTACTTTTACACCTCTCCTACTCCCTCTTTCAATCCAACTATCTTCCTTACAACCTTGTTTTCGACGCGGTCAGCGAGAGTCACTCCGCAGATTTTTCGCAGTATCCTCATATTTACTTTCATGCGCACTCTGCAATAACCAACTCTCGCTTCCATAAGCTAGCGTTGGGATCAGTATCGCATTGTAGATTGCAAGCTGGGCTTTTCTGCCTCACACTTGTTTTCCCATCAGAAATTAATGATATCTAATGGCCACGTAAATCAGTAAATCAGTATTTTAAAGTGTCATGCGATAATCATAATATTGAAGCTGTCAGAAGAGTAGGAAAGAAAGGCGAAAAACCTAGGCCGGTCATTATAACGTGTACTACTATGGGCCTTAAAATCAAGATTTTAACAAACAAAAAATCTCTTCAAAACACACAATACTACATTAAAGAAGACTACCCCATTGAAGTTCTCAACAAGCGTAGAGAATTGCAAGCTCAATTGCAGAAAGAAAAAGACGCTGGCAACACTGCCTTCATCAGATACGACAAACTGATCGTACTGCAAAATAATAAGAATTCTACGAGCAATCAACTAAACAACAAGAGAAACTTATCGAAATCACCAGAGATAACAAGTCACAGTAGCCAAAGCTTTAGTACTGATACTAGACAACAACCACTGAAAAAAAATAAAGTATCTAGCATGAAAGGATACATAATACAGAAAACAAATCTAGGTCTCACTCAGAAAGACACAAGTAATAACTACTCGAAAATAAAATCGCATAGCAACAATGTATAGCAACCACAGTTGGACCCTCTTTCCACCTCCAATCTCCCAACACGGCTGGTCACCGGGGGAGAATATGACCAAAACCCTCCAAGGAAAGTACGGTTTATAAACAAATACAACATTTGCACCTACAATGTTCGATCGCTCTCGTCTGCAACGAAAATGTTAGAGTTAAAAGCAGCATTAAAAAACATTAATCATGACATAGTGGGTCTGTGCGAGGTCCGTCGACTGGGAGAGAATATTATCGAAGACGACGACTATGTTATGTACTATCTTGGCAAAACCAGAGGCCAACTAGGTGTGGGCTTTCTGGTTAAGAAAAAGCACAAAACAAATATCACAAACTTCATCGGAATATCAGAAAGAGTATGTATATTAGAAATTGTTCTGGAAAACGTGCCGCTTGCTATCATTCAAGCGTACGCACCTATTGAAGGCTCATCGCAGGAAGATATCGACACATTCTACGAAGATCTTGATAAGGCTCACGACTCTATCTCAAACGATTTCATAATCTCGATGGGCGACTATAACGCTCAAATTGGAAAGCCGAAACAACATGAACACACAGTGTCTGGACAATTCGGATACGGAACCAGAAGTATTCGTGGAGAAAGAATGTTACAGTATGCCTACGAGAAAAACTTGAAAATAGTTAATACTATGTTCAATTTGAAGACACACAGACTTTGGACATGGATTTCACCAGACAAAAATACAAAAAATGAAATCGACTACATTATGACAACTAAATCAAAATGTATCTCTAATTATAAGGTTCTGACATCGGTTTCATTCGGTTCAGACCACAGAATGCTGCGCGCTACAATTCATCTGAATGCAATAAGAAGAAATAGACGAAACTATTCTAACAAAGTACTCAACTCACTCAAAACATCGCAGGAGCAAGATAGTTATTTCAAAAATCTGAAAAGTTATTTACCTGAACTTATATCATCATGTTCTAGTCACAAAGCCAGCGAATACTGCCAGAAGATAGAACACTCTATATTAAACAGTATCAAAAATATAAAAACTAACGAAAAGTATAAAATATTATCAGATAAAGCCCTGAAATTAATGAAGGAACGAAACGAATTACAAAACAAAGATAAATTAAACAAGAACGACAAAGAAAAATTGAAAATGCTCTACAAAACTACAAACAAAGAAATTAAGAGATGCTACGACACATACAGACTAAATACTTTGAAAAGACACATTGACAAGTCAAGATCAGCAAAAAAGGCCTATAGACAACTGAATATATCAAAAACTTGGATCACTTGTCTTCAATCAAACTCGAAGAAAGCTACTACCAGATCAGATGTGATAAATGTTGCTACAGACTTCTATGCGAAACTCTACAGCCAGTCGAATCAGATACACCACAAAATAATTACCAACCACATGAAGAATATAACCCCAACTCCGGAATTTACTGAGCTTGAAATCTCAGCCCAAATTTCAAGGCTTAAATTGGAGAAAAGTCCAGGTCAAGATAGAATATTAAATGAATATATTAAAATTGCAAAAACCCTGTTACTGAAACCTATAACTATATTATTTAATAAAATATTAGACGAGGAAGCTGTGCCACATCCATGGACGACATCAGAAATAATTTTATTATACAAAAAGGGTGACCCAAAGGACATCGGAAATTACCGTCCAATAAGCCTAATGTCTTCCCTTTACAAACTGTTCGCTTCTTGTCTGCTTGCAAGAATGTCTCCTGAGATCGACGCCCACCAGCCGATAGAACAAGCCGGCTTCAGACCAGGCTTCAGCACACATGACCACATTCAAGTTCTAGACCAGGTGATCGAAAAATATGTGGAATTTCGTAAACCTCTATATGTAGCGTTCATAGATTACAAAAAAGCGTTCGATACTATATCGCATGAAATTATTTGGGAAACTCTAGAGTCTTTAAACATCGAAGATAAATATATAAAAATTTTGAAAAACCTATATGCAGAAAGCACAAGCAGAATAAAACTCGACAGAATAGGTACAAGAATCAATATTAACAGAGGCGTGAGACAGGGCGACCCGCTCTCTCCAAAACTATTCATAGCTGTATTACAGCATCTAATGAAAAATCTACAATGGTCAAGAAAGGGACTAAACATAAACGGCGTATACTTAAGTCATCTCCGTTTCGCCGATGACATAATTCTACTCTCAGAGAGCTCTACACAGCTGAATAATATGATTAGCGATCTACACGAAGCTAGCATCGCTGTTGGTCTAGAAATGAATCCAGATAAAACGAAAATAATGACCAACCACCACACCGCGTGCATCTTCGTAAATAACACCCCTCTAGAGTTTGTAGAAAGTTATGTTTACTTAGGCAAACTGATTTCTTTTAGAAAAGACAGAAACACAGAAGAAATAGATCGCAGAATATCAATTACCTGGAAGAAATACTGGGCAAACAAAGACATATTTAAAGCACAGTTTAAACCGCCAATTAAAAAGATTGTTATGGATTCAGTGATTCTACCTTGCTTTACCTATGGTTCTCAAACCTGGACTTTCGACCTGAAAGCAAGAAACAAAATCCAAACAACACAGAGGAGAATGGAAAGGAGCTTATTAGGTGTAAAGCTAAAGGATAGGATTAAAAACGAAGATATTCGTAACAAAACAAATGTAACCGATGCTTTAACTTTCAGTCTGGAAATGAAATGGAGATGGGCGGGTCACGTGGCCCGTTACGACGACGACAGGTGGACCATCAGGGTGATGAATTGGCAAGGCCCAAGTGGTCGTAGAGCTCGAGGTCATCCATGCGCTAGATGGACAGACGAACTGGTAAAGATAGCAGGAAAAAACTGGATGTCTTTGGCTAGACATAAAGATCGATGGAAGTCCTTGGAGGAGGCTTTTACCCGAAGGGGGTCCATACAAGCCACAATAAAACAACATAAAACATAAAAAAAAAAAAAAAAAAAAAAAAAAAACAAGATAGAATTAATTTAGAATGTAATTATTATTGATATTATTATTATTATAAAATAATTATTGGATTATTATAATTGTTATTTTAATGTATTGGATTGATGAAATTATTCTTGTAAACGGGTTTGAATTATTAATAATGTAATGAATTAATTATTAAATTGTTAATGGTATTTTTGTGAATGTTTTTAAAATCATTATTGTAAATATGCTTTCAATGGCTGTGTTGGAATTTAATAAAGCTATATTATTATATAATGGCCACGTAGACATTATTAATAGTTTTTCTGCGATTTAAAGAAAGTATACTGGGTCATGGGTCATGTCAAGAGCGTGCACGTCGCGACCCCTGCCGTCCCAGTGGGACGCAATCTTGACCAAAGCAAACTCAGCCGGACGGGCTGCTAGGGCGTGCCCCGGAAGCGACGGGCACCGATTAGCCCCCGTCGGTGCGGCTGCATGCGCATGCGGCGAAGGGGGCCGCCACCCTTCACGCAGCGCCAATCCTGGCGGGACGAGGAGAGGGGAGTGCCGTATAGGCACGTGGAATGTTAGAGGTAGCATGGCAAGAAAGATGAATGAGATGATGGATGTATTAAATGAGAGATGCCTGGATGCCTTATGTTTGACGGAGACAAAGCGGAGAGGGAGTGAGACCGAGGACCTCCCCGGTGGCATGGTAGCCCTATGGTCCGGAGTGGACCCGGACGTCCGTGCCAGTGGGGGTGTTGGAGTCGTTCCCTCCTCCCGCTTTGCTTCCGGAGTGAAAGATTATGAGTTGGTAGGCCCAAGACATCTTTGGGTTCGAATAAAACTGGGGATCACGCGAGTTTTCCTGGTCGCAGCTTATGCTCCCGTTAGCTCCGCGGATCCCTGCGAACTCGAGGAGTTTTGGGAAACTGTTAGGGATATTCTGGATCTGGTTGAGGGAAATGAAAGGATAATTCTGTGTGGTGATCTTAATGGGTGGGTCGGAACCAAGCGAGACGGCCTGGAGGCTGTCCTTGGTCCGAATGGTGACAAGAGAGTGAATGATGCTGGTAAGCCGATATTGGACGTATGCCTGGAACGGAACCTCCTTGTGTCTAACACATTATTCCGTCATAAAGATATTCACACGTATTCGTGGAGATGGAATGAGCAAAAGAGTATGATAGATTTGATTTTGATAGATAGTCGTCTCCGAAATACTCTAAGGGATACAAGAGCCTACAGAGGCCCCACTCTTGATACGGACCATTACCTGATGGTAAGCCGTTTCGTGGGCCTTTTCAAGAAGTGGAGACACTGGCGAGTGCGTACCCATTTCGGAGAGCTTGAAAGGATAAAATGTGAGGAATTAGAAGATGAAAGTGTACGGAGTATGTATGTAGGCCTAGTCAGTAAAAGACTCAATGAGACGAGTCTTTCTGACCTAGGTGTTGAAGAATGCTGGGAAAGAATGAACGAAAGTATAGTGAATAGTGCAAAAGAAGTATGTGGTAGTGCAAAGAGGCATAAGATTCTGAGAGGTGACGCCTGGTGGGACGTGGATGTGAAATCCAGCGTCGAAAGAAAGAAAAAAGCATGGTTGGATTATGTCTCAAGTTTGAATCAGAATGATAGTATGACAGAGAAAAAGTATGAGAGCTACCGCCGCTGCAGGAATGTTACCAAAGCCTTAGTGAAAGAGAAGCGTGAAAGACTTGTTGCGAATGAGAAAGTGAGGTTGACGGAGAACTTCGAGGCGAATAACAAACTCTTCTGGAGGGAAGTTAGAAAGTCTCGGGGTTCTTCGTCAACATCCAGAATGGACAAAACTATGTCTAAGTTTGGTGACATTCTTGCAAACCCAAGCGATGTATTGGGCAGGTGGAGTGAGTATTTTGGGGAAATGTACGAGTATGTTCCGGATGAGGGCGCCGCGAGTGACACGCTGCTGACACCGCTGCGCCAACATCTGATGAGGACACTACTATGGAAGAGATTGAATGGTCGATACGAAGTATGAAAAATGGTAAGGCAGCTGGAATTGATATGATGTCTGCTGAAATGATCAAACACGGTGGAACCTGTTGTCGCGAATGTTGTCGCGAATACAAAGATATCCGTAAATGTATATTTATTTATTATTTATAACATTTAAATGTACATTTATGAATCATATTTATTTATTATGTCCGTCACCATGCATAAGAAAGTATTTATGTTGACTACCGCCGATAATGGACTTTCCCGTTTTTGGCGGGGGTACAATAAGTATGATGGCGGCGGGAGCGAAGCGTCCTGGGGAGGTGCGTCGGAGTGTTAATTAAGATTACAGTAGTGCAGCGTCAGTGAGTGAATTTATAATTTGTATACATTAATGTCAGAACAGATTAATGCAGAGTTATTTGCTGTGATATATTAATATGTGTCTAATATGTGTCATTCAGATGCCGGGGACATGATGCCCAGGTATATCAGTAGGTTGCAGTGGTTCTAGGAACCAATGGTAACATCGCCACAGGGTGATGTCTCAGTGATATCAAGTGGTTCTAGGAACCAATGGTAACATCGCCACAGGGTGATGTCTCAGTGATATCAAGTGGTTCTAGGAACCAATGGTAACATCGCCACAGGGTGATGTCTCAGTGATATCAGGTGGTTCTAGGAACCAATGGTAACATCGCCACAGGGTGATGTCTCAGTGATACCAGGTGGTTCTAGGAACCAATGGTAACATCGCCACAGGGTGATGTCTCAGTGATATCAGTAAATCAACATCGTTAGTAGACGATGACTAGTTTAAAGGTATCAGGCTCAGTTGCGAGGCATGGGGTGACTGTGAGGGGAGGTTGGAGGTCACCGGGGGAAACCCCAATTTGTATCAGTAGTATGATAATACAGTTCATGAAAAACAGACTAGAAATCTTATGAGATCAGTATCATTTAGCATATGAGACTGTGAGAAGTCTCATATACCTAATCATCATGTGCATGTTTGTAACGATAATATGTATGTAAGTATAATCAATAATATAAAACAGCCCAGATATTCGGTCAAGTACTTGGAAATAGGTACTTGCCGACATGGTGGAGATGCTGGGATATGAACTTAAAGTAATAGCTATATTGAAGTACTCTTGCTTAGTTTTTTCTGATGATAAATAATATATCCACAGTGTAGACTAAGAATCACATGATGAGGTTTTCTAATAATGTGTTTATAGAATTCATTTATTAAAATTTCTTTCCTAAACAAAAATGACAATGGTTCATCTAATGTTTTCTTATTTTGAGTGATTTTAGATCAAATTAAAGGTGAAACATAAATGAATTGAGTGAATTGTAAAATGGGTCTTATTATACTGATTCAAATTGTTGTTTGTACATTAAAATTCAAAAAATACTCATTAATGTGTGATAAAATATAACTTAATATTAGTTAATATAATATTGAGCATACTATACAACAGTTTGTTATACAAACCACCTCAGAGTGTGTTACATCTTCAAAAAAAGGAAAACTATTCATCTGTGGTAGAATAGTATGTACCATCAAATAAACTTACATATAGATAATGTCATCAGTCTGGATCCTTGTGCACACTTGAAAACTACATATAATCAAGTATTAGATTTTATTTCATAACGAATCGGCTAATTTTTGGTTATCAGAAACCAAACATAATCCTCTGTTGTAAAACAAATACAACATGACTTCACACCTTACCTCACTTACCTGGTAGGCAGAAATATCAGAAACATCACAACAAAACCTTTTTTTTTCTCATTATTGGTTCATGATTGGTATCTTAAATATATAACCTTAATAATCATAATTTTTAACACAGACTGTGGGTGTGAATTGTTACATTGAATCATGGATATGGTTGATACTTAGATAAGTTATATACCTACTTATAGTGAATAGAAGATATTTAATTCTAATCAGTTTTTTCTTATTATTAGTACCTGGTTAAAGTTGGAGTTAAATAGTTCTCTTTTTTTTTAACAAAGATAACCTGATATGAATGTGTATGTGTACACATAGGGTTTGAAAGGGGTTACTTATAGTGATAAAACCAGTACAAATTTCCAATTAATATTGAGAAATTTCTAGTACAGTATATAAACACAAATGGTAGTAATTATAAACATGAATTTTACATGAAGTAAATTTTGTTTTAGATTCTGTATGCCTTCAAAGGTGTTAGAGCTTGATCAAAAAATTATAAGTGCCTACTTTCAATATGACAGAAGTATTCCTAACCAGGCTGAATGTAATATACGAATCAGCTTTACAGCATATATCTACTGCACAATGTGCCCTAAAGGATGTGCCCTATGATTATAATCAACTAGAACTAATTAACTCCAAACTAAAAAGTGCTAATCTGAGACTCATTACTGAAATTCATAATTACTACAAATTAGTTAGTGAACCAAATGTTGATGAAATAAGAAAATATACAATGGCTCAAATCCAAGCAGAAGATTTAATATCTGGGATAGACATTAAACTTAAAATTAATGACCGAGAACTACATACTCTCTCTGTGGCATCTGCTAATAACAATATCACTAGTAAACTGCCACAACTGGAACTTGCCAAATTTGATGGTGATGTCCTAAAGTGGTATCAGTTCTGGGACCAGTTTTCTTCGAATGTGGATAGCAGAAACATTAATGACGTTGATAAGTTGTTATATTTACAATCCGTCCTTATAGGTGACGCAAAGCAAGCAATTGATGGTTTAGATACCACAAATAAGAACTATAGTATAGCTGTAGATACACTTAAGAACAGATATGGCAAACCTGGTGCTATTATTGATGCACACTATGTGGCACTGTATAGAATCAAACCGATATCAACTAACAACATTAAGGAATGTAGACAAGTTCTTAACGAATTAGAGAGACACCTTAGAGTATTGAGTTCTTTAGGCGAAAATGTTAATCATAACCATTTAAGAGTGATGATTATGGAAAAGTTTCCTGAAGACCTCATTTATGAATTACGAATGAAGCTGTCTGGTGAAGAAGAAACAATAGACTGTATTAGAAAGTATTTAGAATACATTATATCTGCTAAGGAAACATCAAATAGGTTGAAAAAAGACATTGTAGGTACAAGACTTATGGATAGATCAAGTGATGAGCCGCAACAAAATATAGAAAATTTTACATTGGGTTCCTTACATGTTACATCTGAAAGGGTTGACGGTAGCAAGCAGAGCAGACTTAAGAGCTATAAGAGTGATAAACCTAGGCTTGATAATAAATTTTTTGTTAAATACTCTAACATGCCTACAAGGAAAAGAGCTTATGAGGATTTAAACAGAGTTCGACCATCTAAAAGGAAACTTATCAAATGCATATTTTGTACACAAGACCATTACAATGATGAATGCACCACATACAAAACACTACAAGAAAGAAAGAAGCAATTAGGAAATCGGTGTTACTGTTGTTTTAGCAAAGGACATCTAGTGAAAGAATGCCACTCCAAAAGAAAATGTAGGCATTGCAACAAATTAACTAACCACAATCGAGCTTTATGCCCCATCAAGTTCGTACAATCAACAAAGTCTATTAAAAGCAATAATTTATATGTTCAAAATAACCTCGGTCCTACATTACTGCAGACTAGCATTGCTATAGCAAGCAACACAGAAGGAGAAATTAAACAGCTGAGGTGCAGAATTTTACTTGATTGTGGTAGCCAACGCTCATATATAACAGAAACCACGTCCAGTTATTTGAATTTGTCTGTTGTTGAGAAGGTCAATCTATCAATATTCACCTTTGGAACAAAATCACCTCGTCAAATAGAGACCCCTGTAGTGGTTTGTAGACTTATTACTCGTATTGATGTCATGCGGACTATATATGTTAGTGTAGTTCCCCACATTACAAACGGTGTACGAACACCAACCCTTAAGGATACTGCCAAATTGTTGAACAACTTAAGTCTTTCAAATATCACATTGGCAGATGATGGGGTATGTGGTGATAAAATAGATATATTGATTGGTAATGATTACTATCATTCCTTCATGTCGGATAAAAGAATACAAGTTTCTTCAAACCTTTATTTAGTTGAGACACAGTTTGGTTGGGTTTGGTCAGGACAGATTAATGATACTATTGAGAAGTCTGATCAAGTATCAGTACTAACTTACTTTCATCCAAATACGATAATAAACAAGCTGAATGAACCCGATTTACCTTTAAGGTCAGATGATGTTCAAAAATTGTGGGACCTAGAATCAATAGGTATCACAGATTCTCCAAAATCTACTCATGACGAAGAAGCTCTGCGTCATTTTAATGAAACTGTTCAATATATAAATAATCGATATCAAGTTCAGTGGCCTTGGATTGAATATCCACCAGACCTACCAAACAATTTAGGAATAGCATATGGTCGGCTGAATAGTCTATTAAAACGCTTAGATGCGCAGGAAATAGAATGTTATAATAACGTTATTCAAGATCAATTGAAAGCCGGAATTATCGAAAGGGTACCAGATCCAACTGCTCCTCAGGCACATCCAGTGCATTACCTTCCTCACCATTGTGTATATAATAAAGATAAACCAAATAAACCTCGTATTGTATATGATGCATCAGCAAAATTGGCTAATAGTAAGAGTTTAAATGAATGTTTGTACCGCGGACCATTAATACTAGAGGACCTCACAGGATTATTAATTAAATTTAGAGAATACCCCATAGGTATATTAGCTGATGTTGAAAAGGCTTTTTTACAAATAGGCCTACAAGTTTTGGACCGAGATGTAACGCGATTCCTTTGGCTTCGAGACAAAACCAGTAAACCTAGTTCAGACAATATTGAGCATTACCGTTTTTGTCGAGTTCCATTCGGCGTGATATCAAGCCCTTTCCTGTTAAATGCCACAGTCAAATATCATTTGTCAAAATCGAACAACGTTAGAATAAAAGAATTAGCTGATGATATATATGTCGATAACATAGTTACAGGGGCACACACAATCTCAGATGCAATTAAGTTGTATGAGGACTCTAGACAAACGTTTTCCGATTTATCTATGAATTTACGAGAGTGGATTTCGAATTCAAAAGAGTTGGTTACGATTATACCCGATAAATATAAAGCTGAAAATAATAAGTTGGTGAAAGTTTTAGGTCTACGCTGGGAGATAGAGCTTGACCAACTTCATTTGAATATTGGTTCGGAGAATTATAATTTAAAACCAGTAAAGACAAAGCGGGATGTTTTGCAAATAATTGCATCCATTTACGATCCATGCGGTTTCGCGATTCCTATAGTACTCCCAGCAAAGTTATTTTTCCAGAAATTGTGGAAAGAAAGGGTTAAGTGGGATGCCCCCTTAAACGAACAGCAAAGTACTGAGTGGCAGTCGATAGTCTCTAAATTCAGTTCCTTGAAGGATATACACGTCAACAGATATTATGCACAAAATCTCAGAGGAGTACAGAACCAGGAAGAAACTCGATACGAACTACATTGCTTTACTGATGCCTCCTTAGAAGCATATGCGGCAGTCGTTTACCTCCGTTGCAGTTCTTTATCTACTAACAACATTGTCAATTTCATTATCGGCAAGTCCAGGCTAGTACCTTTAAAGGACCAGAAGAATTTACAAATACCACGACTAGAATTACTGGGAGTACTAATCGGAAGCAGACTTATAAATTACGTAATGAAATTCTTGCGTATTAATATTAAAGCTCAGTTCTTATGGACAGATAGCCAGGTAGTACTTAGCTGGTGCCACTCAGAAAAACTGCTTCCACCTTTCGTTTCACGTAGAATCAATGAAATAAATCGAAACAGAGGTACACAAATAAAATATATACCAACTAAATACAACCCTGCGGATGTAGGTACTAGATCGGAGAGAGTAAAGTTCTTCCATAAATGGCTGAGAGGCCCAGAATTTTTGTCGAAAGATCCTCAAGAGTGGCCTAGATTCCATAATTATGCTGACGAGGAGACGCAGAATCAGGTTTCCTTGGCTGAAGAGGGTTTCCAAAATAACATACCTTCAAACAGCATAACTAGGCAAGAATCGGACAAAAACATGTTAGGAAGGGTATCAGATACGGCTTGTCCAAATTCAGATAACGATGACGTTAAAATTATTTTAGAAATTCAAGCAGAATTTTTTCCCAATGAAGCTAAGGGTATCATAACTGATCTAGCTAAAAGTCTTCAATTATATAAAGACAAGGATGGATTAATTAGATGTAAAGGTCGATTTAAATATACAGACCTCACTCAAAATCAAAAAGAACCCATATTACTGCCAAAGAACTCAGAATTTACCCACAAAATTATTTTGGAAATACATCGTAAAAACTATCACGTGGGTGTCTCACATACCTTAGCGTTATTAAGGAAAACTTTCTGGGTCCCACAAGGTAGATCAGTAGTGCAGAGTGTTATCAAAAAATGCTTACAATGCAAGAAATATGGTGGTGGACCTTTTAAACTACCAGGAATTCCAGATTTACCAGAAGAAAGAGTTAAACTTAGTCTACCCTTTTCCTTTGTTGGTGTTGATTATTTTGGTCCCCTATACGTAAGTGAAACTATAAAAGAAAAACGTTGGGTATGTCTTTTTACATGTTTGACAGTCAGAGCTATACACATGGAAGTTGTCAAAGACTTAACGGCTGAAGAATTTTTATTAGCCGTAAGAAGATTCATTGCAGTCAGGGGTTTGCCGAAACTATTCATATCAGATAATGCTTTGCAATTCAAACTCAGTGCAGATATATTAACATCTGATTATTGTATAGATAACAAAATACAATGGAGGTTTATCCCTGAATTGGCCCCTTGGTTTGGTGGCTTCTATGAACGTCTAATTGGTTTAGTTAAACATTGTATGAAAAGGACTTTAGACAAACATTTGATTAATAATAATCAATTATGTACCATCATCAAAGAAATTGAGGCAGTTTTAAATACTAGACCCCTCACAACTTTAGGTGCCGAACCAGAGGACGTATTGTCTCCGATTGACTTCTTGCGTGTAGGTGGGCCGGTCATACCGCAGACTTCTGATCGTCATTTCTTAGAATCAGCCACCGTAACCAAACAAAACCTCATAGATGGATGGAAACGAGGTCAGATTATTGTTTCAGAGTTTAGAAATATGTTCACTAATCAATATTTAACCAGTCTTCGCGAACGAAGTGACAAGCATCGGCAACCGAGAGTTGTAGTAAATAGAGCACCAAAATTATCAGAAATAGTTCAGTTGAAATCAGATGGTAATAGGGCGCATTGGAAAGTAGGAAAGATAACAGAGCTGAGGAAGAGTTCGGATGGACAAATAAGAGTAGCCAAAGTTAAAGTACCTACTGGTGAAACATTCACCCGTTCAATAGGACATCTCTACCCCCTTGAAATTGAGGACGAACAGTATGCAGTAACAAAAGGAATGGGAAGTAGTCTCACTCCTAAAACTATGGAGAAATTAAAGAAACCTCAAGGAGGTGAACCAATACAAGTTCACAGCGAAAAACAATCGGCCAATGTGGGCCTAGACCTTGACTCTCCTAAACTCGGTGAATATATCTGTAATGAAACAGAAGCTCCCATTTCTTCATTAAAGGATACTAATAAACGACCAATTAGAATCTCGGCAATCAAAGCCAGAGAAAGGGTTAAAGAATGGACTAACCAGTTAATGACTACGTTATTTGAATTAGTTGACTAATACCAGTTTTAAAATTGCTTGTGTCAATTTAATAAATAAAAGTTTCTAATGACCAGGCAGTTTTCTTTCTTCTCGCGGTGGGGAGTGTCGCGAATGTTGTCGCGAATACAAAGATATCCGTAAATGTATATTTATTTATTATTTATAACATTTAAATGTACATTTATGAATCATATTTATTTATTATGTCCGTCACCATGCATAAGAAAGTATTTATGTTGACTACCGCCGATAATGGACTTTCCCGTTTTTGGCGGGGGTACAATAAGTATGATGGCGGCGGGAGCGAAGCGTCCTGGGGAGGTGCGTCGGAGTGTTAATTAAGATTACAGTAGTGCAGCGTCAGTGAGTGAATTTATAATTTGTATACATTAATGTCAGAACAGATTAATGCAGAGTTATTTGCTGTGATATATTAATATGTGTCTAATATGTGTCATTCAGATGCCGGGGACATGATGCCCAGGTATATCAGTAGGTTGCAGTGGTTCTAGGAACCAATGGTAACATCGCCACAGGGTGATGTCTCAGTGATATCAAGTGGTTCTAGGAACCAATGGTAACATCGCCACAGGGTGATGTCTCAGTGATATCAAGTGGTTCTAGGAACCAATGGTAACATCGCCACAGGGTGATGTCTCAGTGATATCAGGTGGTTCTAGGAACCAATGGTAACATCGCCACAGGGTGATGTCTCAGTGATACCAGGTGGTTCTAGGAACCAATGGTAACATCGCCACAGGGTGATGTCTCAGTGATATCAGTAAATCAACATCGTTAGTAGACGATGACTAGTTTAAAGGTATCAGGCTCAGTTGCGAGGCATGGGGTGACTGTGAGGGGAGGTTGGAGGTCACCGGGGGAAACCCCAATTTGTATCAGTAGTATGATAATACAGTTCATGAAAAACAGACTAGAAATCTTATGAGATCAGTATCATTTAGCATATGAGACTGTGAGAAGTCTCATATACCTAATCATCATGTGCATGTTTGTAACGATAATATGTATGTAAGTATAATCAATAATATAAAACAGCCCAGATATTCGGTCAAGTACTTGGAAATAGGTACTTGCCGACACCTGTGTCCGGGACGCTTTCCTGACTTTGAGCAATCTGTGCTGGAGGTCAGGTAAGGTTCCCATGGACTGGAGGCGCGCTGTCGTCGTGCCCTTGTATAAAGGTAAGGGATCACGTATGCAGTGCGCCAGTTACAGGGCCATCAGTTTGATCAGTTTAGCAGCAAAAGTGTATGGGAAAATTATTGAAAGGAGAATGAGGGTGATATCTGATGGAGTGTTGTTGGAGGCTCAGGGTGGTTTTAGAAGCGGACGAGGGTGCATGGATCAGATTTTTTCTCTCCGCAACATCGTGGAGAAACAACTGGCTGCTAACCGGAAGGTTTTCTGCGGTTTTGTGGATCTGGAAAAAGCGTTTGACAGAGTGTTACGAAAGGATCTGTGGGATATACTCCCGGGCTACGGGGTGAGCGGAGCACTGCTGCGCATACATACATACATACATAACTTCACGCCAAATCCCTTGCGAGGTAGGCAGAGAGAACAGAACGCCATAGGGCACGATTCTTACACACCTCACTCGCTTCGTTGACTTTCATAACTCTTTTCATGTACGCGCGTCGGTTTTTGAGGCTCTTAACATCCCCTTCCTCCAGAACACGTTCTATTTGGTCTCGAAATGTGTGTCTTGGCCGTCCTCGACTCCTACATCTATCCGCTTTTGCATTGTATATCTGCTTAGTCAGTCTTGCATCAACCATTTTTTATACATGTCCGAACCATCGGAGCATAATATTAGTACATTTATTCGAAAAAATTTACCTAGCTTTCTTAAGTTCAAATAGACATAGCAAAATTTACACAAACGCTAATTAATCAGCCGATCGACTTGCGCAAGTTTTAACAGATGTCGTTAAATAAGCTAGTTCTATTTTTGTTATATTTTAGCGTTAGTGTTCTCTAGGCTTCTAACAATGCTAGGTGTGCCACAAGACTATTCAAATGTCGCAATACAGACTTATTAAAATAGTACAAATTTGGTTTTTATTTGATAAAAAATAATAACTACCAATACATATTACAAGTCCTCTATTAGACCCATTATTTTCATATCAATATTTTTAGCAACTACAAAAACTCGCAAAACAAACTTGTTACTAGGAATCAAAAAACGCTGAGTTAATCTTGAATCTTGTGTAGTATTAAGTACAAGAAAATAAATTAAAAGCACAGAAACCCTTTTAAAAAGCTTTAGAAATGCTTAAAAAAACCTGAATAATTTCAAGTATCAACTTACTAATATCAATTATATACAATTTATGTTATATTTGTTTTGCCAATTATTATTTATCGTTTTTTTCTATCATCTTACATTTATAAGTTGACTAATTAATAATTACGAAGTAAATAATAAACATTATTATTTATTTATTTCAACATTATTATTTATTTATTTCTAAGACTGTAGCAAATCTCACTCATAGATTAAAACAACTTTTAGGATTATATCGCGTTTATTTATTATTTATTTATATTTATTTCCCGATGTTTCGAACTCTTCACAGAGATCATTTTCACCAATTAAAAGTTCCTAAAAGTTGTTTTAATGATATTATTATTATTTATGGGATGAGAGCAAATGAGAAAACCAGTCAAGTGAGTACCATGGAAGGTCCATGGGAAAGGGGGGAACAAAACGCGGCTTGTGTAACTTCACGTCGATAATTTAAATGCTCCATAGCTCCACCACGTAAAATATTTTACATATTGTATGAAATAATAATGATAATTCAAAACATGAACAAACACACAGAACTATTTGTAATATGAATATTTTTATATAAAGGATTTCTGTTATGAGATTTGGTAATTTATTGCTTCCAGCTTCTGTTTATATAACCGCGTATAAAACATTCAGCTCTTATAAGTCCTGACCCATGACCTTCCACGTCTAGCGCATCTAAATCACACTCTCCACTACGTGTCCTTATTTCCTCACAGCGATATACTTCACCTGTCTAACTATTGCTATTGAATATTAAGGTTAAGCTCAAGAAACATTTTATGTAGTTTATATATTACAAATGTTTCGTAAGTGTAATGAAGGTGCCTATAGAACTTGCTGGCGCAACATCAAGCTTGGGAGTGTCAGAGATTGATGTTAACGTGTGAGATACATTGTTATGACTTGGCTATATAGCTAATGGAAAGGATGGAAGGAAGGAATTCCGTGGAAGTCAAAATAATACCTTTGCCGTGTTACAGTAATTTGCCGCTGGTTAGATTATTTTTATTCTTCAACTAGCAGACCCGGCGAACTTTGTTCCGCATCACAAGTAATAACTGCTGCCCCGCTATGTTAATACTGCAATATCTTCGAAAATATTCGTTTAAATTGCCTGCTGTAAAGGGCCAGGATCATCTATATTACATGTACAATCTATTTAAGACACTTAATTGGATGAAATTTAATACTGTAATGTTTAAAATCGCTTCGTAAATGGGCCATTATTTCTTGTGAAAAGTAAAAAAATAAAAATGGTCATTGTGGGTTATCCCTAAGAGACATATGCTCTCGCGGACTTTTTTGTAGACCTGTTTAAGGTGTATAACAATGTAGTACGTTGTTTTGATTTATCATTTAGGGTTCAGCCAGCCTTTGCGATTAAAGTTCTAAATTTTGAAAATTATCACTCTTTTACTACAGTATACATGAATAAAAATTATAGATCAAAATCACCATGTTGACACCCTCTAAATATTAAAAAAAACCGCATCAAAATCCGTTGCGTAGTTTTAAAGATATGCGCATATAAGGGGACAGACAGCGGAAATTGACTTTGTTTTATACTGTGTAATGATTACCATACATCGATAAAATTCAGTAATCAATTTTGTATATATTTAACTCATTTATTCCAGCAGATGTTTTACAGTTCAGTAGCTTATTATTATGTTAGGGATCTATTTAAAGACCTTTAGAGATGCCTGTCTCTTATAGAATAGAGTTTGATGTGATTTTTTTTTAAATAGATAGATGTATAATTAATATTTATAATTCATATATAATATAGTAGAAAAAAGTGATAATCTTCGAGATTCTACACTTAATTTGCAAACGCTGGCTGAACCCTAAGTGATAAACCATAACAATGTACTACATTATTAAATACTTTCAAAAGGTCTATATAAAGGCCGCGATGATATAAGTCTATCTCTTAAAAATATCCAAAATGGTCATTTTTATTTCTTCTTATTGCTTCTGAGACGAAACAAAGTTCGCCAAGTCAACTAGTTAACAATAGTTAACGTTACATTTACAGTTACAGTTAACTGCGTGGATTTAGCACAGGTTGTGCTAGATCCAGTTCGCTTGATCCAAAGAGTTCCAGAGCCTTAACAACTAACTGACTATCCTACTGGGCAGTTAACAGTAGTAGAGTCAAGCAGATCACTGCATGATTGATCCGGCTCGATTGGTAAAAAACAATAACCGCTTAGAAAATTTTAGTAAAGTGAATCAAGATGAGTTTTATTTGGTGCAATAGATATCCAGAGACCGAGCAGTACATCAGTAGTGGGTTTTGGCGTCTTATGTGGCATCGAGCCATATGTTACGAGCCAAATTGCAGCCACTACCAAGTACGTGGAAAAGTGTGTAAAGTTGTAAGCGACTGTCGCTTACCACCAGAATAAAAGCCTGGTTTGGTAGTAATATTAAATTTTCAGGCGTTTTGTAAAACTCTTGGGCATCATCAGCCGATGCTATTTTCATAAAATTCTGTCTCCCTTTATACATAAAATGAAACATTTAGTTATGGTCTAAGATCCGCTGAACCTTTACCGTTGTGTTTTTTATTAAAACCTGTTTAGGTGAAATTTAATATGTTATTAAGTATATTGCACATGGGGTCCCTAAAAATCAGTCCAGGATATGTATACAGGATATGAACAATAAAGAAAAAAAATTAGGCTACTTTTACACGTGTTTTTTGACCAATACCAATACTAATCGAAAGTATGGAGCCTTTAATTAGTGCCTATTATTTTTAGTCCAAACGTGTTTAAAGAGGTGCAAAATATGGTCATATCGTGAAGGTCGTTGTTCAGCGGAACTCCGACTATAAAGGAAGTGAACAGATCCATCCACGCGTAAAGTATATGTATTGAATTCACAGCTGAAGGGCTGCTGCCGACATGTCTTAAGATAATTATATAATTGTACCTCAAATAAGACAGTTTCTGTCGTCTGATTGTTGTGGAAGTCGATCCACATACTTCTGAATCAATAAGTCGCGAGATCTAATCTGGGGTCACATCAATTACTTCCCGCAATTATTTTTGACAGTTCATCATTTTGCTGTACTTATCCCACTCTAAGTGGAGTCGGCACAACGTCATCCTTTTGAACTATCCCAAGTCAAAAGTTTCGGCTTTGGTGTTATGTTTGGCCATCAGCTTGGCAGTTTTTGACAGTTATGCTTGACAAATAGCGATGAAATACAACATTGTACCCTCTGTACAATAGTTAAGTAGTTATAGTTACTATCTTTTCCATTTGGGACGTAAAAAATCGGCTAGTTAAAATTTAATAGCCGCCGCCTATACCTTCGGGTAAAAAAGCGTGAATATAAAAAAATCCTTTCATATTTGATTATAATTTTCTCGTCACATCTATTACAAATATTGGTATTAATAAAATATTCACAAAACTGTTTACCTCGGTGTGAATAAAATACACTTTCGAAAAGGGAATATAAAATGCGATAAATCATAAAACGAATTAGGTATGTTTATTTTTAGTATCTAAATTGTATGTAGAATAAAAAAAAAATCTTTCAGTCTCATTTATATTCCGAGTTGGGGCCGACCTGTGAATATAACGGTCCTAATTTATTTCTGAACTGAAGGTAAATTGTGTTTAATATATCAGCTAGTTCAACGTGGTGACGATAAAAAGTCAGCATAGTTGTACTATTTTTTTCTACAAAGCAAATTGTCTTAGCAAGCGCCAAACTTATCCATACCAACTCATATCATTTGCTTGAATATATGATAATGATGAAAGATAAATTATGGTAACATACCAAATCACAAAACATTTTTTTTTTCGTAGATTCACGCATTTTACGCTCTGACTATTCCTGAGACTTAGGCCTCTACTCGTAGATTTTGGTGTCAACCAAGATTCGAAACCTCCCAAACAATTCGCCGCCAAATCAAGGCATAATTGCCGCCTGCCTACTCCTTCAGTTATTAAAGGCCTGAAGTTTCAAAAGAAAAAATAAACAAGAATTAATTAGGCGCCTACATAAAATGGTTTCCAATAAGTATGCCTGTGAAAAAAAATTCAAATCACTGATTGACAATCAATCACCCATAATACAGTTTGCGTCAATATTCAATTAAGCTAGAACAAAGAGGGCTTTAATTAAAATTTGATGTAATATAATTGATGTTTGATCGTGTATAATGTCTCGATTTTTCATTCGTTTGAATATATTATATTTTAAATTCATTCGATTGAATATATTTTACATTTTAAATTTACATTTTAAAACTGAGATAAATAAATATGGTTTAATTAAATTGTACACCCATTTTATTTTGCTCATTTCTCACACAATGTAATCGAATACTGTTATCAAATAAATGAAGCATTTTATTTAGAAACATTATTACCATCCAAAGACATGGTATATTGTGAACAAGAATCTCATATTGTATACCGCTGGGGAGACTTTCAATCACTGAACAATATATTCAATTATTACAGCATCCGACTAAGAATCTATCACAGATTAAATAGAGACTTATGTCAATAGATACAATAGGAAAGCAATCATCTTGTACAAAGCAAGACGAGGCTGACGGTGTTATTGGAGCTTAGTGATTTAGTTGTAGTGTGTATTATTGTTTTTAGCTAGAGGGCGCTGTGTATTTGGAGGAGATTTTTATGGATATAGCCGATCAACACATCATCATATCATCATCATCAGACGATAAATGGTATGATAATCAATTAGCTGTTAAAGTTCTATAATCCTTTCCAACCGAACGAAAGACAGCGTGAGCAACTTTACGTCAATATCCTGAGGACCGGTTGAGCCGTCCATTTATATAGCAAACTGTGAGGTACTATCACTTTTAACTGTTCAGAGAAAAAAGTTATCATACAAATATAAAACACAGGCTTTATATAAATAGCTGTGGGCAAAATTACATAACTCTATGTAAAATAAAAAAATTAAGTTATCGCGGGTTATTTTGTAAGATAATTTATCTAGGATAATTTTGAATTTACTAACGCGTAACATAACTTAACTTCACGCCTTTTTCTACCCGAAAGTGTAGGCAGCCGCTGTTAAGCCTCTACTCACCCAAATGGAATAGGCGGCGAAAGTATTGCCATACACCGAGCCTATATTTGATGATGAAATTGTCATCATAAGATTCGTTTAAAATAATGACTCTTTTTGTTTTTTGAAATTTGTATTTCACTGTATTTCGAAACACCTAATCTCATTTTATTTATAAAAGCAAGACAATTATGATTTCAGTATTTTTAGTTTAATTCTGAAATAATAAAAAATAACATAACATAACATAACTTCACGCCTTTTGTTACCCGAAGGTGTAGGCAGCGGGTGTTAAGCCTCGTCTCGCCGTTATGTTTACGTCCCAAATGGAATAGGTGGCGAACCTATTGCCATACCGGGCACAAAGTTTGTCAGTCATCGGTATTTATCACACATAACTTCCGAAAACAACTTCGAAAAGTCATTGGTGTGAGCCAGTGTCTGGAATCGAACCCCGGACCAGTGGATCAGAGGCTGTGCGCTCGCCCACTGCGCCACCGAGACATTTATTAATAAAAAATAATAAATAATATCAACTACAAAAACCATTTATTAATATTACATTAATAACTTCACGCCAAGTCTCTTGCGGAGAAGGCAGAAAACTATTAAATTTTAATACGATTATTGACTAATGCTTTTACGTGTATAATTTTAGGACCGATAGCAGATACTGGTCACAATTTGTAACTGACCGATATTCATCGCAAACTATTTTACCATTCGATGTCGGGACCTCAATACTGCCAGTGGGATAGGTAAAATAAAGTACTATCGAGATATAATAGATCAAGATTGCTTTAAACGTATAAATTCTGTTCTTTTATTATTGTTCATTGAAATAAGTATGAATGCCTGTCAACTTTGGATATGGCTTCTACCATCTGCAACATTTGAGACGCAAAAAATCCCTTTAACAAAATTTAACAAATCATAACTGAAAAAGACGCAAAGCTTTATAAAACACAATCAAACTTAACAACGCAAATACATATTAAAATATTATTTACAGATGTTCCTCTCAATGATGCTAGTGAAGCAATAAACTGAGAGAATCAAAATAAAACTGAGAGATATTCAAGATGGTGAAAGCTTTGCAGTTCATCCGCTCGCGTTGAGGGTAGCGCAAATAATGTTGTACCTATATTTGTTTTATTCTAAGACAGAAAAATATATCTTGTTATGTTAATCGTAACCGTAAACGTTGCCATCGTTATCGTGGGTTAAAGGCTTGGAGACAAAATAATATCATCATTTTAAACAGTATAAAACAATCTCGCTTTCCGCTGTCTGTCCCCTTATATGCTTACATCTTTGAAACTACGCAGCGTATTTTGGTGTTTTTTAAAAGATAGAAGGTGTCAACGGTGTGGTTTGTATGGATTCAAGTATACTGTTCTCAGATTTATAAACAATTTGTTAAATACTATTTTTTTAATAGAAAGTAATAGTTTTCGAGAATTAGCACTTTAATTGTAAATTCTGGCTGAACCCTTAGTGATAGATCAAAACAATGTAGACTACATCATTATACACCTTCAAATGGTCTGCAAAAAGTTTCCGATGGTGTACGTCTATTTCTCAGGGATATCCCACATTTTATTTTCTAAGGCGTAACAAAGTTCGCTGGCTCAACTAGTTTAATACACTATATACAATGTTAGAGCGATTTCAAAGTTTGAACAATATTCTCTTCTCGGGTGAAGCTCATTTCCACTTATGTGGATTTGTCAATAAACAAAATTGTCGATATTGGGCCGAAGAAAATCCCCAATTAAAACATCAAAGACTCGCTTAAAGTTACAGTTTGGGCAGCCATGTCGGCTCAAGGAATCATCGGACCCCATTTTTTTGATAATGAGCGAGGCCAGGCAATAACTGTAAATTCTGATCGCTACACTGCAATGTTACGTAACTTTTTCTTTCCACAACTGTCTAATTTTGAAGGCTACAACAGCAGAACTTGGTTTCAACAAGATGGCGCGACATCCCATACTTCCAATGAGTCTTTGGCAGTTGTTAACGAAGTATTTAATGGAAAACTGATATCGCGTCGAGGGGACATTGCGTGGCCTCCCCGGAGCCCAGATCTTACGCCACTTGATTTTTTTCTCTGGGGGTACCTCAAGAGTCGCGTTTATGGCAATAAACCAACAACGATTGCCCAGCTCAAGAACAATATTCGCGAGGAAATGTCAGCTATCCCACGAGCGATGTGCCAGCGAGTCTTCAGAAATTTAAGGAAAAGATTGGAGGAGTGTGTACATCAAGAAGGCAAACATCTAAGCGACGTTATTTTTAAAAAATAAATTTCCAATTTGTTAACTTTACAATAAATATACTTTTTCTTTCCGCAGCTTTGTAGTTTTTTTATATATTTTTTTATCCAACTTTATGGCCCACCCTGTATAAAATAAAGAAAAAGAAAAACTCTCGTAAACTGACAATTAACTAATGGGGATTTAATCGCGATAAATCTTTTATGCCCCATGCACCATCCCTTTATTAGACAATGGATATAAAAATGAAAAGACTTGTAATTCTGTCGGATTCTTACCGTTTATGATATATAAAAATGTTTGTGACAGTTCTTAAACAATCATAAAAACAGCTATTCCGATGCTAGAGCAACGGAATTTTGTGTCCAAGCGTCCATTTAGACGAAATATTGTCCAATGTAATATTTATACTGTTAAGAACAAATAAATAAATTACATTATTTACAATATATACAATTGAAAAACTACCTGAAATAAAATTTCTCCGCATCTCGGTCTACTGGCAAAAGGTTAAATATACTTTATTTATTAACTGATATTGATTAAACCTGAATGTCAGTAGGAAACCGCTAATAGCAGCGATTAGCAGATCCTAATCTACTAATAAACAACTACTATTAGGGGACGCACTTTGGGAGAGGCCTATGTCCAGCAGTGGACTGCAATAGGCTGATGCTGATGATGATTAGTAGAAGAACTGAATCAAGAAATCTTGGGTTCAAATACTGACTCACATTTCGGGCTTTTAGGTTTTCGGAAACTATGCGTAAGGTCTCGGCAGTTCAGTGGCCGAGCACCCCGCTTCTAAATTAAGGTCGCAGGTTCGAATCCTGGCTCACACCAATGACTTTTCGAAATTAATTTCGAAATTTATGTATGATTAATATCGATGACTGAAAATATTGTGCCTCGCTAACATTTCGCCACCAATTCCATTTGGGAAGTAAACATATCGGCGAGTCAAGGCTTAACAGCCACTGCCTACACCTTCGGGTAGAGAAAGGTGTGTAGTTATGTTATGTTATGCTATCTATGTATATAACATAACGATATTATGTATGTAGAATCGACCAGTTAATAGTTACTAACTAAAGGCTTGAAGTTACAACAAAAAGACATATAACAAAATATTCAATCAGAATGAAACTAACCTATATTTATTTGTATAGACACAAAATCAGGAACAGATAAGTTAGACACAGAGGCGCCATCTCAATATATTCAACTTTATGCCGATTGATCTGCGGTACACTTGTTTTCATTAGTATTGGACTTGGGTTTGTTTTAGTTATATTAGAAAAATAAACAAAACTATGTCTCCATATAGAATAAATACAAATCATTATATTTTTATACTTATGTTAAGGGGTGTTAATGGTTGTTTTTTATACTTACGTTGTGTTAAGGGGTAGAGAGTTGTTGCTTTGCCCCTTCTCACATGATAAGTCGTCGAAAATAATATACAAAGTCAAAGTCAAAATAAGTTTTATTTTCATAGGTCTTCACAGACACTGAAAAATAGTCAACAAGTACAATTTAACTTATTATTTTAAATTAACTAATTAACACGAACGTGGAACAAGAAAACACGGACGCAATCGCCACGAGCGGCCCGATTCCGAGTGTAGGGGCATGAGTATTATTATGTACACAGAAATTCAAGCGATATAAAAAGATTAGTGTATTATTTGAAAAAAAATTTCAACAGTGGTAGAGCCAAGCAGATCACTGCATGAATGGGCCGGCTCGACCGGTGAAATACCACGACCTCTTAGAAGATCGACGTAAAGTGGCTCATGCCGCGTTTTGTTCGGTGAAAAAGGTACCCGGAGGTCCACTCCCCTTCCCTATCCTACTACCTTAAAGGTCAGCAACGCAACTGTAGCACTACAAGTGTTGCAGGTGTCCATGGGCGGCGCTGGTCACTTACCATGAGGAGCCAAGCCTGCTCTTTTGCCGTCCTATCTCTTATGCCATAAAAAAAACCCTAAAATTTTATTTTGAGAAATTATCCTCTTTCATAAAGTGTATTTGAAATATTGGAAAGAAATAAATGATGTAAAAGTTGTAAGTGGTGGAGGCTCGTGTCGTAATTCATGAATTTATAAGAGTTTTCATAAAATGATTTCATGAAATTAACAAAGTTCGACACTTGTTACTAAGTTTTGATCGTTAGTATAAAAGTCGGTATTAAATTTTTCATTTAAGTTGTAACAACAGTTTACATGTCTCTTTATTAAAAGACATTTATCTCTACAAAAATGTTATAATATTTGAGCATTTAATAATACGAGGAAATAGAAATATCTTACTTTATATCCTTATTAGCAAATAGTAATATAACATAGCTACATACCTTTTTCTACCCAAAGGTGTAGGCAGTGGCTGTTAAGCCTCGTCTAACCGTTATGTTTACGTCCCAAATGGATTAGGTGGCGAACCTATTGCAACACCGGGCATAAAATTTTTCAGTCATCAATATGTATCATACATAACATTCGAAATTCAGTTTGAAAAGTCATTGTCGTGAGCCAGGATTCGAACCGGCGAACTCCTGGTTCAGAAGCGGGTTGCTCGACCATTGGACCACCGAGACTCTTAAAGAAAATAAAAAGTGAAGGCAATTCTGTCTCGAAATGACCGATTAACTGTCTAGTCTTAAATGTATTAAATGCTTATGGGTGCAAAGGGTTGTTGGTTATTGATATTTATCAAAGATGACCTCATGAGAGTCATTAATATGAGACTGGATTTCATGTTGGAATACCAGAAGTACTGAACCACGAGGCCATTAAGCGTTAAAAAAATATCTAATTGAATAAAATCCCGCACAGCTGGTCCCAATGGAAAGCCTCGGTGGAAAATCGCAATGGTGTTTTAATAAAACCGATGCGTACTATTATAATATATTTTTCATTTTGACGAGCTATACCTAATTTTATTATATAAAAATCTTTTTTCTTTTCTATATTAAATCTTCTTGTAATACAAACATTTTCGATCTTAAACGACTTTGATGTTACAAAACTAAAAACCAAACACCTAGGTTTAAATGTAAAGGAATGACGATAAAATTATATTTATAATATAAGTAAATCATTGAAGGTGTAAAAATTGGGATCAGTGCCTCGAGACGCCATGAAATACGTGACAGATTTATCAGACATAACTTCCGAGATGATATCCGGAGTATTATAAAGAGTCTACTGAAGAGAAAGTCGGAGTTTTTGCTGCTGAAGACCGCGATTGAGCTAAGAATAAATATCATTACATAGTACAAAACAAATTTGCTTTCCGCTGCCTGTCCCCTTATATGCTATGAGATTTTTAAAACTACCGAACGGATTTTGATGTATTGATTTTAATAAAAGAAAGAAAGAAAGAAAATAAATTTATTTACACAACACAATACACACAAATGTTTTACAAAAAAATGGGACAATACAAAAGTTCACAATAGTGTGTGTCATTGTGGTTGCAAATTGGACACCAGCTCAGCATAATGCTGAGATGTATGTTATACACCCAATAGATAATAGATAGATAGAGGGTTTCAACGAGGTGGTTAGAATTTTCGAGATTTAGCACTAGCACACGAGACGAGAGAGATTGAACCCTAAGTGACAAATCCAAATAATGTACTACATTATTTTACACCTTTAAGAGGTATACAAAAAGTCTGCGATTGTGTGTCTTAGGCATAGCCCAAAATGACCATTTTTATTTCCTCTTATTGCTTTCAATGCAAGTTCGCGGGGTTCACTAGTTATCAATAATTTGTAATGTATTGTGAAGCGGCAAATATATATATGTAGCCACATAGAATTGTCAAAATCCAGTCTCATTCAGATATTGCATTCAACTAATCGGAAGAAATACCCAATCCAACAATAGAGCTATTCAATTGGTTGACAATAACCTCCAAATCAAATACAATTGTATAACGTTTAAGGTTTTGCGTTCACTCAACAATTGCAAGCCTTAATAGTGGCAATTCGGGTCCACCGCCGCACAAAAAAGTTTCGTATTGTATTTTAGGGGATTCGTAATATTAAAGCGTAATAATGCTATGAAAATTTTAACACACAATACATTGAATTTTTACCTTTCACTATTACGAATTTAGGGTAGAATTTTTTTTTGTTTGCATTATAAAAGATTCACTATTTTGCAGTTCACCATTTTGCATTACAGAATAAAAGTTATCGAAGCTTAAATGTAACGAACATATTTTGTTTGTTTGTTAACTCTGTATTTTTCTCGATTAATTTTCTATTAAAGCAGTCTCAGAATAATGAAATATAATCGTTGGTCTGGAAGGTGATTACAACAGTTTTGAATCTGAAATTAGTGTCTCAAGCTTGAATCCTGGCCTATGCCATTGTCATTTCGGAATTATTTTCGGTAATTTGGAAAGTCGTAGCGTAACAGCCACTGTCTATACCCACATGCAAGCAACACACCTTTGGATAGAAAAAAGCAGCGTTCATTTCAATGTGAAATAAATGCCTATTTCGTACTGAATGGGCGTAAAACTAACAATCGCGCCACAACAAAAGCTTTTATAAAGCATTTATTTACGCACAAAGTAGAATAATAAGAGAAACTCTATGAGGCATGAACTATTGACATGAGAGTATGAACAACTCTTCTGTCTTCGGCACGAAGCCAAATTTTAATGACGACCGACGTCTCTGAGGTATGAAAATAATATATACTTATATTTTCTTAAAATGGTGAAACCTCTTTACGTTGTCTGTTCGCTTAGTACTCTTAAAATATTCAACAGATTTTAATGCAGCTTTGAGCAATAGAGCAATGGATAGTGTGGTTCAGGAGGAACGTTTTTATTTATGATACAAATACGTATATAAATCAATCAAATACGTATAAGAGAAAAGAAACTAAAACAAAAACACCTAGTTTTGAATAAAAAAAATATTATAATAGTATTGTATGATTTTTTCTTGTATTTGGATTCAAGCAGAATATAAGCACAATTTCATTCATAGTACGTATATCATCATCATCATCATCATCATCATTAGCCTATTGCAGTCCACTGCTGAACATAGGCCTCTCCCAATGTGCGCCACAACATCCGATTCTCTGGCTTCCGCATCCAGTCTTTTCCAGCAGCCTTTCTGAGGTCGTCTGACCATCGGGCTGGTGGGCGTCCTACGCTACGTTTACCAAGACGCGGTCTCCACTCAATGACCTTCTTACTCCATCTACCGTCGGTCCTTCGGCAGATATGACCAGCCCATTGCCACGACAGCTGAGCGACTTTAAATTTGTGGACTAGCCCCACCGTGAGTGTCCACGTTTCGGCACCGTAGGTCATTACCGGTAGGACGCACTGGTCAAAGACTTTGGTCTTCAGACATTGCGGTATAGGCGAGCTGAAGACCCGACGCAGTTTGCCAAATGCAGCCCAACCCAGCTGAATCCCCAGTACGTATATAAAAAATAATAATTTTATTTAAGTAGTCCACACAAGCGGAGTTGTAGGCAATCACTAGTGTCGAAATAAATTTTAGTCTTGGCTCTCTACTTCAACAAAGTTACTTTGCGGTTCCATAAATTCTTTTTGAGCAATATCTACCAATTTATGCTCTTATCACTATGTAATAAAGTTTTAATTTGTATGAATCAATCAAATACTCTTGGTGGAAAGTGACATTGTTTTCATCCAAAACGTGGAAAAACATTAATTTGACGTTATGATTATTTAAAGTTAAAATTAATTTGCAGACCTTTGAATAAATATAACTTTATTTCTTAACATTTCTAGATATATTGATTTCCATTTTTTATAATTCTATAAAATAAATGAAAATATAAAAAAGTAAGTTAAAAACAGTTCAACAGTCTCGGTGGTCCAGTGGTAGAGCACACGGCTTCTGATCCAAAGGTCTGGGTTCGAATCCTGACACAGGCTCACACCAATGACTTTTCCAAATTCTTTTCGGAAGTTAAGTGTGATAAATATCATTGACTGAAAACTTTGTGTCCGGTATGGCAATAGGTTCTCCACCTATTCCATTTGGGACGTAAACATAACGGCGAGACGAGGCTTAACAGCCGCTGCCTACACCTTTGGGTAACAAAAGGCGTGAAGTTATGTCTTTGTTCATGTATGTAGGTTAAAAACACAAATCTTAAAGAAAAATCTTTAAACGCTCTAAAAAGAATAAATTATTATTTTCCTTATTTTTTTTAACTATCAGCGCATTTTACACAATTTATATGGTAAAAAAGATTGTCGCACGATTTCTTTAATAATGGGAAAGGATTTAAGCAAGTGGACCTTAATAAGTGCAACATCTATAAGTTCTCTATACACAACTTTAAGGTTCATGTTATTGGCCTAGATTTTCTAGGTCGATTATATCTGCTAATGAGGAAAGGCTTCTTTAAATAAGTTATTTTATTAAAATACATTAATTTTAAATGAGTCATTTAAATTACAAGCTCTGTGTTCTAGAATCAAATTAAGTATTTGCTTGTTATAAACATAATCGTTGCGAATATATGGAAATCAAACCCATCGACCTCTACAACCAATGCACGCAAGACACCAGACGTGATTTCCAAATTATTTCCAATATGTAACAATATGTAAAATTAAAAATCACAAAAAATATTGGCCATATTATTATGAAATATCGCCGTGTAAGTATGATACAAAAGTAAGCCATTTTATTTTCACAAGGGAATTTACTTCATTAAACACGCAGAGGATGGGAGCTATATACATTTTGCTTTTTTTATTTTATGGACTTAACTTGGTCGTAAAACTGAATTGAACACTTCCAGGTTGCTTATTATATTACAAAGCTGAACGTTTTGAACGTTTCTGATTTATTAACGTTTAAAAACCGTTATTTTGATAAAATATATCGTTATTATATTCCGGTGTTGAAGTAAAGAAAATGCCGTTCTGATGGTACAGTATACAACACTAGTTGGAGAATTTAATAAAGTAAAAGTGAAAAGATTTAGGAGTCGCGGAAGGCCCTGAAATGATATCCAAATTGTCCATGTCCTAATGATGAAGTTACAGTCAGGAGCTTTAAAAACCCAATGAGAGTAGAAGACAAAAGTTATGATCCATAAACTCCTTTTATACTCCTTATTACTCCTATACGCTCTATGTCTCTCTGTCTACCATTGTCTTGTGTTTTATGTAGAAAAAACACACAATTTTACTGTGAGCCCTTTGCTTGGTATGACGAGTGGTATACGAAATGAAATGAATACGTCAGTCGCTTCCTTGTCTCTTAAGATATATGTCAACCTTTCAAGTTTTTGAAACAAAAACATCACAGCTCTACCAGGACTCTAGTTCACGCCCTCAAGTAGAAATTAAAGTGACCCTGCATCAGTGAGTAAATGCACTTGCATTTACTCACTGATTTGATAAACATTCAAGAGTACATTACAAATCTTGTATTCAAACCTAATAAAGTTTTACTGACGCCGTAAATCTAAAACGTTTCAAACGACAAACTTTGCAGTTTATTAGAGGATCCTGGCTCCTCTTATATCCGGAGTTTTATTGTTACGGAGTAAAGCTGATTAAAATATTATACAATACCAAAGTCTAAACTTTGCCGTCGTCAATATCCACAAATTTCAACACAAATAACTAAACATAACATAAATTCACGCTTTTTTGTTGGCAGTGCCTGTTAAACCTCGGCTTGCCGTTATGTTTACGTCTCAAATGTAATTGGTGACATACCTATTGCAATACCCCGTACATGGTTTTCAGTCATTGATATTTATCAAACATAGCTTGCGAAATTAATTTCGAAAAGTCGTTCGTATGAGCCAGGATTCAAAAAGGCCGAGATGTAAGCTGCCGCTTACTATCTCGGCCGGGGCGAGGGGGAACCGGACGCGCGGGGACACGAATTGTGAAGGCAGGAGGTCATCCGGCGGGTCCCGGGGGACTGGCGCGACGCGCTAGTCCTCCAAGGCTGTGCGCGTCCGCACCGTCGGTGCCATAATGCCAACCATACAGTTGAAATGGGAGAGACAACCTGATAGAGAGACAGAAACTGAACTGAACTTACATGAACACTGATTTGTATTAAATTTAAAACTCCACTAGCAGTTTCCTAGTTCTATGAAAAATCCTACATGTAATAATATATTGATACCTAATAGGTGCAGTAGGAACAAAGCCATGACAGTCAGGCTTATAACCAATTACATAATCCTGGACTCGGTGGCCTTTTGCAGAAATATTATTCAAGAATAAATTTCGGGAATTGCCGAAACTACTCAGTAGATTACCAAGCAATTTTCACAGTCGTCAGCTTTTTCGCGAAAAGACAAAGAGATTTTGGTAATATTTATTTTAATTAAAATGGCCATGCTGGTGGGACTGCAGGCAACAAGGAGTGGATATGACATTATGGATATGACGTATATATCTTCACGCCTTTTTCTACCTAAATGGTATAGGCAGCGGCTGTTAAGTCTCTACTCGCCGAATGATTTACGTACCCAATGGAATAGGTGTTGGACCTTATAACCATACACCGGACACAATGTTGTCAGTCATCGGTATTTATCAAACATAACTTTCGAGTCGTCATTAGACCCTGAAAACGAATCCATCCAATATTTATTTTTTATGGAAAAAAGGGGCAAACTAGCGAGCGGGTCACCTGATGGAAAGCGACCACCGCCGCCCATGGACCTCCGCAACACCAGGGTCGTCGCATCAGCGTTGCCGGCCTTTAAGATAGGAATATGCTCGTATAGAATATACATTTTATTTTAATATATTAATATTTCGACTCATAATTCTCATAAATAGTTAATAAAATTCAACATTAATAGATATCTATCTGTAAGAATCCCACAAAAGAACCATCCCATCACTGATCTAGTCCAGATCTCATAATAGATCTCGCATTAAGTTTATTACGAGACGCCGAAATTTAAGGATTTTTATTGAAACCAGGAAAAAAGAAAATAAAACAGTAGTAGAGTCCCTCATGCATGGGACCGCTTGACGTGTAAAGAATATCAACGTTAAGTGGCATAAGCCGCCTTTCGTTATATACAGAGAAGTTCCTAATTATTAACTTACATACCTTTACGCCTTTCTTCACGCCTTTTTTATTCTTTTGCCTTGGTGTAGGCAGCCTCGTCTCGCCGATATGTTTACGTCCCAAATGGAAAATGTGACTAACCTATTACCATCCCGGGCACAAAGTTTTCAGTCATCGATATTTACCACACTTAACTTTCAAAAAGAATTTATAAATTTATTGGTGTGAGGCAGGACTCGAATCCGCGACTTCTTGATTCATGAGCGGACTATGGAGACATCTTATTTATGAACTAGCTTTTAAGGTATCAATATCTAAATCTGTCGCTTTACAATCCGTAATAATTGAGGCTGTAAAGAGTTTTGATAATCAGTAACAGATAAAATACCTTAAAATACATTCCAAAATATTTTCGTGGAAACTAAAAACGTGTGTAGTATGCAATAGTTTCATATTTCATTCCAGTAATTAATTTTATTATTACAAGAGCTGGAAAATCATTCGGAAGCATATAACTTTAGTTATACAGATATCAAAAAGTTTGTCAAACTGCTCTCAGAGTATGTAAGAACTTAAAAAAAAAGATGATTTAACTCAGATATAGCTAAGACAATGCGCTCGTTAGTATTCCGATTAGAAAAACTTGTTCATGAACTCTTATAATGATTAATTTTAGAAAAGATTTTATTCTTTGACTGTCGTTAAATCAAATAATTGCGTCTAGCGTCTTTCTAATTAATTGTAAAAATAAAACATGCTGTATGTAATATACAGGTAGATTAAAATAAAGAGTACTAGGAGTTATAATTGATATTTCTGTTCACATGATGTTGGGTTTGACATCTAGTATAAACAATATACTTTAATCTTTTTGGGACGTAAACAATTAAAGCATTTATAATAATTTCTGACGTTTATGTGAAATAACTGATATTCAAATAAAATCTCTAGGAGGCAAACAATCTGCGATACATGATGAAAAAGAACAACTGAGTAGTTTTAGCTGCTATAACGTTGTATTTGGCAACTGGTAGGAGAGTTTGGTACAACCATCACATTTCACGACCTGGTGGCCACCTATAAAACGTTTCAAATGTGTTACAAAGGGGTATAGCATCATACTTTAATAACTCGCAATAATAATTTATCCCACTGCGAATAAGCATGTTAAAAGGTGACCAGTATACTGTTATTAAAGCTTAAATCTTTGATTCATAATACACATTTGCAAATACCATTCAAAACCACAGGATGTTCAAAATTATCCACGTAAATCTAAGTCTATTAACCGTGACACGATTCAAGGCGGTTAATTTATGTGCAGACATTATGCGTTAAATGCACGTGTTTATTGGACATATTATTATAGATTGAGTTAAATATGGTATTATACCGAGACCGAAATTTAACTTAAACATGTTATCATTTGTATCTTTATGACTTGTAGAAGATGATATTAAGCGTGAACATATATTGATGACAGAAAACCACAGCCCTATGGTGCCCATTCGCATTCACTGCTGCAAACAATCGGTCACCTGGTGGTAAGGTACTTGTTGCCGACCTTTAATACTATGAGTAATGGTATTTTACCAATCAAGCCGGCCAATTCATGCTTGATCTAGCATTGCCAAAACTGTTTAATGCCTTACTACTTCTTCGACACAATTCAACGTATTCAAACAGGTAGTTTTAATAACCCAACAAAATAGAAAGTATTAAAAGTAAATATGAAGATCAAAGGTATGTAGTTTTTTCCTTCTGTCTACGCCCCTACGGGTCTTATCTGAAAATATGTGTGAGTTTGTGTTTGTTTATTTCCCTTACACGGTTGTTTCACTCAGCCTTTTGCGACCCCCGCGGGGTTGACTTGTTATAATGGAATTTTGCATTTTTAATCCACCTAGTACAATATATGCTTGCCATATCAAAATTAACAAGCGTTATGTTATTCTAGACGAGTACAAGTGAATCAAATATTATTGAGCATCTGAAAAGAATACAAAATCTTGAATTATTAACTTTCAAAACAGGTTACTTATAAATAGCCCCTAAATGATACCAGTTTGGAATCTAATATTCCAAAATATTCATGTCTTATATTTAACCTAAATTTTCATAATATTATATTACAAAACTTTCATGCAGTATAATGTAAATTTTATATTACATGAGATATTTGTGTTTCAGGTGCAAACTGTCACACGTTTGAGATACAAAAGCAACGTAACCGCGTTTTGCTGCTATCGCATAAAATGCATTGCATTAACCAATGACATAACATACATTACTTTGAAGTTAATAATTGTATTTGTTCTTTTGTAGTCAATAATTTCCCTGCATAAAAATATATACATACATATATATACACATTGGCACATGAGTTTCTTGCCCGATTCTTCTCATGATAGCCCCTACACTCGGAATAGGGCCGCTCGTGGCGATTGCGTCCGTGTCTTTTTTTTGTTCCACGGAGGCACTTTCCACAAGCGCTCGTGTTTGTTTTTTTTTTAATTAATTTTAAATCATAATGTTATCTGTACTTGTTGACTATTTTTAAGTAGACACTTCAAGTCAAAGTCAAATTTTGACTTTGACTTGACTTTGACATACCCGTACACCAAATCCCTTAAGGGGTAGGCAAAGAGAATAGAGAACCATAATGACTCTTACTTTTTCATAACTATTTTCATATTCGTTTGCGGATTTTAGGGTTCCTGACATCAACTTCCACAAGTACGCACACAATTTGGTCATGGAAATTTTTAAATAAAAATAATCTGCCCTTGACTACTACATCCCTTGGCTTTTGTACTGTATAGTCAATGTTGTTTGCAAACTTTTTTATAAATATTATCTTTCCGAAAACATGTTTCATGCAGGTCGACAGAATTTGTTTTACAATAGTTTCGTTACGAGGATAATTGTACTAAAGCCTAATTCTGTGGGGACTAAGTCACAAGTAAGTGGATCAATGTGCCAGTTGGAAGCAATTTAGGACAGTTTTCGTCACTTTGTTGGTGTACGAGACTAGAATGGATTTAGTTACACAAATTTTCAAAGAAAAAATATTATTGATAACGTCTAGATGTCTTTGTCATGGGAATTTTGAGATCGAGGTCAAAATAACAGATATAAAATAAATGTTGTGTTTACTCTGTTACTCTGATATATATTACGGTATATCTAACTTCACACCTTCCATTCCAGAAATTGTAGGCAGCTGTAACTTGCAACAATATTTTTTATTATTATTTGTTTGCCGTAACAATTTATTCTACAAAAAAAAAATCGATTATTCATCATTAGCCTTTTTGAGGTCCACTGCTGGACATAGGCCTCCCCAATAGAGCGCCACAACTGCCGGTCCTCTCAATCATGGGGGGTTTTTGCCATAATTGCCACGCTTGGCAGGCGGGTTGGCGATCGCAGTAGGCTGTATTTTCTTGAGAGAGAATGCTGCTTCCCATTTTTCTAGCTTTTCCCTTAGTCGCCTTTTACGACACCCACGGGAAGAGATGGGGTGGAGGTATTCTAAGCCGGCGCCACACAGCCGATTATTACAAATGCTTTAAGCAAATTCTCAAGATGTGCTCATCAACAGCAAAATCATCTTCTTTCTTTCATTTGCAGTCATGTTTAATTTACGATAGTACAAATAATGTAATAATTTATAATTAAAAAAAAAATAACATGGCGGATGAAAAAAAGATGGCGGCTAGTTGGCAAATTGTTTATGGCTCTATTGTATGTTTACCCAACTTGGATGATGCTTCGGGGTGTGCGCTTCTATTTATTTGCACGAATTTTATTTTCCATCTAGTGATGTACATATCTAATGCACTGAAAATAATAAAAATAGATATTACAATTGTATTGATATTCCAGTGGTTGGACTCTCCGCTTCTGATTTAAAAGACAAAAGGCACAAGCTGGATCGATTCCGGGGTCACCAATGATTTCTCGGAATTCTTTTCGGACGTTATGTGTGACAAATATCGAAATAACTTACATCTTTGTGGCCAGTGTATGGTAAAATGTTCACCATATATTTCATTTGGGACGTTACATAACAATTCGGCGGGTCGAATATTAACAGCCGCTGCCTACACCTTCAGGTAGAAAAAGGTGTGAAGCACGTATGCAAAAATCCAGTTTATTTTATAATCCCACTGACTTACGACTTTTGGCCATATTAAACCCATAAATACGAAACGAGTAAAAATATAAGTTTTCTATAGGCGTAGCTTTAGAGACAGTTTGTTTTGATTAACTGTTCGCTCACACAGTCTAACAAATTACAATTCATTTTCCATTCAAAAGCTTTAAATCTGGAAGACAAACCTAATCGTTAAAAATGTCATGCAGACGATTACGCAGCGTTTGTTGGCAGTTGTTCAGTTACCTATTGTGCATTACTCCAGCTTTGGTTTCCAGCTAAAGTGAAAAAACCATAGAGGACTAGTGGTACTGGAAAAAGTGACTGCGCTATACAGTCTGATAAAGTCTGGGAAAGGAGAACGGTGATCCAGCAAAGGAAAAGTCCTTTGCCGGATCACCTTTCTTCTTTTGGTGGAGGGTGACCACCAAAAGATGATGGGAAATGAAGAGAGGTGATCTCTACTATCGAAGTGGGTGTTTCGATGTGACCAGGACATCTTTGCCGAGAACCGCATTTTTGCCGTCAGAGAAGCACAATTCCAAAGATGATATTGTATTTTCTGTTTTTAGTAAATGGATACTAAATATTACTACATGCTATTACGTTTTCATAAGAAAAAGAACTCTCCGCTGCCCGCATAAGGTACATATTCGAATGTTGTAACTCTCAAACTAGATGCTATTCACTATATTTGACTATCAAATAGTTTCGACAAAGATTTGCAAAGTCGGAGCAGAATACTTATATAAAAGCTATACTTGAGATCAGTATGTTTAAATCTGAACATATTGAACAGGTAAGAATGTTTGTATAGCGTACGTGATGATACATACGTATCTTACATAGCTTCACGCCGAATGCCTTGCTAGATAGGTAGACAGATCAAAGCGTATGTTATGTTTTTGTTGATAAATGATTTTCTTTTTTTCATGCACGCCATCTACCACGTCACTATGGAGGGCTCGTGAGCTCTTTACCGATTCATTGGTTAGTTTTGAAGATTTCTTTATATATTTCGATAATATTCAAAGATGCCTATGTTTGGCGAGCCTCGTAGTGCATTGGTAAAGCTACCGACAGCAGAATCGAGGTTAGCGGGTTCGATGCCCACCCGTGTACAAAATTTGTGACAAGCTTGAATGTTTATATGGCGTTAAGGTGTTTTTCTATGTATTTACGAAAGAAAAGTATATATTATGCAATATTATGCATAGAATAAAACAACTTTTAGGATTATATCGCGTTTATTTATTACTTACTAGCTAACCCGGCGAACTTTGTTCCGCATCAAAAGTAATAATTAAGTAAATTTTGGATATCATGTGATTCAATTTGTGCTATTTATCGGCTTTAACAGCCGGCAGCGGGCGGCCGGCAGCGGGACAGCAGTCCCGCTATGTTAATACTGCAATATCTTTGAAAATATTCGTTTAAATTGCATGCTGTAATGATCCAGGATCATCTAAATTGCAAGCACAATCTATTTAAGACACTTAATTTGATGAAAACTAATTTTGTAATGTTTAAAATCGCTTCGTAAATAAGCCATTATTTCTCGTTTAAAAGTAAAAAAATAAAAATGGTCATTGTGGGTTATCCCTAAGAGATAGATATATGCCTTCCCGGATTTTTTTGTAGACCTTCTGAAGGTGTTCAATAATGTAGAACATTGTTTTGATCTATCACTTAAGGTTCAGCCAGCGTTTGCAATTAAAGTGCTAAATCTAGAAAATTATAATTTTTTCTTTACAACATCATGTATGAATACTAGACCAATACCACTCCGATGACACTCTCTAACTATTAAAAAAAACCGCAACAAAATCCGTAGCGTATTTGTAAAGATATAAGCATATAAGGGAACAGACAGCGGAAGGTGACTTTGTTTTATACTATGTAATGATTTTTATTTATTTCCCGACGTTTCAACAATAAGTAATAAATAAACGCGATATAATCCTAAAAGATGTTTTAATCTATGAGTGAGATTCGCGAGAGTCTGAGAAATAAATATATATTATGCATTCATATCCTTTGATTTAGATATTTTGTATTGTATATTTTATACTACTAAAAGTAAGATTAGACTTTTACTTAAATAACATTAATCTTGAACGATTTTCCTGAAAATTGTTGGAATAAAAAGTAGCCTTTATCCAAGAAATGATAATATGCCAATTCTTATCTAATTATTACATAACATACATACATAACTTCACGCCAAATCCCTTGCGGGGTAGGCAGAGAGAACGGTGCGCCAGCGCCATAAGGCACGATTCTTACATACCTCACTCGCTTCTTCGACTTTCATAACTCTTTTCATGCACGCGCGACGATTTTTGAGGCTCCTTACATCACCTTCCTCCAGAACACGTTCTATTTGGTCATGAAATATGTGTCTAGGCCGTCCTCGACTCCTACAGCTTAGTCAATCTTGCATCATCCATCCTTTCTACAAGTCCGAACCATCGGAGCATGCCCTTTCTTATTTTTACACCGACACTTTCAATCCGACTTTCTTCCTTATAACCTTGTTTTCCACACGGTCAGCGAGGGTCACGTCGCAGATTTTGCGCAATGCCCTCATTTCGACCGCGTTTATCCTACTTTCATGCATGCTCTGCCATACCCAGCTCTCGCTTCCATAAGTTAGCGTTGGGATCAGTATGGCATTGTGGATTTTTAGCTGGCCTATTCTGTTAATATTTTTTGCGCCCAGGAATCTGCCCAACGCTCCATTTACACTATTTCCTAACGCGACTCTTCTTTCTACATCCGCGGTGTACCTTCCATCTCTGCTAAAAGCGCATCCAAGATATACAATTTCATTCACCTGTTCCAGCACTACATCGTCAACCATTATCCTTGCATCCGTTATGGATTCCTCCCTTTCAAACACCATAATTTTCGTTTTCATCACGTTCAATTGTAAGCCTTTCATCAAACAGTCATCTTTCTTAATAGTGACTAGTGTTTGCAGATTAGACTCCAATTCGTCTAGAAGCACGGCGTCATCTGCGTAAAGTAGGCAGCTCACAACTAGGTCACCCATTCGCAACCCTACATTCGTCGATCTCACTCTCTGGAGACAACTGTCCAGGTACAGGATGAACAGCCGAGCGAACAGCACGCAACCCTGTCTGAGGCCGATATTGACGTCAAACCAGGGTGACAAGCTGCCGTCAATACGCTCACACGCTGTGCAGCCCTCTTAAGTAGACTGCACAGCGCGCAGCAGTGCCCCGCCCACCTCGTAGCCCGGGAGTATGTCCCACAGATCCTTTCGTCCCTGTCAAACGCTTTTTTCAGATCCACATAACTAACTAACTTCCGGCTAACAGCCAGCTGCTTCTTCACGATGTTGCGGAGTTAAAAAATCCGATCCATACACCCTCGTCCGCTTCTAAAAGCATCTTGAGCCTCCCACAACACTCCATCAGATATCACCCTCATTCTCCTTTCAATAATCTTCCCATACACTTTCGCTGCTAAGCTGATCAAACTGATGGCCCTGTAACTAGCGCACTGCACTAATTATTACATCATACATAATTACATACATAATGATAACTTCTAATCAGCCAAACAGCTTCATAAAGTTTAATACGATTAGGGTAGAAAATCTCGGGCGGTGGTCGAACTGGACGACCTATGGTCAGAAACCGGTGATATTAGCCACTGCAAAAGGTCCGTTTTTAAATTAATTCCTCTGCAATTAATTAAAAATATCATATTGATTTAACGGTTCTCCCCTAAGTAATTTATACATTTTAAACATTTGAGGGAATATTATATTTTAGTGAGCTGAGAAAATTGTACCGAATATGTCGAAATTATTAAGGGTTTGACTGGAGTATGGTATGGTACTGGATATTGAGAATTGAATATAATAACGTTTCAAATGGTCTTTGTTATAGCCCATTCAATATAATAAAAGTGCCGGTATCTTAATATTTTATTTTTATAGATATTTTAAGATCGCATAGTAGTAAGATCTCCCGAATTCTGAAACTACAACAGGAATTGATGGTAAGTACCAAAAAACTTTCCATGTTATCTTTAAAGTGTAGTCGAAAACTATAAGTCAATACATCTAGACTACGGCATTTGAAAGTATCGGCAGGGGCGATTTTTCTTACAAATACTCATACCCGATATTGATTGTAAATAACTTTAAGAAATTCGTTTGTATAAAACGACTTCCCGAAAGTTAAGCCGGAAGTTAAGCTTAAGCCAGGATTTGAAGTTAGGATCTCTAAACTAAAAGTTGAAGTGCCGAATCAGGTCGCAATAAATCCACTTTTTAACGCCTTTTATACCCGAAGCGATGACGACCATTGCCTGGCCAAATATTAGGAGAAAAATAGATTTCGGGCTGTTCCCTTATTTGAGCACAATTCCTTCAACTATTAATATATAAAGTGTCTGAACAGGCCAACGTTGGTTTGCAAAAGAAAATAATAAAACAGGATAAACTATTTGCGAGGTAAGTAGGATAAAATTCATTACACATTATAGCGCCTGATTGATTTCCGGAAGTCAATTAATTAATTCGCTGACGCAAGATACGATAGCGTAAAGGTATAAACGAGACCTACAGGTAAATAGACGAAATATGGAGGAGATAAAATCTTAAGATTTATCTTTAGAGACCTCGGTCGTTACGAAGTACTTAGATCTCCTGCTTCTGAAGTCCTAGGATTGAATCCTGGTTAACACCAATAGATTTACAATATTATTTCCGAAAGTTATGTTTGTTAAATATCAGTGATTGAAAACCTTTTGAATTTAAAAAAATCATAACATAAAAATGTTGACCCAAAAATTATGCCTTCCTCAAAATAAAACCTTAAAGCAAAGTTAAATGACGACATAACAACCTTACGAATGCCATTTCTTATTTGCAACTCAAAAATTTGCAAGTCATTTCTGTCCGAGTGTAAAAAAACAAATCGCATTATTTCTTTCTTTCTTTTCTTTCTTTCAACACAAACAAAATTGTGCGACCTTCGAAGTTTTCCTTTAAAAGAACAAGACAAATTCATTCAACCTCAAAGTCAAAGTGAGCGATAAATCGGTCTCGTTTGACAAATTGTTGTGGACTTGTGAAGAATCAATAATTTCAAACGACATAATTCGTTATAACTTCACGACTTTAAAGTGTAGGTAGTCAAAAACGCCTCAAATATAATGTCTATTCTCAACTGCAAGATTATTTCAATATTTATCTCGCTAAATTATAAACCTTTACTGCTGCTACGATTACTGTTGATCGTAGCATGATGATATAATATACCCTTAAGTTTTTCTTAATAAACGAATTATCTAGCATTAAAAGAAGTACCTATTTATACCAAACGAGCAATTCCTCGGATTAGAGCATTCAAACAAACAAACAAACAAACTCTTCGACTTTATATGATTTATATTTATAAGTAAAGGAATTACTTTGAAAAGAACAGGTGTATTTTCGGTACACTCTTCCACTCTTCAATCGTATACGTATGGTTACAAAGTCTTATTTATCTTGTCTTTTATGATTTAAGAGTTTTTCCTCTTTTATATCAACCAAATTATCTTTTTAGTTGTTTAAAAATATATTATGAACTGACCAAAACTACACAAATGAAGCTAAAAATAAAACATTTCCCAAACACTAACAAAATATTTACCAAATTGTTCAGACCCAAACATATTTATCCTTAGATTTACCTACCGTGATGGTAATCAAATCGGTAGAACCCTTTGCCAATCTAGCTTTTTCTACAATTGTTTGAGGGTTACAAGTAAATCTTTTTCTTTCATTTATACCGGTCTTGCCTTGAGATATTTGTCTGTTTAGGATAATATTTAAATTATTCCGAATTCATTGTGGTAAATTTCTTGAATGTAGGTTCTACAAGTTCTACGATGGTATAGCACACGATGCCCAACCAGTAGGGAATTCCATTTTCCTTCGTGTTTTTTTAATTTTTAACCCTTCGCTTTATGGCGCTGTATTCCTGCTGCCTACTCCGACAGGGACTTGGCGTTAAGTTATGTTTATTAACCTTTTATATACTGTTACTGTCAATTAAGAGTATAAGAGTAACTGTTAATCTTGAACTTGACTGTAAACTGCGGTGGTGAAGCTATTTCAAAAATAAATTTATTGTTCCTTTCGGTTTGGCTTTTGCTTTTGGTTGTCAGTCTTTAAAGTCGTTTTATTTTATTTTATGATATTAAAATTATTATAACTCCTAAAACTGCAAAATTGCACCAGTAAAATGAATCTATTTTAGAATCTCCTAAACGAGTCCAAAGAGCTTACTTTGATGGAAAGCTAAGCTCATTGTGATCAGAGCCGTTTATTCCAAATACATTAGTCTTGAGTAGGTACTTCATTTAAATAGATAATCTCAGTAATAAAAAGTTGAGTTTCTTATCTCTACAGAGTTGGTATATATATTGAAAACGTGGCTTTTATTATTTCAAGCGAGTTTTCCAGCAGTAGCTTTTGCTTGAAATAAACAACAAAATAAAGCATGTCATTATAAACAGTTTTTATTTTTTGCTTTTAATGAAACTGTCTGTTGAAACTGGATGTTGTGGGGCAAATTGGGTGAGGCCTATGTCCAGCAGTGGACTGCAACAGGCTGATGATGATGATGATGAAACTGTCGTTAGGGAGCGTTCATTAATTACATGAGCACTGTGGCGAAGTGCGATATTTTGTGTGTTTATATGCTTTATTTTCTTTGCACATGCTTTTAAAACTGAAATCCATTGATTACCTACTTATTAAATAATTTTTGCTACTATTTATTAAAAAATAATAATAAAATAATATATTTAAAAGAAGATTTATTTATAACTAAAAGATTACACATAAGTTTACGCTTCTACCTGATTGTGTACGCAGTGGCTGTTAGGACGACTCGCCGAATCCTTACGTCCCAAGACCGAATGGGTGGCAGAACCTATTGCCATACACCGGGCACAATATTGACAGATATCGATATTTATCACACATATTTTACAAATTATTTTATCATGTTCTGAATCAGAAGCTGGGGCTGGACGACTGGACCACAGATACTATTTATTTTTGATGTTCATTATTCCTAAACTATTTCTAATAGTTTTTTTTTTTATTAATTTTGTTATGGCTTACACTTCGAGGGCCAATTACTTACATATATTTAGTAAAGTAAAAAATAGACGCCCACAATATTCGTACAAATCGATTCAATCCATTACGAATCAATGTTGCCAACATTCACTAGCTCTTGTGGAATCGCTTTCGGAAAAAACCTTTGAAGTTAAGGTCTCGCTTGAAAATAAATATGGAAACGATACCGGAAGAACTTTTGGTGAGCACGTAAAAGAAATCAAGAGTATCGCTCCGTTTAACAGACCGAGTACAGAGAGGATATCGACTCTTTACTTTTGGTTTCTTTTGTGTGGTTGGTAGGCTAGAGTTAAAATAGCTGATTTCAATACAGACAAAATGTAACAATATCACAGATATCATATCGGCTGTAATATATGTGTGAGATTAATAATAACATGTTTGGTTACCTATTACACGAGACTAAATATTTCGTTCAGAATCATTAAAAAGCGCTGAATGAATGAAGAATGCCTGTACGTTTAATGTGTGTCTGTAGAATTTTTAGAGATGATAGCTTTTCTGTCCGTATATTTGTACGCACATCACGTAAAAAAGTATCGAATTAATACTGATATAAATTATTTCAAGGAGTCTAACTTAAGATTTAGATATTATTTTATCAAGAATATAATTTCATGTTCCAGGTCGAATTAACTAGCAAGTAGATTCCATCCGGTTTTGTTTAAACATTTCAAAAAATATGTCAGTGCTAAGGCGTGCGCTCTAGGCTTCACACACTTCACTCCATTAATAGTGAACACGGGGGCTATAAAAAGTCCAGAATGGCCTTTGTACAACTATAATCTCAGTCCATTACCCATGAACATGGAGGCTGTAAATAGCCCGAAACACATTCAGTGGAATAAATAAATGAAAGTGATTAGATGCGAAAAAAAGATTAAACATTAAGTTTTTTGTATCTTCCTATGCTTTTTCCGCAGAACTCATGCATGGCTAAATTTTTAAATTTAAAAATGCCTTGTAATTAGCGTAACCATAATCAAGTCTAGTTTCTTGATTTTCTTTGAGTTTCCTTTTGGTGTGATCGGAGAGACATATTGTAATAGCTTTTACGGTATTTTACAGGCTTACATCTGGGTTTTGTATTGTATGGAGGGTCTAGTAGTTGACATCCAAATTTTTGGTTCAAAGTTCCGTGCACCGACGATTTTGATTTTCTCAGTAATCCCTACCAAAGTTACATTTGATATCAATTGAAATAGGCCAAGCTCAGTCCGATGTATATTAGGACCGTGTAGGTTTGAACCAAAAATTATTAATTCCTTCTGCGTGTCAACCAACGAGGGCATGAACATGCCTAAATAGCATAGGTAATATATATAGACATTTTGTAGAAATAGTACCTATTTAACAAATGAGTGTGTATTACAAAAGTTAACAAAGCTAAGGAAGCGAATGAGGTGTGTAAGAATCATACCCTATGACGCGTTATTCTCTCTGCCTACCCCAAAAGAGTTGCGTAAAGACAATTATGTAATTATAACGTATATAGTAGTTGAAATAGAACTGCAAGTTGTTTATTTATTTAACATTATTGTAAATAATTCAATTGTTAAAATTGTACGCACATAACAATGGGCTGTAACCACAGTAATGACCGCAAAACTGAAAACGGATATAATTTATTGATAAGCTTTGTAATTTTGTAATAAGCATTTGAAATTGATTAAAATTTCAAAATTTATGCGTTTGTTCGTAAAATGCACTTTTTAGTATCTTAAATTCAACATTCTGTTATGGTGCAAAGAAGTTTGGGACTTGAGCTGTATCTAAATTTATCAAAGTTATCGCGATGACAGATTCTAGCAAACGAGCAAATGTGTCCTGGGGACATTTGCAACGCCGAGAGGACTAAAGTTGCCCCCCTTGAGGATATGTGTAATATAAAATAAAGGGAGAAAAATGTGTCTCCAAATACCTACACATAAAAAACGCGATATGATCCACTTTACGTCAATTTTTTTACTAATCGGCGTATTGGTTCCGACTTTCGGACTTTTTTTTAATTTTTACCTATTCGGATCAAAAATGATATAATTATTTTTTAGTATTTAAAAGTGGCACGAACTTTGTAGATGGAAGCGGTTGCAATACGTTCTTACTCTTAATAAATGGAGTAGACAACATATTCCCTATAAGAAGCTTAGTTGAGAGTCCAGCTATAAGAGGTTAGATGGAAATGTGTAAGCCCAAAGTTTAAGGGCCATGTGTTTGTTGCGCTAGAAACCACTTCAATTATACAGAAAAAAACAGACTACACAGAACTTTAATATGTCCACATGCAGAACTGGCTGGTTAGCATTGTAAATACTTTTTTAATAAATATTAATATTTCACGTCAATTATTTTGTAAAAAAGATCAAAAGGTCAATTGTTTTGTAATAAATAAAAATATGAACAAATGATTTTTATTTATTAAATGACTTCGAAAGAAGAAGGAGGTTCTCAATTCGTCTGTATGTATGTCTGTATGTCTGTTCACCGATATTTTCGTAAATTATGGACGGATTTGAGAGAAGATTTTCCCATTTACACCAGCTCAGGATCTGATGATGGAAACCAGGAGAAATCGAAGGCAACCTCTAAAAATTGTATGCGAGTATTGTGTTTTTGTTACGTCATAGTGATGTCTTAGGGAAATTCTTTATGGTGTGCTGATGAAGAAGCCACCAAATTCCTCAACGGTTCTTAGTTTGAAGACAGCACTGCAATTTTTAGATAAAAACTACTTGGTAGTGTATAGGGCCAATACTTTTATAAAGTAATCTTTAAATATTAAAATGTTTACAATTGTCACATAATTTTGCAGTCAGTGCCAGCCTTGGTAAAAGACCCTATTTTATTGCACCGACCTCAATAATGAGATCACTATAAAAATATTTACTATTGTCATCTAATAGTGAAGTAGGTGCTGGTTGAAAGTTACCTCGTATTCTATTTTGCCGTGTGACTTTGACGGCCGCACATATTATACAACACAACAGACTACGTTACTGAGGCTGGCACTGACTCCAAAAATAAGTGACATTTGTTTAGATATTAATAGTTAAAGATTACTTTATAAAAGTATTACGTTTTGTATATCGTATTAAATATACAAATTAGTAAGTTCCGTTATTTATCGCTTTTTAGTTATGAAGGTACTGTCATTTACTTAAAGATTCTATGGTTTACGTTTCTAGAAGTCGGTTTTACTTTTTTTTAAAGTAATTTGTATATCAGATATTAAAATGCAGTTAAATATAACAGTGTATATTTGTGCATTGTTACCTTTTACTGAAATAAAACACATAACTATAAACCCGCATAATTCGCAATAGCAGTGGGTCAACTCGACCGGTAACATACTGTGACCTCTCAAAATATCGACGTAAAGTAGCTTACGCTGCACTAGCACCATTCCACTCTCAACTCGCATTTCTATCAAATCTCAATTACCGGCAAAGCATCTGCGTCTTTATCTTTATTGCATGGGTCCATGGTGACCATAGGTGACACTAGTTACCTACTTGCCACTATTTGTCAACTTTCCCATAAGAAAAGTTGAGTAAAATTAACTAAATAAATTGTGATCAAAAAAAGAATCTACAAGAAGTAATAAGTAATGGAAATGAATGTTAAACAAGCGGATGAAGAATGTATGTAATTTATTATGTATCAATTCACGCCTATATAATATCATCATAGCTTTGATATTAGGCGAGCTAGGTGCAATTTTCCTACTTTTAACCTAAAAAAATCTGTGGCGACTTCCCGCCACCTACTTTTCTGCCATCATCCAAGTGGAGCGACCCGCTCCGCTTATGGTGGTTGGACCGCGGATCTAGGAATGCGAGTACATAGTCAGTGCGGCGCCCCGCGAGTGGCGCTGCACACATATACTCGCCTGATTGCTCTGCTCGTGAACACTTCTTACTTAGCGTTTGAATTTATTTCGAATTAACTACTTTTCCTAAACTCGCTCATACTGTTTAATCTTGTTCTATCATTACTGTGTATCTGTGCTAATAAACTGTTCTTCAATCTAACTAGAATACTACTCTTCATTCTGACTATTCTTCCTTCATTTCTATCATTCATTTCTGTTCTATGAGATTACAAGATATACTAGTGCACCTATCATCTAACATAGGATCAACGGAACATATCTACTTAGGGGTGAGTACCAAACATCAACCACCCCTACATTGGTGACCCCCGACATACAGAAAATTTTTTACAATACTGGAGGTTGGCCGAAGATATCAAATCGAAGATACCCACATTCATTTTTTAAAGAAGCTGCGGTTCAACTCATAAGCGGTGAGCGATTTTTTATTTTTATAATTATGAGTAAAGATAATAAGGATGGCGTAGAAGACAAAGATGAGGTATTGCGCGTCAGCGTACGAGTGCCTCCATTTTGGCCTGAAGAACCTGCACTGTGGTTTGCTCAAGTCGAATCTCAGTTTATTTTGTCCCGAATAACGTCAGACGAAACCAAATTTTATTATTTAGTCTCTCAGCTGGACCATCAGTATGCAGTTGAGGTGAAGGACATAATTACTAACCCACCTTCAGTAGACAAATATTTAAAATTAAAAACTGAGCTTATAAAACGTCTCTCAGCCTCACAAGAAAAGCGCGTAAAACAGCTATTAATGCATGAAGAGCTAGGCGACAGAAAGCCATCGCAATTCCTGCGCCATTTAGCATCTCTGGCTGGCCCGTCTGTGCCCACTGACTTTTTACTAACCTTATGGTCTAGCCGGTTACCTCAAAACATACAGACGGTGATTGCAACGCAAATGGACCTCGACAGCAACAAACTGGGTGAACTGGCGGACAAGGTGTACGAGATCGTGCCATCTGCGCCGCAGGTAGCAAGCAGCTCTTCAGCCCATGCACACGGCGGCATGGCACAACAGGTAGCCGAATTGACCAGGCAAGTTGCCTTATTAACTACTAGGCTTGAACGTGCTGAGCGGGGACATTTTAGATCTCCTCGTCCCAAGAAAAGCGACCGCTCACGTAGTCGATCCAGACTTCGCCAACTACCAGTCGATCATCCGTTCTGTTTTTATCACTTCAATTTTGGTGCAAAGGCGATCAAATGCAAACAACCATGTACCTTCCAGGCGGAAAACTCCAAGGACAGCCGGAAATAGCGGCTCACGACTGTCCCTCTTTGACAGGCCGCCTATTCGTTACGGATCAAACTTCAAAAATACAGTTTCTGGTGGACACTGGCTCAGATTTGTGTGTTTTCCCTCGATCTGCTATCAAAACGCCGTGTCGACCTTGCACAAAATCTAAGTTTGATTTAATCGCAGCAAACAATTCTATTATTCACACATATGGTCCTATTCAACTTCATTTGAACTTAGGTCTCAGGCGAGATTTCAAGTGGAATTTTATCATCGCAGACGTGTCGAAACCAATTATTGGTGTTGATTTCCTCAGCCATTATAACTTGTTGGTTGATTGCAAGAATCAGCGTTTGATAGACGGTATCACCACTTTATCGGTAGCAGCTATTCGTACTGATACTTTAGAAGGCATCGATTCAGTGAAAACTTTCACGGGAGAAACAGAATTTCACGCATTACTTCGCGAATTTCCAGAAATTACCAGACCAGCTGGTATTCGTTCTCCTCCTAAGCATAATACTATGCATTTTATAAGAACAACTTCAGGTCCACCTGTTTCTTGTAAACCTCGTCGTCTTGATCCGATTCGTTTACAAGCGGCGAAGAAAGAGTTCGAGGATATGCTCGCATGTGGTACAGCACGACGGTCAGAGAGCCCTTGGTCTTCTGCCCTGCATATGGTGAAGAAGAATGATGACGGATGGAGACCATGTGGTGATTACCGAGCTCTCAATGCCAGGACAATCCCTGATCGGTATCCTGTACGCCACGTGCATGATTTTTCTCATCAGCTCTCAGGATCTACCACCTTCTCCAAAATTGACCTGGTTAAAGCCTACAATCAACTTTTAATTAATCCAGCTGATATACCGAAAACCGCTATCACGACACCTTTCGGACTGTATGAATTTCCATACATGACCTTCGGCCTAAGAAATGCTGCTCAAACTTTCCAGAGATTCATCGACGAAGTCCTCATGGGCCTTGATTTCTGCTATGGGTTTATCGACGACATCTTGGTCTACTCCAAAAGTCCAGAAATCCACCAGGACCACCTGCGGCAGTTGTTTCAGCGTCTAAAGCAGTATGGAATCCTGATTAATACTTCAAAGTGTAATTTTGGGCAGTCAGAGGTAATTTTTCTGGGCTACCAAGTTTCAGCAGCCGGTACCAAACCATTAGAGACGAAAGTTGAAGCCATTCAAAACTTTGCAGTGCCTAAAACAGTTAAAGAGCTTCAGCGTTTTCTAGGCATGCTTAATTTCTATAGACGTTTCATACCAAATGCCGCCCAAATTCAGGCACCACTTACGACCATTCTCGTCGGTCCCCGTATTAAGGGTTCACAGCTGATCTCACTCACTCCTGAGATGCTGAAGGCTTTTGAAGATTGTAAAACTTCCCTTTCACAAGCTACGCTACTATCGCACCCTGACCCTATCGCCGAACTCGCTATAGTCACAGATGCTTCAGACTCAGCGATAGGAGCGGTACTACAGCAGAAGAAGAAGGGAGCCTGGCAACCTTTAGCGTTCTACTCACACAAACTTAGTACAGCTCAGAAGAAATATAGTCCGTATGATAGAGAGCTGCTCGCTGTGTACGAGGCAGTAAAATATTTTCGACATATGGTCGAAGGTAGAATCTTCACGGTGTTCACGGATCATAAGCCTCTATCGTTTGCATTTTCACTAAACAAAGAGAAATGTTCTCCACGCCAGTACCGATATCTAGATTTTATATCACAATTTACGACAGCTATCCAATTTATACCCGGGCGAGACAACGTTGTCGCTGACGCCTTATCCCGTGTCGAAGAAATAACTTTTTCAATCGATTATCAGTCTCTCGCGCAATCGCAACTAAAGGACCCGGAGTTGAAGGAACTTCTAGAACACGGCACTTCCCTAAAACTGCAGAAAATCAAAACAGAAGACAGCGATGTGCCAATTTACTGCGATACTTCTCAGACTAAGCATCGTCCATACATCACACCAGAGTTTCGTAAGCAAGCTTTTGAGATGGTACATAGCTTACACCATCCAGGAGGAACAGCTACAGTGCGACTGGCGACACAAAGATTCGTTTGGCCAGGGATCCGCAAACACTGTAGAGAGTGGGCTAGGCAGTGTATAAAATGTCAAACTGCCAAAGTTTCCCGCCATACTATATCTCCACTTTCCTCTTTCCTTCCACCTTCCGCGAGGTTTTCTCATATACACCTCGACATCATAGGGCCATTACCTCTGTCTTATGATTTCAGATACTGCCTCACAGTTATTGATAGATTTACAAGATGGCCTGAGGCGTATCCACTTCGAGATATTACTGCAGAGACCTGTGCTGCTGCTCTCGTATCCGGTTGGATAGCCAGATTCGGCTGTCCGGAGCGGGTAACTACAGACCAGGGTCGTCAATTCGAGAGCCACCTTTTCAAGACCCTTACGGCATTGATTGGTGCGCGCCATCTGCGCACAACAGCTTATCACCCTGCGGCCAACGGAATTGTTGAGCGACTTCATCGCCAGCTCAAGGCGGCACTCATGTGCCACGCACCTGCTGCACAGTGGGTAGAAGCACTTCCTCTTGTTCTCCTCGGTATGCGTAATGCCTGGAAGGAGGATCTCCAGATGTCTGCTGCCGAACTGGTGTACGGCGAATCTCTTCGCCTGCCCGGTCAATTCGTATCTCCCAGCGATGATTACATGACTGCTGACGTCACACAGTACGCAACACGACTGCGGGCGTACATGGCAAAGCTGTCACCTCGTCAAACATCTTGGCACAGTACGGCGTCGTTCTACATTCCACGCGATCTTCGTACCACCTCACATGTCTTCGTGCGTCAAGATCGGCTGAGGGGCGCATTAGAACCACCTTATGCTGGTCCCTACAAAGTTGTCAGCCGCCAGCCTAAGTACTTCACTTTAGACGTCAACGCCAAGACACTAAATGTAGCAATCGATAGACTTAAACCAGCATACATGGCTAAAGAAGCTGAACCACCTGCTCAACCAGCCGAGAATAAGATCAAGCGCACCTCCAGCGGTAGAAGAGTTCGACTACCAGATTTTTATCGCCCGTAGTCACGGTCTCCCGGGGGGACTACTGTGGCGACTTCCCGCCACCTACTTTTCTGCCATCATCCAAGTGGAGCGACCCGCTCCGCTTATGGTGGTTGGACCGCGGATCTAGGAATGCGAGTACATAGTCAGTGCGGCGCCCCGCGAGTGGCGCTGCACACATATACTCGCCTGATTGCTCTGCTCGTGAACACTTCTTACTTAGCGTTTGAATTTATTTCGAATTAACTACTTTTCCTAAACTCGCTCATACTGTTTAATCTTGTTCTATCATTACTGTGTATCTGTGCTAATAAACTGTTCTTCAATCTAACTAGAATACTACTCTTCATTCTGACTATTCTTCCTTCATTTCTATCATTCATTTCTGTTCTATGAGATTACAAGATATACTAGTGCACCTATCATCTAACATAGGATCAACGGAACATATCTACTTAGGGGTGAGTACCAAACATCAACCACCCCTACAAATCTTTTTGAATGGAATACAGAAAGTTGAATTAATAAGTCATAATACTAGTATTATGCATTGTGGACACGAGCAGTCTTGTTAACTCAGGGAAAGTGATAAAACTGAATATCTGTCTTATGGCCTGGACACTGCATACATTTGTCTGTATGCGATATCCAGGCGATTTTCTTTGATTAGTCTGAACGAGACTTAATCGCGTAGGTATGTTAAATGCGCTTGTTAAAAAATGGTAAACACATTACTTGTTTATTTATTTTTTTATAATGTTTCGACCTAATTTACGTTGCGACATCTGGTACCTGAGTGAAAAATAAAGCATAATATGTTAAAGCAGACGTAAATATAATAGTTAACTCGTTTATTTCCAAAAAGCCTTAAAATCTCGGTGATTTAATGGTCGAGCATGTTGCTATTGAATACAGAAAAAACCGAAAAATCGTGTAATCTAATCCTTATGCCCGATGTATGGTATAGGTTTTACCACTATTTGGGACGTTAAAATTTGCAAGTCCAAGATTAATAGCCCATGCCTGGACTTTTAATTTGAAAATGGTCTGAAATTACAAAAAAAAAGAAACTAATTACCTTTAATATAGCAGATTTTATACAAATGCAAACTTGCAACTCGAACGGGGAACGAATTCCAGGTCTCTGGAGTATGGTAAACTAGATCCTCAAACCATTGGTTGAGAAAACCACTCTAATATGCAGATATAAACAGTATTTATTTTATACTAGATAATAATTCATTGGATAATATACTAAAATGTATATAAGTGTTGCTCAGACCCTACTCAATATTCAGGTACTATTCGTAATCCTTCAGACAAATCTCATACATAACGAGACCTGACATATTTTGTTTCTGTACTGTTTGTCGGTGGAATGTTCCAAAATTTGTGAAGTGGTTCATGCCGCGTTTTGTTCCCCGAAAAAGGTATCCGGAGGCCCGATCACGTTTCCCCCTCCCTTCCCCTCCCATTCTCTTAAAGGACAGCAACGTACCGAGGTGTTCATGGGTGGTGAGAAGTTGCCTACCAACAGGTCACCCATTAGCTCGTTTGCCTATATATTCCAATAAAAAAACGACTTAAAAGTTAGAAAATCCCCACAAAAAATATTCTATTTCTATGTAATAATAATAATTTGAAAGTTAAAATTCTCAAGGGAACAAATAACGAGAATCATCACTCGCTCTTTGATTTGGATGTTATTTACTACTTACTTATCTTGAACACTTTTCCTGAAAATTGCTGGAATATAAAGTAGCCTTAGTCCAAGAAATATTAATACTACTCTGTGTAAAAAGTATCGGGTATATGTCAATAAAGAGACCCGCGTAATAGAGGTCGTTCAAATTTTTTTACTGCATGTTGGTAGTACTGTACTGATTTAGCGCGCAAAATTTGAACGGGATCTGTCATTTAATTTGTTTTAAACTAAACTTTTTGTTGGTCATAGTTTTGAGTCCTCGGCGATTTTTACAATGGAAAATATTGTTGAACAAAGAGTGTGCCTTAACTTTTGTGTTTCGAATGATATTTCATGTGGTGAATCACTAAAAATGTTGCGAAATACCTACGGCGAATCATGTATATCGAAAACAAGGGCTTATAAATGGTATAAGGCTTTTAAAGAAGGCCGAGAAGTAGTAGTAGACTTGCCTCGTTCTGGTAGACCTTCAACCGCTACGACCAAAGAAAACATCGACAGAATCAAGAAGCTAGTGCTCGAAAATCGACGTATGAGTCTGAGAGAGTTGGCTAGTGAGGTGAACATATCTTTTAAGTCCGTCCACAATATTCTCATTGACAAACGCGTCGCCGCTCGACTAGTTCCAAAAGAGCTCAATTTTGTTCAAAAAGGGCAGCGAAAGCATGTCGCATGAAGACATGGTTTCCCGAGCTTCTACGGATCTGACCTTTATGAAACGTATAATAACTGGCGACGAGACATGGGTTTATGAGTATGACATGCAAACAAGCCAACAGTCTTCAGAATGGCGTCTCGAAAACGAGCCGAAACCCAAAAAACCGCGGCAAAGTCGCAGCAAAATCAAGGTGATGCTGACAGTTTTTTTTTTTACTACCGTGGTGTGGTTCACTCCGAATTCCTTCCAGAGGGAGAAACAGTGAATAAAGAATATTATTTAGGCGTCATGAAGCGTTTGCGTGAGAGTATCCGCCGAAAACGTCCAGATTTGTGGCGACACAACTCATGGATGCTGCACCATGATAATGCACCATCACACACAGCCATTATAGTGAAAGAGTTTTTAGCGAAAAATTCAACAAACGTTCTCGACCAAGCAACCTATTCACCTGATATGGCTCCGTCTGACTTTTTTTATTGTTTTGAGTAAATAGAAGCCATAAAAGAAAATTCGCTGAATGAGCTAAAGGCCATACCGCAAATAGCCTATGAAAAATGTATGGAAGACTGTGTGAAGCGGTGGAGATGTTGTATTGCAAGCGATGGGGCCTACTTTGAAGGCGATAAAATAAATTTAGATGAATAATTTGTATTTTTTGTTTTATTGACAAATTCCCGATACTTAGTACACAGAAGGTATACCAATTCTTGTCCAATTCTTTTAAACTTGACTTGTGTTTGAGTAACAAACATCTAATCAGCCAAACAGCCGGTGGTATTAGCCACTGCAATCGATCCGTTTTATAAATTAATTCTTCAGAAATTAATTAAAAATATAATATTAATTTTAAAGATTCTCTTCTAAGTAATAAGGTGTGCAGTAAAATTTAAGTAATATACCCTTGAATGTGAATATTATATTTTATTAAGGAACCTATAGCTGTGAAAATTGTACTGAATATGTTGCAATCATTAAGGGTTTAACAGGAGTATGGTGTACTAGATATTGAGAATTGAATATAATATCGTTTCAAATAGTCTCTGTAATGGTCCATTTAATATAATAAAAGTGCCGGTATCATAATATTTTATTTTTATAGATATTTTAAGATCGCTTAAAGGTATTATAGTAGTGAAATCTCCCGAATTCTGAAACTAAAATAGGAATTGATGGTAAGTACCAAAAAACTTTCCATGTTATTTTTAAAGTGTAGTCGAAAACTATAATTACTATGACATCACGACCACGCCATTCGAATGAATAGGCAGCGGCGATCATTCTTACAAATAAATCATATGCGATATTGATCGTAAATAACTTCCAGAAAGTTGTTTGTGTGTGTCTTTGACTTTCCGGAAGTTAGATTTAAGCCAGGATTTGAAGTTAGGATTTCTAATCCAAAAGTTGGAGTGCTGAATCAGATTGCAATAAACTTACTTAAAAACGCTTTTAAAACACGAAGCGAAAAGCACCATTATCTTGCCAAATATAGATAGATTTCAGGGCTGTTCCCCTAATTGGGCACAATTCCTTGATCTTTTAATATATATATAGTATTCAACCAGGCCATCGTTGGTATGTAAAAGAAAATAATAAAACATTATAAACTATTTTCGGGGAAGGCAGAATAAAATTCATAAGACATTATAGCGCCTGATTTATTTCCTGAAATCAATGAATTAATTTGCTGACCTAAGATGCAATGGCGTACAGGTATAAACGAGATCTACAGGTAAATAGACGAAACATGGAGGAGATAAAATCTTAAGATTTATCTTTGGAGCCCTCGGTCGTTACGAAGTACTAGATCTCCTGCTTCTGAAGTCCTGGAATCAATACCTGGTTAACACCAATAGATTTACAAAATTATTTTCAAAAGTTATGTGTATTAAATATCAGTGACTGTAGACTTTTTGAATTTAAACAATCTTAACATAAAAATGATGACCAGAAAAATATATTTTCCTCAAAATAAAACCTTAAATCAAAGTCAAATGACGACATAACAACCTTACGAATGCCACATCTTATTTGCAACTCAATAATTTGCAAGTCATTTCTTTCCGAGTGTAAAAAAACAAATTGCATTATTTCTTTCTTATTTCTTTCTTTCAACACAAACAAAATTGTGCGCCCTTCGAAGTTTTTCTTTAAAAGAACAAGTCAAATTCATTCAACCTTAGCGATAAATCGGTCTCGTTTGAGAAATTGTTGTGGACTTGTGAAAAATCAATAATTTTAAACGACAAAATTCGTTATAGTATAACTTCACGACTTTAACAACTAAAAGTGTAGGTAGCAAATAGATTGCTTCAACACGTCAATTAAATTGTGTTTTCTCAACTGCAACATTATAATAAAAATATTTAACTTGCTAAATTATAAACCTTTACCGCTGTAACGATTACTGCCCCTCTCCTATTGATCGTATTGATCTCATGATTACATATACCCTACAGCTTTCCTCAACTTTTCGGTACACTTTTCCACTCTTTACTCCAATCGTATTCGTACAGTTACAAAATCAATAATCATCTGCTCTTCATCATAATCATAATTAAAAATAGAGTTTTGCTCTTGTATATCAACCAAATTTTCTTTTTAGTTGTTTATTAATATTTTATGATACTATAAAACTACACCAACGAAGCTAAAAATAAAAAATTCTCAACCACTAATAAAATATTTACCAAATCGTTCAGACCCAAACATATTTATCCTTAGATTTGCCTATCGTGAAGGTAATCAAATCGGTAGAATCCTTTGCCGACCTAGCTTTCTCTATAATTGTTTGAGGGTTACAAGTAAATCCTTTTTTTATTTATACCGGTCTTGCCTTGAGATATTAAAATTTGTCTGTTTAGGATAGTATTAAAATTATTCTGAATTTCATTGCGGTGAATTTCTTGAATGTAGGTACAAGTTTCACGATGGTATGGGACGCGGATTCGAAGCAGATTCCATTTTCCATCGTGGTTTTTATAATTTATAACCCTTTGCTTCATGGCGCTATACTTTTCTGCCTACTTCGCCGGGTACTTGGCGTTAAGTTATGTTTATTAACCTATTATATATATTATCACTGTCATTAAATAGTGTTAGAGTAACTATTGTCTTGAACTTGACTGCAAACTGCGGTGACGAAACTGTTACATAATTAAATTTATTGTTCCTTTTGGTGTTACTTTTGCTTTTGGGTGATAGTCTTTGAAGTCGCTTTTGGTGTGAGTTATAATTACTTCATAAAAATAATGGTTCCGGTTCAGAATGATTAGAAAACGCTGAATGAATGAAGAATGTAGGTATGTTTTTATCTGTTGAGTGTTTAGAATTTATAGCTTTTCTGTCCGTATATTTGTACGCACTTGACGATAAAAAAGTATTAAATTAATACTTACACAAATTATTTTAATAATTCTAACTTAAGATTTAGATATCATTTTATCACTAATATAATTCCATGTTTTAGGTCGAATTAACTAGCAAGTAGGTACCATCTGGTTTTGTTTGAACATTTCAAAAAATATGTCAGTGCTAAGCGCTCTAGGCTTTTAGAAACACTTCACTCCATTAATCGTGAACACGGGGCTATTAAAAGTCCAGAATGGCTTTTGTACAACTATAATCTCAGTCCATTACCCATAAACATGGAGGCTGTAAATAGCCCGAAACACATTCAGTGGAATAAATAAATGAAAGTGATTATATGCGAAAAAAAGATTAAACATTAAGTTTTTTGTATCTTCCTATGCTTTTTCCGTAGAATCCATGCATAGCTAAATTTTTAAATTTCAAAATGTCTTGAAATTAGTGTAACCATAATCAAGCCAAGTTTCTTGATTTTCTTTGAGTTTCCTTTTGGTGTGATCGGAGAGACATATTGTAATAGCTTTTATGGTATTTTACAGGCTTACATCAGGGTTATGAATATGGTTAGGGTATGGATGGTCTAGTAGTTATCATCCTAATTTTTGGTTCAAAGTTCCGTGCACCGACGATTTCGATTTTCTCAGTAATCCCTACCGAAGTTACATTCTATATAAATTGAAATGGGCCAAACTCAGTCCGATGTATATTAGGACCGTGTAGGTTTGACCCAAAAATTATTAATTTCTTCTGCGTGTCATGCAACGACACGACGAGGACTTTTTTAACTGTGTTTTATTTATTATTTTGTGCTTTAGAATGCGGGTAATCTTTCTTTGTAAGAAAGAAAGGAAGGAAAGTATATGAAGTTACCTAGTTCATCAACTTAAACATTCACTGACATAAATTTAATTCTACCAATATTGTATCTGACATTTTGTAGAAATAGTACCTATTTAACCGACGAGTGTGTATGACAAAAGTTAACAAAGCTAAGGAAGCGAGTGAGGTGTGCAAGAATCCTGTCTGCCTACCTCAAAAGAATTGCGTAAAGATATGTACTTATAACGTATATAGTAGTAGCAGAAGAACTACTAGTTGTTTATTAATTTAACATTATTGTAAATAATTCAATTGTTAAAATTGTACGCACATAACAATGGGCTGTAACCACAGTAATGGCCGCAAAACTGAAAACGGCTATAATTTATTGATAAGCTTTGTAATTTTGTAATAAACGTTTGAAATTGATTAAAATTTCAAAGTTAATGCGTTTGTACGGAAAATCTATTTTTTTGAATGGTAAATAACTAATATGCACTTTTTAGGATCTTAAATTAAACTTAATTCATTAAGGTCCAAAGATGTTTGGGACTTGAACTGTATCCAAATTTATCAAAGTTATCGCGGTGACAGATTCTAGCAAACGAGCAATTTTTAAGTTTAAAAATGCCCTAAAATTAGCGTATCGATAATAAATCCAAATTTCTTGATTTTCTTCAAGCTTTCCTTTTGTTTGATAAGAAAGTTATTGTGTAATAGATTTTACGGTATTTTACAGGCTTACATCAGGGTTTTGTATTGTATGGATGGAGTTTATCGTCCTAATTTTTGGTTCGAAAGTCCGTGCACTGACGATTTCGATTTTCTCAGAGTTCCTTGCCGTAGTAACATTTGATATAAATCGAAATAGGCCAAGCTCAAATGAATGTTTCGACCATGTAGGTTTGAACCAAAAATTATTGATTCCTTCTGCGTGTCAAAGCATAGCACGACGAGGGCATGAATATAAATACTAGAATATATACTAGCTGACCCGGCAAACGTTATCTTGCCGAAAAATAAAATTTAAAAAATAGGTGTTGATTGTAGGGGGTTGAAAATTTAGGGTTATATGTATTTTTGTATTCCGTTTTATAAAAAAAATAGGAAACAGAAATGTATGGAAAAATTTAAAAAAATGTTGAGGAGTGGGCTACCCCTGTGATTTAGGGGAATGAAAAATAAATATTGTTCTATTTTCAGACTTACCCGATATGCACACAAAATTTCATGAGAATCGGTCAAGCCGTTTCGGAGGAGTATGGGAACGAAAACTGTGACACGAAAATTTTATTTATATACTAGATTTTTATAACTGTGTTTTATTTATTATTTGAGCTTCTTACAAAAAAACATTACCAGTATTCTAGTCTTGGTAATGTTTTTTTGTAAGAAAGAAAAGTAACCAAATTTGTATCCGACATTTTGTAGGAATAATATCTATCTAACCGACAAGTGTGTATGACAAAAGTTAACAAAGTGAGTAAGGTGTGTAAGAATCGTGCCCTATGACGCTCTATTCTCTCTGCCTACCCCAAAA